>CM037025.1:9274657-10007847 GCA_020875875.1 Dioscorea alata | reverse complement strand
GAGAACTAGCACAAGCACCTGATCCAATTTACAGTTTGCAAGCCAAACTATTTCACAATCAACTTTTAACTATAAATAGTATTGAACCCATACCTGGAGCAATAGCATCAGATACAATGCTTTTTGGAGATCCTTCAAGCCATCCTTTTGAACAGGTGTGTAAAGAAGTTCTATGCATCTACCCAACATCATTCAAGACTTCAAGTCCAGAAATCTGCGAAATGCTAAAATATTTAAAAATAAGAAAGTTATAAATTTTTACAAGAAAAATTATATCAAATCTATAGTGCTCACCGTCAGAAGTCAATTTTTCCTTTTGCTCCATTCTCTTTCACTCGAAACCATTCATAGGTGCAATTCCTCTCTCACTAATTTGTATGAGCAAAATATGAAGGAACTCTAAAATAAAAGATATCTTAAAAAAAGGTATAGCACAATGAACTCTCACCCTCCAGTGTACTGAGCCAAGAAAGTCAAACGATCACCTTCCACCATTGATCCGACAAGTTTAAGGGATTGACAAGTTGGTGGCCCTACAAATATTACAATTTTAAATATCGGGACTAATACTTTAAATTTCCCTTCACAATATATATATAAGTAGTTCTTATGGCAGGGCAAACAGAAAAGTGAGTATATCGAATAAGGAAAACACTAACTCATGAAGTAAAGAATAGTTCCTGAAGCAAGCTGATGATATGTTCATGTATAAAATTGCAAGTAGCTAATGTTACCAGGTTTAAAACAGGGCCAATATGCTCAGAGAGAATAATAGGACCACGCGCCAAGTCACTTCTAACAGGCTCACATGAGACAGACACCAAGAATCCAATGTCATCGAATGATAGGCTATATGAGGCATCCGTTGCACCTACAATTTCACTCTGTGAACCATCAGAGTGGTCTGCAGATTATATCATGCCTGTTAAATAGCATGTTTATTGACCCGTAATCAAGGAAAAAAAGGGAAAAAAACTAGAATTGCCCACAATTTATATAGAGAGGAAAATGACCACCAACTTACAAGGAACCAGCGAAAAACTGAATCCCCTTCTTCTCCTCCCCAGTATTTCTTGTCAGCAATTAATGTGGTTCCTTCAATACCCTTCCCTATTATCTGCAGAGAAAGCAATCTCGGGCTACCTGTAGGTTAAGTAAACTAACGCATCATGCCCCTAAACTAAGAAAAAACATTTCAGAAAAGTAGCACCAATAATCACTTCTTCAAGACATTAAACTATCCAATAATAGGTCAGTAAGTTCATTTTTTCATTCCTGGGGCCTGGAAAAACAAAAGTTCCCTGCCTTCTAGCATCGTCAAATGATGCATTAAGTGTGAGATTAACATAAGATAAGTTGCAGAAATATTACCCCAATGAGATTGCAAAACAAGCCCATTGATGTACAAGTATATAGAGTAACAAGCATGCCGGCTGGACGGGTGCAAACCGAAGAAAGTCAGAACATTTACTCAAGTTCCAAACTAATTCAGAAGTTTTCTTTAAATTTTTTTTAATTGGGAAATTTTCGATCAAAAATCATTCATGTTATCTTATTTTCATGATTTTGAACTAGTTGAGGTTACACAATATTCAAAAAAAAAAAAATTTTAAAAAACCAACTTTGTGAGAAATTAAAATATTTCAAAAAAAAACCCATCAATTTAAAAAATGTAATAAATAATTAAAAACCCAAAATTTGATTGTGATATGCGTTTCCAATATTTGTTTGTGACAATAGACATATGAAGTAAACAGTAGCTTCTCACACAAATTTTCAGATTTTACTATTAAAATAATTACCTGCTCGGACCCTTTCCTGTCCAAATATAGTTCTGGATTCACCAACAAATCCATCATCCCTGATAGGTGTACACTTGAAAGAAATAAATTTTCCAATTGCGTCTTTCACTATCCTATACTGAAGGTGTCCAGAAGCCTCTTGTATCAATGTCCCTTCTTCTGTTTCATTCTATAAGACAAGCCAATCAATGACCATTTCGCAATTAGAAGAAAAAGAAAGATAGAACGATGATGTAGCTCTTTAGCTTCACAAACCAAGTGCTTGCAGCTAACACCAACAGAAAAAAGTAGTGCAATGAACATAAAAGTATGCAGGTTAAGGTAGAACATACCTCATGAAGATACCAATTATACAGACTTCTGCCCTCATGGCCACCAATATATCCATATGATGCTGTCAACATTTGACCCTCAAAATAGTCACCAGTGACTGACAGGAAATTCAGGCTTGGAGGAAGTGCTGCAAAACATTGAAATTTCGAAAAATATTATTGTCAATCATGCATGACAAAATGCCAACGCATCAAAGAAACATAATATGACACCATACAATGTTACAAAACATAGAGCTAAATAACATGATTTTCTTCTCCCATGACTATGGCATCAAAATGTCACTTTGCTTAGATTAGGAAAAATTTTTGAAGAAAGGAATGTTCAGACTACTTTAATAGAACATAAAGACCAGTCATATGCATAGTTTAACAACTTCATTGATGCCAGTAAAACATTTATACAGATTACGTTGTCTAGGTAGAATAGGGCCAATATAGTAAATTCTGCCACCAGGTGTAAGAAATGTAACAAACATGTTAACTTCAAAGAAAATGTTGAACCAATGGCATTGTACAGCTAGATATCTACAAATCACACTCAAAAACAGGTGAGCTATGTCTAAGCTAGGCTTGGATATGTAACAAAGCCAGAAATCACTTATGTTCTAGTTTGAATAAGTCTTTTTCCTGTTTGGAGTCAACTTGCTTAAATAAGTTCTCAAATCTCCTTAAAAGGGGAACTGAGTCTTCTTCAAAAATCAATGAATGAATTGTGAGTTTTTTTAGCTTAATACTATATTCTAAGTAGTAATTGTTTTTTTTCAGGTGCAATTGCTTTGATTCTCTTGGTGTGCTTGCTCAGAAACCCTCGGTGTGTCATACGTAGAGAATCTAAGCAACCACACTAGGAAGGGAAAGGCAATCACTCCTCAAAATATAGCATTAAGCTAAAAAAAAACTGGGAATAATTCACTCGTTAATTTCCTAAGAAGTCTCGCTTCTCTTGGTAAAGAGATTTAAAAACTTCTCTAAACAAAGTTTTACACCAAATAAGAAAAATACTTAAACTAAAACTCACCTTGACTTCTAGGCTTGTTGATAAACTCAACCTGTAGTGATGTCATGAACTGCGAACCAATTGACCAGATTTGGCACTGTTAGACAGGCCAAAAACTGAAATTACCAAATTACCCTTAAGGAGAAACACACAATATGAGTTCTTAGACAAGATCTAAACCTAAATCATGTTAAGTAATAATAGCGGCCCATGTTTTGCACACCTTGCTACATACTTCCCAGCTGTGGCGAAAAGATACAGATGCTAACATTGGTCTATCATGGCAATGACTAGATGGACAAAGGCTATATACTTCAGTTCAGGATACACATCCATGAGATGTTTCTGAATACATAGACCTCAATAATGATACCAACCAATAGTCACATATGCTCACATGAATCCAGTAAATCAAGAGAAAAATTGTAATAAACTAGCACACAAGGATGTATTTAGCTATAATACATATTTTACAAAAGTATTCTTCACATTTTGAAAAAATTCAAATAATCAATGCAGTCAACAAAGATCTACAGCAACTTACTTTCAACAACATTTTCAGATATCACATATGCTGGCTCACCAGATTCGCCATCAGCAGCCATAGGAGTAAATTTTGCAACAATATAGTACCCAACAGCCCCAAGTGGCACACGGAAAGCCTACAGAATTATGAACAAAAGAATCTTGTCCTTCTTTTATAAATTAATTAAAAGGGAGAACTCAAAAAAGATGGCTTGCCAACTAGAGTTAAGAACAAATCTTAGCAAAGATATAAGAAAGATGATTTTTCACCTTAGCAATTTTTGAGGTGCTAACTGCTTCAAGGCCATTTTCACCATCCAGCACTGGCAAACTAGTTTTAAACCATTGGACCCTAGAGGAACCCTCAGTACCTCCAGTAACAGTGCCAGTAACAGTCACCTTATTCCCTTCTCTTAGGTCTCCAACTATCTTCAATTTGGTCACTTTTGGTGGGGCTAAAAATAAAAGTAAAATTAATTAGTACTTAATATAATTAAAATGGTTGGGCCCACTCAAGTATACCTTTCTTCACAACATCAGTTGTAACAGACACCGATTCACCTTCCTGGCCTGCAAGACAACCACAGGAACCTGAGACGCATGCAAATATGATTTGCAATAACATGCTGAATGAAGCAGATCAATTTGTACCTTCCAAGTTAATAGGAATATAAACAAATGCCATGCGTCGTCCTACATCCTCTTTGGTCAAAGTATATTCCATGCTTCCGGAAGATGCTAAAACAAAATCACTGGTGGCAAAAGGAACAAAACTGTCATCATAGAAATAGCAAGCTAATCATGAATTTTTCATATGCACATTAATTGTACTGATGCAGCCCAAATAAAATTAGCATGAGATTATATTAAAGCATTTATGCAGGTAGAGATTGCTCAAGGTAAATGTATATTTATTCTCATTAAATAACTGACAGGCATTAAGTTTTCAATCTTAAAATGGAAAACTTAATCCCAATCAGTTATTAATGTAGCACCACTCCTTGCATTCAAATGGAATAAATGCACGGTAACCCTGACTACAATGCAGAGTAATGTAATTATTTAAATTAGCATTCTGCTAATGAAGGGACGAATACCTAAAAATTTTAACTGAGAATGGAATTAGTTAGCTGTGTAAGAAGTAAAACTTCAAAATATTCTGGAAACGCAAACCAATTAGTCTCTTGACAAGCAACCATCGCTAAACTTACAGCGATGAGATAGACTATCAAAAGAGAGCATATACCTTAAATATCAAAAACCTAAACAAACTTAAGGTCAATAAACAAACTGACCCAGTTTCCTTCCTCTCCCGCAACCACTCGAACTTGCTTGGGCCCTCCCTTCCGCCAAAGTACTTTCCAATCCCTTTGATAGTATTTCCTTCAACAGCATCTCCCAAAATCTGAACATTACTAACAGATGGCGTAGCTGAAAATATTTTAATAAAAACATTCAACTGTGTGAGTAACAAAATCGATTATTTTGAGGGCCATAGAAATATAAAATAAAGTGAAAGCCTACTAAACTCAAAGAAACTAAATACAGACACAATGTGCAACAAAAGTGAATAGCCAAAATACAAATATAATTAAGAATGCAATATGAAAATCTAGATATACTAATGGCATATTCATGAAGTGAGAGACAAGCTAAATGATCAGATAACAACCAAAATGTAGATTAAAAAAACCCTTAAAGTAAGTCTTCAAATGAAAATCTATGAGATTGGGTAATTGCAAGCACACATGCATGATGTTATATTTTTAACAGCCACTCATATAGTATGGCATAACAAGGAGAAAAGAAATTTCCTAATAAACAAAGATAGTGCAAAAACAAGCTAAAACAGATAGCTGTGAAAAACATAACTTGAAACTACTGGAGTAACTAACATTCCCAAATTGGTTAATTCAATAAATAGAATAATTAATACAAAAACCCAGTTATCTCATCCTATCAGCTTAAGCTTCCGAGTTGAATTGGGCTTTGTGATATATTTGTTTGCATCTATATGATATTAGAAATTAATTAAAAATAGACAAGCATATACCAAGAGAGCATATTAGAATAACTAATAGTCCCACATCAATTAATTTAGTAAATATGGACTTACATATATAAACCTGGGTTTGTCATCTTATTAGTTAAGCTTTTGGGTTAAACCAGGCATGCATATTATGTAAGCAGATCTATGCAAGTTAGCTAAGGAAACAATTAGTCCCCCCTCACGAATCTTAACAAAAAAATCCTCTAATCTTTACAGAAGATGGAGTGATGGACAATTTGTTGAAAAGTTGACAATGCGCAACTAAACATGCTTCAATTGACCTTGTCTACGTCATGCCAGAAAAATTGCACCAAAATGTAATCTTGCACTTCTCAACACGAGCAACACACTCAAGACTACAAACATAAGTGATAGCTTTCAGAGAAAAACAATACTAGGCACTTGAATATGTGGGGAGAAAAGCCTTGCTAAGGTGGGAAATTTAGGTACAAAAAAATTCAAGATCAGGTCCAGAAAAAAAAGGATACAATCACTAAAGCCAAAGATGAAATTCCAAGTCTAGACTCTAAACTAAGATTCCCAGGGATTACAAGTCCTCGAACTTCTTTTCTCAATTTCCACAAATCAACCAATTGAATCCAAAAGTTTGAAGATTCACATTTAATACGGCCAATTATTGGTTCCAAACTTCCAACTTTAGGTCATCAAAAACTGTAAACTTTCACTGAGCAGTCCACCATTCCAGTTTCCACAAACATAAACATGGACACTTGCCTAGTCTTTGGATAAGATGATCATTTGTACAAAATGGTGTGATAATGTCGCATAGGAAGACCGATGAAGCAGTCTTCCTTTCCCTAGGGGTACATAAAGATAACATAAGTAGCCTTTAAATAATACTGACAAAGGAGATGTAGAGATATGGATATGCAAGTTTCTCCCTTTTTTTTAATGTTATTATTTTTAAGCGCGATGATCATTAAAGATGAACTAAAAGGTTTAATTTATTTATGGTTCACCAATATGCAACTAGAATTCTATCTACCACTGACAAAGTAACATGGGAATTTCAGTGAGCGTGATAGTATATTGAAACAAGAAACTAGTTCAGCTTTTATACCAAGATTAATCAGATGCCAAAATAATAATCATGAATCTGATTCTTACAAAATTTGGACTTTATCAGTGTGCTTGTAAATATGCAACTCTTTCAAATATCATGTTCTCATTAGACTGTCGTTACAATGAAACAATAATACCTCTAAAACAGAATGATAAAAATTAAACCAAGGTAAACTGAATAACTTGTTTCATAGGACTCAAGCATGGAACCTGCCGAATGAAGAATATAATGAACTAAATTCTATAAAGAATGTACCTACTTTCTCCCTCTCTACAATAAGATTTGTAAAAACTTTAAGTGATACAGAATAAAAAAAACCATCCAAATGTCTAGAATTTATCAGAGCAAGATGAAATTCAATTATCAAGTGATCATAAGGAACAGTTGGTTGTCAATTAGAAAAATTGATGGTAAGATTTGTCATAAATAAATAATAAACAAATTTTGGGAAGAAAATCATAGGCACATTATTATTCAATTTCTTTAATTAAAAATCAATTGCCACATGCATCCAAGTTTCCACCACTTCAAAAACAGGAAAATATATGTAGACTATATCCATCCATGCTATGATTTAGACCTTTCTATGAAAATAAAAAAAAAAAAATCCCTCTAACCTTGCCAATCAGAGTCCTTTGTTTCCACACATACTTTTCAGTTTGCTTGGTCACAAAAAACTATAAATAAGATTAAATTACTTTTTATGATAATTTTTTAAAGTCAACATTTATTTAGCAAGATTTACATTTGAAACTTAGAAAATGATGAATTCTAGAATTGGTTCTAAGGATTTCTTTGTAAGTGTACTTTGGTTATTTTAGTGATATGGGTACAAAAAATAATTAAAATAGAGAATTCTCCAAAGTATCACTTTTTTGAAACAAGTGCTACCGAAAGGAGTGTTCTAGCAAAATCATAATGTGAAATGTGTTAGCGTAACTAATAGCACCAGGTCGGTCTAATTGGCAAATATGGATCCAAATATATAAGCCTAAGTCCCTTGTCCTATCCGGGACATATGGTTTGCACCTAACATGGTGTCCAAGCTTAGTTTGTTTGCAAAAAATTAGGAATAACTGGTTAAAAGTATCAAATATTTGACCAATTGCAAGATACTAAGTGCTAAACATTCTTAAAAACAAATTACAAATCATAGAGGTTCTTATTTAACTTTCCATACAGATGACAATTCAATTTTATTAAACCATACATCCATGAATATTATGCTTATGTTCGCAACGCAGGTAAGACTCATACATATACGCATCCCAGAAGCAGTTAAGCAAGCACCCACCTGCTTTTATAAAGTCAGTCATTGCATACTGTGGTTCTCCTCTAGCTCCTTCCTCTGTTACTGGAGTGTACATGAAAACCAAACTTGAATCGATATCATCAGCAGTCAACGTGTACTCCTCATCTTCAGCTCCAACTACTGCCACAGGACTACTATTCCATCTTCGCCTCAACCAGCTGTGTACAGGCAATAAAGTTTCACCCTAACTTTAATCAGCATAAAGAGTTCTTGTTTATAAAATGAGAATGATCTTGAAGAATTGAAACTAAATTATAAAGAACTACATTTGAAAGTCAAATGTCCAATATAACATCATAACTACCTTGCTACACCTTTCCCAGGTGTCCCACCACACCATGCAACCTCAGCAACACCCTTAATCACATTTCCTTCCACAAGTTCACCTTGCACACTCAGGCTCAAGACTTTTGGGTATCCAGTTCCTGGTGATGAAATAAAGTAATAAACAGATTAAGATGGCCTGCATCAGATGCTTATCAACTCCATTACAAAATAGCTATCAAAAACGCACATCTGGCACATTTTTCAGTTGTATGAACCTGTTATTATACATTATTAAAAAGAGTCAACTGAGGGAAACATGACAAATATTGTTAAGTGAAACATGATGCTAATCACACAATGAGTTTGCATTATCAATATATAAATATAGTGTCTAATGATTTTTCCGTATCTTCCTTGCACAAAGATCAAAGTAGTTGTGTTATGATGTTAGAAGTATTCAGAGAAGAAAATAAATAAAAGTTAAAAAATGGAAACATAAAAAAGAATGGTAGTTGATGTTGTTGGCAGATTGAGGGGCGACCCTATTTTTTAACCATTTCTTATTCCTGCAAATACTTCTAAGACCTAGTCTGATCCAAAATAAATTTTGTACCACTCTGGAATCCCAACATAAGGAAGTGAGATAGTTTTGATCCTAGAAATTTGTAGCTTCAGTGCATGGGATATAGAACAGAAATATATAGATGCCTCAAGAAAGAAAAGTTCAGGCACAAGTGGCAACATATGCCATAGGATTTGGATATTTCAATATTTGAGGTATAAGCATTACAACATGTTGGGTTCACATAGTCCAAATGGAAATGGAAGGATGGGAATGGGAACAATGGAATAGAAATGCGAATGAAAACATTTGAAGGATTTAGAATTGATAATGAGAAAAGTAGAAAGAGAACATGTGACAAAATTACCTTCATGCAAATCATTTCATGCATAAAATAATGAGTTATGTTTAAGGATAAATAAACTATCCCATTTATAAAGTATTTTGAATAAAATTATTTACTTTAATTATTATAATTAAATATTTAAATTAGATAATTCATATCAAATATATTTCACTTTAGTTATTATAATTAATTACTTAAATTAATGATAATTAAATCTCCACAGGGACAGTGGCACTTTACTTATTGTAATTAATTATTTAATATATAAATAGTTTAATTAAATTAAATTTCCACCAGGGCAACGGTGTCATTTCACTTTAATTATTATAGTTAAATATTTACATTAAATAATTCACATAAATTATTTTTCAGTTTGATTATTATAATTAAATATTTAAATTAAATAATTCACATTAATTACTATTCATTTTAATCATGATAATTAAATATTGAAATTAATTATTTTTTTAAATAACTCTCCACCATAAGCAAAAAAAGTTATTTCACTATCAATGAATGCCAATTTCCCCAATAGGCATTCTGGTTAGGGGGAATCTATTTAGCAAAAATCCCCTCCCCATTCCTTTGATGTATACCGCAATGCACAGTAGATGTCTCTTACAAGGAATGGAAAGATAAACATTTTAGCCTGAAGCATATTGAGTTACAGTTTTATACATTTCCATGCAAAAAATGAAAAAGCTAAGGGTATATTGCAAATTAAAAGGTTGTGAATGAAGATAAGATTGTCACTTGTATAACTAAAATAGATTGCACAAGAATTCTTTTCTGATCAAAAACAATAATCCCAAATTTCCAGGAATTCCATCCATTAGAGAAAATGCCGGAAACCAACAGTATGATATTATTGTATTAAAATAAATAAAGAGCATTCAGATGCATTCAGTAAAAACAAAAAAATACCTGGGGAAATAGGAGAAGATAGAGCAAATATAGAAGGATACTCCATCTCTCCTAATATTGGAGTGCATTCAACCTTCAAGCATTTTTCAATGTCCCCATGCTTTGGCCAGTACACCTGCTTGTCAGCCACTAATTTGGTAACCAAGTTGCCTCAAAAGGAGCAATAAAAGGTTTTATGGCCTGTTTGGATAGCCCAGAATTATGGCATAATCCGTACATTATGCCATAATTTTACATTTTCTGAGAATTATGCCATATTGGCTGTTTGGGTACTTATTTTAGAGTATAAAATTATGCCATAGGTATTATGGCAAAAAAAAATATTCCACTAAGAGTGGAATAATTTCTTATTATAAAAAATCTATCTCTCTTTTGATCCGGCCACCAATCATTGGTCCACCGCTAGTCCGGCTGGCCTCCGGCGATCGGTCCGGCCAGCCTCCGGCGACCGGCCACCGGTCCGGCCAACCTCCGGTGACCGGCTACCAGTCCACCCGGGGTCCGACCACCGGCCGGCCAGCATCCAGTGACATATTGGCGGTCCATTAGTGGTCTGGGCGGCCTCCGGTAATCGGCCACCGGTGGTCCAGTCGGCTAGCAGATGACCTCCGGCAACCGGCCATCAGCCGGCAGTCCACCAGTTGTCCAGTTAGCCTTCGGCCACCAACCACCAATCCACTAGCGGTCCAATGACCGACCAACAGATTTTGGTAATTTTTTTATTTTGTTAACCAAACACTTATTCTGTAAGAATAAAATATGTCACAATTTCTGTAATAATAACTTGCACTTCCTACATAATAAAATTATGTCATATTTTTTTATTTTGCAGCCAAACAGGCCCTAGATGAAAATTATGGCTATCCAAAGAAGGGACACTAAAAGATTTTAAGATCAAAATAATGGCAATCCAATTACCTCCCCAAGTGCATCAGTTATAGCTACAAAATTTGTTGCTGTTCTGTCCCCAATAAACCACTGGTATTTAAGTTCTAAGTCCGAATCACCATTTGAGTTGACAAAACTAAAATGGCAGCGGCAAGCATCTTCTTCAAATGGCTGATCAATGGATGCTTCTTGGAGCATGTAGCCTGGGGGAAATTGATCCTTCCATTGTTCAGCTAGGAAGCAAAAAGTGGAATCTGCCCAGTAGAGGAAGAAGAGTCATAAACTAAAATGACAGTAGAGGAAGAAGAGCCATAAACTTAAATGACAACACCAAAAGAGCAATCAACATGTATCAGTTGACAAAAGAATGCTGCAAAAATTATATAGATTATAAAGATATGTTAGAAGTTCCTAAGGGATAAGAAATTAATTTGAACCATATTAACAGGATAAATGAAATACCAAAATGCAGAAAGATCCAGGATTTTGCTACATATGATTAAAAAGATATATTTTCCCTTACAAAACAGAAGAAACACTACACGTCAATATCTTACGGCCCATCTATTTGATCACTAGGGAAGAAATATCTATTGACCGACTTTAGGACATGTTTTGATGCAGCCAAAAAATAAAATGAAACACACGGAGCCAAGATACTTGGTGCTAACTTGCCAAACAGAGCAAATTCCTCCAGAATTTTGAATGAGTAGCTACTCCAGTCAGCTACTAAACATGGAGTACAGCACAAGGAGTTCCTCAGGCTAACCAAAATTTTATATTATCTCTTTTGCCCATCCAATAATAGTTGATAAAACTCAAATTTCAAATTTCAAATAAAATAATTGATAAGCAACATCAATAAAATAATAACTCGATCTCTTGATTAATAAAAAACTAGAAATAGCTATTTCCTCTAATTAAAATATTACAAAATTATTTTAGAATTATTGAAGTGGTAAATAATAATTTCGTGACTATGTAATAAAGAAATTACTCATGCCGGTATTATTAAAATACTAAGTATAAGTAATTATAAAAATATTAAATAATTCTTCGGTCACTAAATTATTATACTAAGTGTGAATTTTAAGACTAATTTCAAATTATGCGATCAGTTTTCACTAGTAACGGTCTACAGGCTCTTTCCTCTTAATCCAAGGTTTGTCTCTGTAGCTTGCAAAACACATTTGAACTTAATCTAGATTTCATTACGCACTATTGCATCCAAAAGCTACCAATTTACTAATATAGAGTATCGTTGTATTGTAGAACCTACACAAAAGAAAAGTGAATCAACTTGACTAAACAAAATCCAAATGGTGCCTTAGGCATTAAATATCTTAAATTAGCTCCCCACTTGGATTCTTTGCCAGAATGTATTCCCTGGATACTATGGAAAGGAAAAACAGAAAAGCTTCAATAATAAAGCTTATTTACAACAATCAGCTTATTAGTTTCCCCTCTTGGATTCCTTGGCAGAATGCTTCTCCTGGCTTCTATAGAAAGAAAAGCCCGAAAGGTTTCATCAATAGAGCTCATTTACACAACCAGCTGATGTCAGCTAATCATTATTGTTGCAGATAGCTTCTAATGAGAAACAGTACAACCCAGAGATGTCATCCCTTTGGAAGGAAGCTAGTTTACTAGGAGATGATTATTCTACTCCAGTCATTGGCTTTAGAGTAGAGGTTGTAGAAACACTGCGTACCAATGTAGTATTCAAATTCAATTATATTGCTTTCTATATTTAGATGGCAGGCCACCCTTGACGAATTTATGTATTTTTTGAAATTGCAATTCCTATTGAATTCAAAAATGTTACAACTAATGCTCTGGTTGTTAGGATTTGGCATATGTTATTCATGAAATTTATTTACAAATTGCTCGGAAAAAGAGAAATTTTCTGTTGGCAGTGAGGACAGGTACCTCCAACAACAAGAAAGTTTGCATTACAAAAGCAAAGTAGTCCTATTGAAATTTTCAGCATAAATTACACACAAAAGATAACTTGGTAAGGACAGTAACCATAAACCTGCAGCAAGTTCTGGTTGAGTAAACTCCCATCCATTTCTGATGCACATAGCAGTGTGAGGAGGATACAACTTCGCAATTTCTACTTCCTTGGGAGAAAGATCTGCACAAAATAATGATATTTAAACGGAGAGAAAATATTAAGCAGGACTAATTAGCATAAATTATTGTTTCTATTAAGTGCAAAAAGATATGCTATTGTGATTGTCAATCACAAAAAGCAACTAAAGACAATTGTAAGTAAAATAACAAAAGCAACCGCAGCTCAACACGATACACTGTACTTCTACACAGAGATGCTAGTCATTAGTACAAAGGAAACATAAACCAGAGATATACTGCACACTCTACAATCTCAGCATAAGCTAGATTGCCTGGTTTACTGAATTGTAGTGCAACAGGCCATCTTGTACAACTTAGAACAGTTGAGAATGGAATATCAACAACATTTCCAAGAAACAAAGTAGATGAAACTCAAAGGCAGAGGGAGTGGATGGTCTTGACACAACTGAGACCAGAAGAAAAATGATAGGGAAGTCTTGCAAGAATTATGAAAAACTAACAGGTAAGACAATGTCAATCAGAAAAAAGCAAAGATTTGGTAGAAATCAACAAAGATGATAATACCTCGATCATTAAATTTCTTAAGAGTTGGTCCCACAAGCAATATGGAAGCAGCTTCAAGGTGAGACATCTCCAGTATAGCGTTCTCCTCCACTCGTAGATGCTGAGAAAAAAAAAATATTTTAAACCCATTTAATAAAGGTCAGAATATTGCACAGGCAACATTAAGGCAGTCTATGAATGACACAGTTCTAGTATTCAATATGCCAAATGATGAAGCTATAAAAATTTAAAAGATGTTTTGAAAAGAACATAACAATATGAATCAATAACTTGAAACCCTAATATAGCCTAATCAATTCTTAGTCGGTGGTTAAGAAAATTGATTATGATTTTGCAAATGGGGTAAATGCACAGTTAATCCTAAAACTGCAGAGGTTATTATGTACATTTGACTCCAAAGTAAAATTTGGGGAGGATAAATTTATGTAGCCCTCTGCACCTTAACCCCATTATATTAGCACCCAACCAAACACAACTATAAGGATTAGGGTTATCAACATGACACCAAAAAACATTAATACCCTTACAATAGAACCAGGATGAACGACTAATAAGTGATAAATATAGAAATAACCATGAATAATTAAATAATAATACTTTAAAAATCAAAACTAGTAATAATCATTTTCACAAATTACAACTTTCTCTACAATTTAAACTAGATAAACCGCACATTTTTCTATGGGTGAGAAAAGCAAAGAATTTATGAACAAGAGAGCTAAAAATGAAGAGCAACCACCTCTTTCATGTGGCCTTCCATCAAAGTAGTAGATCGAACATAATTATTTTTCAAATGAATCCAGAATTTCTTGATCCTATGTTTTCTACAGCCTCATTAATGATGTTGTCCTAGTAATGTCCAAAAATAGCCTGATTACTCCAGCAGGTTCTTCCATTTTATATTGAATGGGATATATTACAGTGCACCACAAAATTAACGGCATATGCCCTAGCTCTATTCCAATGTCTTTGTGCAGTTGTCTAATATATCTGTCAAAAGATTTCCTCCCCAGATCCAGTAATTAACAGCCAAAGAAGATATAGGAAATTGATCAAATTCAATGTCAATGCCAATGCCCAAGATAGGCTGACTATATAAAATGAAAGGCACAATAAGTCTTTGCTAAAGATCTGATATGGAAAGTTCAGGAAATTTAAAGTCTGACTTTTTACATATGTTACATAGCATAAATCATGAAGCAGGTGTAGAAATTTAGAGATAGCTGACCAGGTTTCAGAAATAATGAAAATAATTTCATAATTATCCATAAATTGGAAATTACCTCAAGGACAGGTAAATGTGGGAAGCCTTTTAGAGTAGATATTTTGTTTTTGCTAGCAGCTAATACCTAGGAATGAAAATCAAGGCAAAGAGTCAAAAATTCAAACCAACAACAACCATCTAAGGATATGTCTAGAAAGTAATCAACCTGCAGACGAGGTTGACTAGCCATCGAGAGTGACTTCAACTTGTTCTGAGCAATAGAAAGAAACTGGAAGCAGCGAAAACATTTCAGGTCATAGTAAATCATATTACAATTTTTATGCAAAAACTGAAGTTACCATGCCTTGATTAGAATGTCTTAGGCAGTTACCTCCAAATTAGGTAGCTGAGGAAGGCTGGCCAGTGAAGTGATTTGATTTCCAGCAAGATATAATTGCTGCAAGGATTCAACATATATTCCACACATTAAGGCATTTCAGCTGCCATATACTTGGTTAAAAATAGCACCCATATGCACATACTCTTTAAAGTTAAAACCATGAGACTTAGATCACCTATACGTAACTTTATCATAGCACAAATATATACTCTATATAGATATGTAAGCCTTTATATGGTTGTCAAGCCCCGAGAAAAAAAAAACGCACCTGGAGGGCTTTGCAATTCTCTAGAGGCTCAAAACCAGGCCCCTTGAAATCATTAAAGCTCAAATCAAGAACCTGCGGAAGGGATGGTGAAAAAAACCACACCAGGTAAAGTCCCAAGACGTCAAATGAACTGAAACATAAAATAATGGGATTATGGACACAATACCTTCACCCATTTCAAAGTTTCAATTCCCTCAATAGATGAAAGCAGATTGTCCCTGAGATAAACAAACTACAAGGAAGGATAATTATTAGTAAAAAAATAATCACACTTCAATTCTTGCATAATGATTACTTGTAGATAGAATAAAAACCTAAAAAAAGAATTAGAATAAATGAAGGAAAAAACTATTGGGTGTTTTTACTTAGGGAATAAATTGGGATAAAGTGGCTTATCCCAATTTATTCTGAAATCTCCAACTAAACACCACCTATGGAATAACTTAGATAACACTTTTCACAAAAATAAATTAATTAAGAATTCTTAATTATTATTATTAAACCCCATTAATTTAATCACTTTTTATGAATCTTGCACTGAAAATTTATAATTGTAATTGCAAAGAATTTACTTTAATTAGTACTAAATTCTAATTAACTCAGATCAACTTGAAATATAAGTTTTCCCTCCAAAGCAAGTTTGAATTTCACAACCCCTATCTCAACCTATTCCAACTTGAACCAATACCAACCAATCACATTAATTGACTGTGGAAATACATCAACCAAACCTTCTACTTAGTCTTTGTAAATGGCCATCAAAAACAATGCCATGATTGATCTAGCATATGCAGAGTTAATTAAACAATGCCATATCTTTGGACTCACCTCCAGTAGTACTCAACTTGAAAAGTAATTAGGCCAAAACTAACTCGTTATCCTGAGGACCACTTGTCAATAGAGAAAACCATTGTTTGGTTTAATAGAAGTCAACTAATCACAAATGAATGCACTCTTGCCCTTTGTTGAGCCTAACGACACTTGGCCCAACCCAACACACCTAATAACCCCATTCATGCCCTACCTGAGCCCAACATTTTTAGTTTACTCTTTTGTTTGGTTTAATAGCTTGCATGTACAATTTGAAAGGATCATACAAACCGCATCTCATATGGCAGCTCATCGAATACTTAACTCACTAGCAAGAAATTAAGATACTAATAACCATAATAGAAACTCCACAAAATAGTTGCATTTCCCAACCAGAATTTTCTGAATTGCATGGGTTTTACTTCAGTAGTTACCTTTTCTGAAATAAAAATTAGTGGGAAAATTGGGTAAAAATTATGTGCCATGTGGCCACATGATCTTATGTAGGGCCCATATTTTTGACCAGTTTGATCATAGCGCCACTAGAGAAAGCCACAAGTTTGAAAGAACATAACAGGGAAAGGTACATCTACAGACCAGATACGTGAAGATAGCATTCCCTAGGATTAAATAATGTTGGGACCAGAAAAAAAAATGAAACTAATAGTTTGAAAGAAAAATAATAGGGAAAGCTACATGTACAGGCCAGATCAGTGAAGATAGCATTCCTTAGGATTAAATACTGTTGGGACTAGAGAAAAATGAAAATAAAAGACAACAATGGAAAGCAGCAAAAATATGAGATTAACTTGCTCCTATAATATAATCTTTGTAATGTTTAACGCTAAATATCGCAAAATGGTTCATTGGAGAAGACTTAACATTAGAAAATCTTTGCATTTGAAATGCACATAGAAGGAACCTGGCATGACCCAGCATTGATTGTCCAGATGGAAGTAAATGAGTCCATCTTTTATATTTAGCTCCCACGGTAGTTTGAAAGAATTACATTGGACGATTTGGATCAAAACCAAGGAAGGTCAGACATGGCCAAGATTTTTTGTAGTTAGGAATCCATACATGAAAAGCTATAAATTTGTCTTAGCTGCAAGCATATAAGTATCTCACTAATCATTGTTGCACAAGCCATAGGTAGTGATCCAATTAGTTGGCTAACTGAATAAAACAAGCATGCCCTATGGTCCTATCTGGAGGTCCGAATGGCATAATTTCAATTAAAGACTATCCAAAGAAACAAAAGTAATAAATTACCTCTAGATTTGAAGACAAGTTCAAGGATGTGAGTGTTCGTACTTTGTGCCCTCTTCGATCCAACCTCTATCACCATGATCAAAAAAACAAAATGTAAAAAGAAAAGATAATAAAGAAATTGAAGCTTACAGTCAATCTGCATACTTTTACCAAATACATAAATACTAAAAGTTTTGAGGTCATCCAATGAACTAGAAGCATTTCCTTACATTGTACATCCCCAAGTTAGAGACCACTGGAACTTACCAGTTCATCACTAGCTTTGATATCCACCTGTGGTAGCATCATAAAGCGAGAATCCCGACCGTCTGGTGTTGAGGACTTCCTTCTGCCTGATAATGAAGAACCCCTATCCATGGATGATGACATGGACCCTGATTTCAAGCTGCTGATGGTCCGTGGAGATCTTGTTGATGGGGAAGAAATATTTGAAGTAACCCCTTTGAGTCTACTGCTGCGACCAGTCGAATTATCCAATGGAGATGAAGGAGCCTTCTTTGAAGTAGTACCTGATAGAGATGGTCTGACAGAGGGCTTCTTTACGGAATCCAATTTTCCACTCTCAGACATCTGCAATAGACGTGGGACAGGAGATGACTTCTTGCTCTCAGGATGGGTATCTGAAGCTTTGGTTTTAGAACTGACAGAAGGCAGTGATGCCCGCCTAGTTTCAGCGATACTTTTCCTGCTCAGGTCTGAATTGGAACGAGAGACCTTCCTTTCATCAGTTGAACTCCCATTGTCAAATTGTTTAGAGGCAATTGCTGGTTTCTTCTCCAGAGCAGAACTAGCGCTGTTCCTTCTCTGCGCATTTATTGAGCTGACAGTTGGCTTGGTGAGAGTAGATCCAGGTCTAGTAGAACGAGAATCAGTAGTTTTCAGGCTGTCCGTGCTCTTTCTAAGTGATGAAGTGGCTCCTGAACGTTTAGCTACTGGTTCAACTCCACTGGATTTTGACGATCTCATTGCTTTCTTCACACTTTCAGCTGAAGCAACAGGTGACTCCATAGATGAAACAAAATTCTGGCATTTCTCCACAAGATCTTCACCTTGCTTTCCAGAGGAAACCTCCATTTCAAACAAAAATCAGAAATCTACACACTGGATCTCAATGCTGCAGCCCCTCCAAGCCAAAGCCTCTTTCACAAGTTCATCAATGAAGACATACACAATAGCAATGGCTACAAAGGACCTTCATTTTTCGCTCACAAAGCCCTCAAACTCGCTGGAGTTCGGAAGAACAAATAAATAAATAAATAATATTCCATTAAAATTCATAACAAGAACATGAAAAACACTCAAATCGTCTAATCATGCTCAAAAAAGCAACAATCATAAAACGAAACAAAAAAAAAAGGCAAACCTAAATCAAAACCTCAAAATTACTGATGATCTACAGCAAAATGCAGGTCCTCGAGCATAGATCAAAACATATATCATCAATCTAAGAAAAAAACACAACCATCAAAGACAAGACAAACGAGATCTCTCACCTCAGAGAGAGCGAGAACGAGAGCCACCATGGGATCTACGAGAAATGCAAGTGAAAAGCTCAAGTGCTTCACTGGAAACGCAGCGGCGCACAAGAGTGAGGAAGATTCGAAAACAAGCAACTTTGACGAAAATTAGAAGAAAAGTAAATCCAATCCCAAATTAAAAACGAAAACTGGGCCGCCTGTTTTCTATTTCGAAATGGAAAGCATTGCGATTCCTTTTACCAAAATACCCTCATCATCCTACCTTCAATTTCGCTCGAAGCATTCCTGTCCGTTGATCATGTGAACCTCACTGAAAGGAAACGGCTGGTACGCACGTGGAATGCCGTACTGTTGAGCTTATCGCACCGTTGATTTGGGAATCTTGGACGGTTGATATTCTTTTGAAGGGTATTTTTGTCAAATGGGTAAGAAGGGTGTACTTTTTGAGAAGCGTACAAAGATTGTGGGAGGGAGGGGGTTGGAAAATGTGTTTTAATGAAAAAGAAAGCAAGCGACGCGCGGGCAACCGCGTTTTGATTGCTGTGAAACACCGACAAGATTTGAGATATTTTTTCCACTCTAATTACGATAAAACCGGAGCTCGACCGACACATTCTGACGAGTGTGTCTCCTGTTTTTGGTTTATTTTGACTGGATTCGTTTGTGCCTTAGCCGGATCGAGTGTCCTTATATTTTGTATTTTTTATAAAATTATTTAACATTTTGCATATATTATCTTAGGGTATGTTTGACTGCAAAATAAAAAAAATATGGGATAATTTTATTATATAAGAAGTGTAAGTGATTATTACAGAAATTGTGACATATTTTATTCTTACAGAATGAATATTTGGTTAACAAAATAAAAAAATTACGAAAATCTATTGATCAGCCACCAGTCCACCGGAAGGCCAACTAGACTGCCGGCCGATGGCCGGATCACTGGATCACCAGTGGTCGGTCGGCGGAGGTATCTGGTAGCCGACTAGACCACCGGTGGACCGATGGCCGATTACCGGAGGCCGTCCGGACCACCAATGGACCGTCGGCATGTCACTAGATGCTAGCCGGCTGGTGGTCGGACCCCCAGTGGACCGATGGCTGGTCGCCGGAGGTCGGCCGGAATGCCGACCGGACTAGTGATCGGTCACCGGAGGTTGGCTGAACCGGTGGCCGGTCGCCGGAGGGCAGCTGGACAAGTGGTGGACCAATGACGGGTGCCTAGATCAAAAAGCGAGAGATTTTTTACAATGAGAAAATATTCCACTCTTAGTGAAATATTTTTTTATGTCATAATACATATATTATGCCATAATTTTATACTCTAAAATAAGTACCCAAACAACCAATATGACATAATTCTCAAAAAATATAAAATTATGGCATAATAGGCATAATGCACGGATTATGTCATAATTTTGGCTTATTCAAACAAGCCCTTAATTATAACTTGAAATAAAGATGATTTTCACTTTGCCGTCACATGCTTTGCCACCGTGTGCATTTTTTTATATATTTTTAAATATTTTTATTTTATACACCCTATTCAAACTGAAATATCTCTAAATTTTTAAAAAATTTTAATATTGTAGAAAGTAATGATTTCAATGAGAAAAATAAATAAATAATTTTATGCCAAATAAATTTATGACCTATGTTTTCGATGTGCATGAATAAAAATAACAGAAAAAATATATAACCATTATAACACAAAAAAATAAATAAATATAAGAATGAAAATAAATAAATTTAAACATCATATTAAATATATTTTTGAATATATATCATGAAAGTAAACATTAATATCAACTACAAAGGCAAAAATGATTTTAATTCTAATAGTTTTGGTAGTTATAATATATGTTACACCCTGGATCCAACCAACTCAGATTGCTGACAAATGCCCGCAGTCCCACAAGATGTGAGCCCGATGAGGCTGCAAGGCCTCAAAATCTAGCTCAGAGTGGAGAACAAAATATACTATCACAAATATAAAATACGGGTACAAATTAAGGAATATAACAACGTTCGGAAACAGAATAACTAAAATACATAAAGTCTCAAAGTGTAGGGTTTTGGTATCCATACAACAAAATACAATAACACAAGACACAACTCCAGGGAAATGCAACTACTGAAAGCTTGCTAAATCCATGGGTCTACTGCTCCTTATCTCAAAAAGATTTAAAATAATTTCATGAGCTCACTAACCCCGTAACTAATCGAAAAATTTGAAAACTAAAAAGGTCGAATCTGAAATATACTCCCTCCGCTTTTTTATTTTTCACGTTTTGGAACTCTTATATGTTTCTTTTTACTTGTCACGTTAGAAATTTGTGCAGTATTAAATAATTTTTTTTAAATTTACCCTCTAATTTAATATACTTGTACAATTTTCAATAAATCATAAATCAATCAAGCATTAAATTATATACTTCACTAGTAGAGTTTTAAATATTGTTAGTTTTGGAAAGTAATGGGAATTTTTTTATAAAATATAAGTAACCAACTAACTTTAACCAACTTTTCTTAATTGGTGTGAATTAGGTAAATATGACAACTGAAAAGGAACAGAGGGAGTATAAAGTAATCAATAACCCATAAATATAGCAATCGGGGAAAATCAGAAATTAAATGTAAAACCGAAAGTAACAAATTTCTAAATAACAGAATATGTCTCCAAATTCACTATAGATGTCAGAGCTCATTTATTTACCCTCGGTAACCATAACCAAAATAACAGAGGTCATTTATTTACCCTTAATGACCTGAGACTGAATATAAGAGGCTATTAATATTTCACTGATGGACCGATGCGAAACTATAGCCTCAATTTTTCTATAATTTCTTACTGACAAAGTCAGTATTTAACCCCCACTAACAAGGTTGAATATAGCTTATTTGGAGACAAAAATCCTCAAACAAAAACTTATCATCATAGTGCAGAAATGTTCACAAATTTCCCAAATATATATGTCATTAAAGATACAAAATTTCAAGCTAACAAAGCCAGCATTAGCTTGTTGGTTCCACTTTGGAGCAAATAACAATGGTTTTTAAAATAAATAACTACAACAATAATATCAACATAATGAGATGGAAAGATAACACATAAAAAAATGCATAAATAATGGATGTTTTAAGTAAAACGGATGAATGAGTAATTACAAAACAATTAAATAATGCTTCAATATATCATTAGATAATGGTTTTGAAAATAGTAGTGCAACGAGTGGCACTAATAAACAATTTAACTAAGTAAACAAAGGATAATTATTCCATGGATAATCCAAGAAAAGAAAATATAATTAATTGAAAAGAATTTGATAGAGAATTTTTTAAATTTTAAAACTTCAAAATACAAGAGTTTAAAGGGGATTACTTACATGTATTAGCTAAACTTCCAATTTGGGTAGTCAAAATCGGGTTAGACCGAACCGGAGCACTAGGCCGATATGGTTCAGTCCACAAAACTGGTTAAATAAAAAACAGACATTGGACTGGATGAACAGGGCCGGTTCACACCATTTCAACAGTCATTTCTTTCTCTCGCCGGTTCACACCGTTTCAATAGTCCCTTCTCTCTCTCTCTCTCTCTCTCTCCTCCTTCCTCACTTCCTCTCCACCACTACAATGACCTTATCCGCTACTACACCACCTCTGGCGACCACTCCACCTCCCTCTCCCTCTTCCTTTGAATGCTCCCACTTGGTCTCCACCCCAACGAGTTCACCTTTTGCTTCATCCTCAAGTCCTACTCTTGCCTTTCCCTCCTCCCTCTAGGCTTCCAGCTCCACTCCCTCATTCTCAAATCCAGCCTCCCTTTTTCTAACCCCTTCTACGCTTGCACCCTTCTCGATTCCTACTCTAAACTCACCCTTCTTCCTTTAAGCCCTCAACCTGTTCGATAGAATTCCCCAACCAAATCTCCCCTCTTGGAACTCCATCCTCTCCACCCTTACCCACCATGCTCTCCTCTATGACTACTTCCAATTGCTTGACATCATGCAAACCTAGGGCTTTGACCCTCTCAGCTCTAGTAGTTGGAATTCCATCATCGCAGTTGTGTTTAAGCTGGGGACATTAAGCTTTCCCTACAAGTTCTTCACATAGGGGAAAAAAAGCCAGCACCCTAAGCATTCACAATGCTAATGGCGGGGTCCACAGTATATTTATTAATTATAGGTCTATACCCTGCCAAGGAAACTGTGTCAGAAAATAGGGGGTCATTTCACTGGTGGCCATATAACTTTCATAAGTATAACACTATGGCCACAAAAGTTTTTTTTATAACACTGTGGCCATTTATGTTTACTCCGATCACATGGGTGGCCACAAATGCTTATTTTGGGGCTACTTCCGGCGAAGTTGCTGATGTGGCTGCCAACGGGTCTTATTAAATTCAAGACTTATCCCACGTGGCAGTCCATCTCATCAGACGCTTGGGCCGGCGCCATGTCAGTTCCACGTCGGTAGCCAACGTGGCACTCCAAAGGATAAAGTGGCCAGCTTAGGGCAGTGCACAGGACCAAATGTCGAAATTAGGGCACCTTGTCTAAGCATCCCCATTTTCTCTCCGCGCGTCCCAGATCACACAGTGAGCTTGCCTTTCCACTTGGCCATCTTATCCCTTCCATGATCACAACCAAATTATCACTGTTCAAACTCGTCTCCCTTCCATCGAGCTCAGCCACATTAGTCCTCTGAAAATCCTACCAACCCCCCGGTAAGCTTCTATTTTGGGTTTGTTTTAGTTAATTGACAGTCTATTAAAGTTCTTTCTTACATGTAGCTCAATTGAACAACATTGTGACAGTGTATGCTGGTTTTGTTTCAGTGTGTGTTTGATTTTTTTGCATGTAGCTCAATCATAAAGCTTTGAAGAATCAGGACAGGATATACAAAGCTGAAGCTTTGATCCTAAAGGTAATGTGCCTAATTTACTTGTATTTGGACTGAAATAAATTACAAGTAAAGCCAGTGTTTTTATCGGATTTATTTTTTATTTTAGTTGTTGGATTTTGGAAGAAGACAGGTGCCAACTCTTCGGAGAAGTAATCTGGTGGTTACTCTCTCAATGAATTTAATTAACTGTTGTTAGATTTGATAATTTGTGATTTTTTTGGACATGGATAAAGAGAGGTCAAATTATGCTGTAGACTATGATGAATCAAAAGTAATTATAGTTTTTTTTATAATCTGTCTTTCAATGGTTTTATGCTGTTTTTGGGCTTGGTTTGTATGATGTAGTTTTTTATAATCTGTCTTTATAAAGAGATGTCCCATTTGATAGTTTGTTAGATTTCATAATTCTGTTTTGTCAATGTTTGTGTTCTATTAAATCCAATAATCTGTCTATGTTGATTTTGGAAAATTCTTAAAGTATGTTCATTTTATTAGTACTATATGATGTGATCCTATAAAGTTTTAAAAAAATTGATAGAATTACTATTTGGATTGAACATATAATTCTTGTTTTAAAAATATTTATGTAGATAGGTTTGAAGTAACTATCTACATATATGTTGTTAATGTGATGATTTGTAGATTTTAATAATCTAAATCCTGATTTGTTGTTTTATCCACAAGTAATAGCATCCAACATGTCTGATATGGAAGATGATTTGAGTACTGATTTGGTTGATGAAAATACATCTGGAGAAGAGGACTTCACAGATCCTGACTATGATATCCCAGATGGTGATGATGATTATGAGCAGGTTATGGGTGAAGGAATACATTGGGACAGTGACATCTATTCTTATTCAGAATCTAGAGGAGGAAAGCATGATGGTGATGAAGAAAGTGACTCAGAAAATTGCAGTGAAGAAGACTTGTTAATAGAGCATAGAGCAGATGATGATGGTGAAAGAAGATTTTTGGAGTTTAATGAAGAAAAGGATCTCTACAACCCAAGATTAGGAGTTGGGATGGTGTTTATGGACTTTGACCAACTGAAGAAAGCTTGTAGAAATTGGGGAATCAAGCATAGATTTCAGATTTGGTTCCCACAGAATGACAAGAAGAGGGTCATTTGTGCATGTCATAACAAGCAATGCTCCTTCAAAATATATGCAGCTCACATGAACAAAGGTAATCCATCAGTGCAGATTAAAAGTGCCAACCTTGATCATAACTCTGGGAAAGTCTTCAACAATTTCCATGTAACTTCCAAGTGGTTAGCCAGTAAATACTTTGAGAAATACAAGGCTGATCCGAATTGGAGTTGCAATGGTTTAATTAAATAAGTCAAGGATGACCATGGCCTCACAATTTCTGCTATGAAAGCTTGGAGAACCAAAAACTTGGCAATGAAGTGGGTCAATGGAGATGCATCCGAGCAATATGCAAAACTGTGCAGGTATGCGGCTGAACTTAAACAAAGTAATCCAGGGAGCACAGTGATTTTGTGGAGAGATGAACAACATTTCAAAGGATTTTATGTCTGTTCGAAGCCATTAAAGGATGGCTTTGGGTCAGGTTGTAGGCCATTTATAGGACTGGACGGTTGTTTCCTGAAGGATCTCTATGATGGGCAGTTACTATCAGCGTAGGAATTGACCTGAATGACTGTATATTTCCCATTTCATATGCAGTAGTTTTGGTGGAGAATACAGAAACATGGACCTAGTTTATGGAGATATTGAGGGATGATTTAGAGATCTGGAACGACAGATATGTCACAATAATGAGTGATCGCCAAAAGGTTAGTTTTTTTGTACTTAAGCTATAGTATAGTTCTGCTAACCGTCATTTAATTTTTCCATTGTCACTGTAGGGCTTGAAAAGGGCTGTTCAAGAGATATTCCCTAATGCTGAACATCGAAACCGTGTTAGGCATATCTACATAAATTTCAGGGAGAAGTTCAAAGGCAAAGCCCTAAAAGATTACTTATGGAATGCTGCAAGGGCTTCATATGTTCAAAGGTTTAATTATTGGCTTGGAGAAATAGAGAAAGAGAACCCAGATGCAAGAAGATGGCTTGATCTCGAGGATAGACCCCAATGCAAGTTGGACCAGGGCAATGTTTGGAACTTCATGCAAGTGTGACATCCTGTTAAACAATATTTTGTGAGTGCTTCAACAGGTATATACTTGATACAAGGGATAAGGGAATTATTACAATGCTTGAGATGATCAAGGTAAAATTGATGAGGAGGATGAAGAAGAAAAAGGACCAGATGCTGAAGTACAAGGGAATTTTATGCCCAAAGATCCAAAAAAACGCTTGACCAAATGAAGGAAGAGGCTCAGTGCTACACACCAGATTTTTCTAGTGGACCAAAGGTTCAAATCATAGGGATTGGAGGCTCCTTTGTTGTTGATATGATTGAGCATACTTGCATATGCAGGAGATGGGAATTAATAGGCTTGCCATGCCCTCATGCAATCAGTGCCATATATGGCAATAATCAGTGCCATATATTTCAAAAATGATGGATGCTAACTTTACTTGCAGGCATTTGTTATTAACAACTCATTAAAGAATTGTTCATCTTGATTTGCATGCAACCAACTTGCTTTTCAGGTACCCTTCTTGATGTGCTTGAAGGAATCCAAATAGCACTCTTTCAAATTTCAAAGTAAGTCTCCTCAACATTTCATTCGTAGCATTGTAAGTAATACAATTTATTGGTATTTAAAAATTGATCTCTCTTTGGTTCTAAAAGACATGCTTAAGTTATATAATTATACCGAAAATAAATATTAGCGATGTCCCTTCTGAAGAACATAAGAAATTGTCTAGCTATGTTCAGCTCTGAGTTTGTTTCCTCAATAAATGTGCTTAAAAGGAACGTCGTCTCTCAATAGGTTAGCTTGAATTGAAGCTATGCTTCCTTAGTTACAAAAGTAGTCTTAAGTTGAGTTTGAGTCTCAGTATGACTGATCAAAACTGGTGAGTCTTAATTATGCTTTACCCTTTCTTTTTCAGATTTTAAATTAGCATGAATATGAACCATGATTTCTTCATAAACAAATAGTGCAATGTACCCCTATGAGCTAGCTCAGGTTGATATACATGAAGTTAACCAAGTGGTTTTTTTTTTTTTTTTGATGGATAATCTTCAGTATTTTGATATTTGTAATATCAACTTTTAAAATGAATTCAATAACCCTTGTGCGTTCGACTAAATTATAACTATGAACCATTTTCAAAGTATTTTATTTATGAATGCATTAGTTTTGATCATTTGTTCTCAATTTTTTGCTCGGTAAGTTGTATTTATTGCTCTAGCTAAACCAGTGCAAGGTTATCTAATTTTTCGAACTGTATTGTCAAGTTTTAAACTTAGGTTGCATCAATCACATGTAAGACTAGAAAGAGTTGCTCTTGACATTGGATGATACTTTTAGATCAAATATGAAATTCAACAACAACATAAAAGTTCTGGTTATGATTAATAACTTTAAGACAAGGGCAAAAGCAAAGTAAATGAAAATTTTGAAATTAATAGAAAAAAAAAAGCTTATACACTATTATTTCCAAAATAACTTGAGTTTCAAATATTATATTATGGTTAATAATAGATCAATAAATAAATTCTATTCAATAATCTCAATTAAGTATTGCCAGAAAAATGATTAAGTAACCTACAAAAAAAATTCTATATAAATATTTTCAAATCTTTTATGCAACCCTATATATATTAGTAAATATAAATAAAATGATATTTTCATTTAATAAAATTATAACAAGAGATTCTGGTGGATATCTGGCGATGAGAGAGAGGAGAAGAAGCTAAATGCTAGGGTTTTTTGTTTTTTTATTCACTCCCAAGATATAAGAATATTATTAGTTATTACAAAGTTATTATTATAAGGGTGTTTTCATCCATAAAATTATTAACCTTTCTTAGTCCTCTAATTTAGATGGTAAGAAATGGAGTGTTTTCAATCCTCCATTTACCTCATAAACCTTTACCCCTCCCCCCAACTTTTCTTCTCAAGCAAGGGTTGAGAGACCCCTTACCTTTAAAACTCTCCAAAGCACTCCTCAACCCTTCTCCCCAAAACAATACCTAAAGGCGTGTTTGGATGAAAGTAATAAACATTGTTAGAATAGAAATAATTTTTAACAGTTATTTATACTCATATTTGGATACACAGCTGTTGGAATGAGAATGAAGTGTATAATGAATAAATAGTGGTCCTGATATTAATTTCACCAAAAATTAGGAGGAATGACACTATTTAGAGAAAAATAAATAGTATTAATATTTGAAAGGATACTTTTGCATCTTTAAATATTTAATTAAATAAAAATTATAAAATTAAATAATTAACTATAATAATTAAATTAACTAATAGTTAAATTAAAAATTATTATATATAAAATTATAATGATAAAAATAAAATGATACTTTTACACATAAAAAAGATTTAATTAAATAAAATTATTAAATTATACTTTTGCATCTACGAAGTGTAGTTACACTTCCTCTTATTGAGATTTTAATTATCTAAAAATTAATTATTTAAATAGTTAATTAAAATATGTGAAACTAATAATAATTAAAATGAGATATTTAATTTGAATATTTAATGATAACAATTATTTTTAATAATATTATTAAAAAAATTTAAATAATTTTTTTATCATTAATTATTTGTAATTAGATTTATGTGTATTAAGGATATAAAAGTAAGTTTGTCACTACCCTTATATTTTTTTCATTCTCAATAAAATATTATTTCAACTAACTATAATTTTCATTCTCACTTATATTCTTACATTTCTATTCAGTCTTTGCCCCATTTCCGTTCTATTACCATGCTAACACTTTAGCTAAGTGCTTCTTAAATTTTTTCTAACTTGCTCGCCGAACTGGTCATTTAGCAAAGTCAAAGAATTAAAGACACCTTGGCTCCTATCGTCATCTTTTTAATAAATCACTAAAATTGTTTGCCTCGTTTTCGAATTTTTATCTCACATGTTTTCAACATAATCCCACCACTTATCATGCCACGTGTGTGAATATTTTCCCATATCAGCAGCCATGATTGAGTTGTGCTATTTCATGTGCATTTGAAAACATAAGTAAATCAAACATGATTGGACAAGCGAATGATACAATTAAAGACATGATAGAAATATTATTTACTTTATACCATACAACAAGTCATGGATAATTGGATAAGCATTTTTAGATCTAATAGATAGCCTTATGCTAGAAACCCATATTTTGAAACCCGGGTGATTCAACCTGATTGAACCAGATTCGACCAAAAACATGATTGGATCGAGGTACAGTATTGACTCGATTAACCCTGCCGAGTACTCGGTGAACCGACTAACCCGGTCAACCCAGTCATTTCGAATTGGGTCAACCCAGTTATATTATTATATGTTTAAAATTAAAACTTTAAGTAATAAATATGTAAGTATAAGGGGGTTATGTATAAAATTTGTTTCAAAATCAAAACTCAATGCTTAATTGCTAAGTTTATTTATTAGATTGTACTATGAAACTTAAAAACTTGTATTATATTACTTTTTATTTGTTATCATGTTGTATTTTATTTGAATTTGTATTTAGGGTATTAAATAGATATTTATAAATTATAAGAAAAACTATTTATTTGTTAAACTTTTTTATTGTTATTTTTAAATTTTTTTAATAATTTATTATGATCGAATCAACCTGGTTTGACTCAGGTTCAACCATTGACCCATGACTAGGAAGCCTTCCTGGACTATACCCAGGGTCATATTTCTAAATATTACTAGAAACACTAACTAAATAGTTTTGAAAAATTTTCAGTCTTCTCACCGGAAAAAAGACAATCAAAACTTCATAAAAGTAGGTTTCACTGTCCAAACCATCTCACTTCTATCTAGAATGAAGTTCAATTTTGGTTAACATGTGGGGTACCATTGAGAAGACCAAATTATCTTGATAGATACAAGAGATCTAACTATATATTTTTTTTTTCTTAATTAAAGTATTACAGAAGTTAATATATTTTACATTATTTGCATATTAACGACTAACTTCAAAAGATACTCAATGTGCCAATTTTTGGATAGCTCAACGAAATGACACAATAGTGCAAAGAGAGAGTAATAGTTTGAATATTTTTTCCGGCAGTTATGCTTTTTTATTGTTTATGCATTATATATTTATGTTAAATACTATTCATCAATATTGTTTATGAGCATGAGTGTAGGTCTTTTGTGAGAGAAATATTAGTTTCACCTCTCAAGGGTTATAAAGCAGGAAGGTTTTCTTAGAAGGTTATTAAGCCACCATAACTAGTATACTTTCATACATGTTTGTCTATTTGATAATCTCTCTTAAATGGAGGAAGGGGAGTGTTTGTGGCCTATTTATAAAATAATATAAAATTAAATTAAATAAAAAAAACCGCTAGGGTATATATGATAGAAATTTACCGGAAGAATAATTTGACATAGGTTTTTTTTTATATTTCTACCAAACATCAATTGAAGATGCATTTAACTGTATGGAATGGACCACCAAAAAGGAGATAAGCTGGTTTTGTGGTCTACCGTGATATCTTAGAAAATTGTTATTGTCATTCCAAAATCCTTTTCATTATCGAACTTTGATGGCTCTTGGCACTTGGGACTTCACCAAACCAATTCAATGAGAGCAAAGGAACAAGCATCCATCAATTCTGGCTAATCACCAATTGTGTACCTCAAATAGAACTTGCATTTATGTAAAATAACCGGCAAGCTAGTGAATTTATAGATAGATACTCTTAGTAATTTACATAAATTTTAGCTTGTAAAAAAAAAAAATTCTCGTCCATGATTATCCTAAGAGAAAAAGACATTATTCATCATTTGCTGATGATGGTGGAAGACTTTGGGGATCAATATATTACTTGACTTTTGAGATGGTATTCCCTAGTGATGTGGCATCTATGCTGCTTGCCACATGTGTTTTTCCACCTTATATTAAAATAATTTTTTATACATGTAAATAATCTAAACATCTTTTTCTAATAATTATGCAATAAAACATTTTGATAAATCAAATATGTCTCTATAAATAAAAATGATATATTATATATCCCTTAAAGTATATATATATATATATATATATATATATATATCTATAGTAGAGGTATAATTTATGTAAGTTCTGCTAGTGTGGGTTTGTGGGTTAAAAGATCACTCAAACATTCAAAGTAAAATACACACAAACCAAACAAGAAGGAGATATACAAAGTTGGTAACCCAGTTCTGCATCAACTCGCCTACATCTGGGGGCCAAACCCGCTAATAAACAATCCACTAAAAGAAGTGATAAAAGATAAGTACAAACACTTTGTCACTCTTCCTTACAAACAAAAAATACTACCCTCTCTAGATTGTCTAGTGTCTCCCTACTCCCTCTTTCAAGAGTCGCATCCAATCTTAGACCAAGGTAGTATATATAGACGCCTCAACGTCCCAAATATAGTCCACACCTCTTTTAGAATCTCCGTGGCTACTAACTTTAGAACCTTCCAAATTTAGCTGTTGCAACTCCTGTTGTAACATGACTTGCAACATGGCCCTGACTGCTCCCTTGCCTGAGTTCTGGTTACGTTGCTAAGCAACCTCAAGATCCATCAACCTCCCAGTCATGTTTAGTCCGAGTCGATGCAGCAAGATCACCTGATCCTGACTACCGGTAACTAGCCTACCTCCTCAGCTTCTCATCACGCTGTCCCCCCGCAAGGGGCACACTCCTTTGTGCGTCTTCATGAAACTTACCAAACTTGATCTTCAATTCACCCAAGTTTGATCTTCAAATCTTCTACAAAAGGTCTTCAATCAATCAGTTCAATCATGCCACAAAAAGGCATGTCTTCAATCAACCCTTAATAGTCTTCAACCAAATCTATTAAGGTTCTTCAAATCATATCTTCAATATCCTTCAAATCTTACCATGGATAGGTATCTCTTCAATTAAGCTCCATCCATATTTAGTCTTCAATTAAATCTCCTAAATATGGTCTTGATGAGATCTTGTCTTCAAGTTGTAGCACATACCAAAAATAGCTTCATCAAGATCTTCCAAGATATTTACCTTCTAGCCAAGTCTCCTTGCCATATCACTATGGTTGCCACATCACCTTGTCTAGGTGTCAAATCATGCCAACTTAAAGTGCTCTTGCACTAATAATTTACCCTAAGAGCATTTCACTTCTATTCTAATTTTTGTATTGTTATTAATAAAATGGATTCAGTAGCATTAATTTTGTTAAGGATATTAAATTGTTTTTACATTAAAAAATCAATAAGACTTTCAAAGAAAATTGATATTCTCTTGAAAATGGAAATCTTTCTTAAGATTTTTTTTAACTTTTGTGTTTAAAAAATATTTAGAAAATTTATTCTGTATTACATTAAATACGGGAAAAAATCAATACTGGACCAATATATAATACTTAAAAAAAAAGCATTTTATAATTTCATTATATCTTTGAGGGACTTTAAAATTATAATTATGTGGTTAAAACAAATTTCGATCAAGAGATATTATTTAAAAAAAAAAGAATTAAGTGCATGTTGTAATTTAATTATTGATAATAGGAAACACTTTATGCTGTTAATTTTGTTAACGGTATTAAATTGGTTTAGCATTAAATATTTAATAAAATCTTATAATGAAAACCGATAGTATTCAGAAAGTGGAAATCTTTTCTAATTATTTTAAAACTATTTGGTATTACATTAAATATGGGAAATAAAAAAAAGTTATAAGAGCAATATATTATATTCCAAGAAACAAGGAAAGAGTATTTTATAATTTAGTTAAAACTATCTAAATGCAATCTTTCTAAATCCCATGCCGCTATGTCTTGTAATAGTGTTTCTCCCCAGAGGGATCTATTCCTAATATAATTTTTCTAACTTGAGTTGTTTTTGGGAAGTAGAAATTAGTACATTAAATTCGGGTGTTTCAAGGAATATCTGTGAAAAACAATATCATCGCATATTTAGAGAAGACAACGAATTATGAGGTTTTTTTTTATAGGGGTACATATGCGAAACAACTGATATTCTTCATATGTTTCGATCGATCCCTACCCCCACCCCCCTTTTCTCTCTCTCTCTCAACAAACCTTATGATGAGCAAGTTTTTCTTTTCCTAAGTAAAAAAACAAAGGAGAAAATGGTATACCAATAGCTTCATACTTATTAAATTATATAGATTAATGGACAATTGATGTGCTATTGTAGAAGAAATGAAAAGACTAAAATAAAGGACATTAAATTATGGAGGTTTTCATATTGGCCAAATTTTAATGAAAATGAATAACAAATTTTTTGGGTTGGTTTCTCTTTCAATATAATTCATGCATTTCCCATTTTCGGTATAACTTTGTTTTTCACATAACAATTTTATGCTCCAATGTGTCTATAATATTACTATTTAGTTTGTCATAGTTTTCTTCCTTTTATAATTCAATTGTTTATTCATTTGTTTTTTGGTTATGTTCATTTTGTTGCAAATATCACATATGTTTGATATGTTCTTATTTAGATAAATTTGTAGATAGTGGAAAATTAAGTAAGTGTTCTATCAAATGTTTTTTAAATCCATTTTGTCAAATTTAAAAGCATAATAACTAAGTTTTGTATTGATTTATATTCCCGTTAAGAATGCGTAAAAAAAAAAAAATCAATATTGGTTGAAGACATGGTAAATCAAAAGTAAGACTTAAAATCGTAAGACTTTGGAATTGTCTAATTCAAATTATGTACAAATTATTAGTTTGGCTTTCGTTGGAATAGATTTTGATGTAAATAATTATAAAAAAATGGAAACTATACTTAACATCCCTTAGTTTATTCCTATATATATTTATTTAATAACAATTAAAGAAACTTACATTTCCATTTTTTTTCTTATTGCTACTAATTGTTGAAACATGCATAGGATGATGGACTTCATGTCCTTTATGTGCTTAGTTGACTAGGGTTGCGTGTGATAACTTCAACCTTGATTATATGCTAGCCATATAAATGTCATGCAGTTATGATATCTACATGCATGTTGTATAATTTCAAATTGCATAGTGGTTCACACACAGTATATATCTAATTAAAATTATTGTGAATAGATAAGCTTTGATGGACATGGGCTATGACGACGAAAACCTTCCATTGGAATGCTTTCAAAACTTGATAAGTAAACACTGTTTTAGTATCCATTTGCTTTATTATAAATGAAAATTATCATCAATATTTATTTCACATAAATATATATATTTTCGGGCTTAGTTGACTAGGGTTGTGTGTGCTAACTTCAACCTTGATTATATGCTAACCATGTAAATGTCATGCAGGTTATGATATCTACATGCATGTTGCATAATTCCAAATTACATAGTAGTTAACACACAGTATATATTTAACTACAATTGTTGTGAATAGATAAGCTTTGATGGACATAGGCAAGGATGACGAAGATCTTCCATGGGAATGCTTTCAAAACTTGATAAGTAAACACTGTTTAAGTATCCATTTGCTTTATTATAATTAAAAATTATCATCTATATTTATTTCATATAAATATACATATTTTAAAACCATCAAAATTGCGAAACCTTCAAAACAGAATGAGGGAATTATATATATATGATTCACAATGTTGCATGGATGGCTTGAAATGAACAATAGGGGCTATTAGTGGGTTTAATTCGAAAGATAAGAAATGAGACATCATTCAACTTTCTTTTACTAAAAGTCATGGAAGTTACGTTTGTTGATGAACCATACATATAAACTAAATAAATTCCCTCACTATGGGTCATTGGGATTTTTGCAATTATAATAGTTTTGAAAATATGTATTTTTTATTTGTAACACAAATTTTAATAGAATTTCTCCATATTATTAACCCTAAAATTTTCTAAATAATAATTTAATAAAATAATGCAAGTAAATAGTAACAAAACAATTAAAAACTAAACAAAATTGACGTAGAATTATGGCAATATTGGATATAGGCATATAATTCAAATTATAAACAAAGTAATTTAATTAACTAATTTCTAATATTATACATAGAATACGTAAGAGAAAACTAACAAATTAACTATAAATGAAACACACTACAAGAAAAACTCCTTTTTGGTATGACCAGTTGCCGTCGTATAAACTTAAATGTTGTCGTAAAATGTTTTTTGCAATGGCATATGGTCATCGCATGTCATTGTATCTGCTTCCATCACAAAAGATAGTTTTTGCAACCAATAGTCACAAAAATAGTTATTGAAACATCAACATGCCGTCGCAAAAATTTAAATATCTAGTCACAAAAACATTAATAATGTGACGAATTAAAATAGTCATAGCAATTGGTGTTATTTTCGATAACATATTATTAGTCGCAAAAGATATTATTTGCAACAAAGAGTAAGTCGTCACAACAAATTATTATTTATGACTAACTATTACCCGTTGGGAATGAATATTTTTTATGACTAGTTTTGGATCGTCCCAAATGAGTGTTATTTGAGATAAATCAAAATTGGTCACAAATGAATATTTTTGCTATGAATTAGTGTCCATCGCAAATAAATCTTATTTGTGACCAAGTCGTCCCAAATGCTTCATGAAAAAATTGGTAGTCTACACCTCATTAATTAGAATCCTATATTGCAATATAATTGAAATTATATAACAACAAGCTTACACATAACAAACTCATTTATGACAACATTGAGTCCATTTATAACAACATCAATTTATGTCTAACAAAATTAAGTATTATAGACTTCTACAAAACAATGACACAATAAAAGTTCAAACATGAAACTAAATAAGTGTATGAAATTAAGTGTCATAGAATTTTATAAAACATTGACTTGATAAAAGTTTGAAAAATGAAATTCAATGAGAGTTAAAAACATTCAAAGCATTTAAAATTTCAATCATCATCATCATCATCATCATCATCTTTTTCGGAATCTTCCTCTTCCTCCAAACTATTCGCATTGTCATTTTTTTCATTAGCCTTTTCATGAGAGGCATCTCTTGTATTTTTTTATTTTTTATTTTTTTTTGAGAATTATCTATCACATCTCTAGGATCATTACCACCTCCCTACACACAAACATAATAAATAAAAGCAATTTAGGAATAAAAACTACACTATTAAAAGAAAAAAATGAGCATTAAAGCAAAAGATGCATATAAATTACGTACGGGTATTAAATAATATTAGTGATGAGATACTTAACTAGAGGGTTTGAATATACTATAAATATAATAGTATTAAGGGAAAAGGAATTAGAGGACATAAATGAAAAAAAGAATGGGAGATCATAAATTAAGATAACATAAAGACATACTTTGAATTAGCAATAATCTAAAAATCATATGGACACAATAATTAAAAATATTAAGAGCCTGTTTGGGTACCATTAAATTCCATAAGAGTGGTGGTAGTTCCTATGAAATTTAATGTTATGTAGGAAATTATAATAAGGGTTGTTTGGACATTATTTTTACAATATAAAATTACTATGGAATTATCTAATTCCATAGTAATTTGTAAAGAGATGGGAACCCAATTATTTTTTCCCTTTACTTTTCGGGCTCGTGACCTTGTCTCTCTCACCTCGCGAACTCAGCTCGCTCTCGATCCGACCACGGTACCAGCGCACAAGCGAGATGTGATCCTCATTCCAGTGCGACTCCTCATTTTGCTCAATCAACGAGATGATCCTCTACTGTGAGCTCTTCGCCTGGTGAGCAGCACTGGATGAGGTTCTTATGATCCTCCTTGTAGTGCTCCGCTTGCTCTGCTAGCTTAGAGAGGTACACCCACTCCTCACGAGTTCACCCTTCCACCATCTCAGCCATTGGAACCATAGCTTGAGAGAGAAGACGAAGACCACGTGTTCTTCTTTTTACTCCCCTAAAAAATTTGAATTTTTATTTTTATTTATTCCTTTTCTTTACTTTTTTTTTAAATTATTTATTTTGTTTATGGATAATCCCTTATCCTCCCCAACTATTTAAATAACTATACAACAACAATAAAATTTTAAAATAAATAAAAATATGAATTATCTACAATAAATAAATAATATTAGTTAAAACTCTAACGGCTAATTTTATTTCAAAATTAAATTTCTAAGGAAAAATTTTTCTATGCATATCCAAACACCATTCAGTAGGCAATTTTTCCTGTAGTAAATTCCACAGAAATGATATGCGAATCCTATAGAATAAAATTCCTATGGAAAACTTTATTATGCATCCAAACATGCCCTAAATAATATTATTATATGCCTGAACCATAACGGGTACTTGTTATTGCATTTTATTAATAATAGAATATATTTGCTTGAAACGGTCCTCCCATTCTTTTTCCTTAATCTTTTGAATTTCTTTGCATGTTTTGCTACATGCTTGAGAGGAACTACTACCATACACATATTTTCCTTGAATATCCATACTTAATCCAAGAACACGACCACGACTAGGTTCTCTCGTAACATCACAATATATTTTCTATTCATTCACCATTGAACATTCAGATGTTGCAGTTGACCTAATATTATCCATGTATAGGGATAGGCATGTGGCGGGGAATCCCTGGTGCTCTCCCCCACAGAGGTGGGGATGGGGAAAATTTTTTTTCCGATCATTGTAGTGGGGGTGGGGCTGGGTTGTGATCTCTCTGTCTCTCGGAGTCCCCGGCTAGAAATTCTTTATATAATATAATATAATATAATATAATATAATATAATAAAAAAAATGAAAAAGTTACCACCCATGACCCATTTAAAATTTTCAACCCATGAGACGGCTCATGTTGCTTTGTGCCTTGAGATTCACACATTGACAATCAAGAACAATCATAGCCTTGGCTTCGTTTTCACACAATTTTCACTTTCTTAGTCTCTTGCCAGCCTGGCAAGCATCACGAGACTCATCAAAATGCAAAAATAATAGAATCCTAATTTGAGTAAATTATTTTGAAATCGCCTCCAAGCTCCTGAATCCTTGATTTCCAAATCCTCGAAATCTTCTCATATCTTCTCTATAATTCATCAAATGCTTCCACCAATTTCCACTGGACCATTTTCTTCATTTTTTTTTCTAACTCATAAGCCATGGCTTCATTTGTCAAGAATTTTTACTTGATTGTGTTTTGGATTTTGAGTATATTTTGGATTTTTTGTTTCATAATCAAAGAATGTGGTGTTGCTGGTGTTGGTGACTGTGTCTCACATGGGAGAGAGAGAGACAAGAGAGAGTTCTTCTATTTTCCATATCAAGTAAGCCTTTGTGACGCATCTAATGCTTAAATGCATACCTAATTTTTTTCATCCAGTACAAATTTGGTTTATTCAAGAGTTTCTCTTGTTTTCCTTTTCATAAAATTTGATTTTACCATCTTAAATGATTGTCCAGTTGCTAAGAATTTATCATTTAAAATGTTTCCGAACTAATTTTCTTTAACTCTTTTTCTTATCAAGTAGTGTTTGTTATTATTATTTTTTATCATTTAAAATGTTTCCGAACTAATTTTTTTTTTTTTTTTTATATTCAACTTGTGATTTATAGCTTAGTTTGCTCACTATTATATAATAGTGGTGTCAATGTAGGTGATCAAGTGTTATCATGGATGAGGGTAATCATGAAGAGAATTTGCATATTGTACATCTTGAAAATTGTGGGCAATCTATATAACAACAAAGTTTTGAACAATCTAGAACACACATTGAATCAACAACACTGGTTGGATCAAGTCAAACATTACCAACAAATGGAAGTGAAGAATCAAAATTGGGCACTAAGACTCGTCTAAAATCAACTGTATGGAATCATTATAAGAGACAAAAAGATAGATGATAAATGAAAGGCAATATGCAATTATTATCGAAAGAAACTTGGAGGGGATACAAAGAATGGGAATAAACATTTACACGATCATTTTGCATCATGTCCTTTGAGAAAAACTAGAGATATAAAGCAAAGTATTTTGAAGCATAAAGTAGATAATGAAGGTAAGGCTACAATTGGGACATTTGCTTTTGATGAAGATGTTGCAAGAAAAGAGTTGGCATCAGTGATTATTGTCCATGAGTATCCTTTGTCAGTGGTTGAGCATCAATATTTTTGAAGGTTTGTTGGGTCTATTAAACCATTATTTAAAACAAGTGGCTGACATACAATAAGAAGGGACATATTTAAAATTTATGAGCAAGAAAAAGAGAAGATGATGAAATTTCTTGAAAATAATGAGAGTAAATTTACAATTACAACCGACATGTGGACTTCAAGCAATAAAAAAAAGGATTCATGTCAATCACAACACATTTCATTGATGCTAATTGGAGCTTACAAAGTCAGATTATCAGGTATTGCTTTTATTTATTTAACTATAATGTGTTGGCATGTTTACATTTCAACTTTTTAATTATTTGAATCAATTATTCAATTACTAAGTATTCAAATATTTTAGCTTTTTTATATGTATCTTTAATATTATTTCATACTTTATTTGATCAGTTTTCTTACGTGCCATGTCTATATACTGTTGAAGTACTTTGTGATGTGCTTACAAATTGTTTAATGGATTGGAATCTTGATCACAAGCTATCTATATTAACATTAGATAATTGTTCAATGAATGATTCATTGGTGAATTTAATTTGGAACAAATTATGAAGAAATCCAGTTTGGATAAATGGAAAATTATTGCATATGCAATATTGTGCACATATTTTGAATTTAATTGTCAAAGATGGGTTAGGGGTTATTTCTAAAATTATTGAAAAAGTTCGTGATAGTGTTGCATTTTGGAGTTCTACACCAAAAAGAAATGAAAAGTTGGAAGAAATGGCACGCCAATTGAAAATTTCTTGCACTAAGAAATTGGTTTTAGATTGTAAAACAAGGTGGAATTCCACTTATTTGATACTTGATGTTGTCATTTGTTACAAGGATGTTTTTATGTGTTTGAAACAAAGGGAGCCTCTTTACAAATGTGTCCCTTTAGATTAAGAGTGGGAAATGACTACACAAATTTGTGGTAAATTGAAACTATTTCATGATATCACCGAGATATTTTCTGGGACTAAGTATCCCACTATCAATCATTTTTCCCCAAGATATGTGAGATTAAGATTGAATTAATATAGTGGGTTAATTGTGGGAACCTTGCATTCAGCTTATGGCATAAAAAATAGTAGCAAAATTTGATAAATATTGGGCTCGAGTTCATGGTATCATGAGTGTGGAACTATATTAGATCGAAGATACAAGATCAACTTTTTAGAATAATATGTTCCATTCTTTTTATGGTGATGAAATGGCAAACATGGAAGTTGCTAAAGTCCAAAATATTTGTTTTGATTTACTTGATGAATATTCATCAAAATATAAGATTGGTGAACATGGTGGTTCAATGCCTGGGTCATCAACAAATAATCCTACACAATTATCATCAAGTCATGATGGTGGGTACGCTTGCATGAGCAATTTTGACTTATATGTTACTTCTTCTGATTTTAAGTTGGGAGTGTGTACACTGAATTCAATAATTATTTGGAAGAGCGATTAATGCCAAGAAAGAATGATTTGGATATTCTAAGTTGGTGGAAGTTGGCTCTTAAATATCCTACATTGCAATTAATTTCTAAAGATATTTTAGCAATTCCAGTATCTACTATGGCTTCAAAGTCGGCTTTCAGTACAAGTGGGAGATTTATAAGTCCACACCATAGCAAATTACATCCCAACATAGTTGAGGCATTAATGTGTGCACAAAATTGGACATTGGCTCCCACAAAAGGTATGATATTGGCTCTCACATATTTTTATGATTGACTTTAATTTTCAAAATACAAATTATAGTAGTTGACCTAATTATTAATTAATGGTTTAGATTCCATTTCCACGACTCATTCACAATGTTACATAATGATTGATGACATGGATGTCGATGAAGAGGTAAGCTTACAAATGTTGTATTTATCAAAACTCTTAGTGATAAAATGTTCATAGCCTAAATGAAAGTTATACAATTTTATTTACTTGATTTAAATTTTAGGTTGTTGATATTAACAAGGATGGAAATGGACCAAGTTACCAAGTGGTCTTTGATTGATAGAATGGCCTAATGTTTTCAGGAAGTGGACCAAGTTACCAAGTGGTCTTTGTTTTTTGCGTAAGGGGCGGGGGTGGGGGACGTCTCCCCACTCACTCCCCATCCAAGGATGGGATTCCCTCTCACCACCCTGGTTGGGAAATTGGGGAGGGGGAAGTCCCCACTCCCCGTCCCTATGTCACGCCCTAGCACGACAGGAGCCTGTACGCCACTCCAAGGAGCGTGATAGTCCGTCATGACCGAGAGAAAGGGAGGTTTCCTTCCATACTTAGAAAATTTCCAAGTATTGTAATATAGTCTATCATGTAAACTTGATAGTGTGTAGAAAATTCTAGGAGAATGTGGGTCATTTTAGGTTCCTCCACACAAGTCTAGAGAATGAAAGAAAACTCTAGAACTTGGTGGAAGACTTAGATATTTTAAAGGATATGTATAGAGTAATGTAGACCACTCTAGAGGAACAAGGATGACCGTAAGATCAAGATGATCTCGGCCGTCCATTAGGGCACCCTTGGCCTATAAATAGCCAAGGAGTCCTCATTTGTAATCACCAAGTAATTGAATTTCAATACAAGTGTTCCTTTAAGCCTCTCAAGCTTTTAATTTCTAGGCCTCCAAAATTAGTTTTCTTGCCAAGGGAGAAGGAAGGCTGACTTGATCAGGGCAAGGGTGATCAAGTACCGCACGGGACGATTGGTAGGAAGTCTGAGTCTGTGACAAAGTGGTATCAAAGCTTTGGTTCGAGTAATGACGTCCCAAAGTGATGTTACTCACGTTGGCAAGGAGACCAAGATGTTCAAGAAAGATGCTATGGTTGATATGAATGCTAGGCTTGCCAAGGTAGAGATTGCCATGAAGGAGAAGCTCGACAAGGCCGGAGAATGGGGGCAACGCATGGAGGAGCTCGAGAGTGGGCGAGAAGAGCTCCGTGGACAGATGCAAGGTGCTCTCAATGTGGTAGCGGCAGAGTGTCGAGGCCATGTCAAGACCTTGGAGAAGACCTTGATGGGCATGATCGTCGGTCTTGAGGAGAAGCTAGCAAAGGCCACCAAGGAAGAGCTAGATATTTGCAAGAAGGCCATTGCTCAAGGGGCGAGCAATGTAGTAAGTCCCACTACCCCAAGAGTTGATGTTCCTAAACCTAGGCTATATGGAGGTTCTAGGAATGCAAAGGAGCTAGACAATTTCCTTTGGAGCTTGGAGCAATATTTCAAGGCTCTTGGCATTGTGGAGGATGCCAAGAAGATAGAGATGGCGACACTCTACCTAGACAACACCGCCATGGTGTGGTGGCGAAGGCGAAATGTGGACATCGAAAAGGGGACTTGCAAGATTAACACTTGGGCCGAGTTCAAGAAGGAACTCAAGCCTTAATTCTATCCGGTGAATGCCGAGGTTGAGGTGCGTGGAAGACTTCGGCATCTCCAACACAAAGGAAGCATTCAAGACTATGTGAAGGAGTTCACCGAAGTGTTCTTGGAGATACCGGACTACTCGGACAAAGAGGCATTCTTTGCATTCATGGATGGATTGCAAGGATGGGCCAAGAGGGAGATCCATAGGCATGGAGCTTGTGATCTTGCCACCGCAATCGCCATAGCCAAGTTGCTCATAGAACTCCAAAGGAATGAAAAATTAAAGCCACCTAAGGAGAAGAGTGATAATGGCAATGATGGGGGAGACAACCATCATGAAAGCAAGGAGCACAAATTTGAGAAGGGCAAGTGAATCCCCAAGGCGCCAACCAAGCCCAAGGATGGAGATAAGAGACCAACGCTTAAGTGTTTCTTTATGAAAATCCCCATAGGGCAAGAGAGTGCCCAACCAAAGCCAAGCTTGCCGCCATGGTCCAAGAGATGGAGAGGCAAGATGATGAAGAAAAGGAGTCACCCTATGAGTTGAAGATTGGCTCCATACAAATCATCAATGCTCTCAAGGCATAAATGGAGAAGCCAAAGGAGAGTAAGGGCCGATTGTTTATGGAAGCCAAAGTGGGAAATCAAGTAGTGGATGCTTTGGTCAACCTCGGCGCCACATACAATTTCCTTGAGGAAAAAGAGGCAAGAAAGCTCGGTATCCCTTACAAGATGGAGCGTGGAATGCTTAAATTGGTGAATGTGGAGCCAACACCCATCCATGACGTAGCAAGAGGAGTTAAGGTGAGCCTAGGAGATTGGAATGGTACCTTAGACTTCTCCATTGTGAAGATGGATGAATATACCATGGTTCTTGGGATGGACTTCTTCGACCAAACCAAGGCCGTGCTGGTACCATTCACTGATACCATGTGGATCCTAGAGGGCATGATGAGAATGGTGAAATGGGAGGCACACCTCAAGGAGAAGAATATCTTGGGCATGACCTTTGTGGAAGATAGAGGACCAAGATCCAATAAAGGCAAGTGGCCTGAGCCAAGGAAACCTCGATCAAAGAAGCGACGATGATGTCACCACGATGGGTGGGGGAGCTTGTCACGCCCTGGCATAATAGGAGCCTGTACGGCGTGCTAAGGAGCATGACAGTCCATCACGACCGAGAGGAAGGAAGGTTTTTTTCTGTACTTAGAAAATTTCTAAGTATTGTAATATAGTCTATTATGTAAACTTGATAGTGTGTAGAAAATTCTAGGAGAATGTGGGTCATTCTAGGTTCCTCCACACAAGTCTAGAGAATGAGAGAAAACTCTAGAACTTGGTGAAAGGCTTAGATATTTTGAAGGATATGTATAGAGTAATGTAGACCACTCTAGAGGGACAAGGATGGCCGACAGATCGAGATGATCTCGACTGTCCATTAGGGCACCCTTGGCCTATAAATAGCCAAGGAGTCCTCATTTGTAATCACCAAGTAATTGAATTGCAATACAAGTGTTCCCTTCAAGCCTCTCAAGCTTTTAATTTCTAGGCCTCCAAAATTAGTTTTCTTGCCAAGGGAGAAGGAAGGCTGACTTGATCAAGGCAAGGGTGATCAAGTGCCGCAGGGGATGATAGGTAGGAAGTCCGAGTCTGTGACACCTGGCTCCCAATAATTTTTTTTTAAAAAATCCAATGACCCTTAACCTATACAACAAATAAGGTTGACGAATAATAATTTTTTTTTTCCTGGTTTACCTACAACATGACAAAATAATAATCTTTTTACCATGAATTCAACACATCAAGGCATTTTCTACTCCATAGTTTCACAAATTAAAATTAAGTAAATACCTATATTTTAAATTCAAATATAAAAACATTTTTCGAATATCCTTGTATTAACAAACACAAGTCAATATAACATTGATTAGTGATAAGTGCTTGTGTTATAATAATGCAAAGTGTTATTATCTTACAATGAGCATTATCTTTATCAGATTTTATCACTAAATTGTGTGCATTTGTGCATTGTAGGTTTGTGGAGCTAATTTGGAGGAAAAAAGCAAAGTTAGATCGTGTTCGCCGTTGTTGGGGAGTTTCCCGACTAAGTAAGGAATAAGGCACGAGTCTAGACTTGTGGGTGTGTGCCAACCTCCATTGGAGGGGCACAATGGTAGTCACATTTATAAATAGTCTAACTCATATTGCATAGGAGAACTTCGCCAATAAGGATAATTGAAGCAATCGGCACGATCTACCATTGATTGCGTGCCCAGTTCAATGGCCTCGATGAAGAACGATGAATTCGGGAGCGTTTCGGGAAAAGCACTGCAGCAAGTTACCGTAGCAAGTTACTGTTCACTATTTGCCGAAATTCAGCAAAATAGAGACTTCACACGGGCGTGTGGAAATTCCACACGGCCGTGTGAAATCCTGATTCAGCCGATTTGAAGCCGTGACTCAACAGTATTTAAAGGCGTTTTGGAGACTTTTTCTGTATCTTTTTGCCAATCTTTTCTCCTATCTTGTGGAGGGCTGCGGTTAGGGTTTGGAGATGACCTTGTGGAGGATCGACGAGCGTCATCGGCATCATCATCGACACCAAGTGGCCGCACAAGACCACGACCATACTATACACAATGGGGTTTTCATCTATGCTTTTGATTTGTGTTTGTTCTCATATTTTGATGGATTTGTATAGCTCCATGAGGAGCTAAACCCCTTGTGGGTATTCGAACTTGTAAATCCTAGGATGATTATGCTTCTTTGACTTGTTATTATGCTTTTCATTATTGATGAATAAAATTGAGTTTAAATCTTAATTGCATCTTGTATTGATTTTTCCCTTAGCCGTGACACTAGGGTTGAGAATTGTCAAGGTTATCCTTTGGAGGTGTGACAACTCCTATAAGGTTAGACTACTTAAGATTGAAGAGGGTTGAGAGGGTAAGTCGTGAGGTAGCGAAACATCTCTTTTCTCCTACTGGTGTGATTTTCCCTACCTCCATGTTCCAAGAGTTACTAGCGGTTAAAATAGAGTGAAGTGCTAGGAGATGAACTCCCCTGGGGCTTAGTTGCGCAAGCAACAGAGTGAAGGGTTGAAGTGAATCCTAGTACTGAGGCTTAATTGAGACTAGGGTTTTTTCACCTGGACCAAAGGGTTAGAGCTATATATAGGAACGTGGTTTATCACTAGAAATCCCTAGAACTTAAAGCAATCCCAAGTAGTGTGAGCCTTAGGAAGATGGACTCCCCTAGGGCTTAGTTGACAGGTCAACAAGAGCCAAGGGTCATAGTGAAACCTAATACCGTGGCATAGTATTGGGATTAGTCACGGTTGACCTTAGATTTAGGATCGTGTGTTTAAGGATATCCTCGACTCATTTAACATCAATAGAAGAGTATAATAGCATTGTCTTGCACTAGAAGCATAAATCCTAGGGGTAGCTTGTCTGGGTACCCTACTCATTTCATTGATTGTCCTTCTCTTATTACTCCTACTTGCACTCTCCTATCTCCCATATTTCTCTTTTATTTCTTGTTTTGTTTAATTGCTTTGCAACCACACATTGATTCTATTCTCACTCTTTGTATACCGCATTAGCTAAATAGCAAACACTTGTATCTTTAATCCCTATTCCCTGTGGATTCGACTACCCTCTCACTATTATTACTTCGACAAGCCCGTGCACTTGCGGTACACACACAAGGGGTGTGTCAATTATATACCAACTTCTAAATGGTTGTAACAATTACTATTTATAATTTCATCTAAGTTACTAATGAAGATGAAGAACATCAAAGCCCTTGCAATTTTTTTGCTGCAGAAAATGTGACTATGTTACAAACAAGGCACACAATCTCTCAAAAGTGATGATGTTCTTTGTTTTTCAAGACAACAAAACTAAAATCCAAGCAGATTGACAAAATTGGGCTAATTTGGCACTTGAATAATAACATCTGGTTTAATGTCTATAAACTGCATGCAATTTACCTTCATTTGAAACCATGTAAGAAATCAAGAGCTAATTAGTTCAACCAAAATAAAAATTACAATGGTCACTATTTTAAAATGTCTTTTTAATTATATAACTAAATGTATCATTGAAAATATAACTAAAGGTCATTTTAATAATTATAATCAAGTCTTTTAAGTTGGTCACTCCCATATATCTTTTCATAGTAGCCCCTTAGTTTTAATTTAGTTTTTATAAATTACATAAAATAGTATAATATTTTTAATATATTATATAAAATATATATTCTTTAATGTTTCCAAAATATATAACATTCTCTAAATGAAATTGAAATTTGTTAAACCAATTCATTAAGTAACTATAATGTCGATTAACATATTCAAATTATAAAAATAAAATTCAATTCTTAATAATTATTAATTAATCTTATTTTTAAAGATTATTGTTGATAATATTTATAATAGAAATCAAATCATTTTTCAATCATATGTTGCTAAGGAAAAAGAAATTAATCTTTCACGCAAGCTCATAGTTTTTGCAATGATATTTATTTTGTAGCAAACATTCATAGTTTTTGAGTTAAGAGTATATGTTGGTCACAAAAGTTCAGTGTTTGTGATGAGTATTTATATTGGTCGCGAGCAATTATAGTTTTTGAGATGTTATTTTGGTTGGTAGCAAAAGTAAATAGTTTTAGCAATAGCCATATGTGTTGGTCACAAAAGCTTATAGTTTTGCGACATATATGTTTCCTAGTCTCAAATAGTAATGGTTTTTTTTTGCAAAGGGTGTATGTGTTGGTTGCAAAAGCTTATAGTTGTTATGACAAGTATTTGACTTGGTTTCAAAAGATTATTGCTTTGTCACAAGGATTTTTTATGGTCGTAAAAAACTTGTTTTGTGATGCCGTTTTAAGCTATCACAAAAACATTCATCCCTAAAGCATGTTTTTTTTTGTAGTGACAATACCTAGTAGAAAACTAGCCAAAACTAAAATGAAAATAATATCTAGAAGAGAAATAAAAGGATAAAATAAATGTAATTAAGCAATAATATATTTCATAACTTTTTTTGATAACACATTAAGAGAATCAAATCCACGTCAATTATTATTTTGAGCATTAAATCGCATGATCAACTAACCTAATCTAAATTATATTGTTCTTTTGCATTAAAAATTTGCTAATACAGTTTGTTGAGAAACTCATTTTGTTTATTAAATTCCAACACCTTTTATCATTTGATTTCCCATATTTTTGTCTTTTCAATTTTTCTACACTATTTGGGCATTTTCGAATTTTTAACTATAACCCTATCCATTTTTCATAAAACCTAAAAGTAATTAATGTCCACCATTAATGCAAATATACAACCCACAAATTCTAACATCTATTTTTCATATAATTATTAAACCCAAAACAACTGACCGAGTAACTTGGTACATTAATCAATTTAGATCTCTAATTTAGGCCACTTGTTTAATTAACCTAGTGTAACCCATCTTGACGACCTTTAACCAACCAAGCCCATTGAATCATTTGAACTCTTGTGACTCGGGTGAGCAAAATTTATCTTTTGAAATAAATTTTTAATTCTTTCATAACATTTATGAAGTTGAAGGAAAAAAATACATAATTTGTATTAAATAAAAATTGTAATAAAATAGTGCTTAGTTTTTTTTTTAATAACTATGGTTGAAGCTTTTCTTTGTTAAGATTTTTTTATTTATTTTAATTCATAGTGACAATATATTGAGTTCATAAATCCCCCTGCACGCAACCTAGAGGGAAGGGATACTATTTCTCACTCATGGAACTTGCCCGAATTCATTTGAATAGTACTGTAAAGAATACCTAACTCAGGAATAAGGTATGAACAGTACCTAATCTATATTTTACAGAAGCCTAACAATGGTGAAGAAACAAAAGTTGGTAAGGCTAAATTAGTTAGCCTATATATGAATGAGTCTATGTAATGAATTTCTATAAATGTCTCAACAATATCAATTAAAAGCTCAATTCCTTAAGATTTCATCTCTCTATCAACCATTCATCATCAATAAACCATCACTCAAGTAATCATTCAGTAGATTAACAAGGATTCAAATACAACCAACAAATCACTGAAAACAACTCAAAGAAACAAAATAGAGTTCATAGATCTAGGATCCATCTCTCATATAAAAATTAAAAAATAACTAGGAAGAGTTAACTTCCCTCCTACACTGATTACCGGAGATGCTCGCCAGGCCTTCTCTGCAACCTACATCTTGGCATTCTCTTAGCTTCTTCTTCACCACCATGATCTTTCTTTTGCCTCCCTTTTATATACGGCTTTTCACTTGCATAACTACCTACACTACATCACCCTATCATCTTCTTTCCTACTGCCACACTATCAAGAGTAACGAAATCCTTGAGTCTTGAGCTGCTTCGCTTATCCCTTTTACTGCTGCAGCCAGTTGGCACAGATTTTTCCATCTTAGTAGTTCCGTTGGCAACTAATTCATATGCTGATCGACTCAGCTTGCGCACTTCCTTGCACATGTTGGGTCTTCACATTAATTCTCCTTGGTGCCAACTTCTTTCCCATCATAACATTACCTCTCTTATTGACTTGAACCTTGTCCTTAAGGTTCATGTTTGGAAAAGAATGTTGCAGTTGTTCGACATCTTCCCATAAATTGTCATTAATTGATAAACCTTCCTATTGCTTAAGAACTTGTTGAATTGGATAATCATCCTCAGTATAGTACATCGCTGTAGAATAGCAGTCAGTTGTAGCAATTGTCCTTGTTCAGTGGTGATGAGTGGAAAAGGGAATGTAACCACCTGAGAGAGAGAGGATCATCTTCACAATTCTTTAGCAGGGAAACATGAAATACAGGATGAATTCTTGCTCCAACAGGTAAGTCTAATTGGTAAGCTATAGTGATAATTTTCCTCACTATATGAAAAGGCCCGAAATAGCACATGGCCAACTTGTGATTCTTGCATAGCATTAGAGAGTGTTGTCACTAAGGTTGGAGTTTAATAAACACCCATTAACCCTCTGTAAAAGAGATTTTTGATTGATTAACCATTATCTTTATACTCACCTGGGCCTTTAATAAAGTTTGGCTCAACTAATTTAAAACCTGGTCTTGTTTCTAAATAAGGGATGAAATTTTTAGAGGAACATTGTCATTAGAGTAATAAGTGATCAAAGATGGTGGTTCACGATTATAAACTATATGAAATGGAGTCATTATTACATTGCATTGGAATGCTATGTTGTCCTAGAATTGAGCCCAATGAAGCGAATTCACCCAAGGTCCTGGATTATCAACCACAAAACATCAAATATAGAGTTCCACACATTTGTTTAATGTCTTTTTTTTGTCCATCCATTTATGGATGATAAGTAGAGGAGAAGGATGATGCAGTACCCATTGCTTGCAAGAGATGTTTCCAAAATTTGCTGAGAAAGATGCGATCTCAATCTATAACAATTAATTTTGATATTCCATGCATTTTGATAATCTTGTGAATAAATGCTTCAACCACTGTAACACTGGAAAAATCAATTTTCAATGGGATGAAATGCCTAAACTTTGGCAATTTGTTAATGAATACTAGTATCATTGTGAAGCCCTTAGAAATAGGAAGACCAATGAACAAGTCCATAGCAATGTCTTCCCAAATTTTATGAGGACTTGTAAGAACCCTCCTAGATGTGTATGAGCATTCTTAGCTTGTTGGCAAACCATACCTGTTTTCACAAATTCTGCAACATCACTACGCATGCCTTTCCAATCTAATATAGGTTCTTAGAGATCTTGCATGTCCCCCAAATTTGGTTGCTGATATTCCTTTAATAATTGTAGACCAAGAGAAGGATGATTTGGAACTACAATTCTACCATCATACCCTAACATTTGTTGGTTCCATGAGAATTTAGCATCACATTGTTTTCATGAAGTTGTAATTCCTATAACTGTGATAATAATGTACAATGTACTGAAAAAAAAGCTATTAGATGACATCGAGATAATGCATCAACAGGAATATTGTCTCTCCCAAGTTTATATTCTATAGTGAAATCATACTTGAGAAACTTAGGAAGCCATCTTTGCTGCTCTGGATTTTGTATGTTTTGTTAACACAAATGCTTGAGTGCCTCTTGGTCAGTTCTGAAGATAAATTGATGCCCAACAAGATAATGATGAAATTTTCCCATAGCCTTTGTCACAACAAACAACTCTCTTACATAAGCAGTCTATTTTTTTGCATACAAGGTGTCAATTTTCTAGAAAAATATGCAATTGGGTAATTCTCCTAGCTCAAGACTATTCCTATACCCCCACTTGAAACATTTACCACCAAAACAAATGGTTGGGAAAAAACTAGCAATTTTAATACAAGAGCAGAAATCATAGCTTCTTTTAGATGCTGAAATGATGTCTATACTAAATCAAACCATTGGAAGTAGTCTTTTTTGAGATGTTCAGTAAGAGGGTGTGCTTTGCTAGCATACTTATTAATAAATCTTCTATAATAGCCACTCAAACCTAGAAATCCCCTTAACTGCTTAATATTCTTCGGTGTAGGCCACTCCAAATTTGCTTCAATTTTTGTAAATTTTCAATTGAACTTCCTTTGTAGAGACTCTGTGTCCTAAATACTCAATCTATTTTAACCCAAAACTGCACTTTGAATACTTAGCATATAATTAATTCTCCTGTAAAGTGAGTAGCATTATTTCCAGATGAATGAGATGACTATCCCAATCCCCACTATATACTAAAATATCATCAAAGAATATTAGAATAAACGGACGCATTACAAACTGAAATATGACATTCATTAATGACTGAAATGTAGCTGGAGCATTTGACAACCCAAATGGCATTACCAGCCATTGAAAATGCCCATGGTGAGTTCTAAATGCAATTTTATACTTGTCTTCTGGGTGTAATAAAACTTGATTGTAACCTGACATAAGGTCCAATTTTGAAAATTTTTTTGCACCACTTAACTCATCTAGTAGTTTATCTATAGCCGGAATAGGGTATGCATCCTTGATAGTAATACCATTCAAACCCCTGTAGTCTGTACAAAATCACCAGGTCTCATCTTTTTTTTTTTTTTTTTAACCAAAAGCATATGAGAAGAGCAAGGACTATTATTGGGTTTTATTAATCCGTTAGTAAGCATATAATTCACCATTGATTCAATTTCACTCTTTTGGCTATGTGGATATCTATAAGGATTAACCTTCACTGGATTAGAGTTTCGTTGCAATGGAATCTTGTGGTTACATAACTTGGATGGTGGAAGGCCATTGGGAATGGAAAATACTTCATGATATTTTATCAGTAATTACTTTAGAGTATCAGCCATTTCTGTTGAGAATTTTAGTTGTGATTGTGTAACAGCTGGAAGAGACATTTTATTACTATCATCTTTGACATGTGTATCTATAGCTTCAACATTCATTTGATAACACTCAACAATTGTTCTGGTTGAACTTATTATGTGCAGCTGATGTGCAGTAGTTAATAGGGGTCATACAGTCTTGTCTCCAAACAATATTGCAAAATTGTTGGCACAGTAAAATTGTAGTGATGACAATTTTATTCAACCCCACATTGCAAAATTTCTGCAACTAGACATATAACCGACTGTGCCATTCATGGTATTAGTGGGTGATGGAAATTCTCTATAGGTGGAAGGTTTGATTAATGAGTTGAAATTGAAAATACAAGAGTGCACTTTGGCTTTTCCTGCTTACTTATTACCAATGGCTGGGGAAGAAGTAATTCTAGGTGCAACATGGCTGGCTACATTATTGGAAACTATTTGAGCTTCAATGAATTTAGAAATACTATGTAATAACAGCTCTAGCATCTTAACTCTCTCATCAACCTGGTCCATAGCTGCCAATAAATGTCCCTCTTATTGATCCATTGCATCAAGTATATTATTAAGATTTACTACCAAATCTTTAAGAAGGATAGATTCAGTCATGATCTAGAGGATAGGATCTCAATTCTATATGTGAAGATCTCAATGAAAGCACCAAATATGTAATGAATTTTTGTAAATCTCACAACAATATCAATTAAAAGCTCAATTTCTTAAGAATTTATCTCTCTATCAACCATTCATCACCAGTAAAGCATCACTCCAAGTAATCATTTAGTATATCAATAAGGATTCAAAACCAACCAACAAATCACTAAAACAACTCAAAGAAACAAAATAAAGTTCATAAATCTAAGATCTGTCTCTCATATAGAAATAAAAAAATAACTAGGAAGAATTAACTTCCCTCTTGCTCTGATCACCGGAGATGCTCGCGTGGAGCTCCTCTGCAACCTACATCCAGGCCTTCTCTTAGATTCTTCTTCACTGCCTTGCTCCTTCTTTTGCCATTTTTTTATATGTAGCTTTCCACTTTGCATAATTGATTGCTCTACATCACCCAATCATCTTCTTTCTTGCTGCCACGCTGTCTAGAGTAATAAAACCCTCGAGTCTTGAGCTACTTTGTTTCTCCCTTTACATCTACGCTGGCCAGCTGGTGCAAATTCCTTCATCTCAGTAGCTCCATTGGCAACTAATTCATTTGTTGACTGAGCTTGCACACTCCCTCACATGTGTTGAGTCTTCAAATTAATTCTGCTTGGTGCCAACTCATTTCCCTCCATAACAGCCAATCACTGAGAATCGGGTGGTAGTAAACTTAGTTGTGAAAACTTTAAAAGGATAAAAGACCTTTAATGTGCTAAGTAAACAGTAACAATTTAATAATCCTAAATTTTCTTAATTAACAATTTAATAAAATGATGCAAGTAAATAGTAACAAAACAATTAAAAACTAAACAATATTGACATTGAATTCTAGCAATATTGCGTATAGACATATAATTCAAATTATAAACAAAGTAATTTAATTAACTAAATTATAATATTATACATAGAATATGTTGGAGAAAACTGGGAAAGTAATTATAAATGAAACAATACCTAGTAAAAAAAAACCCAAAACTAAAATGAAAATAGTATTTAGAAAAGAAATAAAAGGGTAAAATAAATGTAATTTAGCAATAATATATTTCATAATTTTTTTAATAACACATTAAAAGAATCAAAAAGACATTAATTATTATTTTGAGCATTAAACCACATGATCAACGAAAGGGGTCTAAATTATATTATTCTTTATTCATTAAAATTTTACTAATACACTTTGTTCAGAAACTCATTCTATTTATGAAATTCCAACTATAACCTTATCCATTTTTCATAAAACCCAAAAATAATCAATGCCCACCATTAGTGAAAATATACTACCGTCAAACTCCAATATTTATTTTTATATAATTATTAAATGTAGACTGACTAACTCGGTGACTTGGTAATTCATTCTAGATTTTTAATTTGTGTCACTTTTGTAATTAACCTAGTGTAGCCCATCTTGACTGAATCACCAGGATTCGTGTGACTCGGGCGACCAAAATTTTATTTTTGAAATAAAATTTTCATTCTTTCATTATATTTATCTTTATGTTATAAGAAAAATAATATGTAATTTCTATTAAATGAAAAGTTGTAAAAGAATGGTGCTTAGCCTTTTTTTTTTTTAATTACTATGGTTGAAGCTTTTCTTTGTTAAGATTTTTTCATGTATAGTTACAATTAAGTGATTAACAATTTGCTTTTTCCTTTTAAATTATTTATTTTTTAATTAACAAGATATTATACTATATATATTATATATCAAATAACTACAAAACTAATTTATAATTCTAAAATACTTTTTAAAAATATTTTTATTTATCTAACATTTGACCTGGAGATTGAACTATTTAATCTAATACCCATAGCTTGATTTTTTTTTAATAATTTAAATTTTACTCATAGAACATTTAATACAAATAAATAAATGGAATTAACCTTCTTTCATTACTAATATCAAATTTAATTCAAACAACAACTTGTATTAAATCACTTAAATGCAATAAGAAAAGTTCTTAAAAAAACATTAAAAAATTTCCTCAAAATCCTCTAGAAGTGGATTATACATTGACCTTAAGATTTGTTTGAAACATATAATGGAACATTTAATGAAAATAAATAAATGGAATTAAAGATATCTCATTACTAATATCATGTTTAATACAAACAAAAACTCAATAGAAGAAATTCTAAAAAAAAATTAAAAAAATTTCCTTGAAACTCTCTTGAAGTGGATTATACATCTACTTTAAATATATGTATAGATGTATAGACTATTAGTACTTAACTACATTATATATTCCATATAAATATAGTGGTAAGCATATATAATACTAGGTTTGATCAAATATGAACAAAACTAACAACTAATTAGGTTTTGTTCAAAAAACTAGATTAAGGCTTGCGAGGTTAATTAAAAAGTTCAAAAATATTGTTAAAGTAATGTCTCAATTTTCATTATGGGCCTAAAGATAAGATAGGTTTTGTGAATTAGATTCAGTTATATTGATGAGGGCAATGAGTAGTTTGTGGGAGGAGAGCCTTGCTTAAGGGCGTGATTTTGCATTTTCAACCATTTAAGTATGTTAGCTTGTACTTAGTTGTTAATAAGCCATATTGGGGCCTAGGTATTTACTGGGATTAGGAAGCATTTTTTTTTTTTTGTGTGTGATAATAGTAGACAAGCATCTCCCACTTAAAAATATGTGAAGGAATAGACATGTATAGAAATGCACCAATTATGGTACCTTAATGACCTCTAGGGATTTATTAAATTGGTTACGCACCGCATCAAAAAATAAAAGGCCGCCACTGATAAACGCCTAAACATACGTATTTTCCATGTATTCGGGTGCATGTATTACATATTTTTCTATGAGTTGGCGCCCGTTTTTGGTCTGAATTAGTTTTTTTCGTGTTACAGGTACTGATGTGACCCCTTTGAGCTCATTGATAGAATTTGAGAAGAAATCGGCAACGAAAACACTATTTCATAGGGGGTTACTGTAGCGAACACTGTAGCAGATCCTGTAGCACGAATCCTTTGGTGAAAATGGCTAAGTTTGGAGGCTCATGCGGGCTGTCATGCGGGCACTGCAGAGGTCGCATACGGCACTGTAGCAGTTCTACTGTAGCGGCACTGTAGCAACTTACGCGATTTCGGGATTTTCTCGGGAATTTTCTTTCCCCGCATGTGGGGCCGCATAGGGGGCCGCATAACCGACTGGAAAAAGGTTTTTAAGGGTTTTGAGTTCATTTGGAGAGAGGGGGGCGAGGTCTTGAGATACACTACACTTCACCATCTTCTTTGGGAGCTTGAGGCCGGCTTTTGGAGGCAATTCTTGAGGAGGAGACGACGGGGAGAGCACGAGACGACGAATCCACGCCTTCGATTTGCATTTGAGAGGAAGTTTGACAAAGGAAGCCACTCCTTGGGTGGCGTCCTTGGAAGCGTCATTCGGCCTTGATCTTTTCAGGGGGTGTTTTCATTATGCTTTTGGTTGTTTTCATGTATTTGCTTGCTTACTTTGTGATCATGAACAACTAACCCCAAGGTCACCGGATGTAGGTGAACCTTGGGGGTGAACTTGTGTATTTTGGATGCTACTTTCTAGTTTATGTACTTGGTTTGGTTTGTGATCCTTGTTTGGTGGTTCTTGAATGCCTTGATATGTATGAGAACTCTATATGTCAATTCCTAGACAATGCTAGGTTGCATGACCATTGCCCTAGTATTAGGCTCACCAAGCTTGGAAGGGAATACATGTACGAATACGCCGTGACCATCGGGTATTTGTACCCCTCCAATTGTTAGGGTTGTCCTTGATTGTGTTTCAACCCTAGCTTTGGGAAATCCACTAAACCCTTTGCAATCGTACAAGGATTTGGGCGGAAGCAATTCCGTATTCCAATACTTGTATTGGATTAGGGACCAACGCCGTGACCATCGGGTTGGTCTAATCTTGGGTGTCCCGGTCCAAACCACCCACGTGCATGCTAGTTAAGGCATCCTTAGCACTTTAGTAGCCCCCGAGGGAATCCTCATCCGTGGCCATTCCCTCACCTTGATTTTCCCCCTCCGTTTTTATTCTTGCTATTTGCATGCTCTTTGTTTTAGTAGATTATTGGTAGTTCTTATTCCAAGTGATCGATTAGGTCAAACAACATTGTGATAAGGAAGTAAGAATAGCTTCTCGGGCCCTTGGGGATACGACCCCCTCGTGTTCGCGCGAGGGGTATTACTTGGCGACCCCGTGCACTTGCGGGAGAGCGATTCAAACGCGTTTCTCACCAGCCACATACATACCTAGAAGATTTGCAAAAATCATACCAAGTTGATTCCTTCTTCCATGCAATCTTGGAGGGGAGAGATGTGATTTCTCCCTTATGGAACTTGCTTGAACCCATTTGAACAATACTATAAACAATACCTAGCTCGGGAACAATACATGAATAGTACCTAATAGATATTTTGCCAAAGTCCAACAATGGTGAAGAAACAAAAGGTGGTAAGGCCAAATTAGTTAGCTTTATATGTGAACTAGTCTATCACTAAGAATTGGGTGAGAGTAAGCTTAGTTGTGAAAGTTCTTAAAAGATGAAAGATCTCTAATACATTAAGTTTACGTTTGAAGCCATAAAAAATGAGGCATAATATAAAACCCTACTTACTGGCTTACCTCCAACCCTAAGAATGAATACTCACAACATACAGGTCCACATGGGTTCCTAACATGCAGTAGTTTTTAATTTTTTAATTATATTATCTAGAGGTAGGATAGGGATTGTTATCCTTGCCCTTACTCAGCTATAGTAATCAGGAAAATTTCCCCCTATCCCCACCCCACATGGGAGGAAACAAGGGAATCCCCACCCAAACAAGGTAGATCCTTTTAGAGGATGGTGATTCCCTACTTTTGTGTCCATCATATATTATCTCCTCCTTTCATCTTCCTCTTATATATGACTTTAATTTCAAACTACCCTTTCGTCTCGCTCTCTTTCCCTATTTCCTTTTTCTTCTTTTTTTCGCCCTTCGCCATCACCGTCGGTTTTAGTTGCTCATTGGAACCCTAATCTCAAACTACCCTTTCATCCTCTTCAAGGCCAACCCAAATCCTGATTAACAAAACTAGTCCATTAACCATTATTCAAATGGAAGCCCAGTCCTTCCTCTCTCACTCTCTCTCCCTCTTTTCCTTTTCTTCATCTTTCTACCATTCCACAGTGACCACCGATTTTAGTGGCTCACCTGAACCCTAAGCAAAATTTCTCATTTGTAAACATCTATGACCCTGTATGGTGTTTTGCCCTTTCACCGCTTCGCCATTACCGCCGGTTTTAGTGGTATATCAAAATCCTTTCAGAAGTCTCTCGGCCTTCTTTGCTTAAAGTTCGGATCTTTTCCACATTTTTTGTGTGATTTTTTGTGATTTCAGGTTTTTTTGTGTTACTTAGTGGTGTATAGCTTTGTGAAGTTGTGTGATCTAAAGGGCATTAATACAGTACGTTTGGATGAACCGCTTAGGTAGCTGGGTGTGGAGCAGAGCGGAGGCAGATCTATGACATTGTTAATGTTTTGGATAGTGTGGGTGTGAGATTTGTGGATTTAGAATGAGATTTTGTTTTGTGTTTTCTAAGAGTTTTCATTTTATTTGTGAGTTTTTTTTTTTTGAAAATTTATGTGTTTAGATCCTTGCTAAGGTGGGGAAGAATTGGTCTCCTTGGATAGGGTTTTTGGGGATTCTTGATACCTTTCACAAGCTCAAGGTGCCATTTTTCTCTTTAAATTATTTGGTTTAGAAATTAGATATTATTATTACTATTACTATTATTGTAATAAATCTCATGTCTATTTCTCTTTTTGATTTCTGTGAATTAGGTGGAGGCATTGAGGAAAATGCCAGGCTAGCTTAGAGCTAGAAGTTTGTGATGATTGATTAATTTAGTTGGATTACAAAAGAAATTTATTTATTTTTCCATTGATTTGTTGTTTGGATTTATTTATTTCTAAATTTTTTAAAGGGATTGGATGATGCGGGTGATCAAAACCCAAAAAGTTCTCAGGAATTTCTAGTTCCAAGAGTTTGGAAAGTTTGGAAGAGAAATAAACAAGCTTGACCCAAAATTTTAGCTCCATAGTTTCTTCAGAGCTAAGGAATATTTACATGTAGCATTTCACCTATATGAGAGTCACATGCTAGGATTGAGAAGGAGGTATGGAGTTCCTGAGGACTTAGCAACGACATATGATGATACCCATGCAATCCTTAACTATGGTGCAACAATTAAGCAATGGAACCAGGAAAGATTACGCCGCATCCGTAGATAGGGATGAGTTTAAGTAGTTATATGAGGACTTGTAAATAGTGGAAGAATGTATTTATATTATCGCCTGTTTGCTTGAGATGTTTGTATTCCACCTATGTATCTTCAGTATGTTGTATTTCTACTTTGTGAATAAGAAGTTGCTATTCTCCTAGATTGTGGAAAAATTACAAGATTGTTTTATTGTTTGAGTGCTGGAAGTAAGAAAGTCAGAGTGACACGCAGAAGAGTGTTGTATACTGTGTACAACACTTTATAAGAGGAATCAGGTTCAATTTGATCGTCAGCAAAAACCTGATTGTACTTTCAGAGGATTTTTGTTTACTATTGAACTGATTTGGAGCAAGAGAACGGGTGTTGGAACAAGTAAGTGAAATTTAGTGATATCAGATTGATGTCTGCTAAGGAAAGTTTGAGGATGAAATTTTCTTAAGGGGGAAGGATTGCAATATCCTTAACTTTTGGATACCTGTTGAAAATTATGTTCATGGTATTATCACAGTTGCAGTGAAACTATCCTATAGAGCAATTCTATTGAGAAACCCAAGTAGAAATGCTCAAGGACCTAAGTGTGAAAGTTTATAAAAGATTTTGGGTTCACAAGTAATAAAAGAATTTGATCTGAAATATTTCTAGAGACCAAGGACTGAGAGGTAAGTAATTGATAGGAACCTTTTTGAAATACTATTTTATAATTCAGGGACCACTAGAAGCTTTTCAGGGACCTTTTTGTAAGAAATTTTATTTTTAGGGACTGAAAATGAATTTTGGCATAAATTAAGTGTGCGTTTGGATGGGGGTTTTGATTACCCAGGAATGGGAATGGGCATATATCCCAAGAGAAGCACATGTTTGGGGAAGTTAGGGAATGAGAAGGGATTCTCTGGCCAAAGCAATAGAGGGTTGGTCTTCATTACCAACAAATTTGGGGTAATAGATGGAAATTAAAAGGAATTGATATAAATACCCTCTTCCCATAATATTTAACTACTACATATTTAAGTATAAGTATTAAAATAAATAATAATAATAAAATTAAAAAATAATAATAAATAATACGAACTATTTAATATAGGGTAAATTTTTCAGTGAGTACCTAAGATTGGCCTTATATTAGTTTGAGCACTAATATTCAATTTGTATGAAAATAAGTATTAACTTTTAATTTCATTTCTCTGATGGGGTAATTGAGGAATTCCGGTGGTTTTTTACGTCAAAGCCATAGAGCTTGCGTGGATTCTCTTGTTCCACGTCATCAAGTTGTCAGCTTAGCAACTTATCCTATGCATGAGTGACACGTCACCCCTTCTCTCCCATTACCCCCTTCTTTTCCTCTTCTCTTTCTCTCTTGAGGACGGTAAACTTAATTTCCTCACCGGTGCGACAGACACGGCACCGACGTCAGTCAGAATCGAAACTCACGCACTTGAATATTTAATTGAAGTCTTTGCTTATTGTCCTCTTATTTGTTATTTTGCAGTATAAGAGTTCCAAATAAATTGGGTGCTGGCCACGCACAAGCTCCATGGTTAGCGGTATTGGCTGCATTTATCATAGCCATTACTGAAGGTTTGATAGTGGCCCTTTTCACTATTTTGGTGCTTGATGTCTAGGGCTATTTGTATGGCAGTGAACAAGAAGTTGTGAGCTATGTTTAAGCAATGATGCCAAGTTCTTGCAGCTTTTGACTTCATGGATAGAATACAATGTGTACTTTTAGGTTTAAAATGAAACTGCACTTACCAACCATATTTGTTTCTTATAATATTTTGGGAATTCCTATGAAAACATTGGAGTCTAAAAATCTTGATCTTTACTTATATATACAGACATTGTTGAAATTTTTCTGTAATGTACAAGGATGCATTATATGCAAAACCATAAACCATTTAACATTCAACTGTACAAATTAATTAACATAAGCACAAAAATTAATTCAATTGAAAAAAATCATCCAATTTACATTGCATTCAATTCATTGTGATAATCCACAAAAATCAACCTATCTTAGAGAGAAGATAGCATGTTAACTGTACAATATTTCCAAACCAATAGCATATGTTATATATCAAAATCTCACAATCCATTTACCACATTTCACCAGCTATCTAACCAAAAAAGAAACAAAAAACAAAAAACAAAAAACAATTGATATCTTCATGATGGCCCAGGTGCAGGTGTTCCCAATCCTCCATGTCTTGCTGGAATCCATCTTTTTGGTTTTTTTCCTGTAGCTCCTTCTTTCTCCTTGCCTTCCACTGGTTTAGTCTTCATCTGGGACCTCAATCCAGGGATTCTTAATGCTTTTTGTTCCTTGCTTGCTAGATTTTTGTTCTTATTTGATTCCATATGTGTCTGATGCTTTCCCTTGTCCTTGGTGGGTAATTGTATCTGACTTGCAATTGTGCTATTTGTTTTTCCACCTCTTGTAACATTTTTTTCACTTGAAGTGTTAGTGTAAGCCCTAGCCCCAGTACATTGTATGAACTCTTATTAATTGGATAATTATTATGAGGCATCATTTTATCTATTATTATTTTGTGCATAGTTAATAAGATAAAATATCCTTGAATATTGGTTCTGCTCAAGTTATCAAATGCGTGATTTGGATGGTAAAACCTTGAAGCATAAACTAGAACAATATTCTAAATGTCTCTAGTCGATTATTTTCATGGGAATGAAAATAAATTAAGACTAGTATGTCTTTCGTGAGATGGCCTTGTTTTACGGGTTATAGAATATGGGATATCAATCAAAGGACATAGATACATGTTAGGGAACAGTGTACCTGGATTGATCCGCTCTTGAGAACACTAAATGGTTGTAAAGTCATAAGTGTTTTTCTCAAGCAATTCTTGTACTAGAATCCTTCGACCTAAAATCACTATAGATCTCGGATGAATCCTTACATGTTTTGACTTACGCCTAATGTTATTTGTAATTGAGTGGCAAGTACAGGAATGTTTGGGCATGTCGCGGTTCATGCTGAGAGACATGAGTGAAGTGAAGGGATTGTCCCTCTCTGTAGAGAGAGTGAATATCACCGGCCACTTGATTAATAAGACTGAGTAGTGTGTGGCCACGCCTATGGGAAATGATAAGAGTTATCATTTACTTGACCTAGTCAGTTCACTAAGAGATCAAGAAATTAATTAGCATTAAAATAAGGGTGACTCACCCCACGCCTTACGCTAGTTAAGATATTCAGTGGCAAAGGATTGTATGAGGTTGCAATAGGTTCCGTTAATTCTCGAAATTGACCTTCATTTAATATTGGGTAATCGTATTATCTTGCTAGAGAATAATTATGATTTATGAGCGTTAAAATTGTTTAAGCTTATTGCCAATGTTAAATGGACCTACAGGATCGTATACTAAGAATTGCGGGATCAAGGTTCAGTATTTGTTACTTATTGGACCACCTATTTAGGGTTTTGGTGAAAAACATAAATTAGGTGGAACGAATAGCTTATTCGGGTTGGGTCTTATTAAGTGTTGATCCAATCTAATCGATTTGGTTAATTAAAATGGTTTAATTAATCAAGTAAAGAAGAGATTCCTAATTTGATTAGGAATGAAGGGTTTTTTCATAAATTAGGGTTTTGGGTTTCCAATATAAATATATGGTCTAACCCTAATATATGAGAGAGAGAGAAAATAGAGTGATTGAGAGTAGGGATGGCAATGGGTCGGGTCGGGTTTTGGGTTTTTAAAACCTCAACCCATACCCGCACCCGACGGGTAATCGGGTACCCGCAGGTATACCTGCCCCGTTATGACCCTATTTAAAAAAATTTATAATAAAATTAAAATATTAAGTCATTTGTGAGTTGACCAAGAATGAAATTGAAAATAGACATTCAAGAAAATAGACATTTAAAGTCACAAAAACATAGACCAAGAATGAAATTCATACATGTCTTCATGATCCCAATTTCACACCCTAAATCATAGAACATTCATAATAGGAAATGAAAATAGTCATGCAAACTTCAAAGTCACAAAAAAATAGACATTCAAAGTCACAAAAATAATGTTAAATTAGGAATTGAAAATTTCAATCCAAAAGCATAGTTTTTTTTTTTTTGTTCAAATGACCATCATTCATCATCATCATCATGTCTTCATAGAAATAAATTATCTTCCAATCCATGAGTAGCTCCACTTGCTAATAATTCATCTACATAAAACAAAATAAATATTAAGATTCCAAATATGAAACTATATATTTTAAACAAAATATCTTTAAATTTGTAAAATTTTCTTTTTACCTTCACCTTCAAAATCTTTCCCATTAAGTAAATTGAAGTCTTTCATTGCTTTAGCACTCATTCCTATATAACCCATATTAAATTTAATGAGTTAGTGATAATGAAGGTATAAGTACTACACTATCAAAATAAGAGCATTTATTTATTTAGGCGAGCACCGTTCATCACCAAATAATCAATCATCTTCCAATCCATGAATTGCTCCACTTGGTAATTGTTCATCTACATTAAACAAAAGGAATTTTGGATTTGAAAAATAAAATTTATATATTTTGCACCAAATATCATTTAATTTGTAAAATCTTCTTTTTACCTTCATCTTCGGAGTCTATCTCATCAAGTAAATTGCCATAGTCTTCCATTCCTTTAGAACTCAATCCTAAATAAGCCACATGAAATTTAATAAGTTAGTGATAATAAAACATAACACATTAAAATATTAATACATAAAACATGTATGAAAACTACTTTACCTTTATTTTCTTCACTCCATAACCAACTTCTAGCACACATCATAGCCTCTAAAGTTTGCCAATGAAGTCGATTACGATGCGGACTTAGTATTCGACTACCAATACTGAATGCAGATTCAGAAGCCACGGAAGATATTGGAATGGCTAATACATCTAGGGATGGCAATAATACCCAAACCCGACCCGACTCGAGTTTGACGGGTAAAACCCGGTTTGACCGGGTTTTGGGTCAGGTTCAGGTAAAACCCGATTAATGTAAAGTAGGTGCGGGTGCGGGTATGGGAATCCTGATACCCGACCTGAACCCGAACCCGAACCCAACCCGAACCCAACCCGAAATTTAAATAATAAATATTTGCAATTATATATATATATATATATATATATATATATATATATATATATATATATATATATATATATATATATAATATTGGTTTTTTAAAAAAAATGAAAACCAAAGTTACAACTTACCAAACCAATTAACCAGCAAGCAAACCCTATCTCATATTCTATCTCTCAGTCTGAAGACTCGAACGGCGCCGCCGCAGCCTCTTCTCCGACTCTGAACGCCGCTCCGAAAGCTGCAGTTTCTTCTCCGAACGCCGCAGCCGGTTTTCTCTTCTCCAAACGCCGTAGCCGCAACTGGTTTCTTCTTCCGGATGCCGCTCCGAAAGCCGCAGCTTTTTCTTCGAACGCCGCAGCCGCAGCCGGTTTCCTCTTCTCCGAACGCCGCACTCGCAGCCAAGGTTTTCTAGCTTATTTGGGTATCTTTCGAGCTTGAGTTGTTATACAATTATACATGCATACATACATGATATACTATGGTTTTTAATGCTCTATTGGAAATTTTGAAGAGACTAATGTAATTCTAGGCCTTCAGTTGAGAGTGATGCAATTCAAGAAGTTAGATCATCTTATATTCTCTTCAAATATATATATATATATATATATATATATATATATATATATATATATATATATATATATATATATATATATATATATATATGTTTGCTCACCTTAGAAGTTAGAACATGAATGCACGTGCTCACAATGAAGTAGCAAAACTTGAGAGAATTTAGGTCATCAATGGTACTGCCCATAGATAGACAAATTAGTTTTGTGGAAGATAGAATTAATTCTGTGAGACGAGAGATATATTATAGCTACAGCTTCAACTTTGATCATTATATCTATATCTCCATGTGTTTGGATGGCTTATCAAAGGAATCATGCATGTGGGGAGCAGAGCAATAGATATGTGCAAGGTAATTAAGTAGGGAATTATTTAACTCATTTTATAATTTTATATATTAATTAAAGAGAAATAATTTGATAGGGAATTAATATAAACTAAGTTCACTTCTTTTATTCAGTAATTAAACAAGTTCTTATATTTAGTAATTAATGGCTTTGATATAAATGGGAATTGATGCATTATAAACAGGTTCTTATATTCAGTAATTAATATTAAAGTAATTAATGGCTTTATCATTATAAGCAGGTTCTTATATAAATGGGAATTCATGCATGTTAATTAATGTAAAGGGTCTTGCATGCATGCAAAGCTTTATATATATAATGAATGTTGATTTATGTTGTTTAATATATATATACATATAATTAACTAATTAAAGCCATGCGTTAGTTATAGATGCTGATTTATTTTAACTCGTTTAATGTAGTGTATTAATAGCAGTTTTAATTTATCAGGATTTGACTGAAATTATGTAAGGCCTAAGATCATGATTTTTTTTTATTGAAATTATGCTTTTGAACCTTCATGATTTTGTAAGGCCTAAGATTATTGAATTTATCATGTTTATTTTGTAAGGCCTAAGATTATTGAATTTTATTGAAATCTTGTAATATTCTCTGTAATATTCTCATCTTGTAAGATTATTGTAATTTTATTGAAATCTTGTAACACTCATCTGTTGGATCAACAACTGTAATATTCTCAGTATCATCTTGCATGTCCTCCTCCGAATTTAGAAGCTCAAGTTCATTTTCTGCAGGATCTTCAGTCATCTCTTTTCTAATAAAGTTATGCAACAAGCAACACGCATTAATGATACATCGCTGGGTTGCTATATTATAAAAACTTGGGCTCGATAGAATTTTCCAACGAATTATGAGAAGACCAAATGTCCTCTCAGTTACATTCCTAGCACTTGCATGTTTCATGTTAAAAAACTCTTGAGCTGTACGTGGTTGGTGTCCATCATCCCAAGAACTCAAATGATACTGTTGTCCTCGAAATGGCGCAAGAAATCCAGGACAATTTGCATATCCAGAATCTACCAAATAGTAAAATACTAACAAAGAAACAATTATTGTTAGAAATTTGTTTTAAGGATTAACTATTAGCATCTAAAGAACAATGTAATTATACTTTATTTACCATTTGGAACTTTTAATCCATTGTGTTTGGTTATTGCATCCCTAAGAACTCGACCATCATGAGCTGAACCCTCCCAGTCAGATAAGACATATATAAATTGCATATCTTGACTACAGACATCGAGTACATTAGTAGTTATTTCAGATTTTCTTGATCGATATCTTGCTCGATCGGCTTTTGGCACATTCACTATAATATGAGTTCCATCCAATGCTCCAAGACAATTCTATATTAAATAAAAATAAAATGTTACTGTCTAAAAAAAAAACTAATATTTATTTAAAAATAATGGACTTCAATAATACCTTGAACCACTTCCATGTATGATCAGTTGAATTTTCTAGGATGGGTTCTGGTTTTTTTAGCAAGACACTATGGCAAAGTATGATTGACTTCAAAATGGCATGAAAATGTCTACTAACTGTCTCACCAGATCTGATGAAATCAAATTTGATTATCTTGTTTTTTACATGGTGTGCTAGAATGTTCAGAAACATCGCAATCATTTCTTCAACGATGACATTTTTTGTGCCTCACAACCCACTGATAAGTGCTCGTGTTATAGTGATACGAAGTATTATTATATTATATTGAGTATTACTTTTATCAGATTTTATCATTAATTTGTGTGCATTTGTGTGCTTTTGTGCATTGTAGGGTTGTGGATCCAATTTGGAGAAAAAGAAGCAAGAATAGGTTATGTTCGCCATTGTTGAGGAGTTCTCGGACCAAGCAAGGAACAAGGCACGAGTCTAGACTTGTGGGTGTGTGCCAACCTCCATTGGAGGGGCACAAAGGCAGTTACATTAACAAAAGTCTAACTCGTGTAGGATTGGAGAATTTCGCCAATGAAGAGAAATGAAGTAATCGACATAATCTACCGTTGATTGTGTGGCCAATTCATTGGCCTCGATGAAGAACGATGAATTCGGGAGCATTTCGGCGAAGTGTTGTAGCAGTTACGGTAGCAAAAACACTGTAGCAAGTTACTGTTCACAGTCTGCTGAAAATTAGCAAAACAGAATTTCCACACGGCCGTGTGGAATTAACACACGGGCGTGTGGAATTAACACACGGGCGTGTGGAAATTCTGCAGCTCGTGTGGAAAATCCACAGGGGCGTGTGGAACTCCGATTTCAGCCTATAAATAGCCCGTTCTCAGATCTATTTGGGGACCCCCCTTCTATCTCCTGCTTATCTTTTGGGGGGGCTTTTCGGCTAGGGTTTGGAGAGGTTCTTGGAGGTCTTTGGAGGCGATTATACGGCATCGTCATCGACATCCATTGGAAGAAAGCTATTGGGGGAGCTTTCGTCGGCATCGATTCGGCGAAGTGTACCCTAGGCTTGACAAGGGATTCGTTGGAGAAGACGTGCGGCTCCACAAGACCATCGATACGATCTATAAGAGGGTTTTCTTTATGGTTTTCATGCATATGTTCTTAAACTCTTTATTGATTTTGTATTGTTCCATGGAGAGCTAAACCCTTAGTGGGTATTCGGACTTGTGAACCCTAGGATGCTTGTGTTTCTATAGCTTTTATTATGCTTTATTAATTTGATGTTTTCTTATTGAGTTCCAATCTTGCATGCCGATTGTATGAGATTTTTCCTTAACCGTGACACTAGGGTTGAGAATCTATTAGGTTATCCTTTGAGGGTGTGACAATCTCTATAGGATTAGACTACACAAGGTTGGAGAGGGTTGAGAGGGTGAGTCGAGAGGTAGCGGAACGTCCCCTTTTCCCTCCGATGTGAATTTCCCTACCTCCGTATCCTAAGAGTTAATCGCGATCGAAGTAGAGTAAAGTACTAGGAGATGAACTCCCTTACAAAGGGTTGAGAGAATCCTAGGACTAGGGCTTAACTTAGATCAGGGTTCTTCCACCTGGACCAAAGGGTTAGAACTATAATTAGGGAAAGGGTCTTTCACTTGGAATCCCTAGAATTCCATGCAATTTCACACGGTGCTAGGCATTAGTATGAGGTACTCCCCTGGGGCTTAGGTGACAGGTCATCGAGAATCAAGGGTCATAGAGAAGTCTAGAGCCAGGTATAGTGTGGGATTAGTCACGGTTGACCTTAGGTTTGGGACTGTGTGCTTAAGGATTTCCACGACTCATTAGACATCAATTGTAGAGCATAATACAAGTTTTGCAATAGAAGCATTAGTCCTAGGGGAGCTTTATCCGGGTACCCCATCTTTATATCGATTACCTCTCCTACCCTCATTATTCTTATTGCACTCTATTATTTTCTTTTACATCTATATATATATATATATATATATATATATATATACTTTTCTCATCATCAATTCTCTTCATAGCTAAATAGCGATAACACTTGTTTCTGAACACTATTCCCTGTGGATACGACTACCCACTCACCAAGGTATTTTATTACTTCGACAACCCGTGCACTTGCGAGGTACACACGCAAGGGGTGTGTCACCCACCAGTCGTACTTAGTAGTTGACATAATCGATGAAAACTACATCGATCCATGCGTAGTTTATCAATGCATTTTACATCACTTTCATAAATTACACGTTGGAGATAATCAAGTTGTTTGTGTCACCTAGTGGATCTTGAGTCAATCCCATGTTCAATCACATTATTTCTAAGAGCACGGTGCCTTATTGCACATGCCATGATTATAACATTCACTACAAAAAAGTAGCACATATACATTGCATATAGTTGAAGCTCTTCGAACTCGTCCATTTCATTGATGTCCATTTCTAAAATGAAATTTAACAATGAATTATTGGGCAAGAATAAACACCGTGTAAAAGCATAACTAATTCATAATATAGGAAAAGCAAAATTTTACACAATATTCTATTTTACACAATATTAAAAATCAACCAATGATATTAGAGAAGTTTAATACTATTGATTTTAAAACATGAATCAAGAAGTGAATGAAAAATTAGAGACATGCATAAAGTTCTTGGCAAATATTGTAAAGTTAGCTTTAATGCTTCGATTAATAGAAGCAAAAGATTCTCAAATGTGTACAAGCAAAAGTTCAGGATACATTACCTATTTTAGCATATACTTTAAAAATTTTATAGATTAAATCTCAAGAAACAACGTTAATTATGAATTATTAAGGGGTTATTTTGTAAAATTACTAAGATTTATGTGATTTGATCCTAAGTTAATTATGAATTATTAAGGGTTAGTTTGTAAAATTGAAAAGTATTAAAAATATATATAATAAAGCCCTAAATTGGAGATTGAATTGGGCTGATGAATTTGTGATGAAAGATAGAGATTGAATAAAGACAGATGAATATTGTAGTAGCGAACAGTTATTGTGTTCTAGTTTGCTTAATGAATCGATCTATTGAATCACACTTTCCTATCAAATAATGTGTAATCTTTTTTTATGCTTTGTTCTTTTGATTATAAATGATTTCCTTGATTCTCTTCTTGTAGATATAGGAATTTATCTCCTATCTAAATCTTGGTGTTTTATCTGTGATTATAATTTACTTTGTTAAGGTTATTCTGTGCATTGTTTATTTTGAGTTTGTAAGCCATCTGACAATCTATCTTGCTTGGGCACAGGCCAACATATACATCCTTAGAATGAGAGAAAAATAATTAACTTAATCAACCTAGTTAAAGATACAAACATTAGATGGCATCTTTGTCAATCATTAGATAAAAACAAAAAGATTTCCAAGCATCTATCCAGATCTTCTTAAAATTTCACCGAATTTTATATAAACAAAATATAAACTTAATTTATAATTATCCAAAAAAAAATTGAATCAAATCTTTCTCAACTAAACTTAATCCCTTTCAAAATCCTCTTCATCAAAGATTAGATCTCCTCAATTCTTAACAGAATAATTAAAAATATAATTATGAATCAAATCTAACCACAACAGCGGGTGGCAGTGGCGGCGGCGCCAAGTGACCACAGCGGCGGTAGGTGGCAGCGGCGGCAGCAACAAGTGGGGATGACAGCGGCGGCAGGATTCAGAAACAAAGTCAGTGAAGAGAGGAATTCATGTGTCTATATATATAACATGACATTTTGTGATTTCTAAAGGGTAAAAATGTAATTTAAAAAACTAGGCATGGCCAATCCTTCCAAAATGAGGGGGATGAGTAGACATGGCCACGGTTCAGGAACCGCCGGTTCCGGTTCCTGAACCGCCGGTTCCGGTTCAAAGAAATCTTGAACCGGAACCGAACCGCCTAGGCAAGGTTCTTGGCGGTTCCGGTTCGGTTCGGTTCCGGTTCCGGTTCTGGCGGTTCGGTTCAACGGTTCCGGTTTAACGGTTCATACGGTTCGGGGAATCAAAGCCCACGTACTTGTTTTATTTTTATTATACACATTTCCCATATTTTCGTAATGTCTAATTGTTTGCATCATCGTCCTAATGGCTTATGCTAGCTAATTACTAATGGTTCTAACTCCTAAATTTCTAATAATTTAATCAATCGGTTCAATTGTTTAAGTCAATTGTTCAAATGAATCAGATCAGACAATCAGACAATTCATACCTAATCAATTTGGTTATTGCAGATCACATGACTCAAATGGTCAAATGACTCAAACCTAATTAGATAATAAATATCATGAGTCCATGAAATTATTTATATAATATATATAATATTTTGATTTAATTGGAACCGGCGGTTGAACCGCCGGTTCCACGGTTTTCAAATTTTGAAACCGGAACCGAACCTTGTATGAAGGTTCAGGTTCCGGTTTTAGGACGGTTACGGTTCCGGTTCCGGTTTTTGGCGGTTCTGTTCCACGGTTTCGGTTCCAAATGGCCATGTCTAGGGATGAGTATGAAGGGGTTGAGGGGCATACATTCCCCCCTCAACCCCTTCCCATATCCCTTGGTGCATGCCCAAACATGGGCATGCATATGGCACAAGGATTGATCCCCAATCCTTGGGGATCAATCCTTGCATCCAAACGGGCCGTCATTACTTTTCTCAATCCCAATAAATTTCTTCTTCAACCAAACAAAGTTTTCATTCCCATCCCCTTCTCCAAAGTTTTCATTCCTATTCCCCTCTCCAAAGTTTTTATTCCCATTTCCATCCCCATTCCGTCATTCAAACACTACCTAACTGGTTTATTTTGATTTGATAAAAATGGGATCATGTGACTGCAAATTTCTTGTAATTTGCTCAATATAAATTTTGATAGATTATTATTTTGTGAACGTATAGTATTTTGACATAAAAACTAGTCCCCAATTAACTATGCACTAACCTTGTCACTGGGGGTTAAACACTAACTATGTCGACATGTATTTTTGTTCTAGAAACTATAGTTTTCCACCGCTTTCCGTTGATGAAGAATAACGGCCTCTGATAATTTTGGCTCGAATCACCGAGGATAAATATATGAATTTTGTTATTTTTTTTGGTAATGGTTATTTGAGTAACCTATATGCTCAATATTTTAACATCTATATTTGTTTGAAGTTAATATGATTTTTAATGTTTAATTTTGTTGTATTTGACTTTTTAAATGATCTCTATATTTTTAGTGGGTACTTACTGGGCTTTTGAGCTCATTATATTGTTGATATTTCTTTTCAGATCAGGAGTAGAGTTTGGGTGGCGGATAGCTTAGCGGGGAACGTTGGGCAATCGCCATCTATTTAGCATGTAATAAGTCTCGTCTATGTGGCCTAGGTTTTATTTGAATAAGCTTGTATTGCCTATGCAAAACACTTAGTTTGTTTCTTTTAATGTTGAACTATGTTCTTATGTTCCTAGATTTGGCCTTTATTTTGTTAGATATTGTGATTCTTGAGAAACAGGTTTTGAGGCCTTGCATGTCTACTTGGTTTCGGCCTTCTAGCTGTGCGGCCGTTTGTTAGCGCACTTGATCTGGCGAGCCGGATTCAGGTCGTGACACACACACACACACACACACACACACACACACATATGTTAGTGGGGATGGTTCTTTGAAGTGTAGAGAAGAAGAGGTAAGAAAGTAATTAGTGCACAAGTCTTCAAGGCGTGGGCAACACTTTCCTTTAGGCTTAATTCATCTCCACCTAATTTCAAACATTGGATGCAAAATGGATTGATTGGCGAATTTCCCTTAAGATACAATGAAGACCCTTGAGTATGGTTTGCACTCCCAAACTCAAGCAAAGACAACAATGGCTTTTACAAAGTGAAAGTTTGCTTCTATCTTTTGTGCACTAAAAGAACAAAGCAAATGAACTTGTGAAGAGTTTATTTTTCATTCAATTGGCTTGAATGATGGTAGGAGATTATTTTTATAGGAATGAAGTGGTGTTTAGAGAAGAGACACACTACTTCAATAATGAGTGTCATTAAAAAGACACACTACTTCAATATACCACTTCATTAAAGAGACATACTATTTTATTTATGAGACACCGCTTCACTAATGAGACATTTTTTCAAATAAAACAATCATTCATTAATTAATGAAATTATAAATGACAACCTCTCATTAGTTGTATTACAAGTGGTGCTTATTAGATTAGTGTCTTTTAGAGTGTAGTGTTGTGAAAGATATATTGAAAAAAATAACAAATAAAAAACCTAGATAGATATACAGCTATATAAATAAAACTACTTGGTCATTTTCCTTTTCAATTTAAAATTATTTTAACAACTTTTGTTATCTAATTTTCAAAAAGGAAAATGACCAAGTAGTTTTATTTAAAACACTGGACTTGAAGCATTGAAATGAAGCCTTCCATTAACGAGTAAAATGACATTTAACTCAATAACAATGTGGTACGCGTTACAACAATGAAGAAAATAATAACAATATTTAAAAAAAAAAAAAACCGATACAAATGCATGCTTTCCTTTGTCTATATATTAAGATTATCTCTTATGCTTTTATGATCATGTGCTGGTGCTGACGACCTACCACTAGCGAAGCAACCTCAAGATTGGAAGGAACCCTCTAAAAAGCAAGAGGAACGAAGGATCGGCTAGGCTTGCTTTACGAGCTATTAGAACAGTTTGAAGGTGTTGTTTGGCTATTTGAGTCCTTGATAAATGCGTTTCTGGATGATGAAAAATGCAAAGACTATACTAATCATGGTGGTGAGCTAGGCCCCATTCATGAGGTGGTGGACTCACGATCGTTAGGGGCACCAGGCCACAAAGGGTCAAAGACAAGCCAAGAAAAAGGAAGACAATGAGAGCCAAAGTGTGGAAGATTGAGATGAAGAGGCATCTTCGCTGCGAACTTGATGATGGGCTGGCTTGCGGTGTGGAGGATAGTCGGATGAAATCTATCCAGTCGGTGGCAAGGTCCAATTTTCTGAATTGCTATCCTTACACCGGTCCTTACTAAAAAAATAAATTATGTTGTAATTTATTCATGTATGAATAAATCTTTACTAAATATATGGTTCTTATATTTCAAACTTACTATATGTTATAAATGTTATAAACAATATAAATATTTATTATATTTTTGAAATTCTTTTTTTTAAACAAAAATAAATTGCATATAATAAAATAATATATATAAACAACTATGACGATGTTGTATACATACAAATTTATATGAACAATAGTATATGTGAATATTCCAAAGGAATACATTCCGTGTATAAACAATATTTACATACTAATTAATAACTAAAAAATAAAATGTTGAAAAATATTATTATAAAAATGTTAATATTAACATTATATATATATATATATATATATATGAATGAATGAATGAATGAATGAAAGTAGCATAATCATCTTCATTTAATCTAAAATAACATTCGTAAACCTTGTTATGCCTATCTTTCTTCTGCCTAAAGGTTTGAATTGAAGCTTTAAAAATATATTTGTTTTTTTATCTCTTAATGATATATATTTTAGAGATTTTCCTTCTTAAGCATGAAGATCCTTTTTATTACCCTTCTATCATTCTATGCATATATAATTAAAAAAAAAAAAAAAATTCTAAGATACAAAATTCTTACTGAAATTTGGAAAATATGCATAAAGTGAAAGTTTGTGTAAATAAATAAAGCTACTATATATTGAATATATATTGTCTACAAAATTTAATTTTCTAAATAAAATAAGTAAACTATTAATCCAACTTTTCCTAAAGAAATACTTGGTCATAAAAGTTATTCACTTTTAACTTTTAATGGCACACTATCCCAATAAAATCCGCACAACCACTAATCATACCTTTGATATTATATACAATCACAAAAAATCTTGGTCTCAACTTTAAAATTGTTAATCATTATACACTATATATATATAAGACAAATATCTTAGTTTAATTCTTACCGCAAAGAAAAAGAACAACCAAGAGGAAGCCTTAATATTTCAAATTATTTTTTTCAAAGTATTTAAATGGGACATTTTCATTTTTGAATATTAAGATCCTTTTTATTATCCTTCCATCATTATATGTGAATAGAATTTTAAAAATTCCGTAAGAAATCAAAACTTACAGAAATTTGAAAAATATGTATAAAGTAAAAGTTTGTGTAAATAAATAAAACTACCTATATATTATATATTGTTTTCAAAATTTATACTATTTTTGTAATCTTTCTTTTAGATATAGTCAACCTGTAGGTTAGCGCCGGTACTTAAACTAGTTATATTTTATGGTGATGGAACCAGTGACAAGGCAAAGTCCTTAAAACTAACAATTAAGGGAGTTTTATGTAAAACAGAAATTCAAAGAGGATTTGCAAAAATAACCTCTTCAATTTTTGTTAGCGGATTAATTTTTTGAATGGTCACTTAACTTTAATTTATTTTCAAAATAATTATTGAAGTTTAATTTGAATCAAAAACCGTCATTGAGTTTCAATTTATTTTCACCGGTGATCATCTGGCTGTCTCTCGTCCCATTTTTCTGACGTGACCCCTTTTTCTGACGTGGCACTAAACTTCTCCTGCTGCCACGTCAGAAAAGATGGCGGGAAACAGCCAGATGACCTACCGGTGAAAATAAATTAAAATTCAATAACTATTTGATTCAAATTAAAGTTTGATGATCATTTTGAAAATAATCCAAAGTTAAGTGACTATTCAATAAATTAATCCTTTTGTTAGCCAACCATCAATGTATGTTCCTCCTGGGTACTGTGGAGATGATATCTAGATTATTCCCAATCCCCACCGTCTCTCTTCGCCGTTCGATCACTATCCGCGCCGCCGTCGTCTCATCCTCAGCCTCCATAGCCCGCAAAACCCATCCTCCTCTCTTCCTTCGTCCCTTAACCTACTCCGCCACCCTTTCCGACCTCGTCGCCTTCCGCAGCTGGGCCGCCTCCCTAGCCACCGCCGCCCCCGGTCTCGAATCCTCCGACGGCGGACCCAGTGCTTCCCACCTCCTCCGCGAACTTTCATGGCTCCTCGAGGACGCCACCTCCCAATCCAGCGGCAAGGTCCTCATGCGCGCGGATCTGGACGAGCTTTACCTGCTCTGGAAGGAGAGGATCGAGCGGCGGAGGCCGTTCCAGTACATTGTCGGGTGCGAGCACTGGAGGGATCTCGTGCTGGTGGTGAGGGAGGGCGTGCTCATTCCAAGGCCGGAGACAGAGATGATTGTAGATTTGGTTCGGGATGTTGAGGGCTTTGGTGAGGGTTTATGGGCGGATCTCGGGACAGGAAGCGGCGCGATTGCTGTGGGGATTGGGAGGCAATTGGGGGAGAATGGGAGGGTTTTTGCCACGGACTTGAGCTTGGATGCTGTGGAGATTGCAGGGATTAACGTCGAGAGGTATGGATTGAAGGTTAGTTTAGCGATCGTTTTTAGACATCTCTTGCAATTATTAAAATTGTTTTCTTTTTCTAGATTTTTTGGAGTAATGGAATTATAATATTTTAGCATTTGGATTGGTAGTTGGGTTTAAACAATCTATATTATAATCTCTAAACTTGCAATTATATTGATAGATTTTCATTTTGCGGTATTTATGTGAATGAAATTTAGGTTAGTTTGGTGATTGCGTTTGGCATACGTTGCAATTATAAGAAAGTGTTGCTTTTTACTGGTCTTGGAGTGATGGAATCCCTATAGTTCAGCATTTGGATTGGCCCCTGACTCTGAAAAATCTAGATTATAAACTTTAAACTTGTTACTATAGGACTGGATTTTTGTTGGGTGGTTTACATGTGCATAAGGTTTTAGGGCTTTGAAAACCCAAGGGATGATATTGTTGTAAATGATGAAGTATGGTGATCTTCCTATATTTGGCGATATGTTATCTTGACAGAGCATTGCTGGCTTTGTGCAACTCAAATATGGCCACATCCATGTTTACAAGAAGAGATTAGAAAGGGTTTGTTTGGTTGGATCTATTTTGTATATGGATTTTCAAATCTAGTAGCTAGAACAAAATCAAACTTGTTTTTGTTTACATGTATTTTACTGTGGCAAAATATTTGAAAATACTCTTCAAAATCTTGATCTCATTCTTCTTCAAGGTCAAATTTCCCAATTCTTTAAATCAAACACAAATCTCTAAATTTGGGTTTGTAAGTGCTGTTTCAATTTACCTATATCTTGCTGTGGGCCGTTAATTTATTTTATAAGCTAAGCACTTATGGGCCTGATTATCAATGTTTGGATGGCCTTTTGGAAATGGCTAAGCACTTCTTTAGAAGATATTCTTGTCCAATGTGCCAAATCAAATAATGTGTCAGGTGGTAATAAAAGTGGGCTGCTCTATTGATATATTATTTGAATATCATGTGGCACACTTCTATTGGTCTTGGTGTAATACATTATAGTGCATGCAATAATTTTTCCTTATAGGGGATTTAAAATAAGATGTTGGATTATTTTTCTTGGACAAAATTATCCTCATGGCGGAATGCTTGTATAATCATCTAAATCGAATAGGGCTTAATTTACTCAAAAAAGCACTTACACAAGCAGCACTTTTGGAAAAGTTAAAAGAAATGCCAAAATCAATCCAAATGGGCAGTAAATCTCTCGAATCAAATGCAAATCTGTCATAATAGGATTTTTTAAATCATGTAACTGCAATTACATCTAACTAAAAATCTTGAAGGTTACTACCTCCATCAAAACACATTTTAAACTTGAACAAAGGTATAACAGTAGCCAACATATTGCACCATTCCTTATAAGCTAGTCACTGTGTCATCACCTGCTCAAAATGCACTCTATCCAAAAGAATTCAGTTTGCAATGAATTGGTTTTATTGATTTTACATATGTTGGGGTAAATTATCAGGGTTCCTTCCTCAACTAACATTGGCATGTGAACGTACTGATTTGAGACATACCGGTAAGAATTACTTCGCATTGGAATGCAGTAAATAAGAACTTTGTGTCTATTGATCTAGCCTAGCGTGCCTTCGTAACATCAACAAATTTATTTGGTTATGTTTTAAATATTTAGTTAAACTTTTAATCTTATCCACACATCTCGATGATTAAAAATAAAAGAGGGCCGCATACAACCAGAGCCGTTTAAATTAGGGTGACCAACACACAACCAACCAAGTAGAATCAAGACTTCATCTCTCTTCTTCAGGCCGATCCACTATTTAGATGAAGAGAATGTCAAATTTGAAGAGGAAATTGATGATGTTGCATGATGATTTTGATGATAGTCACTAAAATCTAGAATTTATTATACAAGTTAGGATTTGGACTTGATGCATGCATTATATCATATTATCGCATCTTGTATTAAACATTTGAAAATTATTTTGTATGTTATTATATATGTTTTTTTCCTAATGTCTGATTGTCTTCTATGATATTAATCTTTAGGACATTTTAAAACTTTAATACAAATTAATCTTTAGTACAACTATTTCTAATTTTTCAATTTTCTTTAGTGGTGACCGGTGTGTCTAGCGTTAATCAGGCACAAGCCTGCACCCTGAGCCTTGTGCCTAGGCCCCAGGACACCCTTGCGCCTAGATGCGCCTTACGCCTATGACAACCTTGTCTTAGTCTCTATTTTCATCCTTTCTCCCATATGTTGAGGTGGGCTTGGTAGCTATTGTTCCTTCATTTTCAACTCTTGCATTTTTGCTCTCTAAATAGGCCATTTGTGGGGCGTCGCTCTCTGTTTTTCCTTGAGCAAAATAATATTATATTCTAAGTTATGACTGGATTTACCTTCTATTCAATGTGCCCAGTGGTATATCTGACTATCAGATCCTTATTTGCCATGTGCCTCAAACATTACTGGTTATTATTCAAAGTTCACATCATAAAAGGCTTCGATGCTGCATTCTCCATGGTGATGCTTATGAAGAGAACATTTAGCAATTTATGCTGCCATAATTTTGAAGTAATTGAGGGATGCAATAGCATTTTCTTTTGCCAAGGGTCTGGGATTGCCATTCATGAGTAACAAATGCTTGAAACTCAAGAATTGTTGAATATCCTTGTGTTATGTTAGATGTGTGTTTGATTTTATATTATTGCAGGGATGTATAAATTTCAATTGCTCTCAATTTTATTTATTTGTTCATTAATTTATTTATTGCGCTAGGATAAGGTTGAAATAAGACAAGGATCTTGGTTTGAACCACTTGAAGAAGTCAAAGGCAAGCTTGCAGGGTTGGTTAGCAATCCTCCATACATACCCAGTAGTGATATCCCTGGGTTACAAGCTGAAGTCGGTAAGCATGAGCCAAAACTTGCCCTTGATGGAGGTGTGGATGGCACTGATCATCTATTTCATCTCTGTGAGGGATCTGCTACGGTTCTAAGATCTGGTGGTTTTTTTGCATTCGAGGTATGCTGTCTTCTATTTACTGTTACTTTTCAAATGGATGTATTAATCTTTGCTTGAAAAACCTTATAATGTCTTATGCTAAAATATGGCCTTGGAGTTAAGAATTCTGTTATCTTCTGTTGAGGGCAGATGCATCTTTTATCAAGTGCCATGGTCCAGAGAAGTCTGGTTTATGATTTAATCCTTTCTCAAATATACATTGACAGTATTCGAGATTTTATTTTCACTCATGAAAGCAATGATTTCCAAGCTGTATGCTTGATCTGCTAATGCAAGTAATGTTAATTTGATGGTAATCAGTGACAAAAGCTTTTTACTTTCAAGTCATGCTCTTTGATCAATATATTGCATTTCTGATCATCCTTTCTCCAAAAGTAACTACTTGTGCTGGTTAGGGTCAGGTGGCTTCCTTTGTGAAATCTTCCATTTTTAGAGACTACTCTCTGACTTCTTTGTAATGCAGATGGCACCTGGAATGTTCACACTGAACTTGTTAGTTTGAAATATTTTTCCCCCAAAATGGCCTTTTTATGGCAACTTGTTAAACCTTTGATTAAATCTTCTTCTCTTTGCTTCTCATAGATTAAAGCTCGTCTCACGACTCTCACCTTGGATCAAAACTTCTTTGTATTTTTTTCCCTTCAGTTGTTATAAACATCGCCTTGGGGCAAAATTAATTTATCATATATGTGGTTAATGCTAAATCATGGTTACATATTGCTTGAGGATTTCTAACTAACAACAAGCACTTGCAACAATGACTTACATTTTGGCGCATTATATGCAATTGTGTAAAGTCTGCGGATTGTCTACAAATATAGAAAATTTCAGCGAGTTATATGCAAAAATCGTCTTTGTATTATATTTATTATATATATCAGTGACACTGCGTTTTGCTGTTTCATAATCTCTTTCTTCCCAACCTTTGTGTGGTTTTGCTTGTTTATTTAGCTTTTGTTGACATACTTTGAGGTTTTGCCACATTGGATTCGAACAAGCAACACTTCCCTATCACAGTCTGTGTAGCGTTGCACTCCAAGTGTGCAAGTTTTAGCTGAAGTTTATTGTTCCATTTTTGCTGATATTTGCTCTGGAGAGCTGTTAACATTTTTTAACTTCATTTTACAGACAAATGGTGATATCCAATCTGAGCTTGTTGCAAAGTACTTGAGCACCAAATGGACAAACTGCTTCACTAATGTAAAAACAGTATTGGACTTTGCTGGGATCAAACGTTTTGTGACTGGATTTCGTCAATGAGCATCCCTCCCTGAGCTTTTAAATCATAAGAATCAGGAAAGATCTTGATGCAAAGTTAGTAATACAAAGGCATGAAGCAGAAAAATGAAGGCGAACTGAATAGCTTGTGAAAGAAACAAAGAAGATGGGTATGTTTTCAGTTCCTTAATCTGAAACCATTTATGAGTTAAGAGGTGGTGATGAGCTGCATACAAATTCGTGTGGCCCTGAAAAGTGATTCAATGATATGCATGTATCACTGGTTTCTTTTGCTTTCGTGGATATGCCTGAGGATATCTGGCCATACGTATGAGCCTTTTAGGAAAAATATTTGGCCATCTGTGTTTTATAATTTATGGTAAAAGGTAACCAATTCTTTTTGGCTATTTTTAAAGTTAAAAGCCATTATTGTTAGAGTTATTGACAAAGAGTATTATTGACAATGGAAAACCACAGAGTATTATTGACAAAATAGATGGATGGATTTGGAAGTACTTGTAGGTGGCTACCATATAGAATTGTCGGTAAGGCTGATGGGTGGAACCGTCAAAAAAGGGCTTCCAAGGAGTTTTTATTTGTTTTGAAAAAACAAAATACCCTCTAATAGTTTTATAAATTGCCTTTTAAGTACACCATACATCTTGAGCCAACTTCAATTTTATCAGAGTGCAGAGAGTGACCAATGCTGTTTACCATCCTTGCTGCGGCTGCCTGCTAAAGCATGTTTGTCTTTATTTTTCATGCGAAAATCTTGATGCTTATTTAACTGAATGTTTGCTTTTGTGAAGGTTGTTTTGTACGTTTTTTCTCTTCTTTCTGTTTATGTTGTTTTATATTGTGTGAACTCAAGGTAAACAATGAAGCGCCAAATGGTAATGATGTTGGAAGGTTGTCAATCAATAGAAGATTTCACGTTCTTTCTTTTGATTATGTTTGATGGGTTTGAGTTAGGGGTGAGTAAAAAAGTCCGGATTAGTTGATCTGATCTGATATCTAGTTTTTTGACATGAATTTTTTGGGTAACCAATCCAAAAAAGGGTCGGGTGCTCGGCTCGAATTTTTAAGGTGAAAACAGGATCGGATCCGGGTCGGGAGAAATTAAAAACTGGGTATCCGAATCCGATTTGGTTTTTAATGTAATAAATTTAAATTTTATATGGTCTAAAAAGTAAAAAAAAAAAAAAATCCAGATCCCTCATTTAAACCTTTTAATATATATATATATATTAATAAATTTAAATTTTACAAGGGCTTAAGTAGAAAAAAAAAAAATATCAAAATCCCTCGTTTAAAAACTTAAAGAGTTATATAATTAATTGTTTATATAGTTATATTTATATATACATATTAATAAATTTAAACTCTTAAGAGAAAAAATTTTAAATCCTTTCCTTCTAATCCTCAATGTCCATCGTCCCGCATTTTCTCTCTAGGCTTCTTCCCTTTCTAAGATTGATGTTTAAGAAGATATTTGATTTTTTTTTTGTAATGTCTAAAATTGATAAAACTCTTTATTATTTTTCATGATTTTTTTTTTTTGGTGAATAATGTAAGGTTTTAATCCTCTTTGATGTTGTTATATAAAACAAATTCATGGAGTAGATAAAACTTAAATTCCGATCCGGATATTCGATATCTGATCCGGTTTAAACCGGGTACCCGGTTTAAATTGGGTCAGATACGGGTCGAGTTTTTATCGATCTGAAAAATCGGGTACTCGATCTAGTTTTAAAAACCGAGTCTGGTACCCGGTTTTGCTCACCACTACTTTGAGTTGTGTTTTAATTTAATTTAATTTTTTTCTTATGTTTTATGTAATTGTGAAGCTGAGAAATTAATAATTTAGGGGTAGTTTGGCATTGTTTCTGTTTTTTTGTTTTTTGTTTTTGTTTTATTTTCAATTGTTTGAAAACAAAAACATGTTTGGATACATTGACTATTTTTTATTTTAAAAAGTTTTAAACAAAAACATTTTTGGTTAGTATAAAAATATTATAACGTTTTTTTTATCGTTTTTTTTTCAAATCCATATTTTTAATTTTTTTATAAAATTTTATTTTTCACATTAGTTTACTTGATTATATTATTAAATAAAATTAATAACATAAATTATTATTATATTATATTATATCATAGTTTATCAAAATCAATGGTCAAGCAATTATTTTCACAAATAATTTCTAAAAATATTATTTTTTATATTGTATAAATTAATTTGTAAAATATCAAGCTAAAATTATATATATATATATATATATATATATATATATATATATATATATATATATATATATATATATATATATATATTAAATTATTGTTATTAATTTGAAAAAAATTTATATTTTTTACAAAATTAAAAATTAAAAATTAAAAGGAGAGAGAGAGAGAAAGGAGTAGAAAAGAAAGGGTTTCATTATGGGAGGAAGGGTTTTGAAAACGTTTCCAAAACAGTTGAAAACATAAAATTGTTGTTTTCTGTTTTTTGGAATGGTTCCTTATTTTTGTATGTGTTTATATTTCGGCCCCCCAGCTTTAAAAAGTTACGTTGTGGTCATTTACTTTACTTTTTATTACAATTCAGTCACCCGAGTGTACGCCGTTAACGGAGATCTCATGTGGCAGCTGTTAATATTGGAATAAAAATGTGACACGGCGACTACGTGGGATTGCCGTTAATGCCGTGCACTCGGGTAATTGAATTGTAATAAAAAATAAAGTAAGGAACCACAACGTAATTTTTTAAAACTAGGGGACCGAAATAGAAACACACAAAAGAAGAGACTATTTTGGTTGTTTACCATATTATTATTATTATTATTTTTACTGTCTGAAGTTGTGTGCTAAATTAGTGCTATGTATGCACAATTACTTAGTTGTAATATGTGAAACAAAAACCAACTAGCATTAAATGAAATTGCCTTTGAGTGAGCTTACAATGTATGATTTTATCAATGAAAGGCATTTAAACTAAGAATCTATTCAATGCTTGCTTGGTGAGCGTATTGAGTAGGACAAGTTTACTAATATGGAGATTATTGAGGATAGCCCTAATATATGGGGTTCACATCATATATCGACAAATAGTAAAATTGCCAAGGTGTTTTACAACCACTTGAATAAGAACCTGATCTTAATTGGGGTGGTTGGAATTTTGTGGAAGCTTGAAGTGGCTCTTAAAGTGAAAATGTTAATTAGAAAGCTTCTACATGTAAAACTTCTAACTTTTGCTTTGTTGCATGGCTTAAACATTGGCCATGCAATAGTTGAACATATGATCCCCTTGCATATATACTGAAAATGCAGAGGTTATAAAAAGTAGTATAATATACCTGAAGGTCGAGTAGTCCAATCCATATAAACCAACTCTACTAGACTTCTCTATTATCTAACCTATGGAAGAGATTGATGCTGCTAACCCTAATTATGAAAATCTAAAACTATGGCGGAGAGAGATGAAACCTAGGGATAAAATTAAGGGATGGATCGGTGTTCTAAGCTCATTCCTCTGAAGACACTTGCATTATTTCCCACATTGGCTATTGGTAGAGCACTCTTGGATCATGGTGATTCATAGAGTAATTGAGATGAAAAATCAAGAGCCATATGTATTTAGGGTCTGTTTGGCTGCAAAATAAAATAAATGGCATAATTTTATTATGTAAAAAATGCATGTGATTATTATAGAAATTGTGACATATTTTATTCTTACAAAATGAGTGTTTGGTTAAAAAATAAAAAAAATATGGGGAACGGCCGGTTAGCGTTCGGACAACCGGTAGATGTGTGGCCAGTCGTCGGAGATCGGCTGGACCATTAGTGGACCGCCGGTGGACCAATGGCTGGTCACTAGAGGCCGGTCGGACCACTGGTAGACGGATGGCGTGCCATTGGAGGCCGGCTAGCTTGTTGTCGGACTGTCGGTTATTGGCCGAACCATTGGTGGACTATCGGCGGGTGGCTGGTGACTGGAGGTCGGTCGGCTGGTAGGCTGTTGGTGGGTCGTCATAGGCCTGCCGAATTGCTAGTTGATGAGTGTCTGCAAGCGCACGGGTCGTCAAGTAATACCCCTCGCGCAAGCACAAGGGGTCCGTATTCCCTAGGGTCCCAAGAACTGCTAGTACTCCCCCCTAGACCGCACTGTCTAGTCTAACAAGTATAGGTTTAAAACAAAATAAGAAAACTACAACAAGTGATAACTATAAACAAATTGGACTAAGGCACACCATATGAACAGAATAAAGAAGTAAATAACAATGAAAGTGCGAGGTCTGGGCAAGGATCCCCTCGAGATTGCTAAAGTTAGATGGATGTTGGAATTACACAGGCAATGGTGGTTTGGGCCAAGAGACGTCCGAAAATAGATTATCCCGATGGTCATGGCGATACAAAACAAGGAAGAAAGTATAAAAAACAAGAAATACAAAACAAAGCTCATAACAAACTCCCCAAAGATGAAGACTAGAAGGTGGTGATGGGAATCTGACGGATTGGTGCCGACAAACTCTTAGATGTGCTCCTTAATAGCTTCCCTCTTCTCCTCTTGATCTTGCTCCCTAGATTCGCCTCTCTAGCCCCTTGAAGCCCTAGAGAATGATGGTGGAGAAATGGTGGCCAAAAGACCCCCTCAATGATGCCCTAAATTTTCCTTTAAAGACATCCACCCCGAGCTGCGCGGGCGCGTAGTAGCCGGCGAAGTTCACTGCCCTTTTGTTCACAAAAAACCAAGTCGGTGCTATAGTGCACTGCTATAGTAACCAGCTACAGTGCTTTGCTACAGTATTCTTCAGTGGGTTGCGTGGCCCGGTGTGTGGGAGAGCAGTAGCCCGCGCAGTTCACATCTTTGCTCATGTAAGACCCGTCTTCCATGTTACACTACAGCCATAGTGTTCTTGCTCCAAAAACGTGGTTTTTGGTGCCGATTTCACTTCAATTGTGTTCTCGAGCTTATTTTAGCTTCTCTAGGGCCTGTAACAAGTAAGCAACCAATTTAGACAAAAAATGGGCATCGATTCATCCAAAATAGTATAAAAACGTATACCAAACCAACACATAAATACATAGATTTAGGCTCTTATCACTGGTGAAATGGTGCCCGATGCCTGGATCGAAAAAGAGAGTCTTTTTAAAATGGGAGAATATTCCGCTTAGAGAAATTTTTTTTTTTATATCATAATACCTATATTATGCCATAATTTTATGCTTTAAAATAAGTTCTCAAACAACTAATATGGCATGATTATAAAAAAATGTTAAATTATGGCATATTGTACAGATCATGCCTTAATTTTGGCGTATCCAAGTAGACCTAATTTCTTCATAAAGATCATATAAATAAGGAGATGAACCACAAAGAAATTGCATTGAGTTCATGAAGAAATATGGAGAGATTTTAGTAGTTTAAAAAGGAACACCCGTAACTTATATTAATTCATAATACTCCCCCTTACATATTCAGAGCATAAAAATATACCTTGTTAAAAGCTTAGTAGGAAAAACCATGTGGTACAAAACATTAGTTAAGGAGAAAAGGTACATTATTCTATTAATACAACATTGAATACTACCTCATTAAAAACCTTATTAGGAAAACCTACAGGGGCAACTCATTGTTAAGAAAAAAAATGAGTGTAGTGCATATTGATGAGTGTGCAGATTACTGGTCTTCAAGAAAATATCAGAAGAAGGAAAGCACGGTCATAAAACCAAGAGCTCGGTTGTTCTTATGGAAGCACGACCTAAGCATGGGCTTGCTTTGGGTCGTGCACTTTATTGCCTAGAGAATTATTGATTTTTGACCCAGTAATCTATCTGAATAGAGCATGACCATTAAGAACCGCCCAAAGCACAGACGTGCTTGGGTCAAAAATCTTTTTAAGCTCGAAAGCTAGGGTTTTAAAAGGGGTTTGGCTTGGGATTTTGGAGGTGACTTTTGGATGATCTTCACCACCATCCATCTTGAGACTAGAGCCAAGGTTTTGAAGCACCATTTGGAGTGGAGCTCAGTCGACGGGTAGACCTTCAGAGCACAATCGGAGAGATTGAGAAGCAATAGGGAGTCCATGGATTCTTACTTAATAATTTTCGTTATCTTTTCAATGTTGTGTGAACTCATGAGGGGTTGACTGCTCTCCAGTTCCCCGCATTACTGAACTGAACTTAGTTACTAATATATAGTTATTTTACTTTTTTGCAATGATTATGGAGTTATATTGGTTTTCCTATGTTTAAACTTGTGATATATAACTTGATGTGCATAATTAGCATAGTTGTGATTGTAAGTTCGACGTGTGTTGAATGCCATAGTTGTGATTGCCATAGTGTAGTTACAAAATTCGATGCGCATGAGACTTGTAGTTATGATTGAAAAACTTAACGTGTTTGATTGCCGTAGATGTAACATTGCTTCTAGAGCACACATAGAACCCATAGGATGTACCTGATAATCATTGTATAAGAGTCACTGCATATTTCACTAGGGGATTGATCCGGACGCAACTTCTCATTACTGCTTCTACGTAGTTTTATCATATCTCTTTCCATCTTCTCTTCATCTCGCTTAATTTTTCTAGATTCTTAGAGTAGAGCTTTACCCCACTCTTTGATTAGACTAGATATTGGAAGAGAAATTAGTACTAGAAGATTACTGGTCCCTATGGAGCTAGGAGTGCATTTGAGCCGAGCCGTTCGTGAGTGGCTCGGTGTTCGGCTCGGTAAGGGCTCGTTTATGTTCGGCTCATATTATAAATGAGCCAAGCTTGAACTTCATTTTCAAGCTCGATTAATAAACGAGCCAAGCTTGAGCAGCCAAAAGGTCGGCTCGTTTTGGCTCACGAACATAGCTCACGAACAAGCTCATGAACATAGCTCGCGAACAAGCTCGTGAACAAAGCTCATGAATAAGCTCGTTTGTGATATATATATATATATATATATATATATATATATATATATATCACATATGTTGTTGTTGTCATTATTATTATTATTATTATTATTATTATATACATGTATATTAAGGTGTATATGTGACTATGTTGTTATTGTCACCATCATTACGATTATTATTATTATTATTATTATTATTATTATTATTATTATTACTTGACTCACATACTTGTAAATTATAATATTTAATTAATAAGATATTAGTTTATATCATATAACAATATGTATAAACTTATAATAATGAGTAACAACTTAAAATAATAAGTATGTACAGTATATGATGTAATACTTTAAACAAAAATGCCAAATAATAAATAGAAGCATAAATTAAAGTAATTTGGCTTAAGTATTTAAGTTTCTATGAATTATTCAGAGTTAGCGCTTAGTTATTTAAATTTTTGTTTATTATTTGGATTTTCAATTTAAAGTATTACATCCTATATTGTACGTACATACTGATTATTGACGTTTATATGAGATATTGTTATATTATTAAAGATTATTTAAATGAGATATGACTAATGTATTGATTATGTATTTATGTGAAGTTGTGGTGCTTGTCACCTTCGTAAAAAAAAAAAATAATTAAGGATATCCCATACATTAATAATAATAATAATAATAATAATAATAATAATAATAATAATAATAATAATAATAATAATAATTACATGATGTATGCCCCAAACGATACATGGCCGCGTCACATGCGGGAGTCCGAGGGCGCGAGCGCCTCGGCGGGGGTCTTTCTGCCCGGTCAGCGAGCGGTGGTCAAGGGGCCACCGCCCCCCTTGCGAGGTTTTCCAGGGGCAGCGCCACACCAAAAAATTTTATTTAAGGTCCAAGCCCATAATAGAATTTTTAATTTGTTTTACAAAAAACCAAATAAAAAAATAAAAAAAAATACAAAATCAGAACAAACCCTTGCATCATTTTTTTCTTTCATCAACCCTTTTCAACCTAAGCCGCCACACCAGTCCACCACCCACCCATGACCTGCTCTTGCGTTCTTCATCACCGGTCAGCCTTCATCCATAACGAGCTTTTGCTTCAGAGTGCACTGACGAGCTTCTCATTTGAAAAGAAAAGGAAAAGGTAAATCTACCTTCTCCATTCTCTTTTTCTTTCATCTCTCTTTTTCATCTCTGATTTTACTTTCGGATTTTTTTTGCAGAATGTCTACTCCTGCATCAATTGATGAATCATTTGCTAATGTTAGTCCCATTGGAAGTGTGGGAAATTTCGATAATGCTGTTAATGAGGGGAACAATGTTGAAGTTAATTAATCTCCCATCAATGTTGAAGATGATGAAGTAGAATAGAATCCATTTGCAGCCAAGAAGAGAAAGAAGACCTCCAAAGTTTGGGATGAATTCAAAGAATTTATTCTCTTAGATGGAACAAAGAAGGCAGAGTGTATTCATTGTAGGCATCAACTTGGTCTATTGAAGTCGTAAGCAACAACTGAGTTTATTCGCCATTTGAAGGTGTGCGTGAGACAACAATTAGCATTGAAGGGACAAAAGCAGCTGACTTTCTCAACAAATTTGGCAAAATCTGAAAGTGTGAATGCAATTCAAACATGGAAATATGACCAAGCAAAGGTGCGGCAAGTTTATGCTCGTATGGTTTTAGTGCATGATTTAACATTTTCATTTGCTGAGAATGAAGTTTCAATCATTTTATGAGAATCGTTAGCCCTAATTGGGAAAGGATAAGTAGAGGACTTAAAAAAAACACTGTATATCTGCTTTTGACATTGAGAAAAAAGAGTATCTTCATTGTTGGAAGAAGTTGATTGAGTTAGTATCACTACTGATTTGTGGACATCTACGGTGCAAGATGTAGAGTATATGGTTGTTACTTGTCATTTTGTGGATTATGATTGGAAATTGCAAAAACGTATGTTATGCTTTCGTTCTATTGTCCCTCCACACACTTGTCTTGCTATTTATGATGAGTTAGCAAGATGCATAGCTGATTGGGGTCTTGGAAAAAAGTTGATGAGTGTCTCAGTTGATAATGCTAGTTATAATGATCTTTCTGTGAATTTGTTGAAAGCTAATCTGAATTTGAACAATCAGAATGCACTTGTGCTTGATGGGAAACTATTTCATGTGAGGTGTTGTACACATATTTTAAATCTCTTGGTTCAAGATGGGCTTGGTAAAGTTAGTGATATAGTTTGCAATGTGCGTGAAATTGTGACGCACATCAGTAAAAGTGTGTCTCGTCTTGCTATGTTTAGTGACATTACTAAGTAATTAAATCTGTCAAATAAAAAGCTTGTTCTTGTTGTTTGCACAAGATGGAATGCTACATATTACATGCTTCAAGCCGCTCTAGATTTGAAGGATGTCTTTCCTAGATATCAACTAAGAGATTCAAACTACCATTACTTGCCATCCGAAGAAGATTGGAGTAAAGTCCAAACTATTTGTACATTTCTTCAAGAATTTCATTATATTACAAATGTTATTTCAGGTTGTGAGTATTCTACTTCAAATTTGTTTCTTCTTGAACTCACCACTGTGAAGAAAGCTTTGTCTAGACATATGGAAGGTGATAATGATTTTATGAGACAAATGGCAGCAAGAATGATTAGAAAGTTTGATAAATATTGGGGGGACAATAATTTGTTGATATCAATTGCAGCTATTCTAGATCCAAGGAATAAGATGACTTTGGTTGAGTGGGCTTTCCTTTTTTCTATTCAGTGGATGATGTTCCAAACAAAATGAGTTTTGTTCGATCATCACTTTACAAGCTTTATAATGAGTATGTGGAAGCTTTTAAGGCCAAGAATGACATGGATACTCAAAGTTAACTTTCTGCTCCTACAACTTTTTTTTCATCCAGTGTTAGTAGTGTAGATCAAGAGGAATGACTGAATTTGATAATTTCATTAGAAATGTGGGTTCTTCTCAATTAATAAAGTCAAAATTAAATGTGTACTTGGAAGAAGGTGTTCACATACACAATGAGAGCATTGATCCTCCATTTGATGTCTTGGAGTGGTGGAAAGCTAATTATTTGAAGTTTCGGGTTTTGTCAAAGATGGCTTGTGATGTTCTATCCATACCAATAACCACAGTAGCTTCTGAGTCGGCTTTTCGTACGGCCAAAAGAGTTATTGAGTCGCATTGTGCTTCATTAGCACCGGCTACGGTTGAAGCATTGATGTGTGGCGGAGATTGGTTGAGAGCTTATTATGGGATTCAAGGAAAAGAAAAAGTAAGTAAAAATAATTTATGTTTCCTATTTTTTTTAAGTTAATTATATGTAAGATCATTTTAAATTTTTTTTTTACATTTTGTAGGAGAAGAAGGAAGTCCTTGAATTTCCTTTAAAATGAAGGCATCTTTGACAAGAAGACAATTAGTAATCAATATTGGTATGAGTACTACATTTTTTATTTGTAATTAACACTATTTTATCTTTTTTTTTAGGTAATTATGCTTTTGTCAAGATGCTTAGACTTGTGAGTTTGTTTGGAGTATGATGAGTTTGCTTAGAAGGAAGGCTCAAGTGTTCTTATGCTTTGTTATTTAAGTGCTTATGGACAAAATGCTTGTTATGTCAATATGGAAAAATTGCTTGTGTTGGATTCTATGTTGTTTATCTCAAGATTGTGTTTGAATTTGTCATTTCATATTTTCAGTTTATTTAATGCAATTGATGATTTATTTTAATGTAAAAAATGCATAAGTATATTATTTGGGAATATATAGGTTCTATTCTTCATAAACGAGCTTTATAAACGAGCTTTGTAAACGAGTTTTGTAAACGAGCTTCATGAACGAGCTTTATAAATGAGCTTTGTAAACAAGTTTTGTAAACGAGCTTCATGAACGAGCTTCTAAACGAGCATTTAGCAAACTCGAGCTCAAACGAACTTCTAAACCAGCATTTAAATGAACTCGAGCTTAAATGAGCTAATAAACAAGCTTTCTTGAGTCGAGCTTGAGCTGAGCTCAAACAGTATTAAAAGCTTGATTTGAGCCATGAGCCGAGCTCGAGCTCATCTTTTTAGTCACGAGCCGAGCTTGAACACATAAAAGCTTGGCTCGGCTTAGCTCGGCTCGAATACACCCCTAACGATAAGTGACCATCAAAATGTCATGCCCATAATTTTCTCCTTACATACATATATTGTTCACTATACTTGCCGTGTTGGTGCAATGCATTCACATGAGCAAGCTAAGTGATTATTATTTTTTATTAATAATTATAGAGAAATAATATGTAGGACTAAAATAAAAACGTTTATACATATATAAAAGGTTTAAATTTTTATAAATAAAATTACAACATGGTTGCACTAGGAATTGGAAAAGGAATTGTTTAAAACATTCTTTAATTTAAAAGTGTTGTTCTTATGGAAAAACAAAAAACCATTGGGTTTTTCTATATGTTATAATTAACAAAATAAAAAAAATCAATTACTTATATTAATATCATAGTTTTAAAAATTTAAAAATAATGCTACTAAAACGAACCGGAAAACTAGGATTTTGATCCAAGCAACATTGATCTCAACTGAACCTTTTTCCTTGTTCCATTTTTCTTTGTTTTTGACAAAAGAGCTGCAAGTTAAACAAAACAAGAACAAGACTTAAAAAAAAAATAATATCATAACCACATCTTAAAAATTAAAAACTCCACTCAAAAGCTGTCTGACACACCCTTTGCGTGTTTGCAAATGCACGAGTTGCCTCGTAATTAAGTGTACTTGAATGATTAGATAGTCGAATCCACAGGAAATATAAGTACTAATAATAACTAAAAAGCTGGTTTATCTAGCCTCAAGAAAGAAGTGAGATTATTAATCACGCAAGTAAATGAGAAAGAGTGATAAGTGATCGTGTTATAGTAATAAGAAGTGTTATTGTCTTACATTGAGCATTACTTTTCTCAGATTTTATCATTAATTGGTGTGCGTTTGTGTTCTTTTGTGCATATAGGGTTGTGGAGTGAATTTAGAGAACAAAGAGCAAAGTTAGGTCATGTTCACCGTTGTTGGGGAGTTCTTGGACCAAGCAGGGAACAAGGCACGAGTTTAGACTTGTGGGTGTGTGCCAACCTCCTTTAGAGGGGCACAAAGGCAGTCACATTCACAAAAGTCTAACCCATGTAGCATTGGAGAATTTCGTCAATGAGGAGAAATGAAGCAATCGATATGATCTACCGTTGATTATTTGCTCAATTCAACGACCTCGATGAAGAATGATGAAATCGGAAACATTTGATGTGCGAGTATGACAGTAGCCACTGTAGTACTTTACTGTTTACTCCGCATCATAAAACCGATTCCAGAGAATCCACATGGGTGTGTAGAAATTCCACACGGCTGTGTGGATGCCCGATTTCAGCCGATTTTACAACCGCGACTTAGCACTATAAATAGGACTTTTTCGGGATTTTTCAAGGATCTTTTTCCCCAACTTTTGGAGGGTAGCAGCTAGGGTTTAGAGAGGACTTTGTGGATGATTGGAGTGAGTTCTCGGTATCGACATCGAAGCCTGTTGGAAGATAGCTATTGGTTGAGCTTTCGTCGGCACTGATCCTGCGAGGTGTGCCCTAGGCTTGACGGTGGGCTTGGTGGAGAGGACGGAGCGACCTCACAAGACCATTGCCACGCATCGTAAGGGGGTTTCATCTATGTTTATCTTTCTTGTTTATTCATACACATTGATAGATTTGTATAGCTCATGGAGAGCTAAACCCTGTTGTGGGTATTCGGACTTGTAAACCCTAGGATAACATTGTTTCTATGACTTTTATTATGCTTTCTTAATTGATGCTTTTAATTAAGTTCCAATCTTGATTGCTTGTTGTATTGATTTTCCCTTATCCATGACACTAGGGTTGAGAATCATCTAGGTTGTCCTTTGTAGGTGTAACAACTCTTATAGGATTAGACTATTCTAGATTGGAGAGGGTCGAGAGGGTGAGTTGTGAGGTAGCGAAACGTTCCCTTTCCCCTCTGGTGTGATTTTCCCTACCTTCATGTTCTAAGAGTTCTTAGCGGTCGAAGTAGAGCGAAGTGCTAGGAGATGAACTCCTCTGGAGCTTAGTCGCGCAAGCAATAGAGTGAAGGGTTGTAGTGAATCCTAGTGCAGGGGCTTAATTTAGACTAGGGTTTTTTCACCTGGACCAAAGGGTTAGAGCTATACTTAGGAACAGAGTCTATCACTTGGAATCCCTAGAAGGCAAAGCAATTCCACGTAGTGTGAGACTTAGGAAGATGGACTCCCTTGGGGCTTAGTTGATAGATCAACAGAGTGGAAGGTCGTAGTGAAACCTAATCCCGGGGCATAATGTTGGGATTAGTCACGGTTGACCTTAGGTTTAGGACTGTGTACTTAAGGATGTTCACGACTCATTAAACATCAATAGGAGATCATAATACATTATCTTGCACTAGAACATTAGTCCTAGGGGAGCTTGTCCGGGTACCCCTTTTTATATTGATTGTCTCTCTTTTACTCTATGCTTGCACTCTCCTATCTTTCACATTTCTCTTTCATTTTCTTATTTCTTTTACTCTCTTGCACACACATTGATTTTTCTCCTCACCACCATCATATTTTCGCACTAGATAAGTAGCAATTTCTCTTGTCTATAATCCCTATTCCCTGTGGATTCGACTACCCTCTTACCGGGGTACTTTATTACTGTGACAACCCGTATACTTTCGGGCCTCTATCAAAGAGCAAGTAAGCAATAAGAAAAATAAGAGGGAACTCAATCAAGATGGATTTTAACCTGGATAATACTCCCCCTATTATCTTGTGATAAGTACTGTACTAATGTAATGCTTCCTAATTAAATATGAGTCATGCAAAATCCAAAGATACATGGTCCCTATTTCTAGGCAATTGACAACTAACCTCCTATGAGGTCCTAACAAAAAATTCTCTCGATGCCTCACATCACATATGACTGCTTGGAGTTTTAGGATCCTTAGTGATTAACTTGATTCCTAAGAATAGATCAAACTCTAACTCTACAAGAAAGATCTCTAATCCCATATAAAGTCCTAGTGGAGAGTTTTCTTGATGTCTCACACCATATACGATTGCAAAAAGCTAGCAGAATGTGAAGATAGGGGAAATCAAACCAGAAAAGAAAGGAGACGCTCCTGTACCTCATAGCTCATCTTCTCAATCCTTTTCAATCTTGGTAAATATAACTTTAGTGGTGATCTCTCTCATCACTGGAGTGATTAGAATATACAACCAAGCTAGAAATAACTAACAAGCAGTGCATGACAATGAAAATACAATATTGAAACTCAAAATAAAACTTAATTAAATGCAGCAAAATAAAAGTCGATACAAGATTATATTCTATGGTTCACATGACCAAGTACCCAATAGGGGTTTAGCTCTCTATGGAGCAATAGAAAATCCAATCAATTAATGAATAAGATCAAGTAAAATCCATTAAGAAAACCCTTTTAAACTCGTGATGATACCCTTAAAGAGAAACTCCAACATCTTTAAGGAGCCCTTTAACATAGCTAGGTACGTCACTTCCGAACATGTCTTCAGCAACTTTCTTAAGAGCTACAATGATTGTGGAATCAATGAAAGTTGGTGATGGAATGCTTCCTTTAATGCAAAGACATCCTCTCCAAGCCCTAACTGCCTTGCCCTCTCAAACTTGTGGGAAAAGACACCTAAAACTCTCACGAACGGTCTTTTAAAAATCAAAATCAGGGTTTCACACGGTTTCTCACACTTAGATATGGAATGCCCATGTACTATTTTAGAATTGGTACAATAACTTTGCTATAAAATTTTACTAAGGTACCTACTACAATCACTACTAGTGTATAGTGTGTGGGACTGCCGGTGTGAGGCCACATGGCTAGACACAAGGCCTTATAGTAAATTATGTGGCTACTTAGCCCTTGAAATTTATGATATCTCTTTTGAAAATCATACATGGGTTGGCATAAGAGGGTGTGATTGCCCCTATGCCTTTCAGGCATATGAAAATGGCTTTGAAATTTGAAGAGTTCGGCACTCACACCTATGTGGATATCCCGGGCCCATGTGAAAATAACTCATAGAAAAGCTTTAAAAGTGCTCCATAATCCTATCTTTGTTCTCTTTCTTCTCAAACCACCTTCACACACGTTGATTGCATAAAAAGACACAAAATATGTTGCACTTGGCTCTTTCACATTCCTTAACTTGAGTTTAAGATTTAGTAACAATCCGAAATCCTTTTCCTAGCCTCGCTTGTTGTGTTGGGATGGCCAGATGGGCTTTTTGAGCGCTGCATACTAGCACTGAGGCAGCACAACCTAGCTAGGAGGCCGTGCCTTTACACGAGCCGGCACAACTGTCCTGCCCATCTTTTTTCTTAGTGTTTTAAGGCAAAATGACTTGGGTTTTTGGTAATTTTACACCTCCAACTATATATCTCTTCCTCATATCTTTCTTTCTATTATTTCCACCTTTCTCTTGAATGAGAAGAGCCCTTGATCTCCTTCATCTTCCTCCTTGGTTGAAGGCTTTCTCCTAGGGTTGACAAGGTATGGGATCCCTTCCTTCTTTCTCTTCTTTTCCTCTCATTCTTCCTTCATTATTTGATAGGAGAACTAGGGCTTGTGTTCAATTTAATTTGTGAAGACCAAATCCTTGCTGGAAAATGATGAGAAATGGTTGGCATTTAAAGAGAAATTTGGAACCCTCCTTTATTCTCAACATTGTTGAATCTTACCAATGTTTGAATTCAGATTATTGTAGCATCATGATAGTCATCTCTTTCCTTTGATAATATTGTGTTGATTTGAGCTAATTCCCTTGCAAACTCTTTGGGAATAGTTGAGTACAAAATTGAGCCATTCGCAAATCCTTAGTAGAGTATGCATTAGTATGTAGGACTAGGGTTCATTTTCCTTTTACATTCCCATGCATCCTTGCTTTCGGTTGAGTTTTTCCTATGTTGTGTGGGTTATTTGTAGCTAGTGAAGCTTTTGCTAAAGGTAAGGAGCTGGCACAAGAGTAGCGGTATCGCAAACCCTTGGCCTCCTAAGTTTGTGAGTGGGATTATGTTGCATTACACAACTCCAATAGTTTCCAAATGATTTTAGTTGTTTGAATTACCATATTCTAATTGATACTTGATAATGTTTAACCAATGTTGTTTATCATGCCCCGACTCATGGCCGAGCATGTGGCAATCACTGTGTTGCCCTAAAGTACGTGACATGTACACCCGTCATTCCCGAGGTAACACAAGGCAAAAATATCCTTTAAAAATCTATCAAGAGAAAAATATTTGTGTATATATATATATATATATATATAGAGCATTTAAAAGATAACACAAAGGAACATAATGTTAACTAGAATATAGAAGTTCGATAGTGTTGAAAATAGTGTGAGAAATACGAATGTTAAACATTAATTACACACTAGTGGATCCACTTAAAGCAAGTTCGAATTTAGGAACAAAGTTAGGCCTAGAAACAAACTCTAGTGAAAAGATATATAGATAGAGCCAAGTACAACCCCCTAACATGCAACGGTTCTAACAATCACCACCTAAAAAAAAGGAGTAGAGTGGGTGAGTAACATAGTTACTCGCTGAGTGTTTAGGATAGTTTCTCGATACTTACAAAAGAGATTAAACATTTTTCATCAAAAAGTTTATATCAATAGTATCATAAAATGAGGGAAATGGATAAATAAGGTTTTTGTATTGTGAATAGTCCCATGTATGGTCTTAAAAAAGCCAAAATTCAAAATCAGTGTGCAAAATCAAGTTTAGTAAAAGGGCTAGCCATGTAATTATCTCCAAACCAAAATGCCGTCACGATAAGGAATGGTACCACCAAGGTTAGTTGTCCATTTCAAATATAAAAGCAAGCCTACCTTGGCATTGGCCTCTGAAATCACTCTTGAGTATTTATTGTCAATGTTTGTATCTTAGCTTTGAACTCCTAATCACGCTGGCAATATAGTGATTGACATCCAACTGTCTGTGTTGATGGAAAGGTATGGGGTTAATAAACCAAATCCCTGGACTAAGATTCTCGGAGACTGCATTGTCTGCTTCACTGCTAACTTGGGAATGCACTGAAACCTACACCGCTAACTTTGGCAATGTACTCAACTACTGCTTCTTTACTTACGCACTCCGGCTTTAAGCTTTAAAAGAGGTCATGGCCAGCTATAGGTACACTAAGTATGCGACCCACTCTACTCTATCATTCAATCTTGATAGACTCCCCTTCTACGAAGATCCCAATCCAAAGAAAGTAGGAATATTGGCTTGGTACAACCCCCCTAACATGCAATGACTCTAATAATCACCACCTAAAAAAAAGGGAGTAGAGTGGGTGAGTAACATAGTTACTCGATGAGTGTTTAGGACAGTTTCTCGAGACTTACAAAAGAGATTAAACATTTTTCATCAACAATTTTCTATAAATAGTATCATAACATGAACGAAATGGATAAGTAAGTTTTCTGTATTGTGAATAGTTCCATGTAAGGTCTTAAAATCCAAAATTCAAGATCCATGTGCAAAATCGAGTTTAGTAAAAGGGCTGGCCATTAAATCATCTCCAAACCAAAACACCATCACGATAAAGAACTGGACCACCAAGTTTAGTTATCAATTTCAAATATAAGAGCATCCCCACCTTAGCATTGGTGTTTGAGATCACTCGTGAAGTGACACATAGTATCTCAGAATATCATAAAACCGATTAAGAAGCCACGATAGCTTATTTTAACAATATAAGAAAATGTTAATTAAAACATCATAAATAGGAAGTAAAGTTCTTTGTAGCTAAATAATAAAACCTTTTTAAAACATTGGTAAGGAAGGTATCCACTCATTTTGCTTAGACTCGTAAGTCTAAGAGCTTAGACGCGGTACTCCTCCGCGAGCTTCTTGCTCTTGGTCGAGGGTTCCCCACGTAAGATCAAAGCCAACTCAATGGAAATTCAACTAAAAATGTGCATTTAAGAGGGTGATATGCATAATTCGAGCCCTATATGCAATACATGAACAATTTGGATCAATTACTAGCTATAGACTCTTGATATAACACCTTACAGCCTCTTTTTAACCTACTTATGGCTGTAAGCACTAGACAAAAGGCCTTACAGGCTTCTTACGGGCTACTTATGGCTGTAAGCCCTTGACAAAATGCCTTATAGGAACCCTTAAGCCCATAAGGTTGGCCATAAGCTTCGTGAAAAGGTTCAGAAGGGTTTATGTGGGTATCCTTACTTCCGTAAGGATCTAGGGAACATAAAATATAGGTTATGTTTGTGATAATTGCACAAGAAAATAAAGGGTTACAATCATATAAACTTCTGTACAAGTTTTCTTTATTTCTAACAAGGAAAAACTTGAATCTAGTCAAGAAATCATCACTTAATGAGTTTATAAAGGGTTTAATAGATCCACACAACCCCAGATGTAAAATATAATATCAATTAACAAGAAACTCCTCACAATTAACTTAAAAACCATAAACACAAACATAGAAATCATAAAATTTCAAATATCTCATACCAAAGCATTGGAGAATAAAGAAGGTTGAGGGAGAAGATGTTTTATGATGCTAAGATCAAAATAACGATTATAAAAAAGATGAGATGACGATCTTACCTTGATTTTTAGTCATAGAGCACTGAAGAGATGGAGATTATTGCCCCAAGATTTCTTCAAGGAGGATTTGAAGAGGAAAGGAGGATTAATTGGGAAACTTAGGGCTAGGTTTTTAGATTTTGGGTTTAATATAACTAGAGAAAATTCCCAAAATGCCCTACTCTCTCATAAGATAAACATAAATCACAAAATTACCCTAATATCCTAGGACAAGACCTAAGTTGGAAGCTGGGTATCACATGATTATTCGATTGATATGTCTATTTTCATGGTGAGGTATATGTTATATATATATATGTATGTATGTATGTATGTATGTATGCTCTTATGTAACCAGATGTATGTGGTTTGAAAATCCTTTATAGAAGGGTTTTTTTTGTTTGAATTAAACATTTATAATAAGTGAATGGTTTGGGTTATATGAAATGATTGAATCGATCCGCAAGCGCACGGGTCGCCAAGTAATACCTCGCACAAAAGCACGAGGGTCGTATTCCACGGGGTTAAGGAGCTACTCTTACTCCTCCATCGCCTATTATCTAACCTAACAACACAAGCATGGATGTTTGTTCTACTAAAGCAAAGAGATAAATACAATATGATTAAACAAATTTAAAAGCATACAATGTGGTTGCAAGTGCTACAATGAAGAGTAAAGGCCTATGGATGTGGATCCCCTTGAGGGGTCATCATGATACATGGATGAAGGATGAAAGGTAGCTTGGTTGATTTAGACCGAAGGATCTCAAGATTAGATCAACCCCAATTTCTCGGCGATTGAACCCTAATCCCATACGGATATTGGTTGGAATCTCTTCCTAACCAACATCCCTACGATTGCATTAAGTATAAGGAGATCCCAAAATAAGGATACACTAAACCCTAGTCTATCCTTAAAGCTCGGAGGGCTATCGACACCCAATTTCTCGGTGTGCCAATACAAGTAACCCCTTTTAATTCATTAATGACCTAATACACGTGAGTAGGTCACGTCTACGTGTATAATTCAAGAAAGAACTACGGATCTCTCCATGTGGTAGTTCTAGACATGAGGCACAATGAACTAAATCTTAAACCAAACCAAGCTTGCAATTAAGTAAAGATCATCCAAAATACATGATAAACCCCCCAAGGTTCACCAACATCCGGTGGCCTTGGGGGTCTAGTGTGCCATTAAGCAAGTAACAACAAAAATACAAGGTAAATCACTTAAAAAGCTCATAAATGACACTCCCTAGATGAAATGATGAAGGAGGAGGTGGAGGTCCGGCCAAATGACGCTTTCCTCCGTCCAAGAGATGCCGAATGACGCTTCCCCTTGTCTTGGATCCTTGCCTCCTTGATGGTGAAGCTTCTCCCCTTCAAAATGATGTTCTTGCCTCCTTCCTTGGCTCCAAATCGTCGTCTCTTCAAAGATTTCTTCGTTTCTTTCTTTTAGATGCCGGCCAAGAAGTCCCCTTTGTGTGCCCTAAAAACCTCTATATATACTCCCGCAGGATCCCGGGGTGGATAGATCCATCCCGGGGTGGATAGATAGGCAAAAATAGGGCAAAACCTGTCTCATGTGGGGGTGCATCCCGGGGTGGATGAATGGATCCCGGGGTGGACAGGGGCATCCCGGGGTGGATAGGGGGCCGTGAGAGCTAGTTGAAAATTACTGTCTTTTGATGCTCACGGCCCCTTATACGGCCCCGTATGCTGTAGTACTCCAGCACCCTGATTCTTCATCCATTTTCGCCCAAATCGTATTATCATGTTCCTCATGGCTCCTCCATGCCCTACAACATAAATAATGCTCAATTAAGCATAAAACGGGCATCCATTCATATAAAGATACATGCTAAGTGAACAAAATATGTATGTTAAAACACATACATTTAGACACTTATCAAACATCCCCACACCTAAGCGTTTGCTTGTCCCCAAGCAAACAAATCATGAAAAACAAAGGGAATGATAAGTGGCTAAATGTACATCTCCGGCTCAAACAAATACGAGATTATACAAGTATAGAATAATGATATACAGATGTCGAGTTACAGTCAATACGTACAACAAACAGATCCTGTCTCACCTCTTATATGTCTGTACAGTGTAAGTGAATCTTTCATCTCATTTGCCCTGATATGGTCTAGCCCTATGACTTCAATCAGTACAGCTCTATATGCTAATCACTCCACAAGTACAGAGTACTAAGTCTTAAAAAGCTAAGTGCCACTCCAATGAACAATTAAGATCCTTCTAATTCTACAACTTGAAACTAAATCCCATTTCGACTCACAAACTCAACTCAAGTAGGCAGTCTAAGTGATCACTAGGGTTATTTTTATTTATATGTATAAACACTTTTTTTTTTTTTTTTTTTTCGAGTCCGCCTAACGTAGACCGCACAAAAATCTTTCTGGAGGATGCACATGCTGGTTAGGCACAAGAGTCACCCAACTACTCGATTACAGTCTACATAGACGCATTCATGCTCCATTAGCAGAGGAATACTGACATAGACTCTTTTTTTTTTTTTTATTTTATTTTATTTTATTTTATTTTTTTTTTTATTTTTTAACATACTCTAGATCACACCTTTAGACTGCACTACAAGTAACAAACCTAGGATTAGCTCAACAAGACTTAGAAGTTCTTAAGAGTTCATTGAAGGATAGAACTTAGTAGTCTAAGGCTAAGTACTCAAACTTGTGTGTTAGGCATACAAGAGAGTTAAGAAAGTCAAGCAGGCTATTCCCAGGGCATCAACAAAAGACTCAGTGCACAGAACAATACTAGAGGTGAAACAGGATTCAATAGAGCACAACAAAAAATGTAACTCCCATCAATCATTAATTCATACTTGAAGAATCTCACAAGAAAGTAACAAGCCATCATTGATGACACTAGCATGTAAAGTTGACCTAATACATGAAGATACACCCATCCCCACACTTAGTGTTGTACATTGCCCTCAATGTACACTAATCATGAAAATAGAGGCAATATACACAATAATAACGAAGGAGGAGGGTGAAAACGAACTTCCCCGGTTTATTTGGTAAAAATGGCGAAGTGTGACCCGACAAAAGTGTACGGCGAGCTTTACATGTCGGGTCCGGCTCCCACAAAATGTGGAGATGCTCACCAAATTCCCTTCAATGCCCTACAAAGCGCAAGGGCAAAACCATCATTCCAAAAAAAAATAAAACAAGAAAGATTAATACTAGGGAGCGGTCAAACACACAACTAAATAAAAGCAAACAGAGTTCCACAAAGTGTTGTTCAGGGTATAACCCTTCCCAACTTATTCAAAACAAACAAACACACGTGCAGAAAATAAAGAAAACAACAATAAAAGAAACAACATGCTGCTAAAAGAGAAATAAGTGTCCATGCTCAAGGATGAAACGGCTCGTCGATAACAGGTGGGATAGGTGTGTCGGCGCAGGATGCGGTGCCAGTCCGTGAAGATGAACCGCGAGCAGAGATGGTAAACTGGACTTGATTGAATCGATCCGCAAGCGCACGGGTCGCCAAGTAATACCTCGCACAAAAGCACGAGGGTCGTATTCCACGGGGTTAAGGAGCTACTCTTACTCCTCCATCGCCTATTATCTAACCTAACAACACAAGCATGGATGTTTGTTCTACTAAAGCAAAGAGATAAATACAATATGATTAAACAAATTTAAAAGCATACAATGTGGTTGCAAGTGCTACAATGAAGAGTAAAGGCCTATGGATGTGGATCCCCTTGAGGGGTCATCATGATACATGGATGAAGGATGAAAGGTAGCTTGGTTGATTTAGACCGAAGGATCTCAAGATTAGATCAACCCCAATTTCTCGGCGATTGAACCCTAATCCCATACGGATATTGGTTGGAATCTCTTCCTAACCAACATCCCTACGATTGCATTAAGTATAAGGAGATCCCAAAATAAGGATACACTAAACCCTAGTCTATCCTTAAAGCTCGGAGGGCTATCGACACCCAATTTCTCGGTGTGCCAATACAAGTAACCCCTTTTAATTCATTAATGACCTAATACACGTGAGTAGGTCACGTCTACGTGTATAATTCAAGAAAGAACTACGGATCTCTCCATGTGGTAGTTCTAGACATGAGGCACAATGAACTAAATCTTAAACCAAACCAAGCTTGCAATTAAGTAAAGATCATCCAAAATACATGATAAACCCCCCAAGGTTCACCAACATCCGGTGGCCTTGGGGGTCTAGTGTGCCATTAAGCAAGTAACAACAAAAATACAAGGTAAATCACTTAAAAAGCTCATAAATGACACTCCCTAGATGAAATGATGAAGGAGGAGGTGGAGGTCCGGCCAAATGACGCTTTCCTCCGTCCAAGAGATGCCGAATGACGCTTCCCCTTGTCTTGGATCCTTGCCTCCTTGATGGTGAAGCTTCTCCCCTTCAAAATGATGTTCTTGCCTCCTTCCTTGGCTCCAAATCGTCGTCTCTTCAAAGATTTCTTCGTTTCTTTCTTTTAGATGCCGGCCAAGAAGTCCCCTTTGTGTGCCCTAAAAACCTCTATATATACTCCCGCAGGATCCCGGGGTGGATAGATCCATCCCGGGGTGGATAGATAGGCAAAAATAGGGCAAAACCTGTCTCATGTGGGGGTGCATCCCGGGGTGGATGAATGGATCCCGGGGTGGACAGGGGCATCCCGGGGTGGATAGGGGGCCGTGAGAGCTAGTTGAAAATTACTGTCTTTTGATGCTCACGGCCCCTTATACGGCCCCGTATGCTGTAGTACTCCAGCACCCTGATTCTTCATCCATTTTCGCCCAAATCGTATTATCATGTTCCTCATGGCTCCTCCATGCCCTACAACATAAATAATGCTCAATTAAGCATAAAACGGGCATCCATTCATATAAAGATACATGCTAAGTGAACAAAATATGTATGTTAAAACACATACATTTAGACACTTATCAAACATCCCCACACCTAAGCGTTTGCTTGTCCCCAAGCAAACAAATCATGAAAAACAAAGGGAATGATAAGTGGCTAAATGTACATCTCCGGCTCAAACAAATACGAGATTATACAAGTATAGAATAATGATATACAGATGTCGAGTTACAGTCAATACGTACAACAAACAGATCCTGTCTCACCTCTTATATGTCTGTACAGTGTAAGTGAATCTTTCATCTCATTTGCCCTGATATGGTCTAGCCCTATGACTTCAATCAGTACAGCTCTATATGCTAATCACTCCACAAGTACAGAGTACTAAGTCTTAAAAAGCTAAGTGCCACTCCAATGAACAATTAAGATCCTTCTAATTCTACAACTTGAAACTAAATCCCATTTCGACTCACAAACTCAACTCAAGTAGGCAGTCTAAGTGATCACTAGGGTTATTTTTATTTATATGTATAAACACTTTTTTTTTTTTTCGAGTCCGCCTAACGTAGACCGCACAAAAATCTTTCTGGAGGATGCACATGCTGGTTAGGCACAAGAGTCACCCAACTACTCGATTACAGTCTACATAGACGCATTCATGCTCCATTAGCAGAGGAATACTGACATAGACTCTTTTTTTTTTTTTATTTTATTTTATTTTATTTTATTTTTTTTTTTATTTTTTAACATACTCTAGATCACACCTTTAGACTGCACTACAAGTAACAAACCTAGGATTAGCTCAACAAGACTTAGAAGTTCTTAAGAGTTCATTGAAGGATAGAACTTAGTAGTCTAAGGCTAAGTACTCAAACTTGTGTGTTAGGCATACAAGAGAGTTAAGAAAGTCAAGCAGGCTATTCCCAGGGCATCAACAAAAGACTCAGTGCACAGAACAATACTAGAGGTGAAACAGGATTCAATAGAGCACAACAAAAAATGTAACTCCCATCAATCATTAATTCATACTTGAAGAATCTCACAAGAAAGTAACAAGCCATCATTGATGACACTAGCATGTAAAGTTGACCTAATACATGAAGATACACCCATCCCCACACTTAGTGTTGTACATTGCCCTCAATGTACACTAATCATGAAAATAGAGGCAATATACACAATAATAACGAAGGAGGAGGGTGAAAACGAACTTCCCCGGTTTATTTGGTAAAAATGGCGAAGTGTGACCCGACAAAAGTGTACGGCGAGCTTTACATGTCGGGTCCGGCTCCCACAAAATGTGGAGATGCTCACCAAATTCCCTTCAATGCCCTACAAAGCGCAAGGGCAAAACCATCATTCCAAAAAAAAATAAAACAAGAAAGATTAATACTAGGGAGCGGTCAAACACACAACTAAATAAAAGCAAACAGAGTTCCACAAAGTGTTGTTCAGGGTATAACCCTTCCCAACTTATTCAAAACAAACAAACACACGTGCAGAAAATAAAGAAAACAACAATAAAAGAAACAACATGCTGCTAAAAGAGAAATAAGTGTCCATGCTCAAGGATGAAACGGCTCGTCGATAACAGGTGGGATAGGTGTGTCGGCGCAGGATGCGGTGCCAGTCCGTGAAGATGAACCGCGAGCAGAGATGGTAAACTGGACTTGATTGAATCGATCCGCAAGCGCACGGGTCGCCAAGTAATACCTCGCACAAAAGCACGAGGGTCGTATTCCACGGGGTTAAGGAGCTACTCTTACTCCTCCATCGCCTATTATCTAACCTAACAACACAAGCATGGATGTTTGTTCTACTAAAGCAAAGAGATAAATACAATATGATTAAACAAATTTAAAAGCATACAATGTGGTTGCAAGTGCTACAATGAAGAGTAAAGGCCTATGGATGTGGATCCCCTTGAGGGGTCATCATGATACATGGATGAAGGATGAAAGGTAGCTTGGTTGATTTAGACCGAAGGATCTCAAGATTAGATCAACCCCAATTTCTCGGCGATTGAACCCTAATCCCATACGGATATTGGTTGGAATCTCTTCCTAACCAACATCCCTACGATTGCATTAAGTATAAGGAGATCCCAAAATAAGGATACACTAAACCCTAGTCTATCCTTAAAGCTCGGAGGGCTATCGACACCCAATTTCTCGGTGTGCCAATACAAGTAACCCCTTTTAATTCATTAATGACCTAATACACGTGAGTAGGTCACGTCTACGTGTATAATTCAAGAAAGAACTACGGATCTCTCCATGTGGTAGTTCTAGACATGAGGCACAATGAACTAAATCTTAAACCAAACCAAGCTTGCAATTAAGTAAAGATCATCCAAAATACATGATAAACCCCCCAAGGTTCACCAACATCCGGTGGCCTTGGGGGTCTAGTGTGCCATTAAGCAAGTAACAACAAAAATACAAGGTAAATCACTTAAAAAGCTCATAAATGACACTCCCTAGATGAAATGATGAAGGAGGAGGTGGAGGTCCGGCCAAATGACGCTTTCCTCCGTCCAAGAGATGCCGAATGACGCTTCCCCTTGTCTTGGATCCTTGCCTCCTTGATGGTGAAGCTTCTCCCCTTCAAAATGATGTTCTTGCCTCCTTCCTTGGCTCCAAATCGTCGTCTCTTCAAAGATTTCTTCGTTTCTTTCTTTTAGATGCCGGCCAAGAAGTCCCCTTTGTGTGCCCTAAAAACCTCTATATATACTCCCGCAGGATCCCGGGGTGGATAGATCCATCCCGGGGTGGATAGATAGGCAAAAATAGGGCAAAACCTGTCTCATGTGGGGGTGCATCCCGGGGTGGATGAATGGATCCCGGGGTGGACAGGGGCATCCCGGGGTGGATAGGGGGCCGTGAGAGCTAGTTGAAAATTACTGTCTTTTGATGCTCACGGCCCCTTATACGGCCCCGTATGCTGTAGTACTCCAGCACCCTGATTCTTCATCCATTTTCGCCCAAATCGTATTATCATGTTCCTCATGGCTCCTCCATGCCCTACAACATAAATAATGCTCAATTAAGCATAAAACGGGCATCCATTCATATAAAGATACATGCTAAGTGAACAAAATATGTATGTTAAAACACATACATTTAGACACTTATCATGAAACATGAATTTTCATGAATTGTGAAGTGAGATGTGAAGCATGGAAGTTTTTATTGTTATTGTGACATTTGATGATGTTAACATTGTATTGTTATGATATGAGCTATGGCTCTACTCTTTGATTATATTATGATGGTGATGCTTAAGCCCGCCTTCTGCAATAGGGGTCCCCACGGTGTGGCCTTTAGAGGTGGTTTGGTAGACTTGGATTATGTTCTCCTTTCGAATGTGTGGAGAATTTTTTAAAATGATGGTAATGCACTAAGATACGAAGTCACCACAAGAGTCTCTGTGGCTAACACCAAGGTGATGAGTTCCTTGATGACTCCAGACACGGTCGTGGACACGACCAAGGTCAGAATGGTTTTTAGGCTATTGTAAATTGATGTTGAATGTTTTCTCCTTTTTTAGTGTTCTAAGGAAGACATGCTTTCGAAATATGGTTGGATTTCAGAATTGCTTGAAAAGCATTTGTGTTTCCTTCGAAGTATTCATAAGTATACCATACGATGTGATTTAAATAATAATAATAATAATAATAATAATAATATTATTATTATTATTATTATTATTATTATTTGTAAACTTGTATGAGGAATTTTTTGGTGCTATGTCTTTTGTACTAATTGAGAGACCATAGTTACTTACCCATGCTCTATCTGCTTAGGCTTTAGTGAGTAGTGGAGACGTGATCAGATGAGTGCTCGACAATCCTCTTCTTCTTCTTCTTCTTCTAGTCTTTGATGTATGTTTTACCATCTTGATCATGATGCATTGTATAAGAGTATAGATCCACTAGTAAGATATATGACTTTTAAAAATCACATTGAGACTTTGACCTATATTCTACAACTTTGTATCTCTCTTTGTTGAATCATGTCAATTTATAATATGTTGTATACTCTATTGTTGGTATTTTTTTATTTCATGTCTTTTGGTTACATACTTATTTTCTATTTTATTGTTAGCATGGATTTGTAAGCCTTGCGACAGACTAGGGTTTTATGGTGTCTATCCAACCTATGGTTGTCGCAAGTCCATTCTGCAGGTTAGGGTTTGACAATTGTAGTAGTATTAAAGCTAGTGGTTTAAGTCAATAGTTGTCCTTGATTCCTTAATTTGTTTGTTCCTAATAGTAAATTGTGGAACCAATTACAATTGAGCATATAGGATAAGTGAATATAGATTTGAGTCTAAAAGTATTGTTGGTGTCTTTTTTAGTTAAAAATGCCAGTAGACTGTCTGCGCCCATGTCATGGGACCGTTAGACCCACTATTGATGGTATGCCTATTCAGCTATGGGATGCAAGGTATGGAGTTCCATCTCCACCATTATCTCCATCATTGGTTAGGTAAGAAGCAACTTTGAGGAATGAGCCTATTGTGGCAACCCTAGTGCATCTGAGCCAATGCCATAATTTCCCTTGCTTGAAATGGCTCATACCCCAGAAGCTATGCAAACTTTAAAAGCTCACTGGGTAAGTTAGGAATTTTAGACTACCTACAAGGAGTATAGAGATTTCTTGGGATACTAGAGTTTGTTTAGAGGACTTGCTCATCTGGTTCAGTACTCACCCCAGTGTCACGTCCAGTGCTAACAGTTTCACAAATTCCAATGGAGGATAGCAAGCACAGTTAGACCTTGATTTTGTCTAAGCTTCTTAAAGAGGCCCGATAGTTGGGATGTATCACATTTGATTGTACTAATTGTCACATCCAGTTAAGTAGGACCAACACGTAACAACCACCGAGACAATCCTGAGGAAGGATGGACACCATCCAATCCTCGAAATCTCTACAAGGCTTATAAATTCCTGTACATATACAAAGCTGAATATGAATCACAAGTAAATAATTATACAAGTATGGAATTCAAAAATAGCACACGGAAGCAAGAATTTTAATAAACATCACAATGAAGTTCAATGAGGCATACAAGTCACAAATACAACTAAGGTTTTCAAAATGAATAAATTTGCAAATAATACAAGTTTATAGAGCCAAGTACACTAGTGGATCCCTATTCCTTTTACAATGCAACTAATAAATGCTTGAGTGAACATATTATTTTATATGTTTTACATGCACTGAGCATCATTTCATTATGTTTTATATCTCATAAATTGTATTTAGTGTTCCTTTGTGCAAATAGAGTTGTGAAGGCTTTTAGAGAGACAACGAAGCAAAGATGGGTTGTGAAAGCACAAATTGGGAGGCTTTTGCATGACATAGGAATCATGACACAAGTAGAACTTTTATACATGGAGTGTGTGCTAACTCTCAAAATAATTCAAGTCAAATTATGAGTCGGGAGGGCATAAGGGCAGCCACACTTCCATGTTCCAACTTGTGTACAGACTTCAAGAGGCTTCCAAATGAGGTTTAATCGACAAAGAAGCTTCATAACCTACCACCCGGGTGTGTGGCGTCTGTGTGGCCTCAAGAGAAAGAGAATTTCAGGAGCATTATTTAAGAAAATATCGTAGAAAGTTACTGTTCATGACCGGGGTCAAAGTTCCACACTGGTGGGTGGAAAAATTTGTAGCCCACAAGGCTAGGTGGAAGCATGTGACAGGCACAGGTTGTTGATTATAAAAGGCCATTTTGCCCTATTCTTTGGGGTCTTTTTATGACTTTTGGGAGGCAAGGTGGCTAGGATTTGGAGAGGAGGTCTTTGTGATTTTTTTTTTTTTGGGGGGGGGGGGAGGTGTGTTCTTCAACAACTTTGATAGATTCCTTCTTCGTCATAGCATTGAGGAAGCCATTAGTGACCTAGCTTTTAGAGAAGAATCCTTCAAGATGTTGAACGACCCATCAAGGCCATCATCATGAATTCAAGGGTGTTTAATTTCATGGTTTTCATTGATTTACATTGCATTATTTGTTTTGTAACTTGATCTATGGAGAGCTAAACCCTATAGGATATTTGGGCATGTGAGCCCTAGGATTTTATTCTTTTATTGATTTACATTGTGTTTTCTTTTAAATCCGAGTTTAATTGAGTTTCAATCTTACTTTGTTATTACTTGCTTTCCTTATTGATCTTATGGTTGATTGGTGTGCATGATTTGTTTGCCTTGGTGAGAGAAAGGTCACCATTAGGGATAGAACCTCAAGATTGAAGAGGGTTGAAAGGGTGAGTCATTAGATAGTGGAGTACCTCTTTTCCCTCCGATTGGTACATTCTATCTCTGTATGTAACCATATTTGGTGTGAGGTGTTAAGATTGAGAGATTTATTCTTTGGAACCTTGTAGGGAGTTAGGGACCTTTAAGCTAGAAGTAGGGTTAGGTCTATTCTTAGGAATTGGATGTACTCTTAGGAATCGTTAGAGTGTTATACTGTCATATATAGTGTGAGATGTTGAGATTGAGCAATTTCTCCACAAGGACCTTGTAGGGGACTAATAAATGTGATTTGGAGGTAGGGACCGATTATCTTTCGATTTCTTCAACTTGATTAACTGAGTTTAGAAACATTTTGTGAATCTTGCACTTAATGTTAAATCCTAGGGGTAGCATTGCTCGGGTACCTCATTTTCAATGATTGATATTTTTCTCATTTTTACTCTTCATTGTTTGCTTGTGACATTCATATTCTTGTGATTAAGTTCATTTTGTCATATTCTTGATTTTGACTAGATAACTTAAAAGTAACCATTACTAATACTTCTGTTCCCTGTGGATTCGACTACCCACCCGTTAGGTACTTTATTACTTAGACACTTGTGCATTTGCGGTACACGCATGCAAGAGGTGTGTCAGCAATCATGCTAAAAAAAAGACATACACCAAAAAGTCCAAATGAAGGAGGATTAAACAAGCAGTTATCAAGTATTTCGCCTCGCTATGATACTGATAAACACTATAGCATGGAAAAGGGGGGAGAGGGGTGAATAACTAAAGTCACTCAGTGAGTGGATTAGCATAATTCTAAAAGAATATAATACCACAACATTTATATCCAAATAAATAAGTTTTTACAAGTTACATATAATTTCAAAACATTTCAGCAAATATATATATATATATATATATATATATATATATATATATATATATATATATATATATATATATATTCTATAATGAGCATAAGAAACAGTTTAATCAAATAAAACTTCCAATGTTTACCAATAACAATGTTGGCTTAAAACAAACTTTAAAAGGGATCATGATGAACCTATTCACAAAATTGTTAACAATATGTATTCTGGCATTCCAAAAATGAATAAGAACTTCAAGGTTCACAAGGAAACTTTTGACATAGTATAGTGATCCAAGTGAAATTATATTCTAATCTGCCTCAAAACTCATCAATAAAACCATCTTTCAAAAAGGGTATTTAAAGGCATATAAGGAGTTCACAATTCAAATATCAAATAAAAAAATGATGGTTTTTCAAGAACCAAAATGGAAAGATGTTCTCAAAACAATATCTAGAAAATTTCTTTGACATTAGCCGCCGTTATGACTAAGTTAAGAGGCGTCAAGGTCTTCAAACCCTTGATGTTAGCCCCTAAGGGGCCTGTGTGGTGACCTGGGTTCTCAGTCTATTACCCCGTCTGGACTTCTATGTGCCACTCGAATCGGGTACCAAACATGAATTGGGTCCACTATGTCGCCTCCAATTAGGTCAGACCATGAGGATCTTTTACTGCATGAAATAAGGGGTAACAATAGCCTCATCATCATCAAAACAACACCTCGTTTGACATCAAGAGTGCAGCCCAACAGTTTTGTGTATATCTCCAAACTAACAGGTGTCGAATAATATAATTCAAGTTCAAACATAACACAATGTACACATTTAGGACAAACATTTGCAATTTATAAATAAAAATCATTTTCAAATCTATAGATGCCAAAAGTATGGTTTTGAGAAAAGAGGAGTTTTCGAAATCCATTTCAATCTTTGTAATAAGATAAAATCATAGTTAAACGTGGGACGTGGGAGTGTGTTTGACATGGTTGTCCCATGATCAACCATGACCCATGATCAGTAACTAACGAGAAGGAGGTTTGAAAGATTATAAATGGCGGCCAGAAGGAAAAAAAAAAGGAGAGGAGAGGATAGGAGAACAAGTCAGGGAAAGGAATGTAGAAAAGAAAGAAGAAGAAAAAAAGGTTCTCATTTTTTCAAACGTGTGTGTGTGTGTGTGTGTGTGTGTGTGTGTGTGTGTGTGTGTATAAAGAGAGGAAACTTATTGCCGCTACAGCTGCCGTCGCTGTCACTGCTGAAGTTGTGCCTACCTCTGTTGCTGCTTGTTTCCATTGCTTGTTATCATCAACCACGAGAAGCTCAAGGTAACTAGAGGCCTAAAGTGGAATCTTAGAATAAAGCCCTCTAATTTATTTAATAAAAATTAATTTAAATAAAATTTAATTTCAATAAATACTTATTTAAGATGTTTGTTTATCTTTTTACATGCTACTAAACTTGTGATGAAGGGATATATTTAAAATTTATAAACAAAACTCAAAAAGTAAAAATGAAACAAAAAATGTAACAATATTAAAACTACAAAAGCTCTAATTTACAATTACCAGAAATGAATATTATATTAATTTTGGAGAAACAAATGCATGAAAAAAAAAACATTACAAAGGATCAAAATAAAATTTTGATAAGTTAGTTAGAGAAGATATGAGAATGATTAAAAATTAAATTAAAATAATTAATATTTTATGATATTATTTTAAAATTTAAAAGTTTGCTAAGATTATGTTAACATTAACCAAGTATTAAATTAAAGTATTTTTATATTACAATAAATACCGGGAGTTCTTCAAAATTTTTAGTTTTTAAAATTATTATTAAAAAAATAGGGGCCTAAAGCAATTTTTTCATTTGTCTTACCCTTGAGCTGGCCTTGTCATCATTGAAAAGAAAATATTGAAACTGCTGTTGTTGCCGTTGCCATTGCTTATTATCTTCACCGAAATGAAATTATAGAAGTAGCCACTGCTGAGAAGCATCCAAGTGGTACCCTGACACCAAGGAGCCCCACCATCTTTCCTTGATCTTGAACTTCGATCTTGAAGCAATCCGGCTGCTATGATGAAGCGAATATGGAACCGGAGCCATATCTATTCTCGTAACTCCTCATCGGCAGTAGCTGTGCTACCTACCGTCCTTTATCTCAGATGATGTCCCTAATGCATTGCCATATACACACTACCTTTAGCGATGGTGCTATTGTCTCTTGGCCAAAAAAAAAAAAGATATGTCCTCTGCCATCCGAGCGACCATTGACACAACCCTTGCGTGTGTACCCGCAAGTGCACGGGTTGTCGAAGTAATAAAATATCCTGGTGAGTGAGTAGTCGTATCCACAGGGAATAGTGTTCAGAAACAAGCGTTATCACTATTTTAACTATAAGTGGAATCGATGGTAAAAGAAATCAATATATATATATATATATATATGTAAAAAAGACCAAGAAGGGCAATAAAGGTAGGAGAGGTAATCGATATAAAGATGGGGTACCCGGACAAAGCTACCCCTAGGACTAGTGCTTCTAGTGCAAGACTAGTATTATACCCTCTAATTGATGTCTAATGAGTCGTGGAAATCTTTAAGCACACGGTCCCAAACCTAAGGTCAACCGTGACTAATCCCACACTATACCTGCCTCTAGACTTCTCTACGACCCTTGACTCTCGATGACCTGTCACCTAAGCCCCAGGGGAGTACCTCATACTAATGCCTAGCACCGTGTGAAATTGCATGGAGTTCTAGGGATTCCAAGTGAAAGACCCTATCCCTAATTATAGTTCTAACCCTTTGGTCCAGGTGGAAGAACCCTAATCTAAGTTAAGCTCCAGTCCTAGGATTCACTCAATCCTTCGTAAGGGAGTTCATCTCCTAGTACTTCACTCTATTTCGATCGCGATTAACTCTTGGGATACGGAGGTAGGGAGATTCACACCGGAGGGGAAAGGGGACATTCCGCTACCTCTCTACTCATCCTCTCAACCCTCTCCAACCTTGTGTAGTCTAATCCCATAAAGGTTGTCACACCTTCAAAGGATAACCTAATATATTTTCAACCCTAGTGTCACGGCTAAGGGAAAATCTCATACAATCAGCATGCAAAATTGGAACTCAATAAGAAAACATCAAATTAATAAAGCATAATAAAAGTTATAGAAACACAAGCATCCTAGGGTTCACAAGTCCGAATACCCACTAGGGGTTTAGCTCTCCATGGAGCAATATAAAGTCAATAATGAATTTAAGAACATATGCATAAAAACCATAAAGAAAACCCCCTTGTAGATCGTATCGATGGTTTTGTGGAGCCGCACGTCTTCTCCAATGAATCCCTTGTCAAGCCTAGGGCACATCTCACCGAATCGATGCCGACGAAAGCTCCCCCAATAGCTTTCTTCCAATGGATGTCGATGTTGATGCCGTATAATCACCTCCAAAGATCTCTAAGAACCTCTCTAAACCTTAGCCGAAAGCCCCCCAAAAGATAGGCAAGAGATAGAAGGGGAGGGGGGGGGGGGGGGGGGGGGGGTCCCAAAATAGATCTGAAAACGGGCTATTTATAGGCTGAAATCGGAGTTCCACACTCCCCTGTGGATTTTCCACACGGGCTGCAGAATTTCCATATGCCTGTGTGGAAATTCTGTTTTGTTGATTTTCGTCAGACTGTGAACTGTAACTTGCTACAGTGTTTTTACTACAGTATTAGCTACAGTACTTCTCTGAAATGCTCCCGAATTCGTCATTTTTCATCGAGGCCGTTGAATTAGACACATAATCAACGGTAAATCACGTCACATCTTCACTTGAAACACATTGAAGAAGCTCTTGATAATGTTGTACAAGTCGGAACATGTGAGTGTGACTGCCTTTGTGTCCTCCAAATCATGTATTCACTCGACCCCAATTGGATTTTGGCACACACTCACATGTCTTTGACCACAACTTGTGCTTTGTTCCTTGACCGGTCCAAGAACTCCCTCAACAATCGCGTTCATGACCTATTCTTGCTCATTCTTCTTTAAATCTTCTCCACAACCCTACAATACACGAAAGAACACAAATACACACTAATTAGTGATTAAATTTGAGAAAAGTAATGCTCAATGTAAGACAATAATACTTCGTATTACTATAACACAAGCACTTATCAACCATGCAATGATTTGTTAAAGCCATAATACACCAGCCTGCAAGTGATGCCAGAAGCAGTAGTGATGGTGATGATGATGGCCTTTCCCCGTTGTCAAAGCTCAAATCTGAGGCTGGAGAAGGGAATAAGAAGAGGAGGGAAGAATCTCTTTGGCATCGACCAAGATTGGGATGATGGATTCCACTTACTTTGTTGGGAGGAACGCGATCCTTGTCCGGGCCAACACCACCCTTCGACTCAATCTATCCAAAGTCGAGGAAGCAGTGTCGGGGCTGTGCATTACTGGCTGGTGGACACTGTGCACCTTGGAGTGGTGCCGATATATATAGTAAATTTTGATGTGAATAATGAGTATGAGATACTCTAGAACTACAAGGTCCTATAGGATGTCTTCAACAAGCTCAAGATCACCAAGCATATTGACGAGAGCAAGCTTGTTAAAGGAAGGTCTCTTGATAACTTAGAATTTATGTAATGGATGAAGAAATATTGTGATTCAATCAATGGTGTCAACATGTAAAGTTACAATCCTTTGGAGAGAAGAGATTCAACAAAAAGGAGGAAAGGAGATAGATAAAAAAAAGCAACACTTGTATATGTTCCATCAAAATATTCATTAGTTGCTACTAGGACTCACACGATAATTGTCAGGCCCCAGCCCTACAGCCGGGCCCAATGACAGATCGGCCGCATCCAACGGGGCGGACCCAACTGGGTGCAAGGCCTCAGATTTGACCTGGTCAGAGTCAACCCTAACAGGAAGAATACGAAACAATAACACATAATCACAAGTAGATCAAGAAGATAGAGTTAATAGAAGTATGGGCTTAAGTAGCCTTACAAACAATAGTGCCACACATACAGATTTCGAATAAAAATATAGACATAATACAAATCTCACTCACACAGGAGGGTTCAACTACAGTGTCTACAACAAAGGATGAAAGAACGACTTCCAGAATACACCCCAATCCTAAGTTTGATCTTCTTCTGAGAAAATAGAATTCACAGAGTGCATGAGCCACGAGGGCCCAGTAGGATGGCAGAGAATATCCAAAATAATACATATATAGTATAATGAAATAATTCAGATAGAAATACATAATTAAATAAAAAATACAAAAAATTCGCAGAAAAACAGACGGTACATCTCCCTAACCAATACAAGATATCAACAGCACTTGGCTGGATCTTCGATTGAGAAGTCGAAACAGAATAGAATATCAACAGTCGAAACCGGATCTTCGACTGCAGTGGGGGGTAGCGCTACTACAGAAAACATGTGCACATGGCAAGGACTTACTCCTCCTAGCTGGGAGAGCCAGGAATGGAGATGTACTAAAATCGTGAAAATACAGATGACATATAGAAAATTACCGAATAAATAATACAAGATAAACATGCATAAATAAATAAATAAATAATCAATTACATAAATAAATAACTCAGTTTACCATATAATTTAATAATTAAGCACACACCACTAAGTGCAGAATTTAACAAGTGCGAGAGCCTACCTGGTTCTGGGCTACAAGGTTAGGTTCACCAAATCCCATGATCTAAAGCTCGCTATAGAAATCTAACCCAACGAAATAAACTACACTTAGAAAGAAGTCTTGGACCGGGCCTAATTTACAACTAAGCCCCAGAGGAAGAATTCACACCCACTCAAACCACAACATTAAACATGAGAATATTTAAATACCTAAGTCCGCAAAAATAACAATAAAATTCTCAGAAGACCAACACATGCAAGTAATATGACCACTTTAAACCAAAATAGGAAAGAAATGTACGGTTTCCTAAACACTGAGAGTTACTCACAGAAACAAAAGTTTAAATATATATAAATATAATGCAAAGTTGATCACACTAAGCAAGGAGCTAATAATAACAAAAATTTCTTTAAAACCTTAGCATGGAAGATCCTGGCCTTAACCAAGTTCAGAACTCTAAAAACAAAATGAAAAGAAAACTTGATCTACATCGATCAGCTCACATCTCAATTAAAACAAACATACCTATAAACAAATGAGTTAAAACATCATAACAACATTCTTAAAATTCAGGTGTATGTATTAAAATTTAAACAATATGATTAAGATCAAGCTTTATAGAATCTCTAACACAACATATTGAGAGAGCACACAAATATAAAACACACAAATAAAAACCAAATCATACACACAAGCCTAAACTGAGAGTGAGAAGATAAAGATTAACATAAACCATGTTGCTAATCCTCACAACAAAGTTGCCAAGCTACTGAACATAGAAAGGAAACAAAGCATTAAACTAACCTTAACCCCAAGAAAAAAAAAACAAGATACTTGAATGGCTGCAACTATCCTTCTTCTCCCAAGCTCAAGGTAAGTGGCAAACAACCCACAAAAGCTTACCACCAACCGCCTTAAAAACCTCATTTGACCAAATCTGGAAAAATGAATGAGGCACGTGAACTGGTGGCTCCCACCTGCTTCAGTCAGCCGTCAAAGCTTCAAAACTCTCAAGTCAAACCATGGTCAAAGAACTTTGTTGGCAGACACTACAATAATATAGGCTTCAGGCATTCAAAAAGATATAGAGCCGATCTTAGGCCTCTAGGAGGTGCAATAAGTGATAATGATGGTGATGATCCCATGCTAAATTCACCAGGAAGATCCCAATTGTATCACTATTTTGTATATCATGATGGATGATATATGTGATACCAGGATTTATGCTGGCAATCTTGACAAATGAATTATAGAGTCCAATGTGAAAAAGAAGTTCACTCCTTTTAGAAGTATTATTTCTGAAGAATTTTGGTTGCATACTTGTGGTTTGAAGCTGGCAGAGTCTCGCAGTTATGTTTTTCTCCAGCATAACACCAAAGAGGGAGCTGAACTAACCAAGGCTAAGATGGATGGGAGATTGGCTTGTGGATGACCATTGATAGTTCGGCTTGCTAGTGAAAAGTGCTTGTTGGAAGCTTCAAACCAACTTAAACCTTCATGTGATAGGAAAAAGCCAAGTGTCATAGGTTGGAAGTAAGGAAAGATGAATATAAGCATAAAGATTGAAGCATTTAAGAATAAGCTAAAATCCTTAAAAGGAGAAGGCATTGGAATAAATAAAAACATAAAGAAAATAAACAAAATTTACTAGCTTAAGGAAAGGGATAACTAGAAGCCTAGTTTGTGAAGGACATACAGAGAAGCGTTGTTTTAATGGAAATGAATATAGGGTGGAGAATTGAGAAAGTGAAGACTAGGTGGTGGTGCTGGTCTTAAGATTAAAGAGGATGATCATTATATATTTATATATATATATGGTGGGCGTTTCCAATGATAATGCTGAAGAATAAAAAAAAAACACTATGGAAATGATTATGGAATGGAGAGAGATCTCTCGAGAACAGTGACCAAGTGGTGCATATTATAATTTTTATATTTGCAAAAAGCATTGTGGAAATGGTGGAGCTATTCTTTGCATGCAATTGTGATAAGTGCTTGTGTTATAGTAATACGAAGTATTATTATCTTACATTGAGCATTACTTTTCTCAGATTTAATCACTAATTAGTGTGTATTTGTGTTCTTTTGTGCATTGAAGGGTTGTGGAGAAGATTTATAGAAAAAGAAGCAAGAATAGGTTATGTTCGCCATTGTTGAGGAGTTCTCGGACCAAGCAAGGAACAAGGCACGAGTCTAGACTTGTGGGTGTGTGCCAACCTCCATTCGAGGGGCACAAGGGTAGTCACACTCACAAAAGTCTATAACTCGTGTAGCATTGGAGAACTTTGCTAATAAAGAGAAATGAAGTAATCGACATAATCTAACGTTGATTGTGTGCCCAATTCAACGGCCTCGATGAATAACGATGAATTCGGGAGCATTTTGGCGAGTACTGTAGCGCGTTACTGTAACAAACACTGTAGCAAGCTACTGTTCATTTTCTGCCGAAATCAGGATTTCAGAGAGTTCACACGGGCGTGTACTGCATCAAAAACTGTAGCAGGTTACTGTTCACATTCTGCCGAAAATCAACAAAATAGAATTTCCACACGGCCGTGTGGAATTAACACACGGGCTTGTGGAAATTCTGCAGCCCGTGTGGAAAATCCACAGGGGCGTGTGGAACTCCGATTTCAGCCTATAAATAGCCCGTTTTCAGATCTATTTGGGGACCCTCCCCTTCTATCTCTTGCATATCTTTTGGGGGGCTTTTGACTAAGGTTTGGAGAGGTTCTTGGAGGTCTTTAGAGGCGATTATACGGCATCGACATCGATATCCATTGGAAGAAAGCTATTGGGGGAGCTTTCGTCGGCATCGATTCGGCGAGGTGTGCCCTAGGCTTGACAAGGGATTCGTGGGAGAAGACGTGCGGCTCTACAAGACCATCGATACGATCTAAAAGGGGGTTTTCTTTATGGTTTTCATGCATATGTTCTTAAACTCTTTATTGATTTTGTATTGCTCCATGGAGAGTTAAACCCTAGTGGGTATTTGGACTTGTAAACCCTAGGATTATTATGTTTCTATGACATTGATATTATGCTTTTCCATTATTGATGAATAAATTTGAGTTTCAATCTTAATTATCTTTTGCAATTGTTTTCTCTTAGCCGTGACACTAGGGTTGAGAACAATCTAGGTTATCCTTTGGAGGTGTGACAACTCCTATAGGGTTAGACTACTTAAGATTGAAGAGGGTTGAGAGGGTGAGTCGTGAAGTAGCGAAGCGTCCCCTTTCCCCTCCTGTATGATTTGTTCCTACCTCTGTATTCCTTGATCTCTTAGCGGTCGAGATAGAGTTAGGTGCTAGGTGATAAACTCCCTTAGGGCTTTATTGCGCAAATACCAAAGTATAGGTTTGAAGTGAATCTTAGCACCGGGACTTAATTTAGACTATGGTTCTTCCACCTGGACCAAAGGGTTAGAACTATACATAGAAACATGTTTAATCACTAGGAATCCCTAGAGCTTAGAGCAATCTCACGTAGTGTGAGGCTTAGGAAGATAGACTCCCCTGGGGCTTAGTTGACAGGTCAACGAGAGTCAAGGGTCGTAGTGAAGACTAATGCCGAGGCATAGTGTTGGGGTTAGTCACGGTTGACCTTAGGTTTGGAACCGTGTGTTTAAGGATATCCTCGACTCAATTAACATCAATAGGAAAGTATTATAGCGTAGTCTTGCACTAGAAGCATTAGTCTAAGGTTAGCTTTCCGGATACCCCATCTTTATATCGACTACCTCTCCTACCCTCATTATTCTTCTTGCACTCTTTTATTTTTTCTTTTACATCTATACATATATACTTTTCTCATCATCGATTCCCATCATAGCTAAATAGCGATAACACTTGTTTTTGAACACTATTCCCTGTGGATACGACTACCCACTCACCAGGGTACTTTATTACTTCGACAACCCATGCACTTGCGGGGTACACACGCAAGGGGTGTGTCAAATTGCACGCCAATGAAAACCAGCCAAGCTCTTCTCCACCATTCTCAGAGACACTGATTAACATGCAAATTAATTTCCTCCAAGTATTATTAACTAAAAAAAAAAGCCAATTTTATTCCATCTTTGTTTTTTTTTATTTATGTTTAAGATACTCCATTGTATAATTTCTCGAAGAACTTAGATGATGGAAAAGCTTTATTTATCTCTATGTAACAAAAAAAAAATCTATATATGTGGATGTTGGTTTGTTAATATTAAGTGTAAATATCTCAAGGCAATAACAAAGGATGATATGAAGTAGCAAGGCCCAAAATAACCGATGATTTCTTATGCTTATCTCGAGGCAACAACAAAATTTTTTAGAAAGTATACAAATTTCAAGGTGATAATGAGATATATATCTCAAGATGGCAATGAGGCACACAACATAATTACTAGGCACATGTAGCAATACACACACACAATAAAGAAATAAATAATGAAATTTATAATTTGCAATTTTCTTGTCTTTACATGTACTTGAGCCTTAAAGAAGGTTCCCAATATTTTAGTCTAGGGTAATTAATAATAGAGGTTTGCCTTTATTAGGAATGGAAGAGTCCACAAAAATAAAAAAAAAAATAATTAAAAAAAATTAAATTTATGATTCACTATATCGCCTGGTGTCTCTTCATCGACACTACACCTGAGCAGGTTTCTTCGATCCCACAGATTCTGGCACTCTTGGTGGGACTCTTTTAATTGTCTTATCTTTGAGGCAATTGTACAAGTAAAGGCATTGCTTTTATAATTCATGTATATGAAAATTAATATTATTGATATTTTTATAGTAGGTGAAATGGCATATAAGAGTTCAATTGCACCAGGTAGCCTGAAGCTCACTATTTTCCTTGGAGAAGGATCTAAAGTCCAACTGCTTAATTGTGTTTTCAACACTAGAGCTGTTGGAGCAGAGATAAGATTAGGCACAATCTTTGAATCTGTATAATTCGTGAGAAAAACTTCATCTTCGGAGGAAAATCTGACTGCCCCATGTCTTTTATCTAGGCACTATCTGATGTCATTGTTCTTGCATTCGAGAGGAATATTCATCATAAGAAACCAAGACATCTATATTTCATAGGCTATCATGTCCTAAAAGATAGTTTTTGCTGATGATGAAATGATGAACCCACTTTTACTGTTACTGTCAAAGGGAAAGAAAGTGGGATTTTTCAATTTGAGGAAGTTAAGCCTAGGAAAAAGTGTGTTTTCAAGGCTGACGCCGAGGAAGGTGAAAATCCAGAATCACAAATTAAATTTTGTGTTATTCCAAAACCTGAAAAATAATTGAATGCGTTCTTTCAAAAACTCATTTGGACCACTTAATATGGTTAAGAAGAATGCAACCACATCAGAGCCGCGTTCCCAGCCATATGAAAAGAAAGGTGGTAGACCACCAAAAAATGATGGTTATTACTAGTATTCCTATTCACTTTAGGTTCACTTGATTGATTTTGACTATTTAGAAAAATTTTGGTTATTACTAATATTTCTATTCCCTGTGAATATGATTACCCGACCCTTTGGGTACGTTATTACTAGATAACCTGTGCACTTGTGGATGCATGCAAGGGGTGTGTCAAGAAGGCCACGCGGCCATGTGACTAGGTCACACGACCATGTATATATCTCTATCAACATCAACATGACTCTCAAGACCATCTGCACGGATACATAGTGGTTTAGTAAAGCTTACTAAAAACAGAAGAAATGCATGAGTTCATAGAGATATATAAAATGAAGAACATACTTAAAGCATAAAATGGACACCCAAAGATAAAACTCAAAAGGTACAACCTTTTTGAGTAAACAAGTCCAAAGCGAAAATAAAGCAAAACAACTACAACAAAAAAGTAAAAGCAAATGTATCATGAGTAGGATGCCTCAAACATCGGTGTTATATGGTGGTGCTGTTGGTGCGGGGGAGGTTCTAGAGTTAGTGTTGCTATCCAGGGGATGGCGTATAATGGATAGCTGTGCCATCATCACTGCTTGGTTAGCTAGCACAGTTGATATGTCTCCCTAGAGAGCTCCTAGAGCAACCTCTAGTGGAAGGCTATTAAGGCTCTCGTGGTACCTCATGCTCTATTGTGGGAACCTTTGTCTTTGTCGGCACTGTCTTTGGTGGTGGTGACTTTGCCTTTGTAGCTGAGGAATCCTTAGGCTCATTACCCTCTTTCTCTGACTCCTCCACTTAGTTGACCGCGAGCACATATTTATTGGTGCTTGTCTTCTGGTGTGGGTCCCGTAAGTGCACCGGGTCACCAAGTAATATGCCTCGTACAAGAACGAGGGGGTCGTATTCCCAAGGGCCCGAGAATCTACCCTTACTTCCTCTCGTATGATTGTATAGCCTAACAATTCGAGTAATGTGACAAGAAAATGAAATAACAATTAAAATAGTAGTAAAAAGCTCTAAAGCGGAGACAATATTTTGAGGAAAAACAATGCAAGGAAAGCGTCACAGATGAGGATTTCAAAGGTGGCTACTAAGGTGTGAAGGTTGCCCTAACTAGCATGCAAATGGGGGGTTTGGACCGAGAAACCCTAAATTAGACCAACCCGATGGTCACGGAAATTGGTCCCTAATCCGGTACAAGTATTTTGAATACGGAATTTCTTCTATTCAAATCCTCGCATGATTGCAATGGGAGTGATAGGTTTCTCAAGTTAGGGTCAAAACACAATTAAGGTCTACCCTAACAATAGAGGGGTATAAATACCCGATGGTCACGGCGTATTCGTACATGTATCCCTACCAAGCTTGGTGAGCCTAACACTAGGGCAATGGTTATGCAACCTAGTATTATCTAGAAATTGATATACCAAGTTATCATGCATATCAAGCAATTAAGTACACCAAACAAGGTTGACAAACAAACCCAAATGCATTAAACAATTTAAACAACCATTCTACACAAGTTCACCCTAAGGTTCACCTACATCCGGTGACCTTGGGGATTTAATTGTTCATGGGTACAAAATACTCAAGAAAATGCATACAAACAACCAAATAATACAATAAGAACACTTCCTCAAAAAATAGAGGCCGACTGAAGCTTCCAAGGGCGCCACCCAAAGAGTGGTTTCCTTTGTCAATCTTCCTCTCAAGTGTGGATCAAAGGGGTGGATCTCGTCATATCTCGCTCTCCTCGTCCTTCTCTCCATGGAAATGGCCTCCAATGTCTTCTCCTAGCTCAGATTTGAAGGTGGTGGCAAGAAGGTTCAAGAGCTAGGGTTCCTTTCCCCAAGAAATGAACACAAAACCCTTTAAAAAGCAAGTTTCAGGATGCCATGCGGTCTGGCATGCAGCAGGCAGTATACAGGTCCTATAGCTCCCCGAATTTCACGTAAGTTGCTACAGTGAAGTCCTACAGTAACACTGCTACAGGACTGCATGAATTTCTATACTCAGCCATTTCTTCTAGTTTTCGTGCCACAATGCAACTACAGTGCTGCTATAGTACCAGGCTCAAAAATGGTGTTTTCCTTGCCAAGTTCTCCTTAAATCTTGTTGTCGAGCTCTCCACGGTATCTTTTGTAACTGTAACACAAAAAGAAACAATTTAGATAGAAAACAGGCATCCACACATACAAAAATACTTAAATCATATACATAAATACATGAATAATACATACATTTAGGCGTTTATCATCTTCTTCACCATGTTCTTTGATAGAAGTATCGCTAATCCCAACGGTGTTGGAGCAATGACCTTCTCCATCCCTCAGACAACATAGATAACACCTATCCTGCGGATAAGCTGCAAGATGTACAGTTTAGAAAATAACACTCCCATGAAGCAAATACTAGCTTTGTTGATGAAAGTAGTTAGCCACGACGTACCCAAGGTGGATAGGCTTGTTTTGAATCATGGTGTGCAAATAGAGAAGATCAAGTCTGCTAAGCACTCCGGTGCTATCATCGCATCCTGTGGCTATCTTACTAAGGATAACATGAATGTACCTATAGCCTTAACTGCTGAGCAAGATAGCCTTGGACAATCCAGGCTTGTACTGGAGTCCATGGCACATGTTTTGGTATACATGGCTTGGGCTGAGTCCGGAAGGATAATCAACAAGTAACTATCCATACTTCCCCATGTGGACATATCTCTGTTATACAATCCAAGAAGCACAAAGAACTGGGTTAGACTCATACCGTGGTACTGGCGGAAAGCTCGAAAGTGTATAGTATCCTCTTTGCTAAAGTTGGAGTGTGATCGATCAAAATCAAATGATGCGAGGACCTCCAAGGTTAGATCACGGTAGATGGGATCCTGAATAAAAAGAAGGCAGTCTTATCCTCTGGTGGTAATGAGCCCTCAAACCTCGTCAAATAACTCAATCTTGCTGAGCGTCTTCCAATCAATGACTTGGTTATAACTGAACTTGAGGTTTCGAAGGCACTCAAGCCATTATTGGTGCTCCGTCATAACAAATACCAACTCTGGGGGTAGAGATGGTTCATGAATTGGGCGAGAGTGCTTCTGAGCCACTTTGTTGTTGTGTAGTGCCATTCTTGGAAAAAGAGAATGGAGAAAAACTCAATTTGACATCAAAAGAGTATGTGCAAAAATCTACACGGCCTTGTGGATTTGGCCAAATGGCCGTGTGGCTCATATTGGAGACTTCTTCAACCAACACAACCGTATGGAAGATTCACACGGCCATGTGAACTCCCGACCCTGGCGAAATCGCCATGGTCGGGCCAACATGCCTCACAAAAACTTTCAAAAGGCTTTAATAAAGGATGAGATGACGATTTCCATGAATAAAACATGCTAAAAAGATTGAAACACCAAAACCCTTTACATAGTTGTAGGAACTATTTTGGGAGCCTAAGGGATGTGTTTTTTTTAGAGTGGAGGCATTTGAAGATGAAACGGCAAGAAGTTTGGGAGACTAAAAATCAATCGCTTTCATCTTTTAGTAGCCCACCTGGGCTTGTGGACAAGCCACATGCCCACTGATGTGTGGATCATCCACACGTTTGTGTGCCTTACTTAGCCTCATAGGGGCACAGGGGCATGTCGCAGCCCCTGTGCCTCGTTGACCTCAAATTCCAGAAGGTTACATGGTCACTCACATGGGTGTGTGAGTGCTAGTGTGGGCTAAGAAAGGTCCATGTGGCTCTTAGGAAACTTGGAAGCCCCAAGTTCCTGGGTCACATAACCATGTGGATCTCGTCACACGGCTGTGTAGCCTTCCTAGGAGGCCACCTGGGTATCGGCACTCACGTGTGGGTGCCCCTGTTGCTCTAGGTTCCCAATTTCTATAAATGTTTTGTAAAGCACAGGGCACTCACACCCCTATGTGCTAGGCCATGCAGAAAATCATGAATTTCCCAACTCTATAATTGATTTCTAGACTAAACAAATGAATAACAACCTAAATCATGCCACACTCATGTAAACACAAAGAAACACCAAAAACCAACATGAAAAACTCAAATATCCACAAAAAATGAAAATTGACATCCACTTATGCAATTTGTTTTTATAGAAATAAAAACTAAGGTAAAACTAATGCAAACACTTAGGCTGCTTCCCAAGAAGCCCTTGTGAATATTTTGGTTATTACTAGTAAGTAAATGATTATGAAGAGATTAATTAGAAAATAAGTAGATGAGTAGAATTAAACAAGCACAAAGAAAATTAAGGGGAAACCAATCAAGAGAAATGGGGTACTCAGACAATACTCCCCTTAGGATGTTTACAAGTGCAAAACTAATATCATGCTCCCTAATTAAGAATAATTGAGTTATGGAAATTCAAAATCACACCGATCCCAAACCTAAGGTCAACTGATGACTAGTCCCCTACGAGGTCCCAATGTAGAAATCTCTCAACACCTCACATCACATATGACTGCTTGAAGTTCTAAGGATTCCAAATGGTAAACCCTATTAAATGTAGATCTAATCCTTTGGTCCAGGTGAAAGATTCCTAATCCCACACGAGGTCCTAGTGGAGAATTCTCTCGATGCCTCACACCACATATGATTACTTAGAGGTCTTGGAATATGGAGGTAGAGTAAACCAAATCAAAGGGGAAAGGGGACACTTCGCTATCTCTAAACTCACCCTCTCAACCCTCTTCAATATCGGTAAATCTAATCGTAGTAGTGATGGTCACTTGTCACTAAGATAATTTGGTTTAGCTCTCTTGATGGTTATACTTGGGAAGATTGCGTTGAAGATAGATGGAGAAGCTCCCCTTGGATGTGAAAATAGCTCCTCCAAAACCTTAGCCAACTTCTCCCAAGACTTAGGCAAAAAGATCACCAAAAACTCTTTGAGTGACCTATTTATAATCTCAAACCTAGGATCCACATGTCCTTGCCATGCTTGTGTGAAGGGTCTGTGAAGTTCTGTTAGTAATTTTCTTTGAGAGGCCACACGGCTTGGCATACGGCTATGTGGAAGGGTGTGTGAGATTCTGTCAATCGAAATGGTTGAGATAACTCCTGAAAACTACCCCAAGTTGGTACACACACACATGACTTCCTCCATGCCCTCCTAACATGTCAATTGGTTTCTAAAATCTCCAGGAGTTGGCACGTGTGCACTTGTAGATGATCCAACTTGAATGTTCATCCTTGAAACTTGTGAAATCATCTTAGAAAAATTCTCCATAACTCTTTCTTTGTTTCTTTCTCATCAATTCCCTTCATATGCCCTAATTACACAAAAGAACACAAAACACATGTCATTAATAAAAATATCTGAATATAATCGTGCTCAAAGTGCATGAAAGATGTGATCAAATATATATCAAACAAGTACTTATCAACATGCCCATTGAATTCAACATGCATGTGCAATAAACTCTACTGAATGATTTATGAGGAGTTCAGGGAATTATTGTTTCAATTACACACCCTCACAAATTTTATTCATATTGATGATGTCTAAATTATGCTTGCATGCATACATTGGGGACAATGTACATCTTAAGTGTGAGGAAGGGTTCACTTTATACATGTCTTTTACTTGCGCTTTTCATTTACATGCTCATGTAGCCATCTTTCAAAAAGGGTATTCAAAGGATACAATGTGCCTAAATTTCAACAATTCAATGGGATTGGTAATCCTGATCAACAATTAGCTCATTTAGTAATGGAATGTATAGACACAAGTGGAAACCTATCATTTTTCCTCAAATAATTTTCTGCTAGTCTCATAGGAGTTGCATTTGAGTGGTGTACAAGTTTGCAACTTGAATCGATTCATAATTGGTAATAGCTGAAAGATGCATTTCGAATATGGTTTGGAGGTGTTAGTGATAAGATCATGACAGCTAATCATGCAGCCGCTGGCCAAAACAAAGATGAGAAAGTTGTTAACTACATTATGAGATGGAAAAACCTGAGTATTAAGTGTGAACAACCCTTAGATCAACCTCAAGCATTGGGATTGTTACTCGGTAACACTGATTGCTGGATGGAACCTTTCATAAGTACATCTGGTATCACTACATTTCAAGAGTTGATCTCACATGCTAAGAAATTTAAAAGGACTAGCCCAAGGGTGTTGTCTAATTTCCAAACTTCCAAAAATAACAATCCTTAAAAAACAGAAGGTGCCAAGTATATTGCTACAACCTTCAACGTTAATAAAGGAAAGAGCACTATAGAGTCACATAAACTAGAACAAGCTAAGCCACCCAGCTTTGGTTTTCTTGGAAATGAAGCAAAGCATATTCTGTCTTTGAAAGAGAGAATAAACAAAAAGTACTCTTTTCAAAGAGATAAAGTATTAAAAATCTTTAAAGATGCCATGAAAGGAGGCCTAACACTGCTTGAGTGCAAGAGACCAGAAGAATAGAGTAAGAAAGATCATCATAATTATTGCCCATACCATAGAGTGTTAGGGCATATAATTGAGGACTGCTATATGTTTAAAGATTGGCTTGAGCATTAATATCAAGAAGGCAAGATCACACTCTCCAAGAGTGTTCTCTTAGAATAACCTGCTGAGTATATCCGCTACATGACTACCCTAGACTATGAAGGATCATCCCAAGGGGAAATCATAGTAGTGGGTAATAAAATAACGCTCCCATCAATATTTGGTGGTAAACCTCCTTCTATTCGAGAGGAATTATAGGAAGTATTCATATCCAAAAAGTCAAAGAAGATGTTGAAGAAGTTGGAGAAATGCCCAAAAACCCCCTGAAGGGTTCCCAATAAAGAAAAGCAAGAAGAAGAATAAGAAGAAGAAGCATAAATGTGAACACTCAAAATACAAGTAATTCATCATCGAAGAATATATTTAATCTCTTGAAGAGTATGAATAGAAGTAAAGGATGTTGATCACTCGTAAAGACTATTTTTCCAAGGAGGTTAAAAAGAGCTGTTTGAGGAATTAGTTGAATAAAATGATGAAATAACACAAGTGGAAACTTGTAGGGATATTTTAGAGGTGAATACTCTACATATGACCAAGATGATGACAAAGATATTTTTTTGAGTCAAAAGAACTGCATGATCACCATGGCTGCCTTACATCAATAAGAAATAGAAAAAGAAGATGGCATTCAAAGAAAGATTGAAGGAGGCAAATGGCAAACTCTCAGAGCCACATCAGTCAAAAAAGCCAAAGAAACCATGCTATAGTCCAAAGACCCCAAAGTATAAAATCTTAAGAAAAGTGATGCCTGCTAAAGAAGTCCCTTTTTTTCATTCAAAAAGTGATGGAAGGATCAACTGATAAACTAATGCAATTGCATATTGTTGACTCAACAAGCAAAAATTTTATCCAAAAATCATGAAGCCTACATTTTTGGTAATAAATGCAAAGGACAAATCCATTCCTTTAGATATTGAGATCAGAAAAGACAAGAGAAGAGAGCTTTTAAATCAAGACATGGAAGAAGGGCTAGAATTACCTAAGCCCAAAAGACCATGCCTGATGCATTTTGACAGTCACCCAAATTGTTGTCCATATCACCGACTTGTGGGACATACTATACAAGATTGTCAAAATTTTTAAAAATGGCTACAAAAGTAAGTTTCCATGGGAAATTTGAAGTTGACTAATGATCATTTTAAAGCAAGAGGTGTTTATTGTCCTAAAGCATGTTAGGAAAGTTCTGATGATGAGTTGAATTTTCCAAATAAAGAAGATGAAGTGTCCTGCCACGTACATCAAATACAGCTTAACTCTGGCAAGTTACTCCAATCAAGACAAGCTTCCAACTATAATGATAAAAATAAAGGGAAGACAATAGGAGAAAAATGTTTCACCAAAGAAATTGTTTTAAAAACTAGATTATAATATCTTGGCACACCTGAAGAAAGTCCCAGATCTACTTAGCATGTATGATGCACTGATGATGTTAACATAAGTCAGGGAATCTTTAATACATGCCCTATAAAATCTTGAGGAGTATCGAGCTTATTTTGCTGAAATTAATATGACAAGCTCTGTAAGCAACACATACACTTTCGGTATCATTCAACAATGGAGAGTTATTACTTGGAACTGCAGAGCACAATAGACCATTGTATGCCCCATAGGTGATTTTCCCTTACCAATCATGGAGTTCATGATCGATAATACCTTAGGGTATGAGATGTTCTCCTTTATGGATGTACTCAGGATATAGTTAAATTAAGATGCACCCAGATGATGAGAAACATATTGCCTTTTGAACACATATGAGTATATATTGCTATAGGGTAAAGCCATTTTTGAAAATTCTGGTTATAGCTATGACCAGAATATTCAATGATTTGATTCATAAGATCATTGAATGCTATGTGGATGATTTGGTAGTAAAAAAAAAAAATCAAAAAGCAAACATCTTGAAGATTTGAGGACCATTTCCATATGTCTCAGAGAATATAAATTGAAAATGAACCCCATGAAATTCCCTTTGGAGTAGTATCAGGGAAGTTTCTGGGTTTCATTGTGAAACATCAAGGGATAGAAGTCGATACTTCTAAGATAAAGTCAAGATTAGAAATGCCACATCCACAAATATTGAAGTAGTTGCAGTTTTTTCGTGGGAAATTGGCATATATCAGAAGATTTATTTCCAACTTATGAGGAAGATGCATATCATTTTCCAAGTTGGTCAAGAAAAATACACCTTTTAAGTGAGATTGATAAGTGCTTGTGTTATAGTACCGAGAAGCGCTATTATCTTACAATGAACATATCTTTTATCAAATTTTATCACTAAATTGTGTGCATTTGTGTGCTTTTGTGCACTATAGGTTTGTGGGGTTATTTTGAAGAAGAAGAATGAAGTTAGGTCGTGTTTGCCATTGTTGCGGAGTTTTCGGACAAAGCAAGGAACAAGGCACGAGCCTAGGCTTATGAGTGTGTGCCAACCTCCTTTGGAGGGGCACAAGGGCAGTCACGTTCACAATAAGTCTAACTTGTGTAGCTTAGGATAACTTCACCAAGAAGGAAATTTGAAGTAATCGGCATGATCTACCATTGATTGTGTGCCCAATTCAATGGCCTCGATGAAGAACAACGAATTCGGGAGCGTTTCGGCGAGGTGTGCCCTAGGCTTGACAAGGGGTTAATGGAGAAGATTAGGCGGCTCCACAAGACCACTGATACGATCTACAAGGGGGTTTTCTTTATGGTTTTCATGCATATGTTCTTAAACTCTTTATTGACTTTCTATTGCTCCATGGAGAGCTAAACCCTAGTGGGTATTCGGACTTGTAAACCCTAGGATGTTTGTGTTTCTATAACTTTTATTATGCTTTATTAATTGATGTTTTCTTATTGAGTTCCAATCTTGCATGCCGATTGTATGAGATTTTCCCTTAGCCGTGACACTAGGGTTGAGAATCTATTAGGTTATCTTTTGAGGGTGTGACAACCTCTATAGGATTAGACTACACAAGGTTGGAGAGGGTTGAGAGGGTGAGTCGAGAGGTAGCGGAATGTCCCCTTTCCCCTCCGGTGTGAATTTCCCTACCTCCGTATCCCAAGAGTTAATCGTGATCGAAGTAGAATGAAGTACTAGGAGATGAACTCCCTAGCGAGGGGTTGAGTGAATCCTAGGACTGGGGCTTAACTTAGATTAGGGTTCTTCCACCTAGACCAAAGGGTTAGAACTATAATTAGGGATAGGGTCTTTCACTTGGAATCCCTAGAACTCCATGCAATTTCACACGGTGCTGGGCATTAGTATGATGTACTCCACTGGGGCTTAGGTGACAGGTCATCGAGAGTCAAGGGTCGTAGAGAAGTTTAGAGCCAGGTATAGTGTGGGATTAGTCACGGTTGACCTTAGGTTTGGCACCGTGTGCTTAAGGATTTCCACGACTCATTAGACATCAATTAGATGGTATAATACTAGTCTTGCACTAGAAGCATTAGTCCTAGGGGGAGCTTTGTCCGGGTATCCCATCTTTATATTGATTACCTCTCCTACCTTTATTACCCTTTTTGTACTCTTTTACTTTCTTACACACACACACAGACACACACACACACACATTGATTTCTCTTACCATCGATTCCATTTATAGCTAAAATAGTGATAATGCTTATTTCTAAACACTATTCCTTGTGGATACGATTACCCACTCACTAGGGTATTTTATTACTTCGACAACCCATGCACTTGCGGGGTATACACGCAAGGGGTTTGTCAAGTTTTTGGTGCCGTTGCCGGGGTGTAGGCGTATTTTTTATACTTGTTTTTACTATTTTAGCTATTCACTTCGTTTTCTGTTTCACACTTTCTCTTTCTATCATCGTTCTCACTTATTTTCTTTTCTTTGTTCTCAGGCCTCAGAGAGGATGTTTGATCCAATTAAGATATTTTGATACACTTACAGGAATGGTAAAGGATGTTGAACAGAAAATGCAGTTGTTCACGATACAGCCTGTTGCAAATTTCATGGAGTGTGAGCAACCAGTAGGCATCACTTTTATAGAAGAAAAGACCGTTGTTAATCAATCTTGGGTAGAGCGAATCATGGGTTGTGAATTGGGCAATGTGTTAGATAAGTTCGAGAAATCAGCCCTAGCTTCCTCAAGTGGTGATACAGAAGAAAATCTAGAGAGGGTCCTTGCTCAGTTTGAAACATGCTATCTGGAGCACAGGCAAGAAGCCTTTTCGGTAGGAATTATAGATTTAATTGAGGAAGAAGTTACAGCAGGGTCACAAGAGCATTTCCACAGTCACGTTTTGGAGAACAATGCAGATAGTGGTATTGAACGGGAACCGACTCAGTTTGAAGAAATTGATAGATTGAAGGAGAGTCAATTGCGACTATATATTGAAGAACCACCTGATTTGGAGTTGAAAACACTGCCAAAACACTTGGAGTATGCATTTTTAGCAAAAGAAATGAAGCTCCCTGTGATTATAGCATCAGATCTGTCTTCGGATCAAAAGGTTAAGTTGGTGACTATGCTGAAGAAACACAAGTCTGCCCTTGTTTTAAAAATTTCGGATTTGAAGGGCATAAATCACTTATTTTGTACACATAAGATCTTAATGTAGGATAATTTCAAATCAGTAATCCAGCCTCAAAGAAGATTGAACCCGAATATGAAGGAGGTTGTCAAGGCAGAGGTGGTGAAATTATTGGATGCAGGGATTATATATCCTATCTCCGACAGTGCTTGGGTAAGCCCTACGCAAGTGGTTCTGAAGAAAGAAGGGATGACGGTGATTAAGAATGAAAAGAATGAACTCATTCCGACTAGAACAGTCACAGGATGGAGAGTGTGCATTGATTGCAGAAGACTGAATGATGCAACTAGGAAGGATCACATTCCATTGCCTTCTATTGATCAAATGTTGGAGCGATTGGCTGGGCATCAGTTCTATTATTTCTTAGATGGGATGTCTGGCTACTTTTAGATTCCTATTACTCCAGAAGATCAAGAAAAGACAACATTTACTTGTCTGTACGGGACCTTTGCATACAGATGAATGCCGTTTGGACTATGCAATGCACCCGCCACATTTCAACGATGTATGATGGCCATTTTTGATGAACTGTTGGAGGATATAATGGAGGTGTTCATGGATGATTTTTCTGTGTTCGGCGATTTGTTTGGCATGTGTTTGAAGAGCTTGGAAAGAGTTTTGATGAGAGGAGATGAACCTTGTGCTAAATTGGGAAAAATGCCACTTCATGGTTAATGAAGGCATAGTTCTGCGGCATAAGATCTCACAAATGGGCATGGAAGTAGATAAAGCCAAGATTGAGGTCATAGATAAACTTCCTCCACCAACAAATGTTAAGGGGATTCGCAGCTTCTTGGGGCATGCAGGTTTCTACAGGAGGTTCATCAAGGATTTTTCGAAAATTACACATCCGTTGACTAAGCTTCTTGAAAAGGATGCTCCATTCGACTTTGGGGATGAATGTATGATGGCATTTAATGTTTTAAAAGAGAAGCTAATTCAAGCCCCAATTTTGATTACACCTGATTGGAATGAACCCTTCGAGCTTATGTGCGATGCAAGTGACTATGCAACTAGAGTAGTTTTGGGGCAGAGAAAGGGCAAGCAGTTCCAACCAATATACTATGCTAGTAAGACTCTCACATGTGCTCAAGAAAATTATACCACTACAGAAAAGGAGTTGCTAGCAGTAGTGTTCGCCCTCGACAAATTCATACCGTATATCATCTTGTCAAGGGTGATTGTGTTCACAGATCACTCAGCTCTCCGTTACCCCATAAACAAGGCTGATGCAAAACCTAGACTGATTCGTTGGATATTACTCTTGCAAGAGTTTGATATGGAGATAAAGGACAAGAAAGGGACTAAAAACGTGGTGGCGGATCACTTGTCACGGTTAGAGGGCAGTATTGGGCAAGAGTCATCAAGCAAAGAAATTACTGATTCCTTCCCCGAGGAATACTTGTACTCAATCCAGGACTGAGCATCATCAGGTGATACTCCATGGTTCGCAGACTTTGCCAATTATTTGTCAGGGAAGGTCCTTAAACAAGGGCTCACATTCTAACAAAAGAGGAAGTTCTTTAGCAATTTGAAGAACTATTTCTGGGATGATCCGTTCCTCTTTCACATTTGTGCAGATCATATAGTTCGAAGATGTGTATCAAGGGAAGAAGGATGGGATATTGATAAGTGCTTGTGTTATAGTTTCGCGAAGCGCTATTATCTTACATTAAGCATACCTTTTATCAGGTTTTATCACTAAATGTGTGCATTTGTGTTCTCTTGTGCATTGAAGGTATTGTGGAGCCTAATTGGAGAAGAAGAATGAAATTAGGTCGCGTTCGCCAATGTTGGGATGTTCTCGGACCAAGCAAGGAACGAAGCACGTATTTGGACTTGTGGATGTGTGCCAACCTCTTTTGGAGGGGCACAAAGGCAGTCACATTCACAACAAGTCCAATCCGTGTTACTTAGGAGAATCTCGCGAAAGAAGAAGACTTGAAGCAATCGGCGCGACCTACCGTTGCTTGTGTGCCCAAGTAATGGCCTCGATGAAGAACAATGGACCCGGGAGGCGTTTCGGCAAGTTACCAAGCCTGTTCAGCTGAAGATTAGTGTTCCAGAGAAGTCACACGGGCGTGTGGAAATTCCACACGGCCGTGTGAGCCATTTTTCCAGCCAGACAGAGAAGTCACACGGGCGTGTGGAAATTCCACACGGCCGTGTGTTTTGCGATTTCAGCCATCCAGTGAAGACGCACGGGCGTGTGGAAATTCCACACGGCCGTGTGAAATTAATTTTTCAGCCGAGACAGAAGTCACACGGGCGTGTGGAAATTCCACACGGCCGTGTGAAGCCCCCGATAAGTCCAAATTTAAAGCCGCGATTCAACAATATAAAAGGGGATTTTTGCAACCTTTTGAAAAGATCTTTCGACCTATCTTTTCCCCAACTTTCTGGAGCGCGGCTAGGGTTTCGGAGAGGATTTCGTGGAGGTTCTAGCGCGTCGTTGGCATCGATTTCGAGGTTCGACGTTTGCACAAGACCACGGCCACACCAATTCGAGGGGGTTTTTTCATTGATGTCTATGTTTTATGCTTTATTTCTCACATTGATGAACATGTATAGCTCTATGAGGAGCTAAACCCCTTGTGGGGTATTCGGACTTGTAAACTTTAGGGTTTCTTATGTTTCTTTGACATTGATTATTATGCTTTCCATCGTTGATGAATAAAATTGAGTTTTTAATCTTGATTACCCTTTCATATTGTTTTCCCTTAAACGTGACATTAGGGTTGAGAGCAATCTAGGCTTTTCTTTGGAGGTGTGACAACTCCTATAGGATTAGACTACTCAAGATTAAAGAGGGTTGAGAGGGAGAGTTGTGAGGTAGCAATGTACCCCTTTCCCCTTCGATGTGATTTCTCCCTACCTCCGATTCCTTGATTTAATAGCGGTCGAAATAGAGTGAAGCAATAGGTAGATAAACTCCCCTAGGGCTTAGTTACGCAAGTAATAGAGTGGAGGGTTGTAGTGAATCCTATTTGCTAGGGCTCAATCTAGACTAGGGTTCTTCCACCTGGACCAAAGGGTTAGAATTACGTATAGGAACAGGTTTAATCACTAGGAATCCCTAGAGCATAATGCAACTCCACAAAGTGTGAGGTTTAGGCAGATGGACTCCCCTGGGGCTTAGTCATCTAGGTGACAGAGTGAAGGGTGTTGTGAATCCTAACACCGGGCATAGTGTTGGAGTTAGTCACGGTTGTCCTTAGGTTTGGGACCGTGAGTCTTAGGATATCCTCGACTCAATTGACATTAATAGGAGAGTATAATATCATAGTCTTGCACTTGAAACATAGACCCTAGAGGTAGCTTGTCCGGATACCCCCTTTTACTCATTGTTAGTCCTTCTCGATTTTCCTACCTGCACTTCTTTCTTCCATCTCTCTATTTAGTTTATTGCTTTGCATTATTTTCACTCATCAATCTTATTATCGTTCTCCGTATTCTGCATAGCTTAATTAGTGAAACCTTATATTCTATCTCCCTATTCCCTGTAGATTCGACTACCTTCTCACCAAGGTAAATTTATTACTTCGACAAACCCATGCACTTGCGGGATACACGCAAGGGGTCGTGTCAAGTTTTTGGCGCCGTTGCCGGGGAATAGGCGTTTTAGATATTTGTTTTTCACTATTTTAGCTATTCACTTCGCATTCTATTTCATATTTTCTTTACCTATCATTGTTCTTATTTTTCTTTTCTTTGTTTTCGGCTCCAGGTTATGACCCGTGGGAACCCTTCAATACTTGTTGAAGGAGACCCAGACATTGGAAGAAGAACACATCGTAAAGGGAAAGAACCTGCACAAGAAGCATCAAATCAAGCCGATATTGAGACAGAAGGGTCAGAGACAATGGCAGAACAGAACGAGCAGCAGCGAACGTTGTCTGATTTTGCTAGACCCGCAGTTATGGGGACCCAATCAAGCATCGTGAGGCCCCCAATTACAGCAATGAATTTCGAATTGAAGCCGTCGTTCATTCAAATGTTGCAACAGTCCGCACAGTTTAATGGGTTAGCTGATGAAGACCCTAATAGTCACATAGAAAATTTCTTGGAAGTGTGTGACATGTTGAAGATAAGTGGAGTGACGGACGATGCAATTCGATTGAGAGCCTTCCCATTTTCATTGAAAGGAAAAGCAAGGCATTGGTTGCACTCATTACCTAGAGCCTCCATTACTACGTGGGAGGAAATGGCCGAGGCATTCTTGGCTAGATACTTTCCACCGGGGAAATCTGCAAGACTCCGGAATGAGATATCTTCCTTTGTACAGATGGAATTGGAGTCTCTATTCGAGACATGGGACAGGTTCAAAGAGCTCCTTCGCAAATGTCCGCAACATGGATTTCCCGAGTGGATGATTATTCACACATTTTACAACGGGTTGAATCCGAGTACAAAGCAACTCTTAGATGCGGCGGCCGGAGGGACTCTTGGAAGCAAGACTCCCGGTGAAGCTCGGCACCTTGTAGAGGAGATGTCTATGAATAGCTATCAATGGAACTCAAGGGATAGGAAAAAGGTTGCCGGAATTCATGAGGTTGATGCGGTTACATCGTTGGCAGCACAAGTGGAATCGTTAAGTAAGAAGCTAGATGCTCTAGCTTCGCCAAGAGTTGCGGCCATCACTACTTGTAACGGTTGTGGGGGAGGACATGCTTCAAGCGATTGTCCTATTGCTATTGGAGGCACTAGTGCGGTAGAGCAGGCCGATTTTGTGGGGAATTCATATCGAGGACAAGGCCAAGGCAACCCGTATAGTGGTACATACAATCCGGGATGGAAGAACCATCCGAACTTCTCTTGGAGCAATCAAGGACAGTCACAACAGAACAAAAATAGTGCACCACCGGGATTTCAAAGTCAACAAGCTCCGAATTTAGAAAGCCGAGTGACCGGGTTGGAGGGAAAGATGACTGACCTAGAGAGAGCCCTCACACGGTTCGTTTCTTCTTCGGACGCAAGGTTCCAATCGGTGGAAGCTACTCTTCGTAATCACACCACCTCCCTACACAACTTGGAGAACCAAGTAGGGCAAATTGCGAAGACTTTGGTGGAGAGACCTCAAGGTAGTTTGCCTAGCAATACGGAGACCAACCCAAGAGAACAACTAAAGGCAATTACCTTGAGAAGTGGTAAGGAGGTTGAGGGACATCTCCCTCTTGAGAAGACTAAGGACTCACCCGAAGTCGTGGAAATAGAGGATGGAGCACCAAAGGAGAAAGAGGTGGCACCCCCACCTTACAAGCCGAGAATTCCCTATCCTTCACGATTGAAGAATGACCAAGACAATGAGCAATACAAGAAATTTCTGGGTGTCTTCAAGCAATTGCACATCAACATTCCATTCGCGGAAGCATTAGCCCAAATGCCCAAGTACGCGAAGTTCTTAAAAGACCTCTTGACCAATAAGAGGAAGTTAGAGGAAAGTGCATCCGTCATCCTCGATGCAAACTGTTCGGCAGTGCTACAGAAGAATTTGCCAAGCAAGAGGAAGGACCCCGGAAGTTTTATCATACCGTGCAATATTGGTGATATGGGTGAGGAGATGGCACTAGCCGACTCGGGGGCAAGCATCAATGTCATGCCCTACACGTTCTTCCAAAAGCTAGGCTTGGGCGAGCCTAGACCTACCCGGATGACACTTCAGCTTGCGGATAGATCGGTGAGACATCCGAGGGGTATTGTTGAAGATGTGTTGGTGAAAGTGGATAAGTACATTTTCCCGGTCGACTTTGTAGTGCTCGATGTAGACGAGGATGTCGAGGTGCCGCTGATCCTTGGGAGGCCGTTCTTGCGCACTTCCAAAGCTTTGATAGACATGGACGGTGGAGAGCTCACACTTAGGGTTGGGGACGACAAGCTCACTTACCGCCTCGCCGAAGCCATGCGACATTCTCTTGATTTTGATGATGCTCTATATTATCTTGATGTCACTGATGATTGCATTGATGAATATATGCAGGATATGTTTAACCCGGATCCATATGAAGGGTGGCCGGATCAAGACATGGAGACTGAAGAGGAAGAAGTACTCGCGCTTGTTTCAGTTGAAACAGACATCAAGAAGGAGAAAGAGCTTAGAAAGAAAGTCCTTCGGAGATTGAAGAGGTCGAGACGTCGCCACAAAAAGAACCCCAACAAGAAAGGGGATGAGCATTCACGAAGTAAGGGTGTTTCACCCATGTGTGGTAACAAACTCGATAATTCTCCCTCTACCTTGCAACGATTATGCAATGCTTGCTTTCAAATTATAGGGAAGAGGGCAAATTCCACTCATAAACCTCCGTAAGGTAAGACAGGTACGTCAAGCTAAGTGACGTTAAACAAGCGCTTCTTGGGAGGCAACCCAAGCGTTTTTGCAGTTTTTCTAGGACCTAGTTTAGTTTTAGGGTTGAATAAAAGTCTTAGCAATGGTGTCCCAATTTTCATGTGCATATGCTGAGTTTTCATGTGGATTTTTGATTATTTACGTGTGCCTTAACGTTAATTGACGAAGTTTGAGTCGGTTGAGTGTGTTTTCGATAGTCTCTGGTCGTGTTTTTATGGTTTATACAGGCTCTAAGTGTTTTAAAAGAATTTCTGAATTTTTCTGAGAGTCTGTAGAATTTTCTAAGTAAACCAGAGAAAACACACGGCCGTGTGGAATTAACACACGGCCGTGTGTTACCAATTGGAGCTCAACCAGAGAAGGCACAGGGGCGTGACTTTGCCCCTGTGAAAAACTTCAGAAGGGCACACGGCCGTGTGGAATTAACACACGGCCGTGTGACATTTCGCAGAACTTCAACTCTTTTCCAGAGAGTCCATAGGGGCGTGTGGATGCCCCTGTGAGTGCCACTGTGCTAAGGCACACGGTCGTGTGAGATTTCCACACGGCCGTGTGACAACTCTGCAGGAATTCCCTTTCATCCTGAGAAACCACAGGGGCGTGTGTGAGCCCCTGTGGGAGAGCTTGTCAAGGCACACGGCCGTGTGGATTATTCACACGGCCGTGTGAAGTACTTAGCGTTTCTCGGGCAAGTCAGAGAGACCACAGGGGCGTGTGTTGGCCCATGTGGCCGGCCCTGTGTCTTGGCCAAGTTGGGCACACGGCCGTGTGGAATTAACACACGGCCGTGTGAGAATTTTCAGAGACCTTCTGTATTTTCCCGTGAATCCACAGGCCCGTGTGGGTGGCCCTGTGTATACCCCTGTGGAGGCACACGGCCGTGTGGAATTAACACACGGCCGTGTGAGGTAGTTCAGAGAGTGACCAGAGTGCGCACAGGGGCGTGTGTTGGCCCCTGTGAACCCTAATTTCTGAGGCACACGGCCGTGTGGTTACTTCACACGGCCGTGTGAATTTCCAGAACTTCAAAAGCCGTGCGTTTTTCTTATAGAAATCACTTGTGCCTCTTCCTTCTCCACTCTAAACTTCTCTCATACCCTCTCTATCACTTCCCCGACTTTCTCTGAGGTTTTTGAAGGACTTTGTTCGAGTTTTCCGGCCGTATTACTTTGTTTTTCATCTCCACCGCCGGTGAGACCTTCAATACCTTTTTCTTCGTCAATTCTTGATTCAATTCGTTCTTTTATACAATTTTGCTTGGTTTGAATGTTTACATTACATACGAGCATGCTTAGAATGAAATTAGAACGAATTTAGATGTAAATTGTGGATTTTTAACCCCACGGCCGTGATGCTTTGCCCGTCAGAAACTCCACACGGGCGTGTGGAATTAACACACGGCCGTGTGGATTTCTGCAGATTGGTTATTTTGAACTATTTTTGATTGTTTTCTTTTCCAATCTTACAAGAATGTCTTCTAGACCCAGGAAATCGATAGGGAAGCGCCCACGTGAGCCCACACCTCCTCCAGCAGAGACAGAGTTTAGTATAGCCGAGCATCAGGTTCGGTTCGAGCGTTTATCAGGACTCCGTTTTGGACAGACAAGATATTTAGATTTGAGTATAGTGAGGAGTATTCAGGGGGGAGACAGCGTCGCAGATGAGATTAGCGAGCTGCTCTCAGTCGGTAGCTGGGAGAGATTGATAGTTATCCGGGACTCGGTGATCCGACCGCTCACCTTAGAGGTCCTGGCATCGTTTGAGTTCGACCGGGGGTACAGCAGTTTCACCAAGGGCACCACAGTTCAGTTCAGAGCCCTCGGTCGACATTACAGCCTCAGTATGAGCCAGTTTTCGATTGGGATGGGTCTATATGATGAGGCATACACTGAGACAGAGGAGTACTCATTGCTCCACACAGACTACCCGGGTACCGTGACACCGCAGCAGGCGTATAGCAGACTTTGTGGTCAGGGTCAGTACGAGCCGGGTGTCTCCAAGGCTTCATGCCTTTCTCGACCTGCCTATAGATGTTTACACGCAGTTATGAGCAGATCTATTAGTGGCAGGGGAGACAGTACTGGTGTTCTGAGTCGCCAGGAGCTCCTCTACTTGTATTCGATGGTGGAGAGTGAGCCACTCCACCTGGGGCACATTGTGGCCGACTACATTCGCCATCAGGGCCAGTACCCCAAGGTAGGAGTTATCTTTGCAGGCCCCTACATCACCAGACTTCTCATTGGCCTGGGGCTCAGAGATGGAGTCATGGGAGCAGAGAAGACGAGTGTACCAGTTCCCCTGGGCACAGATACCTTGAGGATGATGGGTATGATCCGCAGAGGAGGATCAGGGACGTATACCTGGATTATACCCCATACAGAGCAGGGCGAGGGATCCCGGGCAGCATTGGAGCCACCCCCGCAGGACACAGAGACCGAGGTACCCACCACCGCGCCGGAGCCACCTCCAGTGCGGATGTTTTCACCGTCTCGAGGCCAGGACAGACTGGAGCGCCTCGAGAGCGCAGTGGGGATCCTACAGACCGAGGTGGCCGAGGTTAGGGCCACACAGATTACACAGCACCAGGAGGTGATGGCGCAGTTCCAGAGCTTGCGACAGACCTTCGAGCAGATTGTCGCCTCCTCCTCCTTCGTGGTCCGACCTCGAGTGTCCACTCCACCACCTCCATCTCCCTCAGTACCAGCAGCTCCAGCATCACCAGCAGATCCAGAGCCTCCAGCAGCACCAGAGGCCACCACTCAGGACACCGACGCTGAGGCGTCTTAGATTTTAGATTCTTTTCTTTTATTTGTCATTTCTGTATATCTTTACTTTATTTTGGACTTGTAGTACTCAGAAAGGATTCTCCTTCTGAGTATAGCTTTTATTTTGCTTTTTCTTTTTTTTTATCTCGAGTTGTATTCATTGCTTTACATTTTATATACTCGAGTTTTATTGAGCTTTACTGAACCCTCGTTTATGTGTGCGCAGATGGTCTTGGATGTAAGGATTTTGAGGAATAGTCATTGACACGGTCATGGAATCGTGTGTGCTCCACGAACCATTGAGACTCAACTCTCAATGACCTAGCTTCATCAAACGCAACACTTGGAGTTCAGGGGAGTAATGTTTCAATTGCCACTTCCACACTAATTGCTTTTATCGTTTTCACTTATTATTGTGCTTATATGCGTACATTGAGGACAATGTACATCTTAAGTGTGGGGGGGGGGGAGTTCACATTGCACACACCTTTACTTGTGCGTTCAATTGCTTATGCTAATGTAGCCTATGGCGGTTCACCTCAGTTGCAACGGTTGTATTCTTATAGTTTAGGAGATTTTTCAACATTGTATCCTATCATACTCTAGTTTTCACTTGAATTTTAGGGAATTTTTGCTCGAATCATCTTAGTACACAACTTACTCTTGGAATCTTTTGGAAACTCAATCTTGAAGTTTTTAAGGACAAGTTTATCGTTGTTCTTAGTTTCACTTTGGAAAATGCATATATAAAATATATATATATATATATATATATATATATATATATATATGAGTTTGTAAATATTAGCTTTGTTTTAATTATGCATTTGGGGTGGCAAGAGCTACCTCCTATGAAGTATGCAGCTACTCTCATAAGTCGGATACAAGTTATGCCCTAATGAGAGAAAGAGCTATCTCATGGGATGCGTGAAAGCTACTACCCCGGTAGAAAGAGCTACCTCCTGGAAAGAGTGAAAGCCACCTTTGGCGGCCGCCTAGGAAAGGGCTACCTTCAAGGATGTGTGAAGCTACTACTTCCACCACTATTTTTTGTTTTTGTATATAAATAAGTCCTTTCTAACCAAAGTTTGAGGAGTACTCGTTGGTTCTCTTGAGTAAGATCGCACACACTAACACATTTTCGAGTTTTCATCCTTTTTGATTCGAGTTTTTAGCTAGAGCATTGGTAACCTTATGCAATGTTTTAAGTTCCCCTTACTTGTAGAATGCCTCTTTTGCATACTTTTGGTGAACCTAAGGCCAAGCACTTTCAATTGTTCTTCCCAAGTACTTTCACGTTCTATTTTGCTTGAGGACAAGCAAAAGCTTAAGTGTGGGGGGGTTTGATAAGTGCTTGTGTTATAGTTTCGCGAAGCGCTATTATCTTACATTAAGCATACCTTTTATCAGGTTTTATCACTAAATGTGTGCATTTGTGTTCTCTTGTGCATTGAAGGTATTGTGGAGCCTAATTGGAGAAGAAGAATGAAATTAGGTCGCGTTCGCCAATGTTGGGATGTTCTCGGACCAAGCAAGGAACGAAGCACGTATTTGGACTTGTGGATGTGTGCCAACCTCTTTTGGAGGGGCACAAAGGCAGTCACATTCACAACAAGTCCAATCCGTGTTACTTAGGAGAATCTCGCGAAAGAAGAAGACTTGAAGCAATCGGCGCGACCTACCGTTGCTTGTGTGCCCAAGTAATGGCCTCGATGAAGAACAATGGACCCGGGAGGCGTTTCGGCAAGTTACCAAGCCTGTTCAGCTGAAGATTAGTGTTCCAGAGAAGTCACACGGGCGTGTGGAAATTCCACACGGCCGTGTGAGCCATTTTTCCAGCCAGACAGAGAAGTCACACGGGCGTGTGGAAATTCCACACGGCCATGTGTTTTGCGATTTCAGCCATCCAGTGAAGACACACGGGCGTGTGGAAATTCCACACGGCCGTGTGAAGCCCCCGATAAGTCCAAATTTAAAGCCGCGATTCAACAATATAAAAGGGGATTTTTGCAACCTTTTGAAAAGATCTTTCGACCTATCTTTTCCCCAACTTTCTGGAGCGCGGCTAGGGTTTCGGAGAGGATTTCGTGGAGGTTCTAGCGCGTCGTCGGCATCGATTTCGAGGTTCGACGTTTGCACAAGACCACGGCCACACCAATTCGAGGGGGTTTTTCATTGATGTCTATGTTTTATGTTTTATTTCTCACGTTGATGAACATGTATAGCTCTATGAGGAGCTAAACCCCTTGTGGGGTATTCGGACTTGTAAACTTTAGGGTTTCTTATGTTTCTTTGACATTGATTATTATGCTTTCCATCGTTGATGAATAAAATTGAGTTTTTAATCTTGATTACCCTTTCATATTGTTTTCCCTTAAACGTGACATTAGGGTTGAGAGCAATCTAGGCTTTCCTTTGGAGGTGTGACAACTCCTATAGGATTAGACTACTCAAGATTAAAGAGGGTTGAGAGGGAGAGTTGTGAGGTAGCAATGTACCCCTTTCCCCTTCGATGTGATTTCTCCCTACCTCCGATTCCTTGATTTAATAGCGGTCGAAATAGAGTGAAGCAATAGGTAGATAAACTCCCCTAGGGCTTAGTTACGCAAGTAATAGAGTGGAGGGTTGTAGTGAATCCTATTTGCTAGGGCTCAATCTAGACTAGGGTTCTTCCACCTGGACCAAAGGGTTAGAATTACGTATAGGAACAGGTTTAATCACTAGGAATCCCTAGAGCATAATGTAACTCCACAAAGTGTGAGGTTTAGGCAGATGGACTCCCCTGGGGCTTAGTCATCTAGGTGACAGAGTGAAGGGTGTTGTGAATCCTAACACCGGGCATAGTGTTGGAGTTAGTCACGGTTGTCCTTAGGTTTGGGACCGTGAGTCTTAGGATATCCTCGACTCAATTGACATCAATAGGAGAGTATAATATCATAGTCTTGCACTTGAAACATAGACCCTAGAGGTAGCTTGTCCGGATACCCCCTTTTACTCATTGTTAGTCCTTCTCGATTTTCCTACCTGCACTTCTTTCTTCCATCTCTCTATTTAGTTTATTGCTTTGCATTATTTTCACTCATCAATCTTATTATCGTTCTCCGTATTCTGCATAGCTTAATTAGTGAAACTTTATATTCTATCTCCCTATTCCCTGTGGATTCGACTACCTTCTCACCAAGGTAAATTTATTACTTCGACAAACCCGTGCACTTGCGGGATACACGCAAGGGGTTGTGTCAGATATCCTTGCTCATTGTCATTCAGGACTTGTTGGAGGGTACTATGAATCAAGTAGAACTGCAGAAAAGGTTTTGGCTGTAGGATTTTATTGGCCAACTCTCTTCCAGGATGAACACCAGTTTGTTCTTCGATGTGATAATTGTCAGAGGGCAGGAAATTTATCTCGGCGGGATGAGATGCCTCAGAACCCTATGCAATTCTATTGTCAGAGGGTACGAAATTTATTGGCCATTTTCGAAGTCTAACGGGAACCAATACATATTAGTGGTAGTTGATTATGTCTCCAAATGGGTTAAAGCCCAAGCATTGCTGACTAATGATGCTAGTACTGTGGTAAAATTTTTGAAGAGGTTGTTTACTCGGTTTGGAACTCTGTGAATCATCATTAGTGATCGAGGGACCCATTTTTGGAACTCCCAATTAGAAAAAGTGTTGAAACGATATGGGGTACGAAACCACCTTGCCACTCTGTATCATCCGCAAACTAGTGGTCAAGTGGAAGTCACAAATAGAGAACTCAAGTGAATCTTGACGAAGGCTCTGGAACAAGGGAAGCGGGATTGGTCTGAGCGGTTGGATGATACACTTTGGGCTCATCGCACAACGTACATGACCCTAATAGGAACCACTACATACAATCTGGTTTACGGGAAGTCATGTCATCTACCCGTGGAACTTGAACATAAAGCATATTGGGCAATCAAGGCAATGAACTTCGATTTGAGAAAAGCCGATAAACAAAGACTACTTCATCTTAATGAGCTTGATAAATGAAGGTTGAAAGCATATGAGAATGATAGAATTTACAAGGAGAAGATTCGAAAGTGGCATGACAAGCATATAAAGTTGCCTAAGGATTTCAAAGTAGCTGACCAAGTGCTACTATTCAATTCTCAGTTGTGACTTTTCCCTGGAAAACTAAAGTCAAGATGGTTTGGCCCATACACAGTCACCCAAGTATCACCTCATGGGCCAATTGAGATCACTCATCCAGAGAAGAGTACGTTTAAAGTAAGCGGCCACTAGCTGAAGCCATACTTTGGCGGCGAGGTTTGTAATGATGACAAGGAGATATTTTTTCTTCAACCGTCATAAGGTAAGGTAGGTACATCAAGCTAAGTGACGTTAAACAAGTGCTTCTTGGGAAGCAACCCAAGGTTTATAGTTTTTCTATGATTTAGTTCAGTTCTAGCATGAATCAAAGTCTTAGTTTTGGTGTCCTGAATTTTTAATGCATGTGCTATGATATTTTTGTGGATTGTTGATGTTTTCGTGTGCCTAAATGATAATTGACAAAGTCTGAGTCGGTTGAGTATTTTTTCCATGGTATCTGGTCGTGTTTTGATGGTTTTCACAGGCTCTAAGTATCATATTTTTGTTTCTGAATTTTTCTGTGGAGTCTGTGAATTTTTCTAAGTAAACCAGAGAAAACACACGGCTGTGTGCAATTTCCACACAGGCGTATGTTACTAATTTGGGATCAACTAGAGAGGGCACAGGAGCGTGACCTTGCCCCTGTGAAAAACCTTAGAAGGGGCACACGGTCGTGTGGAATTTCCACACGGCCGTGTGAAAACCTGCAGAACTTGAACTCTCCTTCCCGAGAGTCCATAGGGGAGTGTGGCTGCCCCTGTGGGAGACCCTGTTTTACGGCAGATGACCATGTGGTAATTCCACATGGCCGTGTGAAAACCTGCAGAGAGTTCCTCTCCATCCCGAGAAAACACAGGGGCGTGTATCTGCCCCTGTGGGAGCGCTTATGAAAGGCACACAACCGTGTGGATTATGCACACGGCCTTGTCGAACACTTAGAGTTTCTCGGGTTGATCCAGAGAAACCACAGGGTCGTGTGGGTGCCCTTGTATTCTTGGCCAGGCTGGGCACACGGCCATGTGAAAATTTTCAGAGACTTTAGAGAATTCCCGAGAGTCCACGGGGGCATGTGGGTGCCCCTGTGGATCTCCTCTGTGAAGGCACACAGCCGTGTGGCAGTCTCACACGGCCGTGTGGGGTAGTATAGAGAGTAACCAGAGTGCACATAGGGGCATGTGCTGGCCCCTATGAACACTAATTTCAGAGGCACACGGCCATGTGGAATTTCCACACGGCCGTGTGGATTCCTAGAACTCCAAAAGCTGCGATATTATCTAAAGTTTCACTCGTGCCTCTTTATCTAATCACTCTCGAACATTCTCTGAACTCCTCTCTTACTTTTTCGATCTTCTCTTCGTGTTTTTGGAGGATTTTGTTCAGTTTTCCGCCGATTTTTAGGTTCTACACTTCACACCATCGGTAAGCTCTCTCCCGCTCTTCTCCTTCATCAATCTTGATTTAATTTGTTTATTATGGTTGTTTCGCCTGCGTTGCATGATTTATTTACTTGCGAACTTATTTAGCATGGATTTAGAAAAATTTTAGGGTAAAATTTTGAGTATTTCGCCCCACGGCCGTGGGGCTCTGTCAGCCCGATGATCCACAGGGCCGTGAGGATTTTTGCAGATTGTGTTTTTGAACTAATTTTGACAGTTTTTCTTTTTCAATCTTGTAGATATGGCTTCTAGATCCAAGAAATCGGCAGGGAAGCACCCTCGTGAGCCTTCTGCACCCCTCGAGGAAATCGATTTCCCTCTACCTGAGCATCGGATCCGGTTCAGGCGATTATCGCCACTCCGGTTTGGACAGTCACGATATCCGGACCTAAGCACCATCAAAGGGATACATGGTAGCGATAGTATCGCAGACGAGGTCGAGGAGCTCCTGTCCGTGGGTAGTTGGCAGAGATTACTACTGATCAGAGAGCTAGCTATTCGAGAGGTGATACTCGAGGATTTAGCCTCATTCGAGTTCGACAGATCGTACAGTGCTTTCTCCACCTCAGATATTATTCAGTTTAGAGCATTGGGACGACATTTCAGCCTCAGTGTGACCCAATTCTTGACCATGATGGGGTTATATGATGAGGCTTATATACAGACATAGGAGTACGAGGGACTCCCAACTGATTACCCAGGCAGTCTTACTCCGCAGAGAGGGAGTTGTGCAGAAAGGGACATTACAAGCCGGGGTTTTCGAAGGCTATGTACTTGTCTCGCCCGGCCTACAAATACGTTCACACTATTTTGAGCAGGTCAGTGAGTGACCGGGGTGACAACATTGGGGTTTTGAGACGTCAGGAGCTGCTCTACTTATATTCTATGGCTCATAGCGTACCACTCCACCTAGGGCACATCCTAGCAGAGTAGTTGCGCCACCAGGGCCAGTACCCTAGGGTTGGAGTGATCTTCTTGGGGCCCTACATCATGAGACTCCTGATCGGCCTAGGACTCAGAGACGGGGTGCGTGGGGCCGAGAAGACTACAGTATCGGCTCCCCTGAATACAGAGATGACACGACCCTGGTTAGTAATAACACGACCCTACATCATGACACTACAGTATCCCGCAAGTGCACGGGCTTGTCGAAGTAATAAAATTTCCCTGGTTAGTGGGTAGTCGAATCCACAGGGAATAGGGATTTAAGACACGAGATTTCGCTATTTCATTGTGCGGTGTATGAAAAGTGATAATAAAATTGATGAGCGAATTATGGAAGCAATTCAAATAAAAGGTAAGAAATTAAATAGAGAAATGGAAGGCAAGGAAGTGCAAGTAGAAGTGAAAGGAGAAAGACTAGCAATGGATGATATAGGGTATCCGGACAAGCTACCTCTAGGACTTATGCTTCTAGTGCAAAACTATGCAATTATACTTTCCTATTGATGTTAATTGAGTCGAAGATATCCTTAAACTCATGGTCCCAAACCTAAGGTCAACCGTGACTAACCCCAACACTATGTCCTGGCATTAGGATTCACGTCAACCCTTCACTCTGTCGCTCACGCAACTAATTCCCAGGGGAGTATATCTACCTAAGGCTAACACTATGTGGAATTGCTTTAAGCTCTAGGGATTCCTAGTGATAACCCTTTGGTCCAGGTGGAAGAACCCTAGTCTAGATTAAGCCCAGTGTTTAGGATTCACGTCAAGCCTTCACTTTATTGTTTGCACAACTAAGCTCCAAGAGAGTTTATCTGCCTAGTACTTCACTTTATCTCGACGATTAAGAAATCAAGGAAAACGGAGCTAAGGAGAAATCACACCGGAGGGGAAAGGGGACGCTTCGCTACCTCACGACTCACCCTCTCAACCCTTTTCAATCTTAAGTAGTCTAATTCTATAGGAGTTGTCATACCTCCAAAGGACAACCTAGATTGTTCTCAACCCTAGTGTCACGGCTAAGGAAAAACAATTAAAAGAGATAATTAAAACTGAAACCCGAATTTATTCATCAATAATGGAAAAACATAATAACAATGTCATAGAAACATAATAATCCTAGGGTTTACAAGTCCGAATACCCAGGAGGGGTTTAGCTCCTGATGGAGCTATACATGTTCATCAAAATATGAAAGAAAGCACAAAGTAAAGGCATTGATGAAAACCCCCTTTGCGTATGCTGTGGACGTAGTCTTGTGCGGCCGTTGAACGTCGATGACGATGCCGATGACGCGCTTTAAATCTCCACGAAGTCCTCTCTGAAACCCTAGCCGCACTCTCCAGAAGTTGGGGAGAAAGTTAGGTCCAAAGATATCTCAAAAGTCTCCAAAATTGGGCTTTTATAATGTTGAGTTGCGGCTTTAAAATTGGACTTATCGGGACTTCACACGGCCGTGTGGAATTTCCACACGCCCGTGTGAAGTTTCTGGGTTGTTGATAAATTAATTCACACAGCCGTGTGGAATTTCCACACGCCCGTGTGAACTCTCTGAAATCATGTTTTTCGGCAGAAAGTGAATAGTAGCTCGCTACAATGTTTTGCTACAGTAACAAGCTATAGTGCTGCTGCAGTAACTCACCGAAATGCTCCCGAATCCGTTGTTCTTCATCGAGGCCTTTGATTTGCGCACACAAATCAATGGTAGATCATGCCAATTGCTTCAAGTCTCCTTCTTGGTGAAGTTCTCCTAAGCTACACGATTTAGACTTGTTGTGAATGTGACTGCTTTTGTACCCCTCCTGAGCATGCCGAGGGGTCACAGCCAGTACTCGATGCACCCCTGACCAGACAGAGACTGAGGCACCACCCACAGCTCTGGAGCCACCTCCAGTGAGGATCTTTTCTCCCTCTCGGGGCTAGGACAGGTTCGAGCACCTCCAGAGTGCTATGGGTATCCTGTAGACAGAGTTGGCCGAGGTTAGGGCCATGCAGGCAGCACAATTTTCACATACATCGGCACAGCTCGCCGCCATACTTCAGTTACTCGAGCGATCTGTGTCGACGTTACCTTTCGTGGTACAGCCTAGAGCCTCAACTGCACCACCATCTCTTTTACCAGTAGCAGATCCACCAGCTTTAGAGACTTCATCAGCACCAGACGCTCCATTACAAGATACTAAAGCTGAGGCGTCGTACTTTATTTTAGTTTTTCTTTCTGTTGCATTTTTCGCATTATTTTGGACTTGTAGCACTCAAAAAGGGCTCTCCTTCTGAGTTTATCTTTTATTTTTTCTTCTTTTATTTTTCTCGAGTTGTATTTCATTTCTATATCTTTATATACTCGAGTTTAGTTTGATTTCTTCTTGAGCTATACTGAACCCTTGTGTATGTGTGTAGATGGTCTTGGATGTAAGGAAATTGAGGGATAAGTCATAGACACGGTCATGGGACCGTGTGTGTGATAAATGCTCGTGTTATAGTAATGCGAAGCGTTATTATCTTGCACTGAGCATTGATTTAATCAAATTTTATCATTAAAAATTGTGCATTTGTTTACTTTTGTGCATTGTAGGGTTGTGAAGATAAATTGGAGAAAAGGAACGAAGTTAGATCGTGTTCGCCGTTGCTGGGGAGATTCTCGCACTAAGCAAGGAGCAAGGCATGGGCATCGACTTATGAGTGTATGCCAACCTCCTTTGGAAGGGCACAAAGGCAGTCACATTCACAATAAGTCTAGCTCGTGCTAACATGGAGAACTTCACCAATTAGGAGATCTGAAGCAATCGGCACGATCTATCGTTGATGGTGTGCCCAATTCAACGGGCTCGATGAAGAACGACAAATTTGGAGCGTTTTGGCACAATTGCTGTAGCAGCACTACAACAAAATACTGTAGCAAGTTACTGTTCATTGTCTGCCGAAAATCAGCAAAATAGCAACTTCACATGGGCGTGTGGAAATTCCACACGGACGTGTGAAATCCCGATAACTTCAATTTTAAAGCCGCGACTCAACGTTATAAAAGCCCGTTTTGGAGACTGTTTTAGGATCTTTTTGGCTATTCTTTGCCCCAACTTCTAGAGAGGAGCGGGGTTTGGAGAGGACTTCGTGGAGGTTTGGAGTGCGACATCAGCGTCGACATCAAAGTCCGACGGCCGTACAAGACCACAACCACATCGCACACAAGGGGGTTTTCATCTATACATTCAATTTGTTTTCTTATTCTTATTTTGATGGATTTGTATAGCTCCATGAGGAGCTAAACCCCTTATGGGTATTTGGACTTGTAAACCCTAGGATTATTATGTTTCTTTGACATCGCCATTATGCTTTTCCATTATTGATGAATAAAATTGAGTTTCAATCTTAATTTCTTCTTGATTATTATTTTCCCTTAGCCATGACACTAGGGCTGAGAATAAACTATATTATCCTTTGGAGATGTGACAACTCCTATAGGGTTAGACTACTTAGGATTGAAGAGGGTTGAGAGGGTGAGTCGTGAGGTAGTGGAATGTGTCCTTTCGCCTCCGATGTGATTCTCCCTACCTCCATGTTCCATGATTTATTCGCGATCGAGATAGAGTTAGGTGCTAGGAGATAAACTCCGCTGAGGCTTCGTTGTGCGAGCAACAAAATGAAGGGTTGAAGTGAATCTTAGTGCCAGGACTTAATTTTGACTAGGGTACTCTCACCTGGACCAAAGGGTTAGAACTACACATAGGAACAGGGTTAATCACTAGGAATCCCTAGAACCTAAAGCAATTCCACACAGTGTGAGGCTTAGGTAGATAGACTCCCCTAGGGCTTAGTTGACAGGTCAACAAGAGTCAACGGTCGTAGTGAAACCTAATGACCGGAAAATAGTGTTGGGTTTAGTCACGGTTGACCTTAGGTTTGGGACTGTGTGTTTAAGGATCTCCTCGACTCAATTAACATCAATATGATAGTATAATAGCATTGTCTTGCACTAGAAGCATAAGTCCTAGGGGTAGCTTGTCCGGGTACCCATCTTCTCTCATTGCTTGTCCTACTCTTTTACTCCTACTTGCGCTCTCTCACTTTCCACAATTCTATTTTAATTCTGGTTTTTATTAGTTTCTTTCGCACTCACTTATCGATTTCTTTCCATACATAGCATTAGCTACATAGTGAATACTTGTATCTCAAATCCCTATTCCCTGTGGATACGACTAGCCACTCACTATGGTATATTATTACTTCGACAACCCGTGCACTTTCGGGCCCCTGTCAAGGCGCCATTTGTTTATATAAAAATTATAATTAATTAATTAATTATAAAAAAAGATATACATATACAAATACATGTTCTAGTTCAAATCAAATAAAAATTTTAAAATATATTTATCTTAATCACATATAACCAAATCATAATGGAACTAAGATAATATATTGTTAAGATAAAAAAATTTTATAATATTTGGATATATTCCAAGATTGCCTAGAGTACAGATCTCGAGGCAATTTATAAACGTAAACTCAACTAAGAGCACAGATCTCGACGCGATCTAAAATATATAATCTCAAGATTAGCCAAGAGCACAGATCTTGAGGTGATCTAAAATACACAAATCTCTTGATCAACCAAGAGCACAGATTTTGAAAAGATCTAAACTATTTAAATCTCAAGATTAGCCAAAAGCAAAGATCTTGAGGTGATCTAAAATATATAAATCTCAAGTTTAGCCAAGAGCATAGATCTCGAGACGATCTAAAATACACAAATATCATAATCAGGCAAGAACACAGATCTCGAGGTGATGTAAAACACACAAATCTAAAAATCAGGCAAGAGTACAGATTTCAAGGCTGTGCAAAATATAAGATCAGCTAAGAGAACAAATGTTAAAGCGATCTAAATATCTCAAACCTCCATAAAGCGATCTAAATATCTCAAACCTCCATAATAAGTTCAAAAAAATATATAAAAAATCAAATCAAAATTAGATAATAGAATATTAAAAAATATATTAAAGGGAAAGGTTGCTACTGCTGTTGCCGTCGCTACTGAACTTGCTGCCTGCCATTGTTGCTGCTTGTTGTCGCTGCTCGTTATCATCACCGAAATGAAAATATTGAAGCCGTTGTTGTTGCCACTGCCGTTGCTCGTTATCTTCACTGAAAAGAAAATGTTGAGGCCGTTACTGCCTAGAAGCCACCCAAGTTTACCCCAACTCCAAGAAGCCTCACATCTTCCTTGATCTTGAACTCCTATCATCAAGCAATTCGGCTGCTACGATGAAGCAAATCAGGAACTGGAGCTTTGTCTATTCTCGCAACTCCTCGTCGGGGGCGATTGCGCTGCCCGCCGTCCCTTTATCTCAGATGATGTCCCTAATGCACTGCCTACAGTGATGGTTTTACTGTCTCTTGACACCTTAAAAAAATGGCCTCTGCCACCCATGCGGCCATGGAGTTATTCGTCAAAGCCATAACTCACCAGCTTGCAAGTGATGCAGGAAGCAGTAGCCATTGGGATGATAATGGCCTTATACTCGTCGTTGAAGTTCAAATCTGAGGCCGGAGAAGCGAAGAAGAAGAGAAGGAAAGAATCTCTATAGCATCAACCAAGATTGGGATGATCTATTCTATTCACTTTGTTGGGAGGAATGAGATCCTTGCCTAGATCAACAACACCTTCAACTTAATCTATCCAAAGTCGAGGAAGCGGCGTCAGGGCTATGTACTGCTGGCTGATGGACGCCATGCACACGAGAATGGTGCTAATACACAAGGTGAATTTCGATGTAAAGGAGTATGAGATGATATAGAACTATAAGGTCTTGCAGGATGTCTTCAATTGAGGAGAGCAAGCTTGCTAAAGGAAGTTCTCTTGATAACTTAGAATTTATGCAATGGAGGAAGAAGTATTATGATTAAGTTAGTTGTGGCATCATGCAAATTTATAATCCTTTAGAGAGAAGAGATTTATCAAAAAGGAGGACAAGAGATTGATAAGTGCCTGAGTAAACATATTTCTTTATATGTAGTTAGCCTATGCGACTACATATGACCTACTTTATAGCGAAATAGAATGAAATGACTGAGAAGCCTTCTCTTGGCTAAGCTTATTTGCCTAGTTCTTACTAATTACTATTTATTTCTTTTCTTTTATTATATATAAGTAAGCAATTTTTTATTTAGCAAGAAATACTTTCTTTTCACATCCACTTCGCCTTGAGATGTTGAATTGACCCGGGGATATACAAGAGCCCTTACTCAATAAGCCCTCACTTAGACTTAGCAACGAGAGCAGGTAAAGATGATTGCTTTATTGAATAGTCATAGCAATAGAGTTCAAAAGCACTCCCGCCTAGACCTTCGTTCGTGGAGAAAGACCCGATCTTCCTCCTAATATGGAAAAGCATCTTTCTTTCTCTGGTTGCGCCTTTCTTTGTTGCGCTTCTTTAGTTCATAACTGCGCCTTTTTACTTTAATGGAAACGGATAGGCTTTCCAGGTTTTTAACAAAAAATGACTGGAAACGTTGTATTACATCTGCTTACCCCCGTGTATTTGAGTTGTTCATTCAGAAATGAGTCTGTTGCTTCGATTAGGCTTGCTCTTGTACAGTTATCACCCTCGCGTCCTTTGATAAAGCGTATTCTATTTTCAACAAGATCTGCTACAAACTAACTATAATATTAATTAATAGTACATATGTTACCGGGCAGGGGAATAAGAGAATCCTTTTCCAAGCAGAAGTGCGATTGAGTGTTGATAAACGCCTAAACATACGTATTTTTCATGTATTCGGGTGTATGTATTACGTATTTTTTCTATGAATTGACACCCGTTTTTGGTTTGAATTGGTTTCTTTCGTGTTACAGGTACTGATGTGACCCCTTCGAGCTCGTTGATAGAATTTGAGAAGAAATCGGCGACGAGAACACTGTTTCTGAGCGGGGGGGGGGGGGGGGGGGGGGGGTACTGTAGCAACCACTGTAGCACGAACCCTTTGGCGAAATGGCTAAGTCTGGAGGTTCATGCGGTCTGGCATGCGGGCACTGCAGAGGACGCATACGGTGCTGTAGCCGTTACTGTAGCATACGGAACTGTAGTAGTTTACTGTATCGGCACTGTAGCAACTTACACGATTTCGGGTTTTCTCGGGATTTTCTCTCCCCGCATGCGGGGTCGCATACGGGGCCGCATAACGCTCTGGATGATGTTTTTAAGGGTTTTGAGAAGTCATTTTGAGGGAGAGCCCTAGACCTTGAGCAAGCTTGACTTCACCACCTTCTTTGGGAGCTTGAGGCCGGCTTTTGGAGGCGATTCTTGAGGAAAGGACGACGGGGAGAGCACGAGACGACGACTCCACACCTTCGATTTGGATTTTAGAGGAAGTTTGACAAGGGAAGCCACTCCTTGGGTGGCGTCCTTGGAAGCGTCATTCGGCCTTGATCCTTTGAGGGAGTGTTCTTATTATGCTTTTGGTTGTTTCCATGTATTTATTTGCATACTTTGTGATCATGAGCAACTAAACCCCAAGGTCACCGGATGTAGGTGAACCTTGGGGGTGAACTTGTGTATTTTGGATGATTCCTTTCTAGTTTATGCATGTGTGTTGGTTTGAGATCCTTGTTTGGTGGTTCTTGAATGCCTTGATATGTATGAGAACTCTATATGTCAATTCCTAGACAATGCTAGGTTGCATGACCATTGCCCTAGTATTAGGCTCACCAAGCTTGGAACGGAATACATGTACGAATACGCCGTGACCATCGGGTATTTGTACCCCTCCAATTGTTAGGGTTGTCCTTGATTGTGTTTCAACCCTAGCTTGGGGAAATCCATTAAACCCATTGCAATCGTACAAAGATTTGGGCGGAAGAAATTCCGTATTCCAATACTTGTACCGGATTAGGGACCAAACACCGTGACCATCGGGTTGGTCTAATTTAGGGTTTCCCGGTCCAAACCACCCACGTGCATGCTAGTTAGGGTATCCTTAGCACTTTAGTAGCCCCCGAGGGAATCCTCATCCGTGACCATTCCCTCGCCCTGATTTCCCTCAGTATTTGTATTCATTATTTGTATGCTTTTCATACATCCGTAGATTATTTGTAGTTATCTCCTTTGAGTGATTGCTAGGTTAAACAACATTGTGATAAGGAAGTAAGAATAGCTCCTCGGGCCCTTGGGAATATGACCCCCTCGTGCTCGCGCGAGGGGTATTACTTGGCGACCCCGTGCACTTGCGGGTGAGCGATTCAAACGCGTTTCTCACCAAGTGTCTAAGGCATTCAAGGTATGGTTAATCTCTTCTTCGGTTATTTGCATTTGGTCTAAGGCAGTTTTCTCAGGGCAATAAGAACAACGAATACGGCTGAATCAAATATAAAGAGGCCTCGACTTTGGCAGTTTCACTTTGCAAATGGGTCTTTTTGAGGCTACATTTCTTTCAATGAAATTCAAAATTTGAAAGAAATTCCAAATCACTTGTTCTTCAAATTGACTAAACAAAAGTGGATGTTCATCAAGCAAGAAGAATAGATAGATAGACTGAGAACAGAGATATTTTCTGATCTTCAGCGAGCGACAGCACGACAGATAGACTAACAAAGTAGAGCGGGGAAGGCATGAATTCTTTACTTACCGAAGGAAGGAAGGGCAGCTCGCCAACACCAACACCTACTCGTCCTCCTTGTACTATTCCCTTTATGAGCTAAAACAAGCTGATTGAAGCGAACCCTTTGACATGACCCCTTGCGTGTATCCCGCAAGTGCACGGGCTTGTCGAAGTAATAAAATTATCCTGGTGAGCAGGTAGTCGAATCCACAGGGAATAGGAATTTAAGACACGAGATTTCGCTTTCTAGTTGTGCGGTGTGCGAAAAAGTGATAATAGAATTGATGAGTGAATTATGGAAGCAAATATGATAAAAAGCAAGAAATTAAATAGAGAGATGGAAGACAAGAAAGTGCAAGAAGGAGTGAAATAGAGAAAGACTAGTAATGGATGAAATAGGGTATCCGGACGAGCTACCTCTAGGACTTATACTTCTAGTGCAAGACTATGCTATTAGACTTTCCTATTGATGTTAATTGAGTCGAGGTTATCCTTAAACTCACGGTCCCAAACCTAAGGTCAACCGTGACTAACCCCAACACTATGTCCCGGCATTAGGATTCACGTCAACCCTTCACTCTGTCGTTCACTGATTGAATCAATCCACAAGCGCACGGGTCGCCAAGTAATACCCCTCACGCACGCGCGAGGGGATCGTATTCCCTGGGGTCCCAAGAGCTGCTATTACTCCCCTCTAGATGACACTGTCTAGTCTACCAAATATAGATTTAAAATAAGATAAGAAAAATAACAAAAGGGAAAACTATGAACAAGTGGACTAAGGCACACCACAAAAACACATTAAGGAAACAATTAGCAATAAAAGTGCGAGGTCCCCGGGCGAGGATCCCCTCTGGACTACTAAAGCTAGAAGGATGCTAGAGTAATGAAGGTAATGGTGGTTAGGCCAAGAGACGTCCAAAAGTGGGTCACCCTGATGGTCACGGTGATAACGCCTAATCCGGTACGAGTATTGGAATACAGAATCTCTTCCGCCCAAATCCTCCTACGATCGTATTACGCTTAGGGAAATCTCTAATTAGGGTCAAACTCAATATCTATGTTCTTCCCCAACGGGTGGAGGGGTACAAATACCCGATAGTCATGGTGTATTCGTACGTGTATCACTTCTAAGCCAAGCGTGTCTAGTACGAGGGCGATGGTCACGCAACCAACTACAACCTAGAATTCAAACCACAGAGTTCTTATACAATTTGATACAATAAATAACACAAAGCTTAGACCACAACCAAACCAAATACCAAAAATATACTCAAAACGTACAAGCAAGCAAGTTCATCCCAAGCTTCACCGGATGCCCGGTGACCTTGGGAGTCTAGTTCATCATCAACAAAGGAGAATGTATACAAAATAAGAAATACAAGATGAAGCTCATAACAACTCCCCTCGAATAAAGACTAGAAGGTGGTGATGAGATCTTGTCAGACCTGCGCCGGCAAGCTTCTAGATGCTCTCCCTCGAGTATGATCTCCTTCTCCCTTTGATTTGCTCCTCAAAAATGCCTTCTCCCGCAGCCTTGATGCTCTTGAACCCCTAGATGGTGGTGGAGGAGAAGTGGTGTCCAAAGACCCTTCAAAATGATGCCCTAGAAACCATTAAAAACTAATTCCAGCGAGCTATGCGGCCCCGCATGCGAGGAGAGAAAGTTTTCGAGAAATCTCGAAAATCAGGTAAGTTGCTACATCGCGCTACAGTACCATGCTACAGTAAACTGCTACAGTACGTATGCGGCCTGCAATGCGCCCGCATGGTAGACCGCATGAATCTCCTGACCAAGCCGTTTCTTCAAGTGTTCGTGCTATAGTGGTTGCTACAGTCGCACAGTCCGGGGGCTCGAAAATAGTGTTTTCCTTCCCAATTTCTCCTTAAATCATGTTATCGAGCTCCCCCATGGTAACTTTTGTACCTGTAACATGAAGTAAACCAATTTAGACCGAAAACGGGCATCCACACATACAAAAATACTCTATTTATATGTACACATACATGAATAATATGTACATTTAGGCGTTTATCACTCACGCAACTAAGCCTCAGGGGAGTATATCTACCTAAGCCTAACACTATGTGGGATTGCTTTAAACTCTACGGATTCCTAGTGATAAAACCTGTTCCTATGTGTAGTTCTAACCCTTTTGTCTAGGTGGAAGAACTCTAGTCTAGATTAAGCCCCAGCGCTTAGGATTCACGTCAAACCTTCACTCTATTGCTTCGCAACTAAGCCCCAGGGGAGTTTATCTACCTAGCACTTCACTCTATCTCGACCACTAAGAAATCATAGAAAACGGAGGTAGGGAGAAATCACACCGGAGGAAAAAGGGACGCTCCGCTACCTCACGACTCACCCTCTCAACCCTCTTCAATCTCAAGTAGTCTAACCCTATAGGAGTTGTCACACCTCCAAAGGGTAACCTAGATTATTCTCAACCCTAGTGTCACAGCTAAGGGAAAATAATTGCAAAAGATAATTAAAATTGAAACTCGAATTTATTCATCAATAATGGAAAAGGATAATAGCAATGTCATAGAAACATAATAATCCTAGGGTTTACAAGTCAAAATACCCACGAGGCGTTTAGCTCTTCATGGAGCTATACATGTTCCTCAAAATATTAAATAAAGCACAAATTAATGACATTGATGAAAACCCCCCTTGCGTATGGTGTGGCCATGATCTTGTGCGGCCGCCGAACGTCGATGACGATGCCGATGACGCGCTCCAAACCTCCACGAATTCCTCTTCGAAACCCTAGCTGCACTCTCTAGAAGTTGGGGAGAAAGTTAGGTAAAAGATATCTCAAAAGTCTCCAAAATCTGGCTTTTATAATGTTGAGTCGCGGTTTTAAAATTGGACTTATCGGGACTTCACACGGGCGTGTGGAATTTCCACATGCCCGTGTGAAGTTTCTGGGTTGCTGAAAAATTAATTCACACGGCCGTGGTGAATTTCCACACGCCCGTGGTGAACTCTCTGAAATCCTGTTTTTCGGCAGAAAGTGAACAGTATCTTGCTACAGTATTTTTGCTACAGCAGCAAGATACAATGCTGCTACAGTACTCGCCAAAACACTCTCGAATCCGTTGTTCTTCATCGAGGACATTGATTTGGGCACACAATCAATGGTGGATCTTGCCGATTGCTTCAAGTCTCCTTCTTCGTGATATTCTCCTAAGCAACACGAGTTAGAGTTGTTGTGAATGTGACTGCCTTTGTGCCCCTCTAAAAGAGGTTGGTACACACTCAAAAGTCTAGGCTCATGCCTTGTTCCTTGCTTGGTCCGTAACCTTCCCAACAATGGCAAAAACGATCTAACGTTGTTCTTCTTTTCCAAGTAATGCTTGGTCCGTAACCTTCCCAATAATGCATAAGAATACACAAATGCACACCATTTAGTAATACCCGTGCGCTTGCGGTCAAGTAATGACCCACGTGCAAGCACAAGGGGGTCGTATTCCCTGGGGTCCCAAGAGCTGCTATTACTCCCCTCTAGATGACACTGTCTAGTCTACCAAATATAGATTTGAAACAAGATAAGAAAAATAACAAAAGAGAAAACTATCAACAAGTGGAGTAAGGCACACCACACAAGCACATTAAGGAAACAATTAGCAATAAGAGTGCGAGGTTCTCAGGCGAGGATCCCCTCGGGACTACTAAAGCTAGAAGGACGCTAAAGTAATGAAGGTAATGGTGGTTAGGCCAAGAGACGTCCAAAAGTAGGCCACCCCGATGGTCACGGTGATAACCTCTAATCCGGTACGAGTATTGGAAAACGAAATCTCTTCCCCCCAAATCCTCCTACGATCGCATAACGCTTAGGGAAATCTCTAATTAGGGTCAAACTCAATATCTAGGTTCTTCCCAAGTGGGTGGAGGGGCACAAATACCCGATGGTCACGGCGTATTCGTACATGTATCCTTTCTAAGCCAAGCGTGTCTAGTACAAGGGCGATGATCACGCAACCAAGTACAACCTAGAATTCAAACCACAGAGTTCTCATGCAATTTGATACAATAAAGAACACAAAGCTTAGACCACAACCAAACCAAATACCAAAAATATACTCAAAACATCCAAATAAGCAAGTTCAGCCCAAGGTTCACCGGATGCCCGGTGACCTTGGGAGTCTAGTTCATCATCAATAAAGGAGGATGTATACAAAACAAGAAATACAAGATGAAGCTCATAACAACTCCCCTCAAATGAATACTAGAAGGTGGTGATAAGAACTTGTCGGATCCGAGCCGGCAAGCTCCTAGATGCTCTCCCTCGAGTATGATCTCCTTCTCCCTTTGATTTGCTCCTCCAAAATGCCTTCTCCCACAGCCTTGATGTCCTAGATGATGATGAAGGAGAAGAGGTGGCCCAAGACGGCATGAAATGTGCCCTAATCCTCTTTAAAAATCAATACCAGCGAGCTATGCGGCCCGGCATGCGGGAAGAGAAAATTTACGAGAAATTCCGAAAATCGCGTAAGTTGCTATAGTGGCTGCTACAGTAGAACTGCTATCGTGTGCATGAGGCCTCCACTGCACCCGCATGGTAGCCCGCATGAACTCCCTGACCAAGCCGTTCTTCATGTCTTCGCGCTACAGTGATTGCTACATTAATAGCTACAGTACCCCCCCTCCGGCTCAGAAACAATGTTTTCGATGCTGATTTCTTCTCCAATTCTGTCATCGAGCTCGCTGGGGCCTCATTGGTACCTGTAACATGAAAGAAACCAATTCAGACTAAAAACGAGCATCCACACATATAAAAATATTCTATTTATACGCAAACATACATGGGAAATACGTATATTTAGGCGTTTATTAAAAATCCCCACAGCTAAGCATTTGCTTGTTCCCAAGCAAACACACATAAAGAATAGAGGCATGATCATAAACTACTAAACATATGACCTCAAGCTCAATTGTAAAGTACTCCACTAGCATAGGTGGAAAGAAATCTAGAAAGTGAGCTGTACAATGAGTGATCGAGTAATGGTGGCCCTGTTTTATCCAAAGTGCTTCCGTGAGTGTGTGCTGGTTCCCAACCTTAACCTCCACACCCTTGATTACCCTAGGGGTCCATTCACCCCATATATGGTGAGAATGGCATTAGACAGTTAAAAACATCTTCAATACTTAGTTAAAAGTCTTTTGGGTTCCTAAATAAAACTCTAGCACTTAAGTGACAGTGCAACAAGTTCTAGGGGATGCAGTAGAGATACTTATTTCCTTTTTCACAAATAAACAATTTTTTTTTCTGTGTCCGACTAACATAGATTGCACAACAAATCTTTCAGAAGGATGCACATGCTGATTAGGCACAAGAGCCACCTAACCTACTCAATTACAGTCTACATAGACGCATTCATGCTGTACTAGCAGAGGAATACTGTCATAGACTCCACCTTTCTTTTTTTTTCTTTTTTTTTTACTGTACACACTATATCTCATATCCCTTGGTAACCTATCACAATAGGTCACTTAAGGTTACAGAAAACAATGAAGGAACTCAAAAGCTCTTAAAAGAATATTGAAAAAAGAATTTAACAGTCTAATACCAAAATCATTATAATGGGTTGGTTGGAGTGTATAAGGTGGAAGTAATCATGATAGAGCATGGAAAAGCACTAAAGATAAAAACAGGGCATCATTCAAGCACAGTATAAGAATACAACTTTCTTCTATCATTCTTTCAAGATAGGAAGCCCTTAATAATAAAATCATAGCTATCATAGGTAATCCAGGCATGCAATTACAAAAAATTTCAAAGTTCACAAAAATCCAATTCCACTCCCACTTAAAGATGCACATTGCCCTCAATGTGGCTAAGCAATGGAATGCAACAATATAGACAATAAAAACATAGTAGGAGGGTTTCGTGAACTTCCCCGTGTCTCAAAAAATTAGTCTTGAAGTCCATGAGATCGGGGTGACCATTGATAAGTGCTCATGTTATAGTAATGCGAAGTGTTATTATCCAAAAACTTTGACAGGCGGCCCGAAAGTGTACGGGCTTGTCGAAGTAATAAAAGTTACCCCGGTGAGAGGGTAGTCGAATCCACAGGGAATAGGGAGTTAGAATACGAGGTTTCACTATTAAAACTATGCGAAGTACGGAAAAGTGATCAATTGATTCGATGAGTGAATTATGGAAACAATTATACTAAAAGATAAGAAATTAAATAGAAAGATGGAAGATGAGAAAGTGCAAGTAAAGGAGAATAGAGTGGATTTAACAATGAATGAAGCGGGGTATCCGGACAAGCTACCTCTAGGATCTATGCTTCTAATGCAAGACTATGGTATTATACTCTCCTATTGATGCCAATTGAGTCGAGGAAATCCTCAGACTTACGGTCCCAAACCTAAGGATAACCGTGACTAACCCCAACATTATGTCCCAGGCGAGTACATCTACCTAAACCTCACACTACGTGGAATTGCATTAAGTTCTAGGGACTCCTAGTGATAAAACTTGTTCCTATGTGTAGTTCTAACCCTTTGGTCCAGGAGGAAGAACCCTAGTCTCGATTAAGCCCCAGTGCATAGGATTCACTTCAACCATTCACTCTGTTACTGGCGTAACTAAGCCCCAGGGTAGTATATCTACCTAGCACTTCACTCTATCTCGACCTCTAATAAATCAAGGAAACGGAGGTAGGGAGAAATCACACTGGAGGGGAAAGGGATACATCGCTACCTCACAACTCTCCCTCTCAACCCTCTTCAATCCTAAAGAGTCTAACCCTATAGGAGTTATCACGCCTCCCAAGGAAAACCTAAATTGTTCTCAACCCTAGTGTCACATCTAAGGGAAAACAATAGCAAGATAAAATCAAGATTGAAACTCAATTCTTATTCATCAATAATGGAAAAACATAATAACAATGTCAAAGAAACATAATAACCCTAGAGTTTACAAGTCCGAATACCCACAAGGGGTTTAGCTCCTCATGGAGCTATACATGTTCATCAAAGTATATAAGAAAACACAAAATAAAGACATCGATGAAAACCCCCTTGCGTATGGTGTGGCCGTGGTCTTGTGCGGTCGCCGGATGTCGGTGACGATGCCGAAGACACGCTCTAAACCTCCTCGAAGTCCTCTCCCAAAACCCTAGACGCACTCCAGAAGTTGGGGAGAAAGATAGGTCAAAAAGATCTCTAAAAAAGTCTCCAAATCGGGCTTTTATAATGTTGAGTCGCGGCTTTAAAATTGCTGAAACCGGGATTTCACATGGCCGTGTGAAATTTCTGGAATGCTGAATTTCAGCCGATAGTGAACAGTAACTTGACAATCTTTTTGCTGCAGTAATTTGCTATAGTGACTGTGCCGAAATGCTCCCAAATTCGTCGTTCTTCATCGAGGCCGTTGAATTGGGCACACAATCAACGGTAGATCGTGCCGATTACTTCGAGTCTCCTAATTGGTGAAGTCTTCATTGTTAGCATGAGCTAGACTTATTATGAATGTGACTGCCTTTGTGCCCCTCCAAAGGAGGTTGGCACACACTCACAAGTCTATGCTCATGCCTCATTCCTTGCTTAGTCCGAAAATCTTCCCAACAATGGCAAACATGATCTAACTTCGTTCCTTTCCTTCATTTTATCTTCACAACCCTACAATGCACAAAAGTAAATAATTGCACACTTTTTAGTGATGAAATCTGATTAAATCAATATTCATTGCAAGATAATAACACTTCGCATTACTATAACACGAGCACTTATCAACCACCAAAGCTTCATGGTAGATATAGGAGACGGGAAGTGTACTTGATGTCCAAATTCCACCCTGCAAGGTAGAAAAGAACATCAACTCAAGGCATCCATCACACACAAAGAAAATAAAACACACAAATAAACAAACAACTAACATCACAAGAATAACTAAACAAGAAATGATCCAAGCAAGTCCTTTTTGCAATCAAAAACATGAAGTCCAATTTTCTTTAATGCAAGTGTTGTGGGGGATAAGAGTTTACAAGGATACAACAAAATCAGGACAAATACAAGAGAAGAAATGGTTTCTCATGGTGGGATATGAATGAGTTCAAGAAGTGCTACAGTAATTCCCAAAAAATTTTGCAAGAGCTTCTCTTGTACATGGAGCATAAAAATTTTTACAAAGCTTTCAAATTGATCCAAAAACCCACAAAAAAAACAAACAACCAATCTCCCACAACATTAGCATCCATTCAACATAAAAAATAGGAGAAAGAAAGAAGTACCAATCATGCTCACAACTAGGGTTTAGAGAAAGGTACCTAGGAAAGTCGGTGAAGATGATGGAAAAACTCCCAATAAATCATGCAAATTAAGTCCTTGGAAGTAGGAGATTCGTGTAGAGGAATAAAAACGAAGAAAAACAGCAAATGAATGAGGGAAAACGGATGAGAAATGAGAGAGATATGAAGAAAATGGTGAAGAGGTACCAAACATAAAGTGCAGCCCGAGCATCCATGCGGGCTCTTGTGCGGCCGCATAGCAGGCCGCACGGATCTCTGGATGGCATGTGGCCTCTTGTGCGGCCACATAGCAGGCAACACAAGCCTCTGGATGGCATGCGGCCTGCTATGCGGGCGCATAATAGGCCGCATGGTTGGCTGGAGAGTCCCCATGCACTAAAAATGCTCACAAACGAACCCGAAAAAGCACCATACTCGTCCTAGCACTCAAGAATCACATGAAAACAAAGCCGAATTCACCCACAAAAACCAAAACATGATATTTGATGCATGAAGATGAATGATAACACAAGGAACTCATAAGTACCATGAATGAAAACAAGTAAACAAATTATGAAAAACGACTAACTAACAACAATCGCACACTTGAACACAAGGAACACTCAAGCAGGCAAACACACCAAAAATACAAAAAAAACACACATGCAATGAATTTTTATGCTTGGTTTGCCTCCTTAGAAGCGCTTGTTTAACGTCATTAGCTCGACGTACCTTTTTCTTACCTAAGGGGGCTTGAAAATGGTGTGTTCATCCCGGCAAGATATTGTATAAGAACTACCAAGGATGGTCTTAGCTTTCTACCCACATCATTAAATACAATTCCCAGAGTTTCTTTTCTGCACTTAAAGAATATTGATTGGCTTGTTGAATGATCAATGTTGACGCAAGTAGCGTCTTCAAATGTTGTCGATGGAGCTTCTTCCACTTCCTCACATTCTTCCAGTGCCATGATGTCATCCTCCTCTTTCTCTTCTTCAACTTCACCTTGAATTGGATCATCTATCATTTGCTCACAAGGTATAGATGATACCTCAACCGCTTCTTCAATATCCCACATCTCAACATCAATTTCCACCTCAATTTCACCCATGTTCCCTTCCAAACTAGTATCAATATGAGGTAGGTCTTCTCTAGTGCGTGGCAACTCCGTCGATATATTGGAAGACACTCTAATTGCTTCCCCGCAAGTGTACGGGATCGCTAAGTAATACCCTCTGAGTGACACAGGGGTCGTATTCCACTGGGGCCAAGGAAGTACTATTACTCACCCTTCATCTATTTTCTAGCCTATCATTCAATATAAGTGGATAAGAAATAAAACAAATAAACTAATTAAAACTAATCCTATGGCCTGGTAACTAGCACACAGATGCAAGCAAACAAGGGAGTGTCAAGCATGAGAAGGGTGTGTTTGGACAAGGAATCCACCTAGGGTTATCATTAGGTCCCAAACTAGGATGATATAAAGATGCATTGATGAAAGTTGAGACCTAGAGACCTCGTGAGTAGATTAGCCCCGATTTCTCGGCGACTAACCCCTGATCCCATACGAGTGTTAATCGGAATCTCTCTGTATTAACCCACCTACGATCGCAATGATCTCCGTGAAGTCTCTAAGAGGAGTAAGCCTACTATCCTTCGGCTTAAACCTAGCAATGGAGGGCTACCAACACACAATTTCTTGGCATGTCGGTACAAGAGTCCCCTTTCAATCTTTCCTAGATCTAGTATACGTGAGTAGGTCACATCTACGCATACAACTCATAAAAGAATTACGGATTTCTCCACAAATGTAATTCTAGACGTGAAAGCATGAAAGATTGAATCTCAAACAACCATCAAACTAAATTAATAATAACATCCAAAGTTCATACACAAGATGAACCCTAGGGTACATCCAAATCCAAACACAACAATAAGTTAATCCCTCATTACAAGGGACACTTAAACAACATACAAGGAAGACAAAAACATAAAAGAAGCAATGAAAACCCCCTCTAGGTTGTGATCTCCTTGGATGGATGAAGCTTCAAATGATGATGCAATGGTGGCGTAGAACTTCACACAAACTCCTTCTCCCTCTTGGTGATGATGTGTGCTCGTTTCCCACAAAGATCGCCGCCAAAAGGTGGCCGGAAGGCCTCAAGAATGTGTGGTGGCGGCGGCGTCAAAGGCCAAGAAAAAGTCCCCTTTTGTGTGCCCTAAAAACATCTATAAATATTCCCGCAGTATCCCGGGGTGGATAGATGGATCCCGGGGTGGATAGATAGGCAAAAACAAGGCAAAACTTGTCTCATGTGGGGGTGCATCCCGTGGTGGATAGGGGGCCGTGAGAGCTAGTTGAAATTCACTGTCTTTTGATGCTCACGGCCCCTTATACGGCCCCGTATATTGTACTGTTCACTCTTATGCACTTCCATCATTTCCAGCCCAAAACTCCTCAGGTGCAACAGCAACTGCAACAGTAAATATGCTACAGTGCTCCAGCTACAGTAATACGCTACAGTGTTGTGACGCCTGATTTTCATCCTTTTTCGCCCAAATTGCATTCTCGTGCTCGTCATGGCTCCCCCGTGTCCTACAACATAAATGATAGTCGATTAAGCACAAAACTGACATCAATTATTAACAAAATACATGCTAAGTGAATAAAATACGTATATTAAAACATATACATTTAGACACTTGTCAAACATCCCCACACTTAAGTGTTTGCTTGTCCCCAAGCAAACGAATCATGAAAAATAAGGAGACAGATAAGTGGCTAAATGTATTATCTCCGGCTCGAATAAATATAAGATTCTACAAGCAATGAATAATGATATATAGATGTTGAGTTACAATCAATAAGTACAACAAAAAGATCCTGTCTCTCCTCTTATATGTCTGTGCAGTATAAGTGAATCTTATATCTCATTTGCCCTTTCTTGGTCTAGCCTACTGACTTCAATCAGTATAGCTCTAGATGCTAATTACTCCACATACAAGAATACTGGGTCTTAAAATGCCAAGTGCTACCTCAATGAACAAGTAAGATCCTTCTAACTCATGAATTTGAAACTAAATCCCTATTCTTCTCAAAACATCAAGTAGGAAGTCTAAGTAATCACTAGGGTTTTATTAACATGTATATTCACTTTTTTTGCTTTTGTTTTTTTGCTTTTTTTTTTTGAGTCCGCCTAACATAGACTACACAAAAATCTTTCTGGAGGGTGCACATGCTTGTTAGGCACAAGAGCCACCCAACTACTCGATTACAGTCTACATAAATGCATTCATGCTTCATTAGCAGAGGAATACTGACATAGACTCATTTTTTTTCATATTCACCCTAGATCATGTCTTTAGACTACACTACAAGTTACAAAACTAGGACTAGCTCAATAAGGCTTAGAAGTTCTTAAGAGTTCATTGAAGGATAGAACTTAGTCTTCTAAGGCCAAGTACTCAAGGTTGTGTGTTAAGCATACAAGAGAGTTAAAGTAGTCAAGTTGGCTATTCCTAGGGCATCAACAAAAAATTCAGTGCACAAGACAATACTAGAAGTGAAACAGGATTCAATAGAGCACAAAAATTTGTACCTCACATCAATCATTAGTTCATGCTTGAAGAATCTAACAAGAATGAACAAAGCAATCATTGATAACACTAGCATGTAAATATGGCCATAATATATGTAATACACCCATCCCCACACCTAGCGTTGTACATTGCCCTCAATGTACACTAATCATGGATAACATGGCAATATAATCAATAAAAACATTAGAGGAGGGTGAAAATGAACTTCCCCGGTTTATCTTGTGCAACTAGCAATGTGTGACCCGAACATAGAGTACGGTGAGTTATACATGTCAGGTCCAATCTCCATTGAATGCGGAGAAGCTCACCAAATTTCCCTTAATGCCCTACAAGGCAAAACGGGCACATCATCATTCCACAAAATTCACAAAGGAGAGATGGGGAGTAATCATGCAAAGACTCAAACAAAACACAAAAATAACACAAAAGCTATAAACTAAAGTCTAAGACAACAAAACAAAGTGTCCACGCTAGTCCTTGTCGTTGATTGCTTGTCGATTCCTTCTTCCACTACATTCCTACAAATCATGAAAAACCTAATCAAGCATAGAGGAAACCAAGACAAACCAAAATGTGGTGCAAAATATGGAGAAAAATTGGGTAAAATGATGAATAGTACCCATACGGCTGCATAGGGGGCCGTATGGGTACTGTTCACTCCGAAAGAACCTCCCCAAAAACATGAAAATCCAAAACGTTTTACATAAAATCAATTGAAAACTCATCCATAACCATCACACCACCAAAATCAAGCAAAATGCTTGAAAACATCCACACAAAAGCTCCAAGAATGCAAGAAAAATGAAAAACATAAAGTTAGGGCATCAAAGAGCTTACCGACGAAAACTTGAGAAAACTAGAGTTAAGCTCAAAGAAAACCATTAGATCGACTTCTCAAAGAGGTTAGGAGGTGATCTAGGAGAAGAAATGAGAAGATTTGGCCAAGATTTGGTGGAGAAAGAAAAGAGAAAATCGTGTGGGAAGAAGGAGAAATGTAGAGAAAGAGAGAGGGTGGCAAGAACTTAATGTGCAACAGTATCCATACGGCCCCCTTAAGGGTCGTGAGGGGGGCCATATGCCCTAGGCAAAACTCACTGGATGGGGGCAGACGGCCTCTCAAACGGCTCCTTAAGGCCGTGAGGACCTGGAAAACTCTGGAAACCTTTCAAATGCAACCAAAAACACCAAATGAAGGCCATGAATTGATTAAGAACACCTCCAACTTGAAAGAAAAGCTTAAAAACTCGATCTAATGCATGACATAACATCAAAAACATGCTTCTCAAGATGATTAATAATTAAAACACAAAAACGACGATGAGAAAAATGTACAAGGCAAACAAGCATGGACTTATTCAAACAAACAAAAATATGAAAGAAACACAAATACACAAAACACACTCAACTAAAAACACAAAAAGAAGATAATGAAGAAATTTGAAGCTTGGGTTGCCTCCCAAGAAGCGCTTGTTTAACGTCATTAGCTCGACGTACCTTATTCTTACCTAAGGAGGCTTGAAAAGGGTGTGTTCATCCCGGGTAGAAGTGGCATAAGGACTACCAAGAAATACGAACCATACCTTCTGGGATGTTGCAAATTTGGAGGTCAAGCATGAGTCACCTTTTGGCCTCCATGGGAAAAACTTGGGCCGGGCATTGTGCAACTTAAACTTGGGCGGATCCTTAGATGGCTTGAACCTCCTCCCCGCTTCTTCTTTGGTCCCGGCAAATATTCCTTTGAGTACCCCATGACAAAATTACCTGGGCCTCCACGGAAAAAGCTTTGGTCGAGAGTTATTCAAGCTCGGCACAAGTGGGTCCATGGATGATTTCCACCTCCTACCCACATCTTTTTCCTCAACCCATGTAGAATTGCCTTGAACTACCCATAAGTGTTGTTTGGGTCTCCAAGGGAACAAATTTGGTTGAGAACTTGTCAAGCCTTGCATAGGTGGATCAAATGGAGGCTTCAACATCCTATCCACAATTTTTTTCTTAACCCCTCTTGAATAGTCAACAATTGCCCACAAAATTTGTTTAGGCCGCCAAGGAAAAATTTTTGGTTGGGAATTGTCCAAGCCCGGCATTGGTGGGTTCAAGGATGGCCTTAGCTTCCTACCCACATCATCAAATACAATTCCCGGAATTTTCTTTCTGCACTTGAAAATTATCGATTGATTCATGGAATGGTTAATGTTGAGGCAAGTAGTGTCTTCAAATGTAGTCGATTGAGCTTCTTCCACTTCCTCACATTTTTCTATGGCCATGTTGTCATCCTCCACTCTTTCATCTTCAACTTCACCTTGAGTTGGAACATCTATCATTTGCTCACAAGGTATTGAGGGTATCTCAATTGCTTTCTCAACCACTAACACCTCAATACCAACTTCCACCTCAAATTCACCTTTGCTCTCTTCCCAATTAGTGTTGCTAGGAAGACTTTCTGAATTGTCCTTGGCAAGTTTCCCAACTTGATGTTCAAGTGATTGCACCGAGGCTTGAAGATTTCTCAGGATGGACACAAAACCATTGAATTAGACATTCACTTTCCCAAATTGTGTTTCCATGCTACTAGTGACGCTGTTGAATCTTGATTCGGTGTTAATCATGAACTTAGCAAGCCCGGCAACGGCGCCAAAAACTTGATTGCTTCCCCCGCAAGTGTACGGGATCGCCAAGTAATAACCTCTGAGTGACACAGGGGTCGTATTCCACTGGGGCCAAGGAAGTACTATTACTCACCCTTCATCTATTTTCTAGCCTACCATTCAATATAAGTGGATAAGAAATAAAACAAATAAACTAATTAAAACTAATCCGATGGCCTGGTAACTAGCACACAGATGCAAGCAAACAAGGGAGTGTCAAGCATGAGAAGGGTGTATTTGGACAAGGAATCCAGCTAGGGTTGTCATTAGGTCCCAAACTAGGATGATATAAAGATGCATTGATGAAAGTTGAGACCTAGAGACCTCGTGAGTAGATTAGCCCCGATTTCTCGGCGACTAACCCCTGATTCCATACGAGTGTTAATCGGAATCTCTCCGTATTAACCCACCTATGATCGCAATGAGCTCCGTTAAGTCTCTAATAGGAGTAAACCTATTATCCTTCGGCTTAAACCTAGCAATGGAGGGCTACCAACACCCAATTTGTCGGCGTGTCGGCACAAGAATCCCCTTTCAATCTTTCCTAGATCTAGTATACGTGAGTTGGTCACATCTATGCATACAACTCATAAAAGAATTACGGATTTCTCCACAAATGTAATTCTAGATGTGAAAGCATGAAAGATTGAATCTCAAACAACCATCAAACTAAATTAATAATAACATCCAAAGTTCATACACAAGATGAACCCTAGGGTACATCCAAATCCAAACACAACAATAAGTTAATCCCTCATTACAAGGGACACTTAAACAACATACAAGGAAGACAAAAACATAAAAGAAGCAATGAAAACCTCCTCTAGGTTGTGATCTCCTTGGATGGATGAAGCTTCAAATGATGATGCAATGGTGGCGTAGAACTTCACACAAACTCCTTCTCCCTCTTGGTGATGATGTGTGCTCGTTTCCCACAAAGATCGCCGCCAAAAGGTGGCCGGAAGGCCTCAAGAATGTGTGGTGGCGGCGGCGTCAAAGGCCAAGAAAAAGTCCCCTTTTGTGTGCCCTAAAAACATCTATAAATATTCCCGCAGTATCCCGGGGTGGATAGATGGATCCCGGGGTGGATAGATAGGCAAAAACAAGGCAAAACTTGTCTCATGTGGGGGTGCATCCCGGGTGGATAGAGGGCCGTGAGAGCTAGTTGAAATTCACTGTCTTTTGATGGTCACGGCCCCTTATACGGCCCCGTATATTTCACTATTCACTCTTATGCACTTCCATCATTTCCAGCCCAAAACTCCTCAGGTGCAACAGCAACTGCAACAGTAAATATGCTACAGTGCCCCCAGCTACAGTAAATATGCTACAGTGCTGCCCGCCTGATTTTCATCCTTTTTCGCCCAAATTGCATTCTCGTGCTCCTCATGGCTCCCCCGTGTCCTACAACATAAATGATAGTTGATTAAGCACAAAACAGGCATCAATTCTTAACAAAATACATGCTAAGTGAATAAAATATGTATATTAAAACATATACATTTAGACACTTATCACACTCCTATCTTGTTTTCCATGCTTGGAAGAGACAGATGGGCACTAAAATTTTTGGAATTCGTCGCTTCAAGTTCAGCATCCGAATTCATCATAAATCTTTCAAGCACATCTTGTGTATTGAAGCCCCATTCATTAAGTGGCCTACTTTGAACGACTTGAGGGTGGTAATGCCATGGTTCTTGAAAGGGGGGTTCTTGTGGCAATCCTTGGTAAGGGTGCTCCCATTGTTGAGTATAATGATGTGTAGAAAAATTTTGGTATCCTTGCCAATATGGATAGTAGTCATTATGGTGTGGATTGCTCTAGCGTGCTCTCATGGCAAAATATTCTTTCATCGCTTTCTTAAATGCATAGTTTCTTGTGGCTAATAGTATTTCTCTATGGTCCATGGCCCTGTATAAGCAAACAAAATTAAAATTAATAAGCTATCAAAGAAAACAAGAAAGAAGTAAAATAAATAAATATGCACAAAATGGTAAAGGACGCATACAAAGGCCAAAATTTACAAAAGGAAATAAAAATGACTAAATTTGTGAACTAAAGGTGTTCCTAGCATCCTTGGAAGTCCCCGTCAACAGTGCCAAAAACTTGATGACTTGACCACAAGCGCACGGGTCGCCAAGAAATACCCCTCATGCAAGCATGAGGAGGTCGTATTCCCTGGGGTCCCAAGAGCTGCTATTAATCCCCTCTAGATGACACTGTCTAGTCTACCAAATACATATTTGAAACAAGATAAGAAAAATAACAAAAGAGAAAACTATAAACAAGTGGACTAAGGCACACCATACAAGCACATTAAGGAAACAATTAGCAATAAGAGTGCGAGGTTCCCGGGCGAGAATCCCCTCGGGACTACTAAAGCTAGAAGGATGCTAAAGTAATGAAGGTAATGGTGGTTAGGCCAAGAGACGCCCAAAAGTAGGCCACCCAGATGGTCACGGTGATAACCCCTAATCCGGTACGAGTATTGGAATACGGAATCTCTTTCCCCCAAATCCTCCTACGATCGCATAACGCTTAGGAAAATCTCTAATTAGGGTCAAACTCAATATCCAGGTTCTTCCCAAATGGGTGGAGGGGCACAAATACCCGATGGTCACGGCGTATTCGTACATGTATCCCTTCTAAGCCAAGGGTGTCTAGTACAAGGGCGATGATCACGCAACCAAGTACAACCTAGAATTCAAACCATAGAGTTCTCATGCAATTTGATGCAATAAAGAACACAAAGCTTAGACCACAACCAAACCAAATACCAAAAATATAATCAAAACATCCAAACAAGCAAGTTCATCCCAAGGTTTACCGGATGCCCGGTGACCTTGGGAGTCTGTCTAGTTCATCATCAACAAAGGAGGATGTATACAAAACAAGAAATACAAGATGAAGCTCATAACAACTCCCCTCAAATGAAGACTAGAAGGTGGTGAAGAGAACTTGTCGGATCCACGCCGGCAAGCTCCTAGATGCTCTCCTTCGAGTATGATCTCCTTCTCCTTTGATTTGCTCCTTCAAAATGCCTTCTCCCGCAGCCTTGATGTCCTAGATGATGATAGAGGAGAAGAGGTGGCCCAAGACAGTATGAAATGTGCCTTAATCCTCTTTAAAAACCAATTCCAGCGAGCTATGTGGCTTCCCATGCGGCCCCGCATGCGGGGAAAGAAAATTTAAGTAAAATCCCGAAAATTGCGTAAGTTGCTACAGTGGCTGCTACATTATGGTATTTGTGTATGAATACTTGATTTACATGTATGGTATTTGTGTGGTTTATGGTTCAAGATTGGTGCACTTTGATGTATTGGTATGCATGAGAACTCTGTGTATCGATTTCTAGGTTATACTAGGTTGCGTGACCATCGCCTTAGTATTAGACACACCAAGTGTGGAAGGGATACATGTACGAATACGCCGTGACCATCATGTATTTGTACCCCTTCAACCATTAGGGTTGAGCCTAGATGTTGTGTTTGACCTTAATTCGGGATTTCCCTAGGCTTAATGCAATCGTGTGAGGATTTGGGCGGAAGTGATTCCATATTCCAATACTCATACCGGATTAGAGGTTATCACCGTGACCATCGTGGTGACCTACCTTTGGACATCTCTTGGCCTAACCACCTTTACCTGTGTAATTCATGTATCCTTCTAGCTTTAGTAGTCCCGAGGTGGTGTCCTGTGGAGTAGCCTCTACTGCCACTGTAGTAAAATAAAAATAAAACTACACCACCTCAGCGTCGGTGTACTGTGGAGTAGCCTCCAGTGCTACTGTAGGCTCTACTGGTGTGGGTGGATAGGCTGCTGATGGAGCTGGTGAAAGTGGTGGAGTAGGGGCCCGAGGCTGGACCACAAATGGTGATGACACGGCCTGCTTAAGTAATCGCTAAATTGTGTCAAGCTGTGCCATCGTCTCTGTATGCTGTGTGGTCTGGGTGGCTCTCAGCTCGGCCACCTCTGTTTGTAATACACCCACAGTACTCTCGAGGCGCTCGAATCTGTCTTGGCCTCGAGATGGAGAGTAGATACGCACTAGAGATGGCTTCGGTACTGTGGGTGGTGCCTTAGCCCCTGCCTGTCCTGGGGGTGGCTCTAGTGCTGCCTGTGAACCCTTTTCCTGCTCCCCCTGTGTAGACTTTAAGTGGGGGATGATCATAGTATATACTCCTGGTCTTGATCTGTGGACCATCCCCATCATCCTCAGAGTCTCTCTGCTAAGCGGAGATGGTACTGTAGTCTTCTCTGCCCCGCATACCCCCTCTCGGAGACCTATCCCGATAAGGAGTCTCGTAATGTAGGGCCCTGAGAAGATCACTCCAATCATAGGGTACTGGCTCTAGTGGCGCAGGTACTCAGCGACTAGATGTCCCAAGAGGAGTGGTACTCCCTACACCATGGATTATAGATATAGTAGCTCCTGTCGGCTCAGGACTCCCGTGCTATCCCCTATGCCACTTATGGACTTGCTCATAACTACATGTAGGTATCCGTAGGCAGGTCTGGAAAAGCAAGATGCCTTGGAGACACTCGGCTCGTACTGCCCCTCCCCGCACAATGCCCTATAGGCTTTCTGCGGTGTCAATGATCCAGGGTAGTCTGTGGCGAAGCCCTCGTACTCCTCAGTCCTAGTGTAAGCCTTATCGTATAAAGCCAGCCAGACTAAAAATAGGCTCACACTCATGCTATAGCTCTGACCAAGTACCCAAAACTGTATAGTGTCGACGTCTATGAAGCTCGTATACCCTCTATCGAACTCAAAAGAAGCCGGTACCTCTAGTGTTATTGTGCGGATCACTGGCTCTTTGATCGACAGTAAATGGTCCAATCCCCCTACTGCCAAGAGCTCCTCCACCTCGGTGGCTATAGTGTGACCCCCTGGATATCCCGCAAAATGCTCAAGTCGGGGAAACGGCTCTGTCCAAAACGGAGATCCGATAATCGCTTGAACCATTCCTGATGCTCAGTGTCGAGTTTCGGTCTCTTTGCACTTGGTTGTTGTCCAATTGCCTCTGTTGTTGTTGTCGTTTCCCTATTTAGTTTTCTTTGAATCTTTTTGTCGAGTCTTTGGAGTTGGTTGCCGAGTGTTTGAGCGTGTTTTGGTCACGTTTTAGAGGAGTTTTGAGTGTGTACGGGTTGTGCATAGGCCGCGCAAAGTTGCGCGGGGCTGTGCACAAGCCGCACAGCCCCTCCTGAGGGTTGTGCGGCCTCTGTGCGGGGCTGCACAGAGGCCGCACACTCCAAGCAGAAGGGTGTGCGGCTGGTGTGCAGGGCCGCACACCACCCGCACACCCTTCTGCCTGTGGTGTGCGGCTGGTATGCGGGGCCGCGCATAGCCCGCACATCTTCGTTGTTTTGCTTATAAAAACCCGAACTTGGCTTCTTTTCTTCATTTTCTTCTCTTCTAAACACCTCCATCTCCTTCTCCTCTCTTCCTCCATCATCTCTTATGGTTCTAAGTCCGGCTTAGAGGATGTTTTAGGGCTTGAAACTTGGATCATCAAGTTAGTCCTTCACTTGATCAAGGTAAGCTCCAACCTTGTTTCCCTTCTTCCTTGTTCTTTGATGAGAATTGTTAGGGTTGCTTGTAAGCCCTTATAAGAGCTTGATTATGGTCTCTTTTCTCCCTCTTTGATGGCAAATCTTGTGAGGATTTATTGTATTGAATTGTATGACCTTGAATCCATGAAATCCATGAACCTCCAAAACCCTAATCCCGGAATTACTGTAGCACCGACCATGTTAGGTCATTCTTGGTTTCTTTGGTTGTTTTATGAGTTGTGAGAGGTCTCCTCCTTGCTATAACTTCTTGCCTTGGTGTTTAGCAAACCCTAGAAGCAACCATTCCCCATTATTGAGCATTTTCCTTCATTCTAGTTAATCCTATAATTATTGATGTTTGGATGCTTGTTTGGTTGTTTAATTGCTTGTAGGAGGTGAGGCTTCGGGTAAGGGCAAAGAACCGGTGGAGAAGTGACTTCAAGGCATTTTGCTCGCCGAGTTTGTGAGTGGGAAATTTACCAAAATGGACTATGATTCATGCATGATATTTTCTTGTTATTGAGTTGCTTGTTTTGAGTTATAAAATCCTTATTGCTAAACTTCTACAAGACTTAAATTGATATTTAGAATCATGATGATTTAGCAGATGAGCTTATTTCTTCAATTCTTGCAAAGTGTATATATAATGCTTATGGTTTGGAACTCTATGTTCAAATATATGTTTTGAACTATGTATTTTCAAAAGATTGATGTTCACATTTTGATGATCCAAAAGCATTTGAAACAAAGTTGATTTCGTTGTATTTAGTCAATGTTGACGTGTATTTTCAAAATACACCCTCCTATAATGTTTTTGATGAAGAACGGTTTCATTAGTCATGATTTGATCAATTGATCACCCTTGGGGTGAAAATTGTTATTGTGAGCACTTATTGTCTCTCATTGAGAATTATGTTATCATGATGTTTATATTGAGCCTACGGGCTAAGTTATTGTTTAAATTATTTGTTGGTGACATGGGAGCCGAGCTCCAGAACTTGCTGTAATAAGAATTAGACGGTTTCCATAGGCCGACCTATATAGAGGTGGCGTGGAATACTGTCAAAAACGGTTATGCCATGTCAGGTGGGAACGTAGAGTCCTGACATGGATATAGTTGGGTTGTTCGGAGTCACCACACGAACTTCCCAGCGGCCAATGCCAAGATACGCGCATCTTGGTAGCTCTAGACCTAACCAGGGCCATGGTTAGCGACGGAGGGTTTTGAGGCCATTCTGGACATTATTGTTTATTTGTGAATGTTGAATTTACTTATTTCTAAGTATCTTGATATTTGGAAACTATCAACAAGTATTGTGCTTATGCTAGGTCCAGGATTCCATGTATTTTCATGATGTTTTCAAAGAATCTCTATTTATATTTCAATGAGAAAAGCTATGTTCTTATGAGATATTTGCTACTCAAAGTATTTTCCATTCTTGTTATGCATTGAAATATTTTTATGATGTTTATCTCTATTTGATCATGTTCGAACTATAGTCCTGTGACTAACCCCTCACTGAGTAACCTAGTTACTCACCCCCCTCTTTCTTCCTCCCAGGTGTTAGCACAGCGTAGCGGTGAAGACGTGAAGTGCTTGGCTAGAGTCTTCAGTGTCTTCTCATTTTGGGGTTATGTATGTTATTTATGTCTTGGCATGTATTGTTAGGGATCCACTATGTATTATTAAACCCTTTCATGTCTTCTCCATACTCATAATACTTGGTATGCTGGTGTTGTCCATATTTTGTAGGAGGAGTGTATCCTCTATCTGGAGTGGTTGATATTATCTTTCTTAGGTACCCCTTGTGATGAGTATCAGTGTGTGTGGTACCTTGTTGAGTAATACAAGTAATTGTTGTTGAGTTATGTTTTGTGAATATAGATATATTGTACAGGGAACAGGTTAGCCTTACGACTACCTAGGGTTGAGGCAGTGTTAGACCTCCCCTGGGTTGTCGTGGCGGTATGTCGTGCTTGGGACCTGCGGGTCGGGGCGTGACATACTTTAGTGGTATCAGAGCCAGGTTTAGATTTAGGCTTGGGTTTAACAGTTTAATCCAGTTCTAGTGTCAGTTCCCTGATTTGGGTCAGGAGTATGTTTTTTTTTTTTGTCTTTGTACTTAGTGGATCCCAGTAGAGTTGCATATAGCATTGTTGCATGTAGGAAATTGTTTCTGAAGAGTGTCTTGTGTTTTCTTTTCAGTAGAATGCGAGCACAGCGTTCACGCACTCGCCGTGGGAGAACCACTCCCCCTCCTGTTGCTACATCGAGAGAGCAGAGGGGTGGGAGGCGAGGAGAGCCATCCCCGCCTTCCTCTCCGTCGCCACCTAGGCAGGATGCCAGTTCAGGCCATGATCCTGCTGTGGCAGCTTCAGTGCATGCTCTTGAGGTTCAGGGAGCTGCTCCAGTACTTGGTTCTATTCCCACTCCAGAGGCAATGGAAGCCTTCAGGGCTCATTGGGCAAGCAAGGGAAGGCAACCTACCTATCAAGAGTATCAAGACTTCCTAGATTACTGGAGGAATTTTGGTGGATAGGCTCCATCAACCCCAGCACCAGCACCAGCACCACCAAAAGCCCCAGCAGCTCAGCATGCACCAGCAGAGGCCAGTGGATCCAGTCAGTCTCTAGTTTTGTCCAAGCTTTTGAAGGAAGCCCGACAGCTTGGATGTGGATCTTTTGATGGCACTAGTGATGCCATGATTGCTAAGGAGTGGATCAAGAGGGTGACTTCTACATTTGATGATATGAGTTTAGCAGATGAGATGAAACTCATGGTTGCTACCAGACTACTTGAGGGGCGAGCTAGGATTTGGTGGGAAAGCTTGAAGAGCAGATCCTTTGGGAAAATCACTTGGACAGATTTCTTGCATGAGTTTGATGAAGAGTACTACACTCGATTTCATCGTGATCAGAAGAGGCACGAGTTTATGAGATTGGTTCAGGGGAACAGGACAGTTACAGAATATGAGACAGAGCTGAAGGACTTGGCTACTTTTGTTCCTGAGTTGGCACGTACAGAAGAAGTCCTTTGTTCCAAATTTGAAGTTGGCTTGAACTTGGGCATCAGAGAGAGGATGACAGTCACAAGCAAGCAGAGTTTCAAAGAGATGGTACAGTCAGCTTTGAGAGCAGAGCAACTTGTTAGAGAAGGCAAGCGAGTTAGTGAAAACATTGCTAAGAGAAGAATCTTGGAGATGGGACAGCCATCCAAGAAGAGCAAGAGTGAGGGTTCCTCTAAGGGCACCTCTGTTTCAGGTCCACCTAGACCTCCACCTTCCCACAGCAGTGATCAGCAGAGATTCTCCCGTGCTGATAGTGCTCCTAGTGTCAGAGGCCCAGAGGCTAGCAACAAGTGCAGGAACTGTGGGAAGCCACATAAGGGACAGTGCTTAGCTCCCCGCAAGTGCTTCCAGTGTGGTTAGACCGGACATTTGAGATCAGCTTATCTAGAGCTAGGACAGAGTTGGTCTGCACCACCATCTTAGGGTCATCCTAGCCAGTCCAGAGGTCCACAGCTAGTGGCATCTACGCCAGTCCCTACCAAGTCAGGAGCTGCCAGCAACACTTCACAGCCGAGTTCCCAGCGACCTCAGACCAGAGCTCAGACCAGAGTCTTTGCCATGACAAAGGAAGAGGCTGAGTGTAGGCCCAATGTGATCATAGGTACACTGTCTATCTTTCAGCATGATGCTTATGCATTGATTGATTTTGGATCCGAGCGTTCTTTTGTTAGCACTGCACTTGCATGTTATGCCGATAGCCCTCCTTCTCCCTTAGAGTGTGAGTTGGTGATTCAGACTCCTCTTGGTGAGGAGGTAGTCAGGAGTTTGGTGTTTAGAGAGTGTCCTGTGGTAGTCTGTGGAGTAGTGTTGGAGGCAGATTTAATTCCTTTGGAGATCAAGGATTTTGATGCCATTCTTGGCATGGATTGGTTGGATAGGCATCGTGCTTCCATTGATTGCTTCAAGAAGGAAGTAACTTTTCCTGGATCCTTGGGATCCACAGTTGTGCTGAAGGGTGTGAGAAGGACTCTACCTTCGTGTTTGATTTCAGCTTTGGAAGCTAGAAGATTGGTGAACAAGGGTTGCCCTGTGTTTTTGGCACATGTGTTGGATACCAGAGTTCAGGAGCCAGCCTTAGAGGAGATGCCAGTAGTGAGGGAGTTTCCAGATGTTTTTCCTGAGGAACTGCCTAGTTTGCCACCAGACAGGGAGTTGGAGTTTGCTATAGACCTACTAACTGGCACGGCTCCTATTTTTATACCACCCTACAGGATGGCACCAGCAGAGCTGAGAGAGTTGAAGACTCAATTGCAAGATCTTGTGGATAAGGGTTTCATTCGTCCAAGTGTTTCACCTTGGGGTGCGCCAGTTCTCTTTGTGAAGAAGAAAGATGGATCTTTGAGATTGTGCATCGACTACAGACAACTTGATACGATTTCCGCAAGCGCACGGGTCGCCAAGTAATACCCCTCGCGCAAGCACGAGGGGGTCGTATTCCCTAGGGCCAAGGAACTACTATTACTTCCCCTTCATCTATTTCCTAACCTAGCAATTTTGTGATAAAATCAAGATAAGAAGAATAACAAAGAGAAAACTATAAACAAGTGATCTAAGGCACACCAAACAAGCGCATTAAGGAAACAATGAGCAATAAATGAACGAGGCCGCGGGCGAGGATCCCCTCGGGACTACTAAAGCTAGAAGAATACTCGAATCACACAGGCAAAGGTGGTTAGGCCAAGAGACATCCAAAGATAGGTCACCCCGATGGTCACGGTGATGACCCCTAATCCAGTATGGGTATTGGAATACGGAATTTCCACCGCTACGGTATTTCTACCGCCCAAATCCCCACACGATTGCTAAGGGCCTAGGGAAATCTCAAATTAGAGTCAAACACAATATCTAGGCTCAACCCTAATGGTTGGAGGGGTACAAAATACCCGATGGTCACGGTGTATTTGTACATGTATCCCTTCTAAGCTTGGTGAGTCTAACACTAGGGCAATGGTCATGCAACCTAGTATTACCTAAAAATTGATACACAGAGTTCTCATGCATACCAAGGCATTCAAATACACCAAACTTAAACCACAAACCACACAAATACCATACATATAAATCAAGTATCCAAACAAGCAAGTTCATCCCAAGGTTCACCGGATGCCCGACGACCTTGGGAGTCTAGTTCATCATCAACAAAGGAGAATGCCTACAAAACAAGAAATACAAAGTAAAGCTCATAACAACTCCCCTAAGATGAAGACTAGAAGAAGATGGTGATGAGAACTTGAAGGATCCGCACCAACAATCTCCTAGATGCTCGCCCTTGAGTGTGTGATCTTCTTCTCCCCTCGATTTGCTCCTCAAAAATGCCTTCTCCCGCAGCCTTGAAGTCCAAGAAGATGATGGAGGAGAATGGTGGCCAAAAGATAACAAGAAGAATGCCCAAAAGGCCTTTAAAACCTAATTTCGGGATGCTATGCGGTCACCCATGCGGCCCCGCATGCGGGGAGAGAAAGTTTCCGAGAAATCCAGAAAATCGCGTAAGTTGCTACAGTGCCGCTACAGTAGTTTTGCTACAGTGGAATTGCTACAATCGTATGCGGCCTCTGCAGTACCCGCATGGTAGCCCGCATGATCTTCCAGACTTAGCCGTTTTGCCAAAGGGCTCGTGCTACAGTGCTGCTACAGTATCCCCTACAGTACCGGAGCTAAAAAAATGGTCTTTTTCCTGCCAATTTCTTCTGAAATCATATTGTCGAGCTCCCCACGGTATCTTCTGTGCCTGTAACACGAAATAAACCAATTTAGACCGAAAACGGGCATCCACACATACAAAAATACTCTATAAATACGCAAATATACATAAATAATACGTACAGTTAGGCGTTTATCAAACATCCCCACACCTAAGCGTTTGCTTGTCCCCAAGCAAACAAACATGAAGAACAGGGGCAAGAAGATAAACGACTAACTGTATGACCTCAAGCTCAATAGTAAAGAACTTCACGAGCACAAATGGACAGAAATTAAGAAGTGAGCTGTTCAACGAATAGTCAAGTAATACTAGCTCTGTTTCCCCTAGAGTGCTCCCGTGAGTATGTGCTAACTTCCACCTTGACCTCCACACCCTAGATTACTCGAGGATGCCCATTCACCCCACGCACAATGAAGACGGCATTAAAATGTTAAATACACCCTCAATACTCAATTAAGAGTCCTTTGGTTCCTAGATAAAACTTTAGCTCTTAAGTGACTACACAGCGAGGACCAGGGGATTAAGAGACTTTATTACTCTCACGTAAATACAGACATACACTTTTTTTTTTTTTCTGAGTCCGACTAACGTAGACTGCACAAAAATCTTTCAGACGGATGCACATGCTGGCCAGGCACAAGAGGCACCCATCCTACTTGATTACAGTCTACATAGACGCATTCATGCTATATTAGCAGAGGAATACTGTCATAGACTCCTTTTTTTTTTTTTTTTTTTTTTTTTTGAAAAATATATGTATAGACTAACTCTCAAATCCCCTGGTTAAACCCACTACAATAGTTCACTTTAGGCTAAAGAAAACAACGAAGGAACTCAAAAGCTCTTAAAAGAGTATTGAACGTAGAATTTAACAATCTAATGCCAAAATCATTATGATGGGTTGGTTGGAGTATACAAAGTGGAAGTGATCATGAACAAGTATAAGGATGCACTAAAGGTGAAACAGAGCTACATTCAAGCACAGGTAAAGTACAGCTCACAACTATCATTCTACCAAGCTAGGAAGTCCTTAACACGTAAATCATAGCTATCATGGGTAGTCAAAACATGCAATTGCAAAAATTGTCAAAGTTCACGAAAATCCATCTACACCCCCCACTTAAAGATACACATTGCCCTCAATGTGCCAAAGTATTAGCATGCAAAAATATAGACAATAAAAACATAGTAGGAGGGTTTCGTGAACTTCCCCGAGTCTCAAAACATGAGTATTGAAGTCCATGAGATCGCGGTGACCACCAAAGCTCTTGTACAAAATGGAGAAAGAAAGTGCGCTTGATGCCCTCATGCTACCCTGCAAGGTAGACAAGAACATCAACTCAAGGCATCCATCACACACAAAGAAAATAAAACACACAATTAAACAAACAACTAACATTACAAGAACAACTAAACAAGAAACGATTCAGGCAAGTCCTTTGTGCAATCAAAAACATGAAGTCCAATTTTCTTTGATGCAAGTGTTGTGGGGGATAAGAGGTTACAAGGGTGCAACAAAATCAGGACAAATACAAGAGAAGAAATGGTTTCTCATGATGGGAAATGAATGAGTTCAAGAAGTGCTACAGTAATTCCAAAAAAAAAAAATTTTGCAAGAGCTTCTCTTGTACATGGAGCACAAAAATTTTTACAAAGCTTTCAAATTACTCCAAAAAACCACAAAAACAACAAACAACCAATCTCCCACAACATTATCATCCATTCAACATGAAAAATAGGAGAAAGGAAGAAGAACCAATCATGCTCAAAACTAGGGCTTAGAGAAAGGTACCAAGGAAAGTCCGTGAGGATGATGGAAAACCTCCCAAAAAATCATGCAAATTAAGTCCTTGGAAGTAGGAGATTCGTGTAGAGGAAGAAAAATGGAGAAAAACGGTGGAAGAATGAGGGAAAACGGATGAGAAATGAGAGAGATATGAAGAAAACGGTGAAGGGGTACCATCGTTAAAATGCTGCCCGTGAGTCATGCGGGGTCTTGTGCGGCCGCATGGTACCCCGCATGGGGCTCGGGAAAAAACATGCGGCCTGCTATGCGGCCGCATAGCAGGCCGCAACGCTCTCGGGAAAAATCATGCGGCCCCTTGTGCGGCCGCATAGCAGGCCGCACAAGTGTCAGGAATTCTCCAACACACAAGACTGGCTCAAAAACTCTCAAATTAACCATCGAACTCAACCTAGCACTCAAAAATCACATGAAAACAAAGCCGAATTCACCCACAACACCCAAAACATGATATTGAATGCATGAAGATGAATGATAACACAAAGAACTCACAAGTATCATGAATGAACATAAGTAAATAAATTATGAAAAACAACTAACTAATCCACAAACACACACTTGAAAACAAGGAACACTCAAGCAATCAAACACACCAAAATACGAAAACACACATGTTATGAATTTTAAAGCTTGGGTTGCCTCCCAAGAAGCGCTTGTTTAACGTCATTAGCTCGACGTGTTTTACCTCAAGGGGGCTTGAAGACGGTGTGTTCCTCCCGGCTAGAAGTGGCATAAGAACTACCAAGAAAAATGAAGCGTACCTTCCGGGATGGTGTCAAAGTGGAGACCAAGCATGAGTTACCTTTTGGCCTCCACGGAAAAAGCTTTGGCCGGGCATTGCACAATCTAAACTTTGGCGGATCCTTGGACGGCTTGAACCTCCTCCTCGCCTCTACTTTAGTCCCGGCTGGATTTCCTTGGAGCATCCACAAAGCTTGTTTTGGCCTCCAAGAGAATAAAGAAGGTTGAAAAAATCTCAAGCTTGGCATGGGTGGGTCCTTGGGGGGTGTAAACCTCCTACCCACATCTCCTTCTTCAACCATTGTCAATCTTCCTTTAATTACCCACAAGAATCGTTTGGGCCTCCAAGGAAATAGTTTTGGTTGGGACGTGTCTAACCTCGGCATAGGTGGGTCAATGGATGGCTTCAACCTCCGACCCACAATTTCTTTTGTCCCAAATAATTCTTTCTTGTGCTTGGTTTTCTTGTTGGTTTTTATGCAAACGGCTTGCTCAAGTGCTATCAATGGTGCTCTTTTGACTCCTTCAACCTCCAATATACCAAAGTTCTCTTCCTTGTCATTATAGGTTGTAGTTGGGCCTTCCATTATTGGTTCACGAATTTGTTGTTCAACTCGGCTCTCTAGCTTGTGGAGAGATGCTTGCATAGCCGAAAGTGCGGCATGAACGACCTCAAATCTAGCTTCATATTCGGCAACAAGGACCGAGTGTTGTTCAGATTGGGCCCTAGCAAGATGTCCAACATGGCTCTCAAGAGAATGAATAGAGGCTTGGACATTTCTCAATACGGTGCCAAATTCATCAAACCTTCTGTCTATCCTTTCAAACTTTGCCTCCGTGGTGATCATGAATCGCGCCAAGACCTCCTCAGTAGTATATCTCCTTTCTTGCGAAGCACCATGGTTAGGACCTGGAGGGCAATTTTGAGCTTGCATTTGTCAAGAATAGTGTACCTCGCACAAAAAAGAAAGAAAACACAAAGTGAAACAAAACAAAACAAAACAAACAAAATAAATAACAAAACAGTATGTACAACAAGGAAAAAAAAAAAAAAAAAAAAACAAAGTGGCTAGAGCAATAGACTACAGGTTTTCCTAGTATTCCTTGTGAGTCCCCGGCAGCGGCGCCAAAAACTTGATACGATTTCCGCAAGCGCACGGGTCGCCAAGTAATACCCCTCGCGCAAGCACGAGGGGGTCGTATTCCCTAGGGCCAAGGAACTACTATTACTTCCCCTTCATCTATTTCCTAACCTAGAAATTTTGTGATAAAATCAAGATAAGAAGAATAACAAAGAGAAAACTATAAACAAGTGATCTAAGGCATACCAAACAAGCGCATTAAGGAAACAATGAGCAATAAATGAACGAGGCCGCGGGCGAGGATCCCCTCGGGACTACTAAAGCTAGAAGAATACTCGAATCACACAGGCAAAGGTGGTTAGGCCAAGAGACATCCAAAGATAGGTCACCCCGATGGTCACGGTGATGACCCCTAATCCAGTATGGGTATTGGAATACGGAATTTCCACCGCTACGGTATTTCTACCGCCCAAATCCCCACACGATTGCTAAGGGCCTAGGGAAATCTCAAATTAGAGTCAAACACAATATCTAGGCTCAACCCTAATGGTTGGAGGGGTACAAAATACCCGATGGTCGCGGTGTATTTGTACATGTATCCCTTCTAAGCTTGGTGAGTCTAACACTAGGGCAATGGTCATGCAACCTAGTATTACCTAAAAATTGATACACAGAGTTCTCATGCATACCAAGGCATTCAAATACACCAAACTTAAACCACAAACCACACAAATACCATACATATAAATCAAGTATCCAAACAAGCAAGTTCATCCCAAGGTTCACCGGATGCCCGGCGACCTTGGGAGTCTAGTTCATCATCAACAAAGGAGAATGCCTACAAAACAAGAAATACAAAGTAAAGCTCATAACAACTCCCCTAAGATGAAGACTAGAAGAAGATGGTGATGAGAACTTGAAGGATCCGCGCCAACAAGCTCCTAGATGCTCGCCCTTGAGTGTGTGATCTTCTTCTCCCCTCGATTTGCTCCTCAAAAATGCCTTCTCCCGCAGCCTTGAAGTCCAAGAAGATGATGGAGGAGAATGGTGGCCAAAAGATAACAAGAAGAATGCCCAAAAGGCCTTTAAAACCTAATTTTGGGATGCTATGCGGTCACCCATGCGGCCCCGCATGCGGGGAGAGAAAGTTTTCGAGAAATCCAGAAAATCGCGTAAGCTGCTACAGCACCGCTACAGTAGTTTTGCTACAGTGGAATTGCTACAGTCGTATGCGGCCTCTGCAGTACCCGCATGGTAGCCCGCATGATCTTCCAGACTTAGCCGTTTTGCCAATGGGCTCGTGCTACAGTGCTGCTACAGTATCCCGCTACAGTACCGAAAACGGGCATCCACACATACAAAAATACTCTATAAATACGCAAACATACATAAATAATACGTACAGTTAGGCGTTTATCACAACTGAACCGGGTGACAATCAAGAACAAGTATCCTTTGCCAAGGATAGATGATTTGTTTGATCAGTTAAAGGGAGCAAGAGTGTTCTCCAAGATTGACTTGCGGTCCGGGTATCATCAGTTGAAGATTAAGCCCGAGGATGTTCCAAGGACGGCATTTCGGACCCGTTATGGACATTATGAGTTTTTGGTGATGCCATTTGGTTTGACCAATGCCCCCGCAGCATTCATGGACTTGATGAACAGAGTGTTCAGGCTTTACTTGGACAAGTTTGTGATTGTGTTCATTGATGACATTTTGGTCTATTCACCTTCAGATGAGGATCATGTTGAGCACTTGAGGATTGTTTTGCAAACTCTTCGAGAGAAGCAATTATTCGCCAAGTTTTCCAAGTGTGAGTTTTGGCTTTATGAAGTTGGGTTTCTTGGACATGTGGTGTCAGGAGAAGGTATCTTTGTGGATCCAAAGAAAGTGGAAGCTATTGTTGATTGGGAAAGGCCGAAGAATGTGACTGAAGTTCGAAGTTTTCTTGGACTTGCGGGTTATTATAAGAGATTTGTGGAAGGATTTTCCTCGATTGCCTTGCCACTGTCAAAGTTGACTCGCAAAGATGTGAAGTTTACTTGGAATGATGAGTGTGAGAAGAGCTTTCAGATGCTGAAGGATCATTTGATATCAGCTCCAGTGCTTACCTTACCAGAAAGTGGGAAGGAGTTTGTAGTCTTCAGTGATGCTTCTCGTCAAGGCTTGGGTTGTGTGTTGATGCAAGAAGGCAAAGTGGTGGCCTATGCTTCTAGGCAGTTGAAGCAACATGAGTTGAACTACCCTACCCATGACTTGGAGTTGGCAGCGATGGTCTTTGCTTTGAAGATTTGGAGGCATTATCTCTTTGGAGAAAAGTGTCAGATTTTCATAGACCATAAAAGCTTGAAGTATCTCTTCACTCAGAAGGAGTTGAATTTGAGGCAACGACGATGGTTGGAATTAATCAAGGATTATGATTTGATCATTGACTATCATCCTGGAAAAGCCAATGTGGTAGCCGATGCCTTGAGTAGGAAGAATACTTCAGTGTCCTCCATGAGAGTGTCTTACTTGCAGCTACTTTCAGCAATGAAGAGTTTGAGATTGGAATTTGAGACTGAAGACAGTGGAGCTTTAGTAGCCAGCTTTGTGGTGAGACCTTCACTGTTGGAGTGTATTAAGGAACTTCAGAGCAAGGATGAAGAGTTATTGATAGAAACACAGAAGTTGCAAGCAGGTGAGCCTAGTGAGTTCAAATTGAGAGAAGATGGAATCCTAGAGTTTCGAGGACGTGTTTGCGTTCCAGCAGATTCAGAGCTCAAGAAAGCTATATTGGAAGAAGCTCATTCTTCAGCTTATGCAGTTCATCCTGGAAGTACCAAGATGTACAGAACAATCAAGGAAAGCTATTGGTGGTCAGGGATGAAGAGAGAGATAGCAGAGTTTGTGGCTAAGTGTTTGGTATGTCAACAAGTCAAGGCAGAGCACCAGAGGCCTTCAGGACTTTTACAACCTCTTCCAATCCCAGAGTGGAAGTGGGACCATATCACCATGGATTTTGTGATGGGTTTACCCCGAACACCTCGTGGTTTCGATGCAGTGTGGGTGATAGTGGACAGACTAACCAAGTCCGGGCATTTTCTAGCAGTGCATAGTAAGTATTCTTTGGAGATATTGGCAAAGTTGTACATTGATGAGATAGTGAAGTTGCATGGAGTGCCAGTCTCTATAGTTTCAGATCGAGACCCCAGATTCACTTCTCGTTTTTGGCCAAGATTTCAAGAAGCTTTTGCTACAAGTTTGAAGTTCAGCACCGCTTATCATCCTCAGACAGATGGCCAGTCCGAGAGGACCATTCAGACTCTTGAAGACATGTTGAGAGCTTGTGTTATGGATTTCCAAGGGAGTTTGGATCAACACCTAGCCTTGGTGGAATTCGCCTACAACAACAGTTTCCAAGCAAGCATCGGCATGACTCCATATGAAGCTTTGTATGGAAGAAAGTGCAGGACTCCTCTTTGTTGGAATGAAGTTGGAGAAAGGAAACTTCAGAGTGTGGAACTGATAGATCAGACTATTGAGAAAGTGAAAGTGATTAAAAACAGATTGAAAATAGCCCAAGATCATCAAAAGAGCTATGCTGACAACCGCCGAAGATTCTTGGAGTTTGAGGTTGGGGATAGAGTGTTCTTGAAGATCTCTCCATGGGAAGGAGTAATTCGGTTTCGAGGTAGGGGAAAGTTGAATCCCCTGTTTATAGGTCCATTTTTGATCCTAGAGAGGATTGGACCGGTAGCTTATCGTTTGGAATTACCGCCTGAGTTGGAGAAGATTCACAACGTGTTCCATGTGTCCATGCTGAAGAAGTATATCCCCAACCCATCTCATTGTCTTGAAGTGCCACCAGTTGAGTTGAGAGAAGACTTAAAGTTTGAAGTGCAACCCGTGATGATTCTTGATCGCCAAGAGAAGATGCTTCGCCGAAAGGTCATTCCTTTGGTCAAGGTGTTGTGGAGGAATGATGTGGTAGAAGAGGTTACTTGGGAGGTGGAAGAGGCAATGTTGTGCAAGTACCCTCATTTGTTTGAAGTTAGAGGTATGTGAAATTTCGGGGTCGAAATTTCTGTAAGGGGGGTAGGATGTGGAGTTTCGGTCTCTTTACCCTTGGTTGTTGTCCAATTGCCTCTGTTGTTGTTGTTGTCATTTCCCTATTTAGTTTTCTTCGAATCTTTTTGTCGAGTCTTTGGAGTTGGTTGCCGAGTGTTTGAGCGTGTTTTGGTCACGTTTTAGAGGAGTTTTGAGTATGTACGGGTTGTGCATAGGCCGCGCAAAGTTGCGCGGGGCTGTGCCCAACTCCTATAGGATTAGACTACTTAAAATTGAAGAGCGTTGAGAGGGAGAGTTGTGAGGTAGCACCGTACCCCTTTCCCTTCCGATGTGATTTCTCCCTACCTCCGATTCCTTGATTTATTAGCTGTCGAAATAGAGTGAAGTGCTAGGTAGACATACTCCCCTAAGGCTTTGGGGTGACGTGAATCCTATGCATTGGGGCTTAATTTAGACTAGGGTTCTTCCACCTGGACCAAAGGGTTAGAACTACTACACATAGGAACAGATTTTATCACTAGGAGTCCCTAGAACTTAAAGCAATTCCACGTAGTCTTAGGTTTAGGTAGAAATACTCCCCTGGGGCTTAGTTGAGCAATGAACAGAGTGAAGGGTTGACGTGAATCCTATTGCCGGGACATAGTGCTGGGGTTAGTCACGGTTGACCTTAGGTTTGGGACCGTGTGTTTAAGGATTTTCCTCGACTCAATTAACATCAATAGGAAAGTATAATAGCATAGTCTTGCACTAGAAGCATAAGTCCTAGAGGTAACTTGTCCGGATACCCTATTTTCATTCATTGCTAGTCTCTCTTTTACTCTTTACTTTCACTTTTCTTTCTTTCATCTTTCTATTCATTTCCCTTGCTTTTATTCTAATTTCCATAAATCCACTTATCACTCCGATTATTGTTTTCTCATATATCGTACGACTGAATAGCAATTTCTCATCTTTTTAATCCCTATTCCCTGTGGATTCGACTACCCACTCACCGAGGTATTTTTATTACTTCGACAAGGCCGTGCACTTGCGGTACACACGCAAAAGGTCGTGTCACTTCTCCCCCTCTTCACCCCACTTCCACACTATTCACTCAATTTTCATCAAACTTCTTCTCTTTTGTCCTTCATCTCTCCACCATTTTCCTTCATTCTTTTTGTATCTAGAGATGACACACAGAGACGACACACAGCCGTGTGGAATTTCCACACGGGCGTGTGTTGCCGCTCAGAGCTCAAACAGACAGTCCACAGGGGCGTGTTCATGCCCCTGTGACCGACCGAGTGAAGGGTACACGGCCGTGTGGAATTCCCACACGGCCGTGTGTAATTCTGCAGAACTTCAACTCTCATTCCAGAGAGTCCACAGGGGCGTGTGGATGCCCCTGTGTGTGCCAATGTGTTGCGGCACACGGCCGTGTGGAATTGCCACACGGCCGTGTGAAACTCTACAGAGTTTCCCTTCCATCCCGAGAAAACACAGGAGGTCCTGTGAAAAACACATGGCCGTGTGGATTTATCACATGGCCGTGTGAAACACATAGAATTTGTCGGGATATCCAGGGAGGCCATAGGGGCGTGTGGGTGCCCCCTGTGGCCGGCCTTGCGCTTGGCCAGGTTGGGCACACGGCCGTGTGGGATTTCCACACGGCCGTGTGTATGTTCTGGAGAGCAAACAGAGGAAACTCAGGGCGTGTCATTGCCCCTGTGACTGATTCCAGTGGAGGTACACGGCCGTGTGGAATTTCCACACGGCCGCGTGGATGCGCTGAACACGAAAGACTGTGGTTTCTTTTAAAAATCTATTTGTGCCTTTTCGATTCTAAATGCCTCCACACTCAATGGATGTTTCCTCCCATCTTCCCAACCCTCTTTTCGTCCTTTTAAGGAGTTTTTAAGTCATTTTCCGGCCATATTCGAAGTTTTTGATTTACATTTTATCGGCAAGCATCTTTTCTCCTTTTCTTCGTCCATCTTTTCTTTCTTTTTCAGCACCAGGATCACTATCAACAGTAGCAACAGCATCGGCACTAGTAGCAGACGACACCGACGCTTAAGGCGTTTCTAGTTTTATGTTTCATTTGTTTTATTTTACTTTTATTGAGGTTCACTAAACCCCCTTGTGTATACGTGCAGATGGTCTTGGATGTAAGGAATTTGAGGAATAGGCATAGGCACGTTCATGGTACCGTGTGTGCTCCACAAAGCATTGAGACTCAACTCTCAATGAACCGAGCTCCATCAAACACAAAACTTGCAGTTCAGGGAAGTATTGTTTCAATTACCTACCCCTACACTAATTGTTTTAATTGCTTACTTTTCATTATGCTTGCATGCGTACATTGGGGACAATGTACATCTTAAGTGTGGGGGAGAGTTCACATTGCACACACATTTACTTGTGCGTTCAATTGCTTATGCTCATATAGCCTATGGCGGTTCACCTTAGTTGCAACGGTTGTATTCTTAGAGTTTAGGAGAATTTTTAACATTGTATCCTATCATGCTCTAGTTTCTACTTGAATTTTTGGGGAATTTTTGCTCGATTATCTTATATTGCACAACTTACTCTTGGAATCTTTTGGAAACTCAATCTTGAAGTTTTTAAGGACAAGTTTATCGTTGTTCTTAGTTTTACTTTGGAAAATGCATATATAACAAAAAAAAAATATGAGTTTGTGAATAGTTGCTTTCTTTTATGTATGTATTTGGGGTGCAAAGAGCTACCACCTATGAAATATGTAGCTACTGTCATAAGTTGGATACAAGTTACGCCCTAATAAGAGAAAGAGCTATCTCATGGGATGCGTGAAAGCTACTACCCCGGTACAAAGAGCTACCTTCTCGAAAGTGTGAAAGCCACCTTTGGCGGCCGCCTAGGAAAGGGCTGCCTTCAAGGATGTGTGAAGCTACTACTTCTCTCTTTAGTTTTGTTTTTGTATATAAATAAGTCTTTTCTAACAAAAGTTTGAGGAGTACTCGTTGGTTCTCTTGAGTGAAATCACACACACTAACACATTTTCGAGTTTTTATCCTTTTTGATTTGAGTTTTTCGCTAGAGCAATGATAAATTTATGCAATATTTTGATTTCCCCTTACTTGTAGAATGCTTCTTTTGCATACTTTTGGTGAACCTAAGGCCGAGCACTTTCAATTGTTCTTCCCAAGTATTTTCACATTCTATTTTGCTTGAGGACTAGCAAAAGCTTAAGTGTGGGGGGATTTGATAAGTGCTTGTGTTATAGTGACGCGAAGCGTTATTATCTTACTTTGACCATCTATTTTATCAGATTTTATCACTAAATAGTGTGCGTTGTGTACTTTTATGCATTGTAGGTTTGTGGAGCTAATTTGTAGAAAAAGAACGAAGTTAGATTGTGTTCGCCATTGTTGGGAGGTTTTCGGACCAAGCAAGGAACAAGGCACGAGCCTAGACTTGTGAGTGTGTGTCAACCTCCCTTGGAGGGTCACAAAGGCAGTCACATTCACAACAAGTCTAACTCGTGTAGCTTAGGAGCACTTCGCCAAGAAGGAGACTTGAAGCAATTGACACGATCTACCATTGATTGTGTGCCCAATTCAATGGCCTCTATGAAGAACGACGGATTCGGGAGCGTTTTCGGCAAGTACTATAGCATCACTGTAGCTTGTTGCTGTAGCAAAAGCGTAGTAGCAAGCTACTGTTCACTGATGAGCGAGCGCGCGACTAGCTACAGAGCTAGCACGCGACTCCCCGGCCGCAAGTGCACGGGTCGTCAAGTAATAAACCTCACGAGGAGGGTCGTATTCCCAAGGGCCCGAGATCTACTATTACTTCCTTTTGGGAGTCACTTTCTAGTCGATCGAAACAGGGTTGAAGCAATATTAAAATAATAAAAACAAGTAAAGGAATGCAAATGAGATAAAACTCAATCCGGAATAAAATAGAGATGAAGAATCCAATAATTATGAAAGGCCTCGGGCGAGGATTCCCCCGGGAGAAGACTAAATACGAATGACCAAGATAATTATAAAACCAGGGTTAGCTTGGTTTCGGTCCGCTAGACTCGGATGTCGACTACCCCGGAACCTCCGTAGTGTAGCCCTAATCCAGTACGGGTTTCTCTATCCAGAAAAATACCCCTACGATGTCAATGAGAACAAGGAGTCTTGATTAGGGTTAATCTAATGCACGCTCTCGGCTAAATTAACCCTAATCGCGCGGGAGGCTATTAACACCCGGAACCTCCGGTGTATTAATACATGTTACCCTCTTTAACTCATCAAAGGACCTAATACAAGCTAGCATCCCGCCAAACAAGTATCATTCAAAATCAATTCTACGGAATCCATCCATTGTAGAATGAACAACATGATGATGAATTAAAACCAAACAATCAAACTAACACATTCATTTAAAGCAAAATATAGGTCATTCATACAAAGTCTCCTCCCAAGGTTCACCGGGAGCCCGGCGGCCTTGGGAGGTTTAGTTCAACATCACAAAACTAAGGAGCTCATCATACAACAATTCCATCCAATAAAAACAAGAAAAACCCCCTCGAAGATGTCGACTAGGGTTGATGGCGTAGCTCGTCGGATCCGCGCCGGCGAGCCCTATGAAGCTTCTCAACGTCTTCCCCTTCTTCTCTCCTTCGAAACTAGCCGAAAATCCTTCCAAAATCCCTCAAGAAATGGTGAAATGAAGTCTAGGGCAAGTGGAGGCCGGATGAGAAAAAGATCCCCTGAAAAACTCTTCAGAACAAGCATATATAGCCCGAAGGTGTGCGGGCACTGTGCGGGCCGCACAGTGCCCGCACAGCCTTCTGGCTGTGCTGTGCGGCCAGTGTGCGGGCCGCACACTGGCCGCACACTTCTCTGTCTCTCTTGTGCGGTCACTGTGCGGGCCGCACAGTGGCCGCACACCCTTCTGGCCAGGGTGTGCGGCCACTGCGCAGCCCGCACAGTGGCCGCACACGGCCGAGAAAAATGTGTCCGCGTGCGGCGCGTCGGCTTCCAGGGTGCTCCAACTCTTCGTTCCTTCTTCAATCATCCCCGGAATGACACGAATATGGTCAAAACTTGCGCACTTGGTCCTTGAAACCCTGAAATGAAAAAATAAAACATCAAGTGCGCAAAAACTCATCGAAAATACACATAAGTTGCATGAATGTACAAGAACATCATAGCTATAACATGATGTATTTAGGCACTTATCATTCACTTTCGGCCGAATTTCAGAATTCCAGAGAATTCACACGGGCGTGTTAAAATTCCACACGGCCATGTGAATTAATTTTTAGCAGACAGAAACTTCACTCGCCCGTGTGTTAATTCCACACGGCCGTGTGAAGTCCCGATAAGTCCAAATTTAAAGCTACGACTCAGCATTGTAAAAGCTCGATTTGGATATCTTTTGACCTATCTTTCACCCCAACTTCTGGAGAGTGCGGCTAGGGTTTCGGAGAGGACTTTGTGGAGGATTGGAGCGCGTCATCGGCATTGTCACCGACGTTCGACGGCCGTACAAGACCACGACCACACCATACGCAAAGGGGGGCTTTCATTGATGTCTTTATTTTATGCTTTCTATTATACTTTGATGAACATGTATAGTTCCATGAGGAGCTAAAACCCTCGTGGGTATTCGGAGTTGTAAAACCCTAGGATTATTATGTTTCTATGACATTGTTATTATGCTTTTCCATTATTGATGAATAAATTCGAGTTTCAGTTTTAATTATCTTTTGTTATTGTTCTTCCTTAGCCGTGACACTAGGGTTGAGAACAATTTAGGTTATCCTTAAGAGGTGTGACAACTCCTATAGGATTGGACTCATTAAGGTTGAAGAGGGTTGAGAGGGAGAGTTGTGAGGTAGCAATGTACCCCTTTCCCTTCCGGTGTGATTTCTCCCTACCTCCGTTTCCTTGGTTAATTAGAGGTCGAGATAGAGTTTTAGGACTCAATCTAGACTAGGTTTCTTCCACCTGGACCAAAGGGTTAGAACTACATAGAGGAACAGGTTTTATCACTGGGAATCCCTAGAGCTTAAAGCAATCCCACGTAGTGTTAGGGTTAGGTAGATAGACTCCCCTGGGGCTTAGTTGACAGGTCAACAAGAGTCAAGGGTCGTAGTGAATCCTAATACCGGGACATAATGTTGGGATTAGTCACGGTTGACCTTAAGTTTTGGGAATGTGAGTTTAAGGATATCCTCGACTCAATTAACATCAATAGGAAAGTATAATAGCATAGTCTTGCACTAGAAGCATAAGTCCTAGAGGTAGCTTGTCCGGATACCCTATTTCATAATCACTGCTAGTCCTTCTCTATTTACTCCTACCTGCATTCTCCCACCTGTCATCTTTCTATTTTAATTCTTATCTCTTTATATTTGCTTACATATTCACTCATTGATTATAATCTCACTTTTGGTACACCGCATAGCTAAATAGTGAAATCTTGTGTTTTAAATCCCTATTCCTTGTGGATTCGACTACCCACTCACCAGGGTAATTTTATTACTTCGACAAGGCCGTGCACTTGCGGTATACACGCAAAAGGTCGTGTCATCGATCCTGCTTTATATTGGGATAGTTGAGAGGTCGGGAGACACTTACCGCCTCCCGCGCAGTGGTGACACAAGCACCCATGACCCCGACACCTCTCGGGATTCTGAGACAGGATCCGAGTCTTATTCAGAGTCTGCCCTTGTACCCGAAGCAGTACCTAGCGGGAGTCGACCATCACTTGAGGATAGTTTCGCGGAGTTCCGCATCGAGGTCCGTCAGCAGTTGTAGACCCTTGGGACATCTCAGGAGGCGCTGGCAGCATCAGTGAGAGATTTAGCCACATCACATCACAGGGCCGCATCCAGAGCAGCATGGCCGAGATCTTATCAGACATGCGTGGCGCTTCATCATCTGTCGGCACCTCCTCCACAGCTACCACGTGCTTTGCACCATCACTCCCTCTAGATCTCTAGACTCACAGCACCACTTTTAGTTTTTCTGTTGTTTGTACTGATTTTTATTTCTAGACTTGTTTGTTTGTATTGTTGTACTTTTAAGTTAGCAAGGGTCGTGACCCTCCTAAACTGTACTTTACCATTTTTGATTCGTGCTTACTTGTCCCGCTCTCTTTTTATTCATTGGGGTGTGATTTGCTTTCTTTCTATTTTCAGGACTGATCACTGTAGAAGCTCCACGCCCCTTGCGCCCCTCAACTTTCCCCGGTTCATGTGTATTTGGAGTTCATCTCATCGACCATTTGGGGAAGTTTCTTTACCTCATTCCTTTATTTTTCTGGCATGTCTCACACCTTATTCTGCTGATCTATATTCATTGGGGCAATGTACAACTTTAGGTGTGGGGATGGGGTACTTTACTTGTTGTGCATGCATGAATACCGATGATAGCTATGATTTTCGTGTTTAGCACTTCCTAGCTTGAAAGAATGATAGAAGTGAGTTGTATTCTTATACTGTGCTTGAATGATGCCCTGTTTTATTTTTAGTGCTTTTTCATGCTCTATCATGATTGCTCCAACCTTGTACACTCTAACCAACCCATTATGATGATTTTGGCATTAGACTATTAAATTCTTTCTTCAATAGTCTATTAAGAGCTTTTGAGTTCCTTCGTTGTTTTTTATAGCCTTAAGTGAACTATTATGCCATGCTACCAAGGGACTTGAGATACAGTGTGTACAGTGAAAAAAAATGTGGAGTCTATAACAGTATTCCTTTGCTAGTATAGAATCAATGCGTCTATGTGGACTGTAATTGAGTAGGTTGGGTGGCTCTTGTGCCTAATCAGCATGTGCATCCTTCTGAAAGATTTGTTGTGCAGTCTATGTTAGTTGGACTCAAAAAAAAAAAATTTTTTTTGGTATCTCTACTTCATCCCTTGGGACTTGTTGCCCGGTCACTTAAGTGCTAGAGTTTTGTTTAGGAACCCAAACGACTCTTAACTGAGTATTGAAGATGTATTTAACTGTCTCATGCCACGCTCACCATATGTGGGGTGAATGGGCCCCTGGGGTAATCCAGGGTGTGGAGGTTAAGGTTGGGAGCCAGCACACACACTCACGAAAGCACTTTAGATAAAGTAGGGCTATCATTACTTGATCACTCACTGTACAGCTCACTTTCTAGATTTCTTTTCACCTGTGCTAGAGGAGTACTTTACAGTTGAGCTTAAGGTCGTGTGTGCCAACCTCCTTTGGAGGGGCAGAAAGGCAGTCACATTCACAATAAATCTAGCTCGTGCTAACAAGGTGAACTTCACCAATTAGGAGATCTGAAGTAATCGGCACGATCTACCGTTGATTGTGTGCCCAATTCAACGGCCTCGATGAAGAACGACGAATTCGGGAGCGTTTCGACGAGCACTGTAGCAAAACATTGTAGCAAGCTACTGTTTATTTTCTGCTAAAATTCAGAAAACCAGAGAGTTCACACGAGCATGTGGAAATTCCACACGGCCATGTGAAATCCCGATAAGTTCAATTTTAAAGCCGCGACTCAACATTATAAAAGCCCGTTTTGGAGACTATTTTGGTATCTTTTTGGCTCTTTTTTGCCCTAACTTCTGGAGAGGCGCAGCTAGGGTTTGGAGAGCACTTCGTGAAGGTTTGAAGCGCGTCATTGGCGTCAACATCAACGCTGCGGCACAAGACCACGGCCACATCACACACAAGGGGGTTTTCATCTATGCATTCAAATTATGTTCTTATTATTATTTTTATGGATTTGTATAGCTCCATGAGGAGCTAAACCCCTTGTGGGTATTCGGACTTGTAAACCCTAGGATTATTATGTTTCTCTGACATTGCTATTATGCTTTTCCATAATTGATGAATAAATTTGAGTTTCAATCTTAAATTCTTTTCTTTTATTCTTGTTTTCCCTTAGCTGTGACACTAGGGTTAAGAACAATCTAGGTTATCCTTTGGAGGTATGACAACTCCTATAGGATTAGACTACTTAGGGTTGAAGAGGGGTGAGAGGGTGAGTCGTGAGGTAGCGGAACGTCCCCTTTCCCCTCCGATGTGATTCTCCCTACCTCCATGTTCCATGATTTATTCGCGGTCAAGATAGAGTTAGGTGCTAGGCGATAAACTCCCCTAGGGCTTTATTGCGCAAATACCAAAATATACGGTTGAAGTGAATCTTAGCACCAGGACTTAATTTAGACTAGGGTTCTCTTACCTGGACCAAAGGGTTAGAACTATACATAGGAATAGGGTTAATCATTAGGAGTCCCTAGAACTTAAGGCAAATCCACATAGTGTGAGGCTTAAGTAGATAGACTCCCCTAGGCCTTCGTTGACAGGTCAACGAGAGTCAAGGGTCGTAATGAAACCTAATCACCAGAACATAGTGTTCGGATTAGTCACGGTTGAGCTTAGGTTTGGGACCGTGTATTTAAGGATTTTCTCGACTTAATTAACATCAATAGGAAGGTATAATAGCATTATCTTGCACTAGAAGCATAAGTCATAGGGGTAGCTTGTCCGGATATCCATCTTTTCCCATTGTTAGTCCTACTCTTTTACTCTTACTTGCACTCTCTCGTCTTCCACACTTCTCTTTTAATTCTTGATTTTACTAATTGTTTTCACACTCACTCACCAATTTCTTTCCACAGAACGAGATAGCTAAATAGTAAAATCTTGTATCTTAAGTACCTATTCCCTGTGGATTTGACTACCCACTCACCGGGGTATTTTATTACTTCGATAACCCTTGCACTTTCGGGCCCCGTCAGTGAGAGAGTGCAAGTAGGAGTAAAAGAGTAGGACAAACAATGAGAGAAGATGGGTACCCGGACAAGCTACCGCTAGGACTTATGCTTCTAGTGCAAGACAATGCTATTACACTATCCTATTGATGTTAATTGAGTCGAGGATATCCTTAAACACACGGACCCAAACCTAAGGTCAACCGTGACTAACCCCTAGGGGAGTCTTTCTACCTAAGCCTCACACTGTGTAGAATAGCTTTAAGTTATAGAGATTCCTAGTGATTAACCCTGTTACTATGTGCAGTTCTAACCCTTTGGTCTAGCTGAGAGAACCCTAGTCTAAATTAAGTCCAGGCACTAAGATTCACTTCAACCTTTCACTTTGTTGCTCGCACAACGAAGCCTTAAGGGAGTTTATCTCCTAGCACCTAATTCTATCTCGACCGTGAATAAATCATGGAACATGAAGGTAGGGAGAATCACATCGGAGGGGAAAGGGGACGTTCAGCTACCTCAAGACTCACCCTCTCAACCCTCTTCAATCCTATGTAGTCTAACCCTATAGGAGTTGTCATACCTCCAAAGGATAACCTAATTTATTCTCAACCCTAGTGTCACGGTTAAGGGAAAACAATAATAAAAAAGAAACTAAGATTGAAACTCAATTTTATTCATCAATAATGGAAAAGCATAATGGTGATGTCAAAGAAACATAATAATCCCAAGGTTTACAAGTCCGAACACCCACAAGGGGTTTAGCTCCTCATGGAGCTATACAAATCCATCAAAAAAAGAATAAGAAAACAAATTGAATGCATAGATGAAAACCCCCTTGTGTGCGATGTGGCCGTGGTCTTATAAGGCCGTCGAACATTGATGTCAATGCTGATGACGCGCTCCAAACCTCCACGAAGTCCTCTCCAAACCCTAGCTGCTCCTTTCTAGAAGTTAGGGCAAAGAAGAGCCAAAAAGATCCTAATACAGTCTCCAAAACTGGCTTTTATAACGTTGAGTCGCGGTTTTAAAATTGAACTTATCAGGATTTCACACGGCAGTGTGGAATTTCCACACGCCCATGTCAAGCTGTTGTTTTGCTGATTTTCAGCATACAGTAAACAGTACCTTGCTACAGCATTTTGCTACAATATTTGCTACAGCAATTGTGCTGAAACGCTCCCGAATTCGTCGTTCTTCATTGAGGCCATTGAATTGAACAATGAATGGTAGATCGTATCAATTACTTCAAATCTCCTAATTGGTAAAGTTCTCCTTGTTAGCACGAGCTAGACTTATTGTGAATGTGACTGCCTTTGTGCCCCTTAAAAGGAGATTGGCACACACTCACAAGTCTATACTCATGCCTTATTGTTTGCTTAGTCCAAAAATCTCCTCAACAACGGCGAAGATGATCTAACTTCGTTCCTTTTTTCCAATTTACCTTCACAACCCTACAATGCACAAAAGTAAATAAATGCACACTTTTTAGTGATAAAATATGATTAAATCAATGCTCATTGCAAGATAATAACACTTCGCATTACTATAACACGAACACTTATCAATGATAAACCCTGTTTCTATGTATAGCTCTAACTCTTTGGTCCAAGTGAAAGAACCCTAGTCTAAATTAAGCCCCAGCACTAAGATTCACTTCAACCCTTCACTCTGTTGCTCGTGCAACTAAGACCCAGATGAGTTTATCTCTTAGCACCTCATCCTATCTCGACCGCTAAGAAATCCTGGAATATGGAGGTAGGGAGAATCACACTGGAGGGGAAAGGAGATGTTTTGCTACCTCACGAGTCACCCTCTTGACCCTCTTCAATCCTAAGTAGTCTAACCCTATAGGAGTTATCACACCTCCTAAGGATAACCTTAATTGTTTTCAACCCTAGTGTCACGGCTAAGGGAAAACAATTACAAGATGCAATTAAGATTGAAACTCAATTTTATTCATCAATAATGGAAAAGCATAATAGCTATGTCAACGAAACATAATAATCCTAGGGTTTACAAGTCCGAATAGCCACAAGGGGTTTAGCTCCTCATGGAGCTATACAAATCCATTAAAATATGAAAAGAAACACAAATTGAAAGCATAGATGAAAACTTCCTTGCATATGATGTGGCCATGGTCTTGTGCGGCCGCCAGACATCGATGATGATGCCGATGACTCGCTTCGATCCCCCACAAAGTCCTCTCCAAAACCCTAGCCGCAACCCTCTAGAAGTTGAGAGAAAAGATTGGCAAAAAGTTGTGTGAAAAGTTGTTGGAATGCTGATTTTCGGCAGACAGTGAACTGTAACTTTCTACAGTATTTTTACTGCAGTGCTCTTACCGAAAATGTTCCCGAATTTGTTGTTATTCCTTGAGGCTGTTGAATTGGGCACACAATCAAAGATAGACTGTGTCGATTGCTTCAAATCTCCTTATTGGTAAAGTTATCCTATGCTAGCATGAGTTAGACTTGTTGTGAATGTAACTGCTGACACACCCCTTGCGTGTGTGTACCGCAATTGCACAGGTTGTTGAATCCGAGAGGCCGCAAGGAAGCTTGCCGAGTTATACGGAGATGAATCCAAGGAAACAGTTGAAGGCAATTTCCTTAAGTGGCCGAGAGGTCGAGCGTAGTCTTCCTCTTGAGAAGAAGAATGATGAAGCACCAAAAGTGGTGGAGGTAGAGGAAGCATCGAAAGAGAAGGAGGTGGCACCCCCACCTTACAAGCCAAGAATTCCCTATCCTTCCCGCTTGAAGAATGATCAACAACGAGTAGTACATGAAATTTTGGGGTTGTTTAAGTAGTCGCACATCAATATTCCCTTCATAAAGACGTTGTCATAAATGCCTAAGTACGCGAAGTTCTTGAAAGAACTCTTGACCAACAAGAGGAAATTGGAGGAGAGTGCATCTATGGTCTTAGATGCCACTTACTCAGCGGTATTGCAAAAGAATATGCCGAGTAATAGAAAAGACCCCGGGAGCTTCATCATTCTATGCAACATTGGTGATTTGGGTGAAGGGATGGCACTAGTGGATTCAGGAGCTAGCATCAATGTCATGCCTTACTCATTCTTCAAGAAGTTTGGCTTGGAAGAGCCTAGGCCCACTCGGATGACACTTCAGCTAGCCGATCACTCAATTAGACATCCGAGGGGCATCATCAAGGATGTGCTCGTCAAAGTGGACAAATACATCTTTCCTGTAGACTTTGTAGTGCTCGATGTGGATGAGGATGTTGATGTACCGCTGATCCTTGGGAGGTCATTCTTGCGTACTTCTAAGTCTTTGATAGACATGAACGGTGGAGAGCTCACTTTGAGGGTTGAGACGACAAGCTCACCTATCGCCTCGTCGAAGCCATGAGACATTCTTTAGACTTTGATGATACTCTTTATTATCTCGATGCTACTGCTGAACTAATAGATGAGTATGTGCAGGAAATATTGAATCTGGACCCATATGAAGGGTTGCCAGACCAAGACGCGGAGATTGAAGATGTACTAGCACATGGTCTCATTGAGGAAGTGAAGCCGACACCGGGAGTCATGAAGAGGGTGATCCGAAAGATGAGGAGTTGAGAAGATGCCACAAGAAGAGCCCCAACACAATTGGGGATGAGAATTCAAGGAGTAAGGGTGTTTCGCCCTTGTGTGTTAACAAACTCGACAACTCCCCTTCTACTCTACAAAGATTATGTTCTGCATGCTTTCAGGTTGTAGAGAAGAGGGCAACATTTATTCATAAACCCCTGGGAGGTAAGGCCAGGTATATCAAGCTAAGTGACGTTAAACAAGCGCTTCTTGTGAGGCATCTCTTTTATCAAATTTTATCACTAAATGGTGTGCATTTGTGTACGCTTATGCATTGTAGGTTTGTGGAGCTAATTTCAAGAAAAGGAATGAAGTTCGATCGTGTTTGCCATTATTGGGGAGTTTTCGGACTAATCAAGAAATAAGGCACGAGTTTAGACTTATGAGTGTGTGCCAACCTCTTTTGAAGGGGCACAAAGGCAGTCACATTCACAACAAGTTTAACTCGTGTAGCTTAGGAGAACTTCACCAAGAAGGAGATTTGAAGCAATCGGCATGATCTACCATTGATTGTGTGACCAATTTAATGTAGCAGCACTGTAGCAAGCTATTACAGCAAAAACGCTGTAGCAAGCTACTGTTCACTTTCAGCCGAAATTCAGAAAACCAGATAGTTCACACGGGCATGTAGAAATTCTACACGGCCGTGTGAAATCCCAATAAGTTCAATTTTAAAACCGCGACTCAACGTTTTCAAAGCCCGTTTTTGAGACTTTTTTCATATCTTTTTGACCTATCTTTCTCCCCAACTTCTGGAGAGCGTGGGTAGGGTTTCGGAGAGGACTTCTTGTAGGTTTGAAGAGCATCATCTGCATTGTTACCGACGTCCAGTGGCCGCACAAGACCACGGCCACATCATACGCAAGGGGGTTTTCATCAATGCTTCAATTTGTGCTTTTTTTTATATTTTATTGAATTTGTATAGCTCCATGAGGAGCTAAACCCCTCTTGACTATTCGGACTTGTAAACCCTAGGATCATTATGTTTCTATGACATTGTTATTATGCTTTTCCATTATTGATGAATAAATTTGAGTTTCAATGTTAAATATCTTTTGTAATTGTTTTCCCTTAGCCGTGACACTAGGGTTGAGAACAATCTAGGTTATCCTTTGGAGGTGTGACAACTCCTATAGGATTAGACTACTTAAGATTGAAGAGGGTTAAAAGGGTTAATCGTGAGATAGCGGAACGTCCCCCTTCCCCTCCAGTGTGATTCTTCCTACCTTTATGTTCCATGATTTCTTAGCGGTCGAGATAGAGTGAAGTGCTAGAAGAGGAACTCCCCTGGGGCTTAATTGCGTGAGCAACAGAGTGAAGGGTTGAAGTGAATCCTAGTGCTAGGGCTTAATTTAGACTAAGGTTCTTCCACCTGGACAAAAGGGTTAGAACTACACATACGAACTGGTTTTATCACTAGGAATCCCTAGAACATAAAGCAATCCCATGTAGTGTGAGGCTTAGGAAGACGTACTCCTCTAGGGCTTAGTTGACAAGTCAACGAGAGTCAAGAGTCGTAGTGAAAACCTAATGCCGGGGCATAGTGCTGGGGTTAGTCGTAGTTGACCTTAGGTTTGGGACCGTGTGTTTAAGGATATCCTCGACTCAATTAACATCAATAGGAAAGTATAATAGCATAGTCTTGCACTAGATGCATAAGTCCTAGGAGTAGCTTGTCCGGGTACCCTATTTCATCCATTGCTAGTCCTTCTCTATTTACTCGTTCTTGCATTCTCTTGCCGTCCAACTTTCTATTTAATTTCTTGTTTCTTTATATTGCTTTCCTATTCACTCGTTAATTCTTTTCACGCCCACCGTACATTACTTAGCTAATTAGTAAAACCTCGTGTCTTAAGTCCCTATTCCTTTTGGATTCAACTACCCACTCACCAGGGTAAATTTATTACTTCGACAAGCCCGTGCACTTGCGGGATACACACAAGGGGCCGTATAGTGCCCGCTATAGTAAATGCCTACAGTACGGTGCTACAGTACACCCCTGAAAATCCACTCTTTTATTGCCCGAAACATGAGGATGTGTGTGAGCTTCAATAAATTCTTCAATCTATGCCAAAACAAAGCTCATTCACGCACTATATGATCACCCAATGTCCTGAAACAATAATAACAAATAAAACACGTAAAGGGCATCGGAGTCAAACATAAATGCATGAAAGTGTATAAAATGTACATAATAAAAGTGATGTATTTAGATACTTATCAATTTGTTGTTTAAAGGAAGTAGTTATGCAAGTTCATGTTGGGAGGAACACACTCTTTTCAAGCCGCCGTAAGGTAAGGCAGGTATGTCAAGCTTAGTGACGTTAAACAAGCGTTTCTTGGGAGGCAACCCAAGGTTTTACAGTTTTTCTACGATTTAGTTTAGTTCTAGCATGAATAAAAGTCTTAGTTTTTGTGTCCTGAATTTTTAACGCATGTACTGTGATATTTTTGGGGATTGTTGATGTTTTCGTGTGCCTAAATGATAATTGACAAAGTTTGAGTTGGTTGAGCATGTTTTCCATGGTACCTGGTCGTGTTTTGATGGCTTTTACAGGCTCTAGTTGTTGTATGAATGTTTCTAAATTTTTCTTGAGAGTCTGTGAATTTTTCTAAGTAAACCAGAGAAAACACACGGCCGTGTGGAATTTCCACACAGATGTGTGTTACCAATTAGGGCTCAACTAGTGAGGGCACAGGGGCGTGACCTTGCTCCTGTGAAAAACCTCGGAAGGGGCACACGGCCGTGTGAAATTTCAACACGGCCGTGTGAGATCTTACAGAACTTAAGCTCTCATTCCCGAGAGTCCACAGGGGCGTGTGGGTGCCCCTGTGCATGTCCATATGTTAAGGCACACGGCCGTGTGGATGTCCCACACAGGCGTGTTAAATTCTGTAGAGAGTCCCCTTCTATCCCGAGAATACGCAGGAGAGTGTGGCTGCCTCTGTGAGAGAACTTGTGAAAGGCACACGGCCGTGTGGAGCATTCACACGGCCGTGTGGAACACTTAGACAATTGTTGGGACAAACCAGAGAAGCGACAGGGGCATGTGGGTGGCCCTGTGTTCTTGGCCAGGTTGGGCACACGGCTGTGTGGAATTTCCACACAGTCGTGTGAAACTTTCTAGAGACTTTGTGTGTTTCCCGAGAATCCACAAGGGCATGTACCAGCCCCTGTGGAGCCCCTTGTGAAGGCACACGGGCGTGTGAAAATTCCACACGCCCGTGTGGGGTTTTCCAGAGAGCAACCAGAGTGTACACAAAGGCGTGTACCAGCCCCTGTGAACCCTAATTTCAGAGGCACACGGTCGTGTGGATTCCCAAAACTCCAATAGCCGCAATTTTCTCTTAAGTTTCACTCGTGCCTCTTTATCTAATCACTCTCGAACACTCTCTGAACTCCTCTCTTGCTTTCCCGATCTTCTCTTCGTGTTTTTGGAGGATTTTGTTGAGTTTTTCGGCCGATTTTAAGGTTCTATACTTCACGCCATCGGTAAGCTCTCTCCCCCTCTTCTTCTTCGTTAATCTTGATTTAATTTGTTTATTATGGTTGTTTCACCTATGTTGCATGACTTATTTACTTGCGAACTTATTTAGCATGGATTTAGAACAATTTTAGTGTAAAATTTTGAGTATTTGGCGCCACGGCCGTGATGCTCAATTCGCCCAATGATCCACACAGGCGTGTGGAATTTCCACACGGCCGTCTGGATTTCTGCAGATTGTGTTTCTGAATTGGATTTGATGATTTATCTTTTCAATTTTGCAGATATGGCCTCTAGGGCAAAGAATGCAGCTGGTAAGCACCCTCGTGAGCAATCTCCCGAACAGATTGAGGTCTAGTTTTGGTTCCCGAGCACCAGGAACGATTTAAGCGTCTCTCGAAGTTGATATTCGGCTAGTCACGCTACATTGATTTGAGTATTGTGACGGAGATTCATAGAGACTTTGAGGATGATGGGGATGGTCCGCAGATCAGGACCAGGAGTATACACCATTTGGTTTTTCTTGAGCTATACAGAACCCTTGCGTATGTGTGCAGACGATCTCGGATTTAAGGAATTTGAGGAATAGTCATAGGCACGGTCATGGGACCGTGTGTGCTCCACAAACCATTGAGACTCAACTCTCAATGAACCTAGCTCCATCAAACGCAACACTTGGAGTTTTGTTTGATTACCTCTTCTTGCACTACTCACTCTTGAAATCTTTTGGAAACTCGAACTCGAAGTTTTAAGGACTAGTTTAGTATTACTTTAGTAAGTTTTGAAGTTCTATGTAGCTAAAAAAAAAAAAACTTGTGAACTTATGAATATTAGTTAGCGTTTATTGTTGCATTTGTGCTGGAAAGAGCTACCTCCTATGAAGTATGTAGCTACTCTCATAAGTTGGATACAAGTTATGCCCTAATGAGAGAAAAAGCTATCTCATGGCAAGCGTGAAAGCTACTACTTCCCTGGGGCTTAGTTGCGCGAGCAACAGAGTGAAGGGTTGAAGTGAATCCTAGTGCTGGGGCTTAATTTGGACTAGGGTTCCATCTTTCTTACCTTCCATCTTTCTACTTAATATTACTTCATATTCACTCATTAATTCTCTTCACACCCACCGTACATTACTTAGCTAATTAATGAAACCTCGTGTCTTAAGTCCCTATTCCCTGTGGATTCGACTACCCACTCACCAGGGTAAATTTATTACTTCGACAAGCCCGTGCACTTGCGGGATACACACAAGGGGTCGTGTCAGGGTACCACTGTGAGTGCCAATGTGATAAGGCACACGGCCATGTAAAATTCTACAGAGACTTCCCTTCCATCCCGAGAAAACACAAGGGCGTGTGGCCGCCCCTGTGGGAGAGCTTGTGAAAGGCACACGGTCGTGTGGAACACTTAGAGTTTTTCGGAGGCCTCAGACATTTCCCTGAGAGCACACAGCTGTGTGGGATTTTCACAAGGCTGTGTGGGGTGATCAGAGAATAACCAGAAAGGATACAGGGGCGTGTGTCTGCCCTTGTGAACCTTAACAGTAGAGGCACACGGGCGTGCGAATGCGCTGAATGCCAAAAGCCGCGATTTTCTTTTAAATTTCACTCGTTCCTCTCAATTTTTTCATTTTCAAACACTCTCTGATCACTTCTCTCACATTCCCGACTCTCTCACTTGATTCTAGAGGCTTTGGAGGTTGTTTTTTGGCAGATTTCAAGGTTTTTCACCATTTACACCATCGGTAAGCGTTTCATCCTCTTTTTCTTTGTTAATCTAGTGTTTTGCTACAGTAACAATCTACATTGCTGCTACAGTACTTGCCGAAAATGGTCTCGAATCCGTCGTTCTTCATCGAGGCAATCAACTTGAAAATGTGTAAGTGTGTGTGAACTCACTCAAGACAACCAAATGAGTACTCCTCAAACTCTTGTTTACAAGGACTTATTTATGTACAAAAAGCAAGAGTGGAAGTAGTAGCTTCACACATCCTCGAAGGTAGCTCTTTCTCTCATTAGGGCATAACTTGTATCCGACTTATGAGAGTAGCTACATACTTCATGAGTGGTAGCTCTTTCTACCCCAAATGCATACATAAAAGAAAGCAACTATTCACAAACTCATATTTTATTTTTTTTCTCTTTTTCTTTTTCTCTTTTCCATATTTTTTTTTTCATTTTTTTCATCTTTTTCTTTTTATCTCCTTATATATGAATTTTCCAAGGTACAATTAAAAACGATGATAAACATGTCCTTAAAAACTTCAAGATTGAGTTTCCAAAAGATTCCAAAAGTAAGTTGTGCAATATAGGATAATCGAGCCAATATTCCTCACACCACCCCTTGCGTATATCCTGCAAGTGCACAGGTTTGTCGAAGTAATAAAATTTACCCTAGTGAGAGGGTAGTCGAATCCACAGGGAATAGGGATTTAGAATACGAGATTTCACTAATAAAGCTATGCGGCGTATGGAAAAGCAATAATAGGATCAATGAGTGAATATAGAAGCAAACAGAATGAAATACAAGAATTTTAAATAGAAAGATGGAAGATACGAAAGTGCAAGTAAAAGAGAATAAAAAAGAACTAGCAATTGATGAAAAAGGGTACCCGGACAAGCTACCTCTAGGATCTATGCTTCTAGTGCAAGACTATGCTATTATACTTCCCTATTGATGCTAATTGAGTCAAGGATATCTTAAAACTCACGGTCCCAAACCTAAGGACAACCATGACTAATCCCAACACTGTGTCCCGGTATTAGGATTCACGTCAACCCTTCACTCTGTCGCTCGTACGACTATGCCCCAGGGGATTATATCTACCTAAACCTCACACTACGTGGGATTGCTTTAAGCTCTAGAGATTCCTAGTGGTAAAACCTGTTCCTATGTGTAGTTCTAACCCTTTGGTCCAGGTGGAAGAACCCTAGTCTAGATTAAGCCCCAGCGTATAGGATTCACTTCAACCCTTCACTCTGTTACTTGCGTAACTAAGCCCCAGGGGAGTTTATCTTCCTAGCACTTCACTCTATTTCGACCGCTGTGAAATCAAGGAAACGGAGGAAGGGAGAAACCACGTCGGAATGGAAAGGGGTATATCGCTACCTCACAACTCTCCCTCTCAACCCTCTTTAATCTTAAGTAGTCTAACGCTCAAGGAGTTGTCACACCTCCAAGAGGTAACCTAAATTGTTCTCAACCCTAGTGTCACATCTAAGGGAAAACATTAACAAGATGAAATTAAGATTGAAACTCAATTTTTATTCATCAATCATGGAAAAGCATAATAACAATGTGAAGGAAACATAAAAACCGTAGAGTTTACAAGTCCGAATACCCATAAGGGATTTAGCTCCTCATGAAACTATACATGTTCATCAAAATCGAAAAAAAAGTACAAATCAAAGACATTGATGAAATCCCCCCTTGTATATGGTGTGGCCGTAGTCTTGTGCGGCCGTCGAACGTCGGTGAAGATGCCGATGACGCGCGCTAAATCTCCACGAAATCCTGTCCAAAACCCTAGCCGCACTCCCCAAGGTTAGGAGAAAGATAGGTCCAAAGATCCCAGAAAAGGTCTCCAAAATCCCCTTTTATAATGTTGAATCGCGGCTTTAAAATCGGACTTACCGGGGGCTTCACATGGCCGTGTGGAATTTCCACACCCCCGTGTGAAGTTTCTGTCTGGCTGAAAAATTGATTCACACGGCCGTGTGGCATTTCGACACGCCAGTGTGAATCCTTTGAAACCCTGATTTTCGGCAGAAAACAATAGCTTACTACAGTGTTTTGCTACAGTAACATGCTACGTTGCTGCTACAGTACTCGCCGAACTGCTCCTAAATCCGTTGTTCTTCATCGAGGCCATTGATTGGGCACACAAACAATGGTAGGTCGTGCCGATTACTTCAAGTCTCCATCTTTGTGAAGTTCTTCTAAGCTACACGAGTTAGACTTGTTGTGAATGTGACTGCCTTTGTGCCCCTCCAGAGGAGGTTGGTACACACTCACAAGTCAAGCTCGTGCCTTGTTCGTTACTTGGTCCGAAAACTTCCAAACATCAGCGAACATGACCTAATTTCGTTCTTCTTCTCTAATTTAGTTCCACAAACCTTCAATGTACAAGAGTACACAAATACACACAATTTAGTGATAAAAACTGAGAAAAGATATGCTCAATGTAAGATAATAATGCTTCACAGTACTATAACACAAGCACTTATCAAATCCCCCCACGCTTAAGCTTTTGCTTGTCCTCAAGCAAAGTAGAATGTGAAAGTACTTGGGAGGAACAATTGAAAGCGCTCAGAGTTAGGTTCACCAAAAGTATGCAAAAGAAGCATTCTACAAGTAAGGGGAAATTAAAACATTGCATAAGGTTATCATTGCTCTAGCTAAAAACTCGAATCAAAAAGCATAACAACTCGAAAGTGTGAAAGTGTGTGCAAATTCACTCAAGAGAACCAATGAGTACTCCTCAAACTCTTATTAAAAAGGACTTATTTATATACAAAAAGTAAGAGTGGAAGTAGTAGCTTCACACATCCTCGAAGGTAGCCCTTTCCTAGGCGGCCGCCAAAGGTGGCTTTCACTCTTTCGATGAGGTAGCTCTTTCTACCGGGGTAGTAACTTTCACGCATCCCATGAGATAGCTCTTTCTCTCATTAGGGCATAACTTGTATCCGACTTATGATAGTAGCTTCATACATCATGAGTGGTAGCTCTTTCCACCCCAAATGCATACATAAAAGAAAGTAACTATTCGCAAACTCATATTTTTCTCTATTTTTTTTTCTTTTTCATATTTTTTAAATTTTTACATCTCTTTCATTTTCATCATATTTTTTTTTATTTTTATATATGCATTTTCCAATGTAAAATTAAGAACGTTAATGAACTTGTCGTTAAAAACTTCAAGATTGAGTTTCCAAAAGATTTCAAGAGTGAGTAGTGCAATAAAATTTAATCGAGCAAAAATTTCCTAAAAATTCAAGTGAAAACTAGGGCATGATAGGATGCAATGTTAAAAATTCTCCTAAACTCTAAGAATACAACCATTGCAACGGGCTACATGAGCATAAATAATTGAGCGCACAAGTAGAGGTGTGGGTAATGTGAACTCCCCCCCCCCCCCCCCCCCCCCCCACACTTAAGATGTACATTGTACCCAATGTACGCATGCAAGCACAATAATAAGTAAACAAATAAAAACAATTAGTGTGAATTGGGCAATTGAAACATTACTCCCCTGAACTCCAAGTGTTGCGTTTGATGGAGCTAGGTCAGTGAGAGTTGGGTATCAATGGTTTGTGGAGCACACACGGTGACATGACCGTGCCAATGATTTTTCCTCAAAATTCTTACATCCAAGACCATCTGCGCACACATATACAAGGGTTCAGTATAGCTCAACAAAGGTAAAATAAAACTCGAGTATATAAAATATGAAGCAATGAATACAACTCGAGATAAAAGAAAAAGAAAAATAAAGGATAAACTCAGAAGGCTGATCCTTTTTGAGTACTACAAGTCCAAAAAAGAATAAAAAGTACAAAAAATGAAAATCAAAAGCAAATAAAAACTAAAACTATGACGCCTCAGCGTCGATGTCCTGAGTAGTGGCCTCTGGTGCTCCTGGAGGCTCTGAAAATGCAAGTGGATCTGCTGCTGCTGTAGGAGATGGTGGTGGAGGGGTAGAAGCTCAGGGTCGGACCACAAATGGTTCTGACACAGCCTGCTCAAGGAGTCTCTGTATAGTGTCAAGCCGTGCCATGGTCTTTAAGTGCTGCGCAGCCTATGTAGCCCTAATCTCGGCCTGCACTGACTGTAGCACACCCACTATGCTCTCGAGGCACTCCAATCGATCCTAGCCTCGAGAGAGTGAAAACATGCGCACCGGAGGTAGCTCCGGTGCGGTGGGTGGTGCCTGTGTTTCTGTATCCGCTGCGGGGCGCTGCGGGGTGGCTCCAAGGCTACCTGGGACCCCTTGGCCTACTCTGACTGGGGTATGATCATAGTATAGACTCATGGCCCTGATCTGCGGACCATACCTATTAGTCTCAATGTATCTCGGGTGAGCGGAGCTGGCGTAGCAACTTCTCTGCCCCGCGCACCCCATCTCTGAGTCCCAAGCCTATGATAAGGCTTGTGACGTAGGGACCTGCAAAGATGACTCCAACCCTGGGGTACTGGCCCTGGTGGCACATGTACTCGGCTAGAATGTGCCCCAGGTGGAGTGGCTCGCTCTGTACCATGGAGTGCAAGTATAACAGCTCCTATCTACTCAGTACCCCTGTATTGTCCCCTCTGCCGCTCACTAACCTGCTAAGTATGGCATAGATGTACCTGTACGCTGGCCGGGAAAGGAATGTCGCATTCGAAACCCCCGTCTTGTACTGCCCATCCCCGCATAATATCCTGTAAATCCCCTAAGGTGTTAGGGTCCCTGGGTACTCGGTGGGTAGTAGTGCGTACTCCTCTGTCTCGGTAAATGCCGCATCGTACAGGCCAATCATGATCGAGAACTGGTTAATACTCATGCTGAAGTGTCGATCGAGGATACGAAACTGGATCGTCTCACCATTCGTGAAGCTATCATACCCTCAGTCGAACTCGAATATCGATAAAACCTCGAGGGTGAGTGCTCGAGTTGCTGGCTCTCGGATAGATAACAACCGATCCCAACTGCCTACAGCCAGCAACTCCTCCACCTCTGTAGCTATGGCATCGCCCCCCTGTATGTCTCTCAATATGCTCAAATCAGGGTAGCGCGACTGTCCAAAATGAAGTACCGAGAGTTTCTTGAACCGTTCCCTGTGCTCTGGTAAATCAAACTCCATCTCCTCGGGAGGTGGAGTAGCCTGCCGTGGGCGTTTCCCTGCCGATTTTGTAGACCTAGAAGTCATATCTGCAAAGTTGCAAAAGAAAATTTTCAAAAATCAGTTCCAAAACTCATTCTGCAGAAATCCACACGGTCGTGTGTTAATTCCACACGCCCGTGTGGATCATCGGGCAGACAGAGCCTCACGGTTGTGGGTCTCAAAATTTCAATTTTACATCACAATTCATTCTTATTTCCTTGTAAATATGTTTATATGCATTATAATCACTTGACATAAGCGAAACAATTGAAAAGAATGAATTGAATCATGTTTTGACGAAGAAAAAGGGATTGGAGTCCTTACCGACGATGTGGATGAATAGAATTGAGAAATCGGCCGGAAAAATCCAATAAACTCCTTCAAAAAGCTCAAAGAAAATCGAGATATCGATGGAGAAGATCGAGAAATCAAAAGATACGAGTGAATTCTAAAAGAAAATGCGCGGCTTTTAAAGTTCTGGGAATTCACACGGCTGTGTAGAAATTCTACACGACCCTGTGCCTCTGAAATTAGGGTTCACATGGGCCATCACACGCTCCTGTGTGCACTTTGGTCACTCTCTGAACTATCCCACACGGCCGTGTGAAACACCCACACGCCGTGTGCCTTCACAGGGGAATCCAGAGGGGCTGGTACATGGCCCTGTGGATTCACGGAAAAACACAGAAGGTCTCTGAAAATTCCGACAAGGCCGTGTGCTCAACCTGGCCGAGAACAGAAGGCCGGCCACAGGGGTACATCACACACCCCTGTGGCCTCTCTAACTTGCCCGAGAAACCCTAAGTGTTCCACACGGCTGTGTACCTTTCACAAGCTCTCCCACAGGGCCGCCCACATGGCCCTGTGTATTCTCGGGAAAAAGGGTTATCTCTGCAGAGTTTCACACGGCCGTGTGCCTTAGAATAGTGGCACTCACAGGGGCACCCACACGCCCCTGTGGACTCACTGGAAAAGAGTTTAAGTTCAGCGAGATTTCCACACGGCCATGTGGAAATTCTACACGGCCGTGTGCCCCTTCTGAGGTTATCCACAGGGGCATGGACACGCCCCTGTGCCCTCTCTGGCTGAGCTCTAAATGGTGACACACGCCCGTGTGGAATTTCCACACGGCCATATGTTTTCTCTAGTTTACTTAGAAAAATTTACAGACTCTTACAAAAATTTAGAAACACAAATACGATGTTTGGAGCATATGAAAACCATCAAAACACGACTAGATACCATGGAAAATATGCTCAACCAAATCAAACTTCGTCAATAATAATTTAGGCACACGAAATCATCAAAGATCCACAAGAAAATCATAACGCATGCATGTATGAACAAGATACCAACACTAAGACTCTTATTCATGCTAAAACTAAACTAAACCAAACCTTAGAAAAACAATAAAAGCTTGGGTTGCCTCCCAAGAAACGCTTGTTTAACGTCACTTAGCTTAACGTACCTGTCTTACCTTACAGAGGTTCATAAATTGAAGTCACCCTCTTCCCTGCAATCTGAAAACATGCATTACATAATCTCTGTAGAGTAGAGGGAGAGTTGTCGAATTCGTTACAACAAAAGGGTGTAACACCCTTATTCCGTGAATGTTCATCCCTTTCTTGTTGGGGTTCTTCTTGTGGCATCTTTTCGACCTCTTCATCCTCCGAAGCATCTTCTTCGTACGCTCCTTCTCTATCTTGATGTCTGTCTTGGCTGGACCAAGTGCAAGTACTTCTTCTTCTTCTTCTATCTCCATGTCTTGGTCCGGCCACCCTTCATAAGGATCCGTGTTTAACATTTCCTGCACATATTCATCAATACACTCATCAGTAACATCAAGATAGTAAAGAGTATCATCAAAATCAAGGGAATGTCTCATGGCTTCGGCGAGGCGATAGGTAAGCTTATCATCTCCAACTCTAAGTGTTAGCTCCCCACCGTCCATGTCTATCAAAGCCTTGGAAGTGCGCAAGAACGGTCTACCAAGAATTAGAGCACCTCAACATCCTCGTCCACATCAAGTACAATAAAGTCCACCGGGAAGATGTACTTGTCTACCTTCACGAACACATCTTCGACAATTCCCCTCGGATACCTTACCGATCGATCTGCAAGTTGAAGTGTCATCCGAGTTGGTCTAGGCTCGCCCAATCCTAGCTTTTGGAAGAATGTGTTGGGCATGACGTTGATACTTGCCCCCGAATCGGCCAATGCCATCTCTTCACCCAAGTTGCCAATATTGCATGGTATTATGAAACTCCCGGGATCTTTTCTCTTGCTTGGCATGTTCTTTTGCAATACAGCCGAGCAATTGGCATCAAGGATCACGGATGCACTCTCCTCCAATTTCCTCTTGTTAGTCAAGAGGTCCTTCAAGAACTTCCCATACTTAGGCATTTGGGCAATGCGTCAGCGAACGGGATGTTGATGTGCAATTATTTGAAGATACCCAGAAATTTCTTGTATTGCTCTTTGTCTTGGTCATTCTTCAATCGTGAAGGGTAGGGAATCCTTGGCTAGTACGGTGCGGGTGCCACCTCTTTTTCCTTTGGTGCTTCATCCTCTACCTCCACGACCTCTTTACCACTCAATAAGATGATTGCCTTCACTTGCTCCCTTGGATCAGTCTCTGTATTGCTGGGCAAGCTACCTTGAGGTCTTTCCACCAATGCCTTCACAATTTGCCCTGCTTGATTTTCCAAATTGTGTAGGGAGGCGGTGTGATTGCGAAGAGTGGCCTCTACCGACTAAAATCTAGCATCCGATGAAGAAACAAACCGTGTGAGGGCTCTCTCGAGGTCGGTCATTTTCCATTCTAACCCGGTCACTCGGCTTTCTAGATTCGGAGCTTGTTGGCCTTGAAATCCCGGTGGTGCACTGTTTTTCTGTTGTGTCTGCCCTTGATTGTTCCAAGAGAAATTTGGGTGGTTCTTCCACCCCGGATTGTAAGTTCCACTGTATGGGTTGCCTTGGCCTTGTCCTCTATAAGCATTATCAATAAAATCAGCCTGCTCCACCGCACTAGTACCTCCAATAGCAATAGGACAATCACTTGAAGCGTGACCTCCCCCACAACTGATACATGTAGTGATGGCCGTAACTCTTGGTGAAGCTAGAGCATCGAGCTTCTTACTTAATGATTCTACTTGTACCGCCAAAGATGTAACCTCGTCAACTTCATGAATTCCGGCAACCTTCTTTCTATCCCTTGAATTCTATTGATAGCTATTCATAGCCATCTCCTCTACAAGGTTCCAGGCTTCACCGGTAGTCTTGCTTCCTAGAGTTCCTCCGGTCGCCGCATCTAAGAGTTGCTTGGTACTTGGATTCAACCCATTATAGAAAGTATGAATGATCATCCACTCGGTAAATCCATGTTGCGGGCACTTGTGAAGGAGCTCCTTGAATCTATCCCATGTCTCGAATAGAGACTCCAATTCCATTTGCATGAAGGATGAGATCTCATTCCGAAGCCTTGCTAATTTTCCCGGAGGGAAGTACCTAGCCAAGAACGCCTCGGTCATCTCCTCACATGTAGTAATAGATGCTCTCGGTAATGAATGTAGCCAGTGTTTTGCTTTTCCCTTCAATGAAAATGGTAAGGCTCTCAATCTAATTGCATCCTCCGTTACTCCATTAATCTTCAACATGTCACACACTTCGAGAAAATTCTCTATATGACTGTTGGGATCTTCATCGGCCAACCCATTAAATTGTGCGGATTATTGTAACATCTGTATGAACGACGGCTTCAACTCAAAATTCATTGCCATGATTAGGGGCCTCACAATGCTCGATTGAGTCCCCATGACTGCGAGTTTAGCAAAATCGGATAATGTCCTTTGTTGGTCATTCTGTTCTGCCATTGTTTTTGACTTTTCTGTCTCAATATCGGCTTGATTTGAAGCTTCTTGTAAAGGTTCCTTCCCCTTGTGATGTGTTCTACGTCCAATGTCCGGGTCTCCTTCAACAAGAATCGAAGGGTTCCCACGGGTCATAACCTGTAGCCGAAAACCAAGAAAAGAAAAATAAGCACAATAATAGAGAAAGAAAATATGAAATAGAATGCGAAGTGAATAGCTAAAATAGTGAAAAACAAATATTTAAGACGCCTATTCCTCGATAACGGTGCCAAAAACTTGACACGACCCCTTGTGTGTATCAAGCAAGTGCACGGGTTTGTCGAAGTAATAAAATTTACCATGGTGTGAGGGTAGTCGAATCCGTAGGCAATAGGGATTTAGAATAAGAGATTTCACTAATAAAGCTATACGGCGTATGGAAAAGCAACAATAGGATCAATGAGTGAATATAGAATCAAACAGAATGAAAGACAAGAATTTTAAATAGAAAAATGGAAGATATGCAAGTGCAAGTAAAAGAGAATAAAGAGGAACTAGCAATCGATGAAATAGGGTATCCGGACAAGCTATCTCTACGATATATGCTTCAAGTGCAGGACTATGCTATTATACTTCCCTATTGATGTTAATTGATTCGAGGATATCCTAAAACTCACGGTCCTAAACCTAAGGACAACCGTGACTAATCCCAACACTGTGTCCCTGTGTTAGGATTCACGTCAACCCTTCACTGTGTCGCTCGCACGACTAAGCCCGAGGGGAGTATATCTATCTAAACCTCACACTACGTGGGATTGCTTTAAGCTCTAGGGATTCCTAGTGGTCAAACCTGTTCCTATGTGTAGTTCTAACACTTTGGTCCAGGTGGAAGAACCCTACTCTAGATTAAGCCCCAGCGCATAGGATTCACTTCAACTCTTCACTCTGTTACTTGCGTAACTAAGCCCCAGGGGAGTTTATCTTCCTAGCATTTCACTCTATTTCGACCGCTGTGAAATCAAAGAAACGGAGGTAGGGAGAAACCACGTTGGAATGGAAAGGGGTACATCGCTAACTCACAACTCTCCCTCTCAACCCTCTTCAATCTTAAGTAGTCTACCCCTCAAGGAGTTGTCACACCTCCAAGGAGTAACCTAAATTGTTCTCAACCCTAGTGTCACATCTAAGGGAAAACATTAACAAGATGAAATTAAGATTGAAACTCAATTTTTATTCATCAATCATGGAAAAGCATAATAACAATGTCAAAGAAACATAAAAACCGTAGAGTTTACAAGTCTGAATACCCACAAGGGGTTTAGCTCCTCATGAAACTATACATGTTCATCAAAATAGAAAAGAAAGTACAAATCAAAGATATTGATGAAAACCCGCCTTGTATATGGTGTGGTCGTGGTCTTGTGCGGCCATCGAACGTCGGTAACGATGTCGATGACGCGCGCTAAACCTCCACGAAATCCTCTCCAAAACACTAGCCGTACTCCCCAAGTTGAGGAGAAAGATAGATCCAAAGATCCCCCAAAAGGTCTCCAAAATCACCTTTTATAATGTTGAATTGCGGCATTAAAATCGGACTTATCGGGGTCTTCACACGGCCGTGTGGAATTTCCACACGCCAGTGTGAATCCTCTGAAACCCTGATTTTCAGTAGAAAATGAACAGTAGCTTGATACAGTGTTTTGCTACATTTAATACTCTACGAACTGCTCCCAAATCCGTTGTTCTTCATCGAGGCCATTGATTGGGCACACAAACAATGGTAGGTCGTGCCGATTACTTCAAGTCTCCTTCTTTGTGAAGTTCTTCTAAGCTACACGAGTTAGACTTGTTGTGAATGTGACTGCCTTTGTGCCCCTCCAAAGGAGGTTGGCACACACTCACAAGTCAAGCTCGTGCCTTGTTCCTTACTTGGTCTGAAAACTTCCCAATATCGGCGAACACGACCTAATTTCGTTCTTCTTCTCCAATTTAGCTCCACAAACCTTCAATGTACAAGAGTACACAAATACACACCATTTAGTGATAAAAACTGATAAAAGATATGCTCAATGTAAGATAATAACGCTTTGCGGTACTATAACACAAGAACTTATCAATTACCTAAAAATTCAAGTAAAAACTAGAGCATGATAGAACACAATGTTAAAAATTCTAGTAAACTCTAAGAATGCAAACGCTGCATCGAAGGTGAACCGCCATAGGCTACATGAGCATGAGCAATTGAACGCACAAGTAAAGGTGTGTGCAATGTGATCCTCCCCCCACACTTAAGATGTACATTATCCCCAATGTACGCATGCAAGCACAATAAAAAAGAAAATAATTCACGCATTTTATGTAGGGATAAACAATTGAAACATTACTCCCCTGAACTCCAAGTGTTGCGTTTGAAGGAGCTAAGGTCATTGACAGTTGAATCTCAATGGTTTTGTGGAGCACGCACGGTCCTGTGACCGTGCCTATGACTATTCCTTAAATTCCTAACGTCCAAGACCATCTGCACACATACGCAAGGGTTCAGTATAGCTCAAGAAAAACCAAAATAAAGCTCGAGTATATAAAGATATGAAAATGAAATACAACTCGAGATGAAAATAAAACAAAAATAAAAGCAAACCAAGAAGGAGAGTCCTTTCTGGGTACTACAAGTCCAACAGAGTAAGAAAATAAAAGTGCAACATAAGTAAAATAAAATAAAACTACGACGCCTCAGCGTCGGTGTCTTGCTGTGGATCCTTTGGTTCTGCTGCTGCAGCTGGTGCTGGTGGATCTGCTGCTGATGGAGACGGAGGTGGAGTCGGTGAAGGGACCCGTCGGGGTTGCACCACGAATCTTTTGAGCAAATGGATAATAGTGGCTAGCTGTGTTGATAACTACACGAACTGTGATGCCTGAGTGGCCCTCAACTCGGTAAACTCTGCTGCCTGTGCGACCCTCATCTCGGCCTGCTCTGTCTGCATAATACCCACAGCACTCTTGAGACGCTCAAACCTGTCTTGGCCTCAAGAGGGAGAGAAAATACGCACTGGAGGTGGCTCCGCGCTGTGGGCGGTACCTTGGCCTCGACCTGCTCTGGGGTGGCTCTATCACTGCCTGGGACTCCTCGGCCTGATCTGGCTCTGTAGACTCTGAGTGGGGGATGATCAATGTATAAACTCCTGGTCCTAATCTGCGGACCATCCTCATCAATCTCAATGTATCTCTGGTAAGCGGGGCTGGTGTAGCGATATTCTCTGCCCCATGCACCCCATCTCTGAGTCTCAAGCCTATGATGACGCGAGTGATGTAGGAACCTGCAAACATGACTCCAACCCTGGGGTACTGGCCTTGGTGGCGCATGTACTCGGCTAGAATGTGCCCTTGGTGGAGTGGCTAGCTCTGTACCAGGGAGTACAAATATAGCAGCTCCTGTCTGCTCAGTACCACTGTATTGTCCCCTCGGCCACTGATAGACTTGCTTAAGATGGCATGAATGTACTTGTACACTGGCCGGGAAAGAAATGTCACCTTTGAAACCCCCGGCTCATACTGCCCATCCCCGCACAACGTTCTATAGATCCTCTGAGGTGTCAGGGTCCCTGGGTAATCGTTGGGTAGTAGTGCGTACTCCTCTGTCTCGGTATATGCCTGATCATACAGGCCCATCACGATCGAGAACAGGGTAACACTCATGTTGAAGTGTTGACCGAGGGCACGAAACTAGATCGTCTCACCATTCGTGAAGCTGTCGTATCCTCGGTTGAACTCAACACTCGACAGGACCTCGAGGGTAAGTGCTCGAGCCGTTGGCTCTCTGATCGATATCAAACGGTCCCAACTACCTACGGTCAGCAACTCCTCAATCTCAATGGCTATGGCATCGTCCCCTTGTATGACTCTCAATACACTCAAATCAGGGTAGCGCGACTGTCCGAATCAAAGTGCCGAGAGTTCCTTGAGAGGTGGAGTAGCCTCTCGTGGGCGCTTCCCTGCCGATTTCTTAGAACTAGAAGTCATATTTGCAAAGTTACAAAAGGAAATTTTCAAAAATCAGTTCAAAAGCTCATTCTGCAGAAATTCACATGCCCGTGTGGATCATTGGGCAGGCAGAGCATAACGGCCGTGGAGTCTAAAAATTTCAAATTTACATCACAATTCACTCTAATTTCATTGTAAATATGTTTATATGCATTATAATCACTCGAAATAAGCAAACAATTGGAAAGAATGAATCGAATCATGGTTTGATGAAGAAAAAGGGATTGAAGTTCTTACCGACAGTGTGAATATGAAAAGCTTAAAAATCGGCCGCGAAACTTGTCTAAATCCTTAAAAAATACGAGGAGAAGGTCGGGAGAGCAGTAGAGAGAGTCGGAGAGTGTTTAGAGTGGAAGAATGAAGAGGTACGAGTGAATTCCAAAAGAAACCGTTCGGCTTTTGAAGTTCTGGGAATTCACACGGCCGTGTGAACATGTCGCATGGCCTCGTGCCTCTGAAATTAGGGTTCACAGGGGACAACCCACGCCCCTGTGTGCACTCTGGTCATTCTCTGAACTACCCCACACGGCCGTGTGAGACATCCACACGGCCGTGTGCCCTCACAGGAGACTCCACAAGGGCTGGTACACGCCCCTGTGGATTCTCGGGAAAAATCAGAAGGTCTCTGAAAATATTCACACGGCCGTGTGTTAATTCCACACGGCCGTGTGCCCAACCTGGCTAAGAACACAAAGTAAGCCACAGGGGCTCCCACACGCCCCTGTGGCTTCTCTAGTTCATCCCGAGATTTGCTAAGTGTTCCACACGGCCGTGTGCCTTTCACAAGCCCTCCCACAGGGGCATCCACACGCCCTTGTGGTTTCTCGGGAAAACAGACGGATTTCTACAGAGTTTCACATGGCCGTGTGAATAATACACACGGCCGTGTGCCATAACACAAGGTTTCTCACAGGGGCACCCACACGCCCCTGTAGACTCTCTAGAATGAGAGCTTAAGTTCTGTAAATTCTCACACGGTCGTGTGGAAATTCCACACGGCCGTGTGCCCCTTCTGAAGTTTTTTACAGGGGCAAGGTCACGCCCCTGTGTCTTCTCTGGGTGAGCCCTATTTGGTACCACACGGCCGTGTGCCTTCTCTGGTTTACTTAGAAAAAATATCACAGACTTTACAGAAAAATTTAGAAATATAGCTATGATGCTTAGAGCCTGTGAAAACCATCAAAACACGACCAGATACCATTGAAAACATGCTCAACTAGTTAAAACTTCATCAATCATCATTTAGGATACCAATACTAAGACTTTTATTCATGCTAAAACTAAACTAGATCCTAGGAAAGCTGCAAAACCCTTGGGTTACCTCCCAAGAAGAGCTTGTTTAACGTCACCTAGATTGACGTAACTGGCTTACCTTATAGAGGTTCATGAATGAAGGTTGACCTCTTTCCTACAACCTAAAAACATGCATTACATAACCTTTGTAGAATAGAGGGAGAGTTAGCGATTCTGTTACCACACAAGGGTAAACCACCCTTACTCCGTTCTTGCTCATCTCCATTGTTCTTGGGTCTTTTCGTGTGCTGCCTCCTTGCTCTCTTCATCCTTCTCCTCATCTTTTTCATGGCTCCCAGGTCAGGCTTGACTTCCTTCTCGATTAGACCAAGTGAAAGCACTTCTTCCTTGTTCTCCATGTCTTGATCCGACCAATCTACATACGGATCCAGGTTCAATATTTCTTGTACATAATCATCAATTAGCTCATCGGTAGTGTCAAGAAAATATAAAGTATCATCAAAGTCAAGAGAGTGTCTCATGGCTTCGGTGAGGCGGTATGTAAGCTTATCTTCTCCCACTCGCAATGTGAGCTCCCTGCCATCCATGTCAATCAAAGCTTTAGAAGTGCGCAAGAACGGCCTTCCAAGGATCAATGGAACCTCGACATCATCATCGACATCCAACACCATGAAGTCAACAGGAAATATGTATTTTTTGACTTTTACTAAAACTTCTTCCACAATTCCCCTCGGATGCCTCACCGATCGGTCCACGAGTTAAAGTGTCATCTGAGTGGGTCTTGTGATAAGTGCTTGAATATACATGTTTTACCGACTTGTTTTACATACATTGAGCATCATTTCACCATTGATTATGTCTCATAAAGTGTATTTTGGTGTTCTTTTATGCAATCAGGTTGTGGAAGTGTTAAAGGAGGAAAAGGAAGCAAAGATGGGTTATAAAGACGTATTGTTGGGAGCTTTTGTACAACACAAGTGTCAAGGCACAAGAGGGGATCATGCACATGAGGGTGTGCGCCAACTTCCTGAAGAATTCAAGATGATTTGTGCGATGGAAGGGCACAAAGGCGACACCTTCATGTCCCAACTTGTGTGAAGATAGTTAAAGCTCTCAAATGATGATTCGAAGAAGGAGAAGTCTTATAACTCACCACATGGACGTGTGCCCGACCATGTGGCCTCAAGATGATAGAGTTTGGATCACGGTTATGGAGAGTACTGCAGCAAAAACACTGTTCATTTCACTGTAGCCCACGCGACCGCGTGGGAATTATGTTCAAAAACACTGTTCAACCATACGAATCAAGCAAAAACACTGTTTAAAATCCCACGCGACCGCGTGGGAATTCTGCAGCCCACGCGATCGCGTGGGATCTCACACGGTCGCATGAAGACACGCGGCTGGCACGTTTTCAGGTTTATAAATACCCCGATTTGCCGATTTTAAAAGGACTTTTTGCGCACGTTTGAAGGCAAGAGCGGCTAGGGTTTCAAGGACGAGGTCTTTGGCGATATTGGGAGTCGTTCTTCACCAACTTTGATAGATCTTTCGACGATATAGCATCGGGGAGCCATTGGCAACCTAGCTTCGGAGAAGGTTCCTTCGAGACGTTGAACGATTCATCAAGGCCATCATCACGAATTCGAGGGGGTTTATTTTCATGGATTACATTGCTTTTTTCTTCATTATCTTTTGCTTTGTAATAAGTCCCATGGAGGGCTAAACCCTAGTAGATACTTGGGCATGTGAACCCTAGGTTTCGATTCATGTATTGACTTTCTTTATGCTTTCTTTTAATTCGAAGTTTATTTGAGTTTTAATCTTGTTTAATAATTTCTTGCATGCCTTATTGATTCGTATGGTTGTTTGGTATGCTTGGTTTGTTTCCTTGGTGAGAGAGAGATCTCCATTAGGGATTAGAACATACAAGGTTAAAGAGGGTTGAGAGGGTGAGTCTTGAGATAGAGGAGTGTCCCCTTTCCCTTCCGATTGAGTGTTTCCTATCTCCGTATTCCCTAAGTTTTATGCAACCATATGGGGTGTGAGGTGTGAGATTGATAGATTTCTCCGCCGGGACCTTTGTAAAGGGTTACGGATCTTTCACCTAGAAGTAGGGTTAGATCTAATTTTAGGAATCGGTTTCACTCTTAGGTATCCCAAAACTCATTGCGGTCATATAGGGTGTGAGGTGTTGAGATTGAGTGATTTCTCCGCCGGGACCTTGTAGGGGACTAGTATCGGTGGCCTGAAAGCAGGGATTGGTTGTTCTTGGATTACCTCGACTCATAGAACTCGGTTAGAAGCATTTAGTTAGTCTTGCACTTCATGATAGAGCCTAGGGGGATCATTGCCCGGGTATCTCATCTTCATTGATTGAGATCTCCTTTACCTTTTCCTTTTATTTGTTTTCTTTCTTGCGATTTTCTTATTTTACACATTACATCCATTGCTCTATATCATTATTTCGACTAGATAACTAAGAATCAGTCATTACTAGTACTTCCGTTCCCTGTGGATTCGACTACCCACTCACCTGGGTAATTATTACTTCGACAACCCGTGCACTTGCGGAACACACACGCAAGGGGTGTGTCATCTTGGCTCGCCCAATCCTAGCTTTTGGAAGAACGTGTAGGGCATGACATTGATACTTGCCGCCGAGTCAGCCAATGCCATCTCTTCACCCATGTTGCCAATGTTACATGGTATTATGAAACTCCCGGGATCTTTTCTCTTGCTCGGCATGTTGTTTTGCAATACGGCCGAGCAATTGGCATCAAGGATCACAGATGCACTCTCCTCCAATTTCCTCTTGTTGGTCAAGAGGTCCTTAAAGAACTTCGTGTACTTAGGTATTTGGGCCAATGCTTCCGTGAATGGTATGTTGACGTGCAACTGTTTGAAAATTCCCAGAAATTTCTTGTATTGTTCATTCTCTTGATTATTCTTCAATCGTGAAGGATAGGGGATCCTTGGCTTGTAGGGTTGGGATGCCACCTCTTTTTTCTTTGTCGCTCCTTCCTCTATCTCCACGACCTCGGGTGTCTCTTGGGTCTTCTCTAGAGGGAGATTTCTCTCGACCTCTTTTCCACTCCTCAAGGTGATTGCCTTCAATTGCTCTCTCGGATTGGTCTTCGTGTTACTAGGCAAACTACCTTGAGGTCTTTCTGCCAAGGTCTTCGGAATTTACCCCACTTGATTCTCCAAATTGTGTAGGGAGGCGGTGTGATTGCGAAGTGTAGCTTCCACTGATTGGAACCTAGGATCCGATGAAGCAACAAACCATGTGAGGGCTTTCTCAAGATCGGACATCTTCCCTTCTAGCCCGGTCACTCGGCTTTCCAAGTTCGGTGCTTGCTGCCCATGAAATCTCGGTGGTGTGTTGTTCTTTTGTTGTGACTGCCCTTGATTGCTCCATGAGAAATTTGGATGGTTCTTCCACCCCGGGTTGTAGGTACCACTATACGAGTTGCCTTGGCCTTGTCCTCTATAAGCATTACCCACAAAATCGGCCTATTCCACCGTACTAGTGCTTCTAATAGCGATCGGATAATCACTCGAAGCGTAACCTCCCCCACAACCATTACAGGTAGTAATGGCCGCAACTCTTGGTGAAGTTAGTGTTAGTGTTAGCCCTAACCCCAATACGTTGATCTGAACCTTTATTAGTTATATGTTTTTTTAATAAAACCTGGCTTGTTTTATCTTACTACATTTTCTGTGCATGTGTGCTTGGATAGAACTATCCCTGAGAGTTTGTTCCGCACAAGTTGCCGAATACGTGATTCGGGCAGTAAAACCTTGGTGCATAAAGGAACAACTTTCTAAACATCCCTAGTCAATTACTATCATGGGAATGATAGTAAACTAAGACTAGTATGCCTATTGTGTGATAATCATGTTTTACGGATTATAGAACATGTGATGTCAATCAATAGACATAGACACGTGTTAGTGAACAGCGTGTCTGGATCGATCCGCTCATGAGATCACTACATGGTTGCAAAGTCATAAGTGGTTCTCGTGTAACGCTTATACTGAATCCTTAGACTCAAGGTCGCTATGGAGCTTGGATGAATGTTGGTGTACTTTGACATACGCCTAACGTCATTCATAACAGAGTGACAAGTGTGGGTATGATTGGGTGCATCGAGATTCATAGCAAGTAACATTTGCGATGTGAGGGGATTGCCACTCTTTGAGGAGAGAGAATATCACCGGCCACTTGATCGGTGAAACTGAGTAGTGCGTGGCCACGCCCAAGTGAAATGATAAGGGTTATCATTTATTTGACCTAGTCAGTTCACCGAGGATCAAGAAATCGATCGACAAATAAATAAGGGCGACTAAGCTCTATGCCTTATGTTGATCGAGATATTCATTTGGCAAAGGAATCGGATAAGGTTACAAGGTTAGTTGATTACCCAGTCGACCTCCGTTTTAATTCGGGTAGTCACATTGTCATGCTAGACGGCATTTGTGACTTATGGTCCTTAACGAGGTTAAAATCCCATTGCCGATTTTAAAACGGGTCTACAGGATCGCACGCGTAATAGCCGTGAAATCCGGACTCAATCTAATAAGTCGAATAGCTAAATGGAGTTTAGATAAATCAAGAGTTTATTTGGTCTAACCGCGAATGTGTAAAGATTGAGTTATGAGATAACTTAAAAATTGAGGGACTTAATTAGAAATTAAGTGTTAGCTTATTGGATCTAATATGATTAATATCTAATAAGAGGAATCAATGGTTGATATTGCATTGGGATTGGTTTTTGGGTTTTATAAATACATGTGTATTAGAGAAAACCCTAACCCTAATCTTTCCTCTCCCTCTCTCCCTCTCTCCCTTAAGAAGGCTGTCGGTCTGCCCTAGCCAAGAGGACGCCGCCGCCAGTTAAAGGTGCTGTCCGTCTTTTCCCCCTTTTTGGAGAAAGGTTTCTTCATCCGGATTGCCGCTACTTGGATCTGGCGAAGGTATAGGTCGACACCCCTTTGGTCTTTCTTATTTATTCATGTATGTTAGTTCACAGGCCGGCTTTTTCATTGATATTTCTTTATCAATGGAGATCGCCGGGGTGAGAGTCTTTTGAGATTATTTCATAATGGTTGTGGAAATTTTCTCAAAAGATTCTCACATGTGAAACGTTCGCCGAGTGTCGGTTTTTGGATTTACAATTCCTTACACATGTTTACGATTAGGTTTTGAGACCTAATTTTAATTGCTATTCGTATTTCTCGATAAGAGTTATCGTTGGATGATGGGGTCGACCGCAAGTGCACGGGTCGTCAAGTAATACCCCTCACGCGCGCGCGAGGGGGTCGTATTCCCAAGGGCCCGAGAATCTACCCTTACTTCCTCTTCGTATGATTGTTTGGCCAATCAAGTCAAGTGTTGTGCAAAAGAAAGTAAAAAGATGATTAACATGCAAATAAAGTGTTCTAAGGTGGAGGCAATGAACGAGGGATAAAACAATATAAAGAGAGGGTCACGGATGAGGATTACCAAGGGGGCTACTAAAGTGCGGGGCTTGCCTTAACTAGCATGCAAATGGGTAGTTTGGACCGAGAAACCCGAAGTTAGACCAACCCGATGGTCACGGAAATTGGTCCCTAATCCGGTACAAGTATCGAATACGGAATTCCTTCCGCTCGAATCCTCACACGATTGCAAAGGGAGCAAAAGGTTTCTCAAGTTAGGGAGAAGACACAAACTAGGTCAACCCTAACAATTGGAGGGGTACAAATACCCGATGGTCACGGCGTATTCATACATGTATCCCTACCAAGCTTGGTGAGCCTAATACTAGGGCAATGGTCATGCTTCCTAGCATTATCTAAACAATGATACACAGAGTTCTCATGCATACCAAGCAATCAAATACACCAAACAAGGTTCACAAACAAGTCTCAAATGCATAAATCAAGTCAAGCAAGCATCCTACACAAGTTCACCCCCAAGGTTCACCTACATCCGGTGACCTTGGGGTTTAGTTGTCCATGAATACAAAATACACAAGAAAACACATCAAAACAACCAAATACATAGATGAGAACACCCCCTCAAAAGATAGAAGCCGAATGACGTTCCAAAGACGCCACCAAAGGGGTGGCTTCCCTTGTCGATTCTCCTCCAAACTAAGGATCAAGAGGGTGGATCTCGTCGTATGTCGCTCTCCTCGTCGTTCTCTCCCCGGAAATGGCCTCCGACGGCAGCTCCTAGCTCCGATTTGAAGATGGTGGCAAGTTGGCTCAAGACCTAGGGCTCTCCCCTTCCAAAATGAACTCCCAAAACCCTTAAAAACATCATCCAGAACGTCATGCGGCCCCGTATGCGACCCCGCATGCGGGGAGAGAAAATCCCGAGAAAAACCCGAAATCGTGTAAGTTGCTACAGTGCCGCTACAGTAAACTGCTACAGTACCGTATGCTACAGTAGAACTGCTACAGTACCGTATGCGGCCTCTGCAGTGCCCGCATGACAGCCCGCATGAACCTCCAGACATAGCCATTTTCACCAAAGGGTTCGTGCTACAGGATCTGCTACAGTGGTCGCTACAGTACCCCCTATGAAATAGTGTTTTCGTTGCCGATTTCTTCTCAAATTCTATCAATGAGCTCAAAGGGGTCACATCAGTACCTGTAACACGAAAGAAACCAATTCAGACCAAAAACGGGTGCCAACTCATACAAAAATACGTAATACATACACCCGAATACATGGAAAATACGTATGTTTAGGCGTTTATCAAACATCCCCACACCTAAGCATTTGCTTGTCCCCAAGCAAACAAACATGAAGAACAGGGGCAAGAAGATAAACGACTAAATGTACGACCTCAAGCTCAACAGTAGAGGACCCCACTAGCACAGATAGAAGGAAGGACAGATAATGAGTTGTTCTGTTGGCAACTGGGTATGGATGGTCTTGTTTCATCTAAAGTGCACTGGTGAGTGTGTGCTTACTTCCAACCTCATTCTCCATATTATTCACTCCACATACAATGAAAATGGCATTAATCTGTTAAAGACACCCTCAATACCCAGTTAAAAGTCCTTCGGGTCCTGAATGAAACTTTGGCTCTCAATTGGTTGTGTAACAGGTTCCAAGGGATACGAATAAGATACTATATGCTGTATTTACATATTTGCAAAGGTTTTTTTTTTTTTTTTTTTTTTTTTTTTTTTTTTTTTTTTTTTTTTTTTTTTTTTTTTTTTTTTGAGTTGAGTCCGACTAACGTAGACTGCACAAAAATCTTTCAGACAGATGCACATGCTGGCCAGGCACAAGAGCCACCCATCCTACTTGATTACAGTCCACATAGACGCATTCATGCTGTACTAGCAGAGGAATACTGTCATAGACTCCACATTTTTTTTTTTTTTTTTTTTTTTTTTTTTTTTTTTACCTGTATACAATATATCTCGTATCCCCTGGTATAAAACCTGTTAACAAACTCACTTGAGGCTAAGGAAACAACAAAGGACCTCAAAAGCTCTTAAAAAGGCATTGAAAGTAGACATTAACAAATTAATGCCGAAAACATTGTAATGGGTTAGTTGGAGTGTATGAGGTGGAAGTACAAGTGTAAAAGTCTGTCAGTGCACTAAAGATAAAGCAGGACATCATTTAGGAACAATAATGAAATACAACTCATAACTGTCGAACCTTCATGCTAGGAAGTCCTAAACTAGGCGTCATTGCTATCATCGGTATAACAAGCATGCAAATAAGAGTAAAGCACTCCATCCCCACACCTAGAATCGTACATTGTCCCTAATGTACATGAATCAGCAGAACATGATGATATGTATGCAATAAAAATAAGGAGATGAAGCAAGAAGACTTCCCCAATTAGTTGATGCAGTGAATTCAAGGTGAACACAAACAGGGGTAAATCACTAGGGCCATGGAGTGTGAAGCATCCTCAACGATCAGTCCTGAAAGCAACAGGAAATGCATCACAACTCGATAAATAAATAAAGAGAGCGAACAAATAAAATCCAAACTACATAAATAAAAAGAAGAAGTTTAGTAGGGCCGAAACCCTAACAAACTGAACGATATAACAAACAAACAAATAAGTCTAAGTGCGCAACAACAAAATACACACAACAAGAAAAGTAAAAACTAAGAGTCGGTGTCATGAGTCTAATGATTTGGTGGAGGTGGTGAAGCCATGTGATATGTACTCCCGGATGGTATGATCGAGGCTCAAAAACCCCCAAGGTTTCCCAATCAATTTGTCGGACAACACCAAAATTCTTCCTCAACAAAGAGGGCATAACGGGTCTTGTGGGCATCGTCGGTGAATCTTGGCTCAAAGACGGGCGGTGGAGAGCTCCTCCGGGATCGCTTTGAAGCCACATGCTTGATTGACATCCCTACAAGACCATACAAGCTTCATCAAACCAAAAATATATGAAAAGAATGCACAATGGCATCAATGGGCTGAAATCTTATTGTTGCTACAGTAATTTCGGGAAAATTTTTCAAGAGTTTCTTCTTGTAAAAGTAGCAAACAAATTTTACAAACCTTGAAATTCAACACAAACATTCACAAGAAACATTCACAACCACATTCCCAAGAAAATCAGCCCAAAAACACAAAGAAAAGCCCTAGAAATGGAGAGATATGGAACTTACTTCAATCTAGGGCACCAAAGTGAAAATGAAGTGGAATCCGGCTTAAAGCTTGATAAAACCTTGAAAATCTTCCAAAAATTCGTTTGCTAGGATGAGGAGAGTGTTTGGATGCAAAAAGAATGAAGGAAAATGGTGGAGAGATGAAGGAGAAAAGAGAAGAAGTTTGATGAAAATTGAGTGAATAGTGAGGAAGTGGGCTGAAGAGAGGGGGAAATAGGGGCTGGGTGACCATGCGGCCTACCATGCGGCCGCATGGTACCCCGCATAGCTCTCTGGAAAATCCATGCGGCCTGCTATGCGGCCGCATGGTACCCCGCATAAGGCTCTGGAAAATCTATGCGGCCTGCTATGCGGCCGCATAGCAGGCCGCATTGCTCTCGGGAAAATTTGTGCGGCCCCTTGTGCGGCCGCATGACAGGCCGCACAAGGCCCAGGAATTTTTCAGCTCAAAACACTCTCAAATCAACCTTTGAACTCAACCTAGCACTCAAAAATTACATGAAAACAAAGCCGAAAACACTCAAAAATCATTGAAAACATGGAGATTGAAGCACCAACACTCAAGGAAAAATACAATGATCATCAAACCAAAGGTGCAACATGGTAAAATAAATTAAGGAAAACGACTAAACAACCACCACAATCAAAGAAATCAACAACTCTCAAACTCAAAAGCACCACAAAAAATACGAAAAACACCCAAACACAACAACAACTAAGAAGAAAAAAAAAAAAATAGATGCAATGAATTTAAAGACTTGGGTTGCCTCCCAAGAAGCGCTTGTTTAACGTCTTTAGCTCGACGTCTCTTACCTTGACATCATGGTGGATCAAAGGAAGTCAAATTACCTCCATTCTTGTGTGAAATGTTGTTACCCGAGAAATTCATGGAGAGGCATGAAAAGATCTTGAACTTCCCTTGATTTTCCATGAGTATGTCATCTACATCCATGGGCGGCGATGATACAACCTTCACAACTTTTGTAGGCTTTTTCTTTGTCTTCTTCCACATCTTCTTCAAGGCTTTCTTTTCTTGGTCATGAGGCGGAGGTCGAACCATTACTTGTGCAACTTGTTCCATCGGTATAGGTGTGGCATCACGTTTTTCAATCCCATCGTCATCTAACTCCCCCAAAATCTCATCCAACGGGTTTAAGGCAAGAACTTCCTGCACACAATCGGAAACAATGACATCAGTTAAATCAGTATAGTATAAACTGTCATCATGATCGAGTGTGTGCCGCATTGCTTCGGGGAGAGTAAAGACAACTTGCTCATCACCAACTCTTAATGTCATCCTTCCACCCTTGACATCAATCAATGCACCCGAAGTATTTAGGAATGGCCGACCGAGAATGATGGGGACCTCAACATCATCATCAACATCAAGTATCACAAAATCAACGGGGATGATGAGCTTGTCAACCCTTACAAGTACATCTTCGACAACACCCCTTGGTCTCCGCACCGAACGGTCGGCAAGTTGTAGGGTCATTCGTGTAGGCCTTAAGTCTTCTAACCCTAGCTTCAAAAATAACTTGTAGGGCATCACATTAATGCTCGCTCCCGAGTCGGCTAAAGCATTCTCTTGTATTCCTTCACCAAGTATACACGGGATGACGAAACTACCGGGATCATTGAGTTTCTTTGGCAACTTCTTTTGAATCAAAGCGGAGCAATTCCCCGATAGTGTCACCGAGTCCACATCTTCTAGTTTTCTTTTGTTAGTGATGAGGTCTTTCATGAACTTGGCATACTTGGGCATTTGTGAAAGGGCCTCAACCAATGGAATATTAATGTGGAGTTGCTTGAATATGTTCAAAAACTTTTTAAATTGGGCATCCTCCTTATCTTGTTTCAATCTTGCCGGGTAAGGCACCACGGGCTTGTACTCGCTCACCTTTGGGACCGGGGATTTTTGGATATCGTCACCACATTCCTTCCCATTATCCTTACATTCCTTCTTGTTCAAATGAGGGTCTTCCCGATCGGCTACCCTATCATTAGAAGCACTTGGACTCGTCTCGGCCCTTGCTTCCAATTGCTTTCCACTCCTCAGTGTAACGGCTTTCAAGTGTTCCCTAGGGTCGCTTTCGGTGTTGCTTGGCAAGCTACCCAAAGGATGATCAGAATGCGCTCGAGCAAGCTGTCCCACTTGGTTCTCAAGGGTTTGCATGGATGCTTGAACATTCCTCAACACAGTACCGAAGTCATCCAACCTTTTCTCGATACATTGAAACCGTTTTTTCGGAATTGATCATGAATTTAGCCAAAACATCCTCTGTAGTAAACTTCCTTTCTTGTTGAGGAGGCGCCTGGAACTGACTTCCTTGGGGTGGTGGGGCTCTCTGTTGTGCTTGTCCCTGACTCCATGATAAGTTTGGATGGCCCCTCCATCCCGAGTTGTAGGTGTTGCCAAATTGATTCCCAAATCCTCTAGGTCCACCACCAACGTAGTCAACATTTTCCACAGGTGCCGAGGGAGCAATGAAAATAGGGCATTGAGAAGTTGCATGCCCGGCACCACAAGTGTCACAAGACATCACTGCCTTAGGAGTGGAGCTAGACCCGAGCATCAACTGTTCAACTTTCTGTGCTAATGTACTGACTAAGGCATTGTTGTCTGAAACATTCTTCGATAAGGCTTCAACCTTAGCAGTCAACGCAGTATTCTCATTCACCTCATACAGGCCTGCAGCCTTTGGTGCCTTCTGCCGAGTACTCCAGTGACACTCATTACTAGCCATGTTTTCAATAAGAGCCTCAGCATCCTCAGGTAACTTTGCACTTAGAGATCCTCCTGCTGCAGCATCAATCAGTTGTCTCGCAGTGTAGTTCAACCCATTACAAAACATTTGCACTCTCATCCACGCAGGGAACCCGTGGTGAGGACACTTACGCAGGAGATCCTTGAACCGTTCATGGGCCTCAAAAAGTGTTTCTGAATCCCCTTGCCTGAAGGATGAAATTTCTTGCCTCAGTCGGGCCGCCCTGCTTGGTGGAAAATATCGGGCAAGGAATTTCTCGACCATCTCTTTCCAAGTAGTGATTGATCCGGGGGCCAAAGAAGTGAGCCAACGATATGCTGCTCCTCTCAAACTGAACGGGAACAACCTCAATCTTATGGCGTCATCGGACACTGAGTTAATCTTGAAAGTGGAGCATATTTGGAGGAAGCGGGACAGGTGGGCATGTGGGTCTTCATCGGCTAACCCATCGAACTGGACTGAATTTTGAATCATTCCTATTGTGCTTGCCTTGATTTCAAAGTTATTAGCTGGCACAGTTGGGGCTTGCACACTGAACTCCTCACCGGTGAATTGGGGCCTCTCATAATCGGATAATGTTCTTCTTGGTTCAGCCATGACGGAGGGTTCACTAGACTCGACCCGAATTTCTTGTTGCCTTGAACTTTCTGTTGCTTCTCTCAATCGTTGATGCAAGGTTCGTTCAATCTCGTCGTCGGGTTCAACTAAATTTTCTTGACTAGCTCGTGTCATAAGATGGGTACCTCGCAAAATAACAAGAGCCAAGACTTAGAAATTTAAGAAAGCAAGGAAATGAAAATGTAAAAGAAAAAATGACGAAATATATACAATGATGAAAAACACGAAACAAAATAGTGGCCAAATCAACCAACTCTAAGTTTTCCGGATATTTCTCGTGGTCCCCGGCAACGGCGCCAAAAACTTGATGGGGTCGACCGCAAGTGCACGGGTCGTCAAGTAATACCCCTCACGCGCGCGCGAGGGGGTCGTATTCCCAAGGGCCCGAGAATCTACCCTTACTTCCTCTTCGTATGATTGTTTGGCCAATCAAGTCAAGTGTTGTGCAAAAGAAAGTAAAAAGATGATTAACATGCAAATAAAGTGTTCTAAGGTGGAGGCAATGAACGAGGGATAAAACAATATAAAGAGAGGGTCACGGATGAGGATTACCAAGGGGGCTACTAAAGTGCGGGGCTTGCCTTAACTAGCATGCAAATGGGTAGTTTGGACCGAGAAACCCGAAGTTAGACCAACCCGATGGTCACGGAAATTGGTCCCTAATCCGGTACAAGTATCGAATACGGAATTCCTTCCGCTCGAATCCTCACACGATTGCAAAGGGAGCAAAAGGTTTCTCAAGTTAGGGAGAAGACACAAACTAGGTCAACCCTAACAATTGGAGGGGTACAAATACCCGATGGTCACGGCGTATTCATACATGTATCCCTACCAAGCTTGGTGAGCCTAATACTAGGGCAATGGTCATGCTTCCTAGCATTATCTAAACAATGATACACAGAGTTCTCATGCATACCAAGCAATCAAATACACCAAACAAGGTTCACAAACAAGTCTCAAATGCATAAATCAAGTCAAGCAAGCATCCTACACAAGTTCACCCCCAAGGTTCACCTACATCCGGTGACCTTGGGGTTTAGTTGTCCATGAATACAAAATACACAAGAAAACACATCAAAACAACCAAATACATAGATGAGAACACCCCCTCAAAAGATAGAAGCCGAATGACGTTCCAAAGACGCCACCAAAGGGGTGGCTTCCCTTGTCGATTCTCCTCCAAACTAAGGATCAAGAGGGTGGATCTCGTCGTATGTCGCTCTCCTCGTCGTTCTCTCCCCGGAAATGGCCTCCGACGGCAGCTCCTAGCTCCGATTTGAAGATGGTGGCAAGTTGGCTCAAGACCTAGGGCTCTCCCCTTCCAAAATGAACTCCCAAAACCCTTAAAAACATCATCCAGAACGTCATGCGGCCCCGTATGCGACCCCGCATGCGGGGAGAGAAAATCCCGAGAAAAACCCGAAATCGTGTAAGTTGCTACAGTGCCGCTACAGTAAACTGCTACAGTACCGTATGCTACAGTAGAACTGCTACAGTACCGTATGCGGCCTCTGCAGTGCCCGCATGACAGCCCGCATGAACCTCCAGACATAGCCATTTTCACCAAAGGGTTCGTGCTACAGGATCTGCTACAGTGGTCGCTACAGTACCCCCTATGAAATAGTGTTTTCGTTGCCGATTTCTTCTCAAATTCTATCAATGAGCTCAAAGGGGTCACATCAGTACCTGTAACACGAAAGAAACCAATTCAGACCAAAAACGGGTGCCAACTCATACAAAAATACGTAATACATACACCCGAATACATGGAAAATACGTATGTTTAGGCGTTTATCATTGGATACTAGCAATCCATACCGGATTGTTTCTGCCTTGTGTGTGTGTGAGAGTAGAGGGGAGTCGCGTATATGCAGTCCCTTTTTCGACTACACCCCTGGAATTGTATTTATTTATTTATTTTAGATTTTTATATCTTTATTCATTTCCATTGCATGCTAGGTTCCATACTAGTTTTTGTTTGTTATCCGCTGTGCATATTTTGCTTGTAGTATGCTCGTAGACCCTTGTCGATCCCAACAGTTAGAACATCCAACTTCTTACTTAGTGATTCCACCTGTGCCGCCAAAGCTGTAACTGCATCAACCTCATGAATTTTGGCCACCTTCTTTCGGTCCCTTGTGTTCCATTGATAGCAATTCATATCCATCTCTTCTATAAGGTGCTGGGCTTCATCGGGAGTCTTGCTTCCTAGAGTCCCTCCTGCCAACGCGTTTACTAGTTGCTTGGTGTTTGGATTCAACCCATTGTAGAAGGTGTGGATGATCATCCACTCGGGGAATCCATGTTGCGGGAACTTCCGAAGGAGCTCTTTAAACCTATCCCATGTCTCGAATAGAGACTCTAATTCCATTTGCATGAAGGATAATATCTCATTCCGGAGCCTCGCTGATTTTCCCGGAGGGAAATACCTAGCCAAGAACGCCTCGGCCATCTCCTCCAATGTAGTAATAGATGCTCTCGGTAATGAATGTAGCCAATGTCGTACTTTTCCCTTCAATGAAAATGGGAAGGCTCTCAACCTGATTGCGGTGTCCGTTACTCCATTGATCTTCAACATGTCACACACTTCAAGAAAGTTCTCAAGAAGGTTGTTGGGATCTTCATCGGCCAACCAATTAAATTGTGCGGTGATAAGTGCTTGAGTATACATGTTTTACCTACTTGTTTTACATACATTGAGCTTCATTTTACCATTGATTATGTCTCATAAAGTGTATTTTGGTGTTCTTTTATGCAATTAGGTTGTGGAAGTGTTAAAGGAAGAAAAGGAAGCAAAGATGGGTTATAAAGACGTATTGTTGGGAGCTTTTATACAACACAAATGTCAAGGCACAAGAGGGGATCATGCACATGAGGGTGTGCGCCAACTTCCTGAAGAATTCAAGATGATTTGTGCGATGGAAGGGCACAAAGGCAGTTACACCTTCATGTCCCAACTTGTGTGAAGATAGTTAAAGCTCTCAAATGATGATTCCAAGAAGAAGAAGTCTTATAACTCACCACATGGACGTGTGCCCGACCATGTGGCCTCAAGATGAGAAAGTTTGGATCATGGTTATGAAGAGTACTGTAGCAAAATACTGTTTATTACACTATAGCAGTACTGTAGCAGAATTACTATTCACACGACCGCGTGGGAATTCTGCAGCCCACGCGACCGCGTGGGATCTCACGTGGTCGCGTGAAGACACGTGACTGGTGCATTTTCAGACTTATAAATACCCCGATTTGCCGATTTTTAGAGGACTTTTTGCGCACGTTTGAAGGCAAGAGCGGCTAGGGTTTCAAGGACGAGGTCTTTGGTGATATTGGGAGTCGTTCTTCACGAACTTCGATAGATCTTTCGACAATATAGCATCGGGGAGCCATTGGCGACCTAGCTTCGGAGAAGGTTCCTTCGAGACGTTGAACGATTCATCAACGCCATCATCGCGAATTCGAGGGGGTTTATTTTCATGGATTACATTGCTTTTTTCTTCATTATCTTTTGCTTTGTAATAAGTCCTATGGAGGGCTAAACCCTAGTAGATACTTGGGCATGTGAACCCTAGGTTTCGATTCATGTATTGACTTTCTTTATGCTTTCTTTTAATTCCGAGTTTATTTGAGTTTTAATCTTGTTTAATCATTGCTTGCATGCCTTATTGATTCGTATGGTTGTTTGGTATGTTTGATTTGTTTCCTTGGTGAGAGAGAGGTCTCCATTAGGGATTAGAACATACAAGGTTAAAGAGGGTTGAGAGGGTGAGTCTTGAGATAGAGGAGTGTCCCCTTTCCCTTCCGATTGAGTGTTTCCTATCTCCGTATTCCCTAAGTTTTATGCAACCATATGGGGTGTGAGGCGTGAGATTGATAGATTTCTCCGCCGGGACCTTTGTAGGGGGTTAGGGATCTTTCGCCTAGAAGTAGGGTTAGATCTAATTTTAGGAATCGGTTTCACTTTTAGGTATCCCTAGAACTCATTGCGGTCATATGGGGTGTGAGGTGTTGAGATTGAGCGATTTCTCCGCCGGGACCTTATTGGGGACTAGTATCGGTGGATTGGAAGCAGGGATCGATTGTTATTGGATTACCTCGACTCATAGAACTCGGTTTAGAAGCATTTAGTTACTCTTACACTTCATGATAGAGTCTAGGGGGATCATTGCTCGGGTATCTGATCCTCATTGATTGAGATCTCCTTTACCCTTTTCCTTTTATTTGTTTTTTTTCTTGCGATTTTCTTATTTTACACATTACACCCATTGCTTCATATCATTGATTCGACTAGATAACTAAGAATCAGTTATTACTAGTACTTCCGTTCCCTGTGGATTCGACTACCCAACTCACCGGGGTAATTATTACTTCGACAACCCGTGCACTTGCGGTACACACACGGAAGGGGTGTGTCAAGTTTTTGGCGTCGTTGCCGGGGAACGGGATATTAGGAATGCTAGGCCTTGGTTACTTTAGTCATTCATCATTTTATTTCTTTCCTATTCCATACGTCTGACTTCCACCATTCTTATTTTTATTTTCTTTCTGTAAACAGTAATTCCAGTTTTTACTCTTTAATCTCAGGATCATGTTTCTTGAATCATCAATTATCGAGAAGATACAGGATATGATGGCATCTACTGAGAGAAAAATAGAGCATTTGGTAGCATGTTTCGAGTCAAGAGAGCAGCATAAGGAAGTATTCGAATCAAGAACAGTTGGATTGAAAGGAATGAAGGAAGAATTCAGTTTGCATTATCAAGGTGCTGAGTTATCAAGGTTATTGGAGTGTTTCGAAAAATCTGCATTCACAGCTTTTCAAAATGGGGAAAACTGTGAATTCGGACAGATACCCACATTCTTTTCGGTGATATTTTGGGCAGATTTTGACGAGCAAGAATCTGAAGTAGATGTTGAAGGAGAAATTTCAGCTTGCATTGAATCAGTTTCATCAATTGAAGTGTTGAAATCGGATATCCCAGAGAATGCTTTGGACAATGGACAAGAGACTGAAGGAGAAGACGATCTTACAAGATTTGAGGACATCGAGCAGAAACAAGCAAATCGGTTACGCCCATCAGTGGAAGATCCTCCCAACTTAGAACTTAAAGCATTACCCAACCACTTAGAGTATGCTTTCCTTGCCGACGGATCGAAATTACCGGTTATCATTTCCTCGAATCTTTCACATGAGCAGAAAGAGCAATTGGTTAACATGTTGAAGTTGCACAAGACTACCATAGCTTGGAAAATTTCAGATATTAAGGGAATTAACCCATCCTTTTGTACTCACAAGATTTTGATGGAGGACAACTATAAAACAGTGATTCAACCACAACGAAGATTGAACCCGAACATGAAGGAGGTAGTGAAAGCAGAAGTGGTAAAGTTACTTGATGTCGGCATCATTTACCCCATCTCAGATAGTGCTTGGGTGAGCCCAACACAAGTAGTACCTAAAAAGGGTGGTATGACAGTAGTGAAGAATGAGCAAAATGAGTTGATACCCACGAGAACGGTAACAGGATGGCGGGTTTGCATAGACTACCGAAGATTGAATGATGCCACAAGAAAAGATCATTTTCCATTGCCATTCATTGACCAAATGTTGGAACGTCTAGCTGGTCACGAATTCTATTTCTTTTTAGATGGCATGTCGGGGTATTTCCAAATTCCGATTGCTCCTGAAGACCAAGAAAAGACTACCTTTACTTGTCCTTTTGGCACTTTTGCATATAGAAGAATGCCTTTCGGACTTTGCAACGCACCAGCTACTTTTCAAAGATGCATGACGGCAATTTTTGATGATTTGTTGGAGGATATGATGGAAGTATTCATGGATGATTTCTCAGTTTTTGGGGATTCATTCGAAGTATGTTTGAGGAATCTTGAGAAGGTGCTTATGAAATGTGAAGAGACAAACTTGGCGTTAAATTGGGAGAAATGTCATTTCATGGTCCAAGAAGGGATTGTACTTGGTCACAAAATTTCTAACAAGGGAATTGAGGTAGATAGAGCTAAAATTGAAACTATTGAGAAATTACCTCCTCCTACAAATGTTAAAGGAATTCGGAGTTTCTTGGGACATGCGGGGTTTTATCGCCGTTTTATCAAAGATTTTTCTAAGATAACTCAACCATTAACCAAGTTGTTAGAAAAGGATGCACCGTTTGATTTTAATGAAGAGTGCTTGGTTGCTTTCAAATCGTTAAAGGAAAAACTTACACAAGCACCTATCCTTATTTCGCCGGATTGGAGTCGTCCATTTGAACTTATGTGTGACGCAAGTGACTACGCCGTGGGGGCAGTTTTGGGCCAAAGAAAGGATAAACATTTTCAGCCAATCAACTATGCTAGCAAGAGTTTGACAAGCGCTCAAGAGAACTACACCACAACCGAAAAAGAATTATTAGCTGTAGTATTTGCATTTGACAAATTCAGATTATATCTCATCTTGTCACAAGTGGTTGTTTTCACGGACCATTTAGCACTACGGTATCTAATGAATAAATCTGATGCAAAGCCTAGGCTAATCCGTTGGGTATTACTTTTGCAGGAATTTGATATGGAAATCAAGGATAAGAGAGGAGCTGAAAATGTAGCTGCAGACCATCTCTCTCGCCTTGAAGGTTTAGATGAGGAAGATTCATGGAAAACAGAAATTAGTGATTCATTTCAAGAAGAACATTTGTATAAATTGCAGGAAACTTCAGAATCAGGCACACCATGGTTTGCTGATTTTGCAAACTATCTTTCGGGGAAAATTCTCCCCAAGGGACTTACATTCCAACAAAAGAAGAAATTCTTTTCTGATTTGAAGCATTTCTCTTGGGAGGACCCATTTTTGTTCCGAATGTGTGCAGATCACATAGTGCGAAGATGTGTTTCACGAGAAGAAGGCTGGGAAGTTCTCCATCATTGTCATTCAGGGCCAGTTGGAGGGCATTATGCTTCGAACAGGACAGCTGAGAAGGTCTTAGCTGCTGGTTTCTATTGGCTAACTATTTTCCAAGACGCTCGGCAGTTTGTGCAAAAGTGTGACCAATGTCAACGAGCAGGAAATCTTTCTAGGCGTGATGAAATGCCGCAGAATCCAATTCATTTTTGCGAGGTTTTCGATGTGTGGGGTATTGATTTCATGGGGCCATTTCCAAGTTCTAATGGGAATCGTTATTTTTTGGTCGCTGTGGATTATGTATCTAAGTGGGTGGAGGCTCAAGCTCTCCCCACAAATGATGCCAGAACTGTAGTACAATTCCTCAAAAAGTTATTCACTTGTTTTGGGGCTCCAAGGCTCATCATAAGTGATAGAGGGACTCACTTTTGCAATTCTTAACTTGAGAAAATTCTGAAAAGATATGGTGTAAACCATAGGCTTGCTACTCCGTATCATCCACAAACAAGTGGACAAGTTGAAGTAACCAACCGGGAATTAAAAAGGATTCTATCCAAATCAGTGGAACACAACCGGAAGGATTGGTCGGAGAGGTTAGATGACGCATTATGGGCACACCGTACAACATACAAAACTCCGGTCGGTACTACACCGTACAATTTGGTTTATGGTAAGGCATGCCATTTGCCGGTGGAACTCGAGCACAAGGCATATTGGGTAATCAAGGCAATGAATTTCAACCTTGGGCAAGCCGGAGAACAAAGGAAACTTCAATTAAATGAACTAGATGAATGGAGATTAAGAGCTTATGAGAATGCAAGAATTTATAAGGAGAGAATGCGTCAATGGCATGATAAACATATAAAGTTGAACAAAGACTTCAAGGTAGGTGACCAAGTGCTACTTTTCAACTCCCGACTGAAATTGTTCCCGGGAAAACTAAGATCAAGGTGGTCAGGTCCATATCAGATCACTCAGGTATCCCCTTATGGCGCTATTGAAATCACACATCCAGAAAAGGGGACATTCAAGGTAAATGGACATAGGTTGAAACTTTACTATGAAGGCTTAACACCAAATGTAGAAAAAGAAATTCTCCATTTACATGAGCCACCATGAGGTAAGAACAGGTACGTCAAGCTTAGTGACGTTAAACAAGCGCTCCTTGGGAGGCAACCCAAGTTTTACTTGTTTTCTAGTTAGTTATTTTAAATTCTGCAGTAATAAATTCATGAGTGTGCATTTTGATAAAATTTTTCGTGGTGCTGAGTTTTCATGAACAATTTTTGGTGATTATAAGTGTTTTTCACATATTGGGTATGATTCGGGTTTTAATTCATGATAATTGTTGTAGAAATAGGCTAATTTTAAAGTTTGGAGAGCCGCGTGGACTGTCTGCAGAAATTCTGCAGCTTACGTGGTCGCGTGAAATTTTCACGCGACCGTGTACAGTACCCACGCGGGGGTGTGGGATTTCCACACCCCTATGTGGCTTATATAATGACTTGAAGGGTTATTTATTCATCATCCTTAACCTTAAGCCCTTCATTTCCTCACACTTCCCCTCTCCAAATTTCTCATCCATAAGGTTCAAAAGCACTTTTTCTTCAACTCTTTGGGGATTCAAAAAGGTTTTGCCGGCATTTGCATCAAGTTTCATACATTGATTCGCATCGGTAAGGTTTATCCCTTTTCTTTCATGCCCTAGTTTCCAATTTTCATTTCCATGGTGTTCTCTAATTTACTAGACTTGATTTTGCATGGCTAAAGTTGTGAAAACACTTAGAAAACTTAGGAGAGAGTTGTAGAGGGTTGTTGGAGGTCATCCATGGCCAAAAGGAGCCATGGATGACCACCCACGCGTGCGCGTAGCCAAGCCACGCGACCGCTTGGGCCGGCCAGCAGTCCACGCGATCGCGTGGGCCATCCCACGCGACCGCGTGGGCTGGCGCTGGGCACAACTAGCCAGCCACGCGACCGCGTGGCTGGGCTCACGCGACCGCGTGGCCCTCGGCAGAGCGTCCAGCCTCTGTCTGCGACCACGCGACCGCGTGGCCTGCCGAGAGGGCCAACCTAGCACCCACGCGACCGCGTGACTAATCCACGCGGTCGCGTGAGCCATTTGCCGAGCATTCCACGCGCCCACGTGGGCTGGGAACACACTTGTTTTTGCTGTTTTCACACTTTTGCACGCAGGTTTCCTCCTGCATTCATTGAAATTATGCTGAACTGATTTATTTTGTGTTTTCTTGCAGGAATGGCATCTAGGACAAAGAAAGTAGCCCATAAACGCCCTCGTCACGACAGGGAGCCGACACCACCACCTGAGGTTGAGTTTCTCGATCCTACACATAAGCATAGGTTTGAGCGTCTGCAGAGACTTAAGATTGGACAGTCGCGTTACATTTGTTTCGAGACGCTCAACGCCATTGGCCTTTCAGAGGAGGTTCGAGGATTGATACAGGTTGGGGATTGGGACCGACTCCTATCTATTTCTGAGCCTGTCCGACGAGATGTTACTTTGGAGGTCCTATCGACTTTTTCCTTTGATCGTGAGTGACCAGACGTGAGCTTTGATGCAGAGAACGTCATCCGATTCAGGGTTTTTGGTCAGTTTCATGAGATGTCACTGACACAGTTTGCGTTACTACTTCGATTATATGATCAGGATTATGTGGACACTTTAGAGTACCGGGAGCTTTTGACTGATTTCCCCCCTGACATTACTCCAAGCCAGGTATTCCATGACTTATGCGGAGGTGCTCGGTATGTTCCAGGTTAGTCAAAGGGTTCTTCTCTTATACGTCACGCGCATAGATATATACATGCTGTTCTCAGCCGATCGATCACGGGACGGGGAGATGGTACAGGTGCACTGAGCCGTACAGATTTACTTTACCTGTATTCCATGACTCAGCGTGTTCCCATACATCTTGGATACATCGTCGCAGACTTCTTTTGACATCAGAGTCAGTATTTACGTATTGGCGTGCTATTTGTGGGACCGTATATCACTCGACTCATGTTCCAGATGCGCCTTATACGTTCAGTCAGAGGCGAGGAGAGAGTCAGTAGTCCGTCACCTTTGGGGCTAGTCACTCTCCGACTGATGGGAGTAGTGCGACGTACAGCATCAGGTGGATATGCATTGGTAGAGGTGTCATCCGACGATGACGAGTCTGCTGAGACTCCAGACGCACCACCTCCCGCAGAGCCCACAACCACTCCAGCAGCACCGATTTCATCAGTGGATCCTAGTACATCCTCAGATCGAGTACATGAGCGACTGGCTCGACTCGAAGCTGCCGTCGCCACCATCCTCGAGAACCAGCCGCGGATCATGCAGTGCCTTGACCAGATTCACCAGACTCTGGACGCTGATACTGAGTCAGATACCCCAGCGACACCAGCAACACCAGGCACCGATGTTTGATGCGTTTTCACTCATGGGATTCTCTTTTAGTTTTCATTTTTCATTTTTACTTGCATTATCTTATTTTGTGGACTTGTATATTCAGAAAGGTTATGCCTTCTGAGAGTTATCTTCATATCTTAGCTTTTGTTGCGAGTTTATGTTTCAGTGTTATATCTTTATGAACTCGTATATTCTCTTTATTTTATTGAGCTTCACTGAACCCCTTGAATTCGTGCAGATGGCCTTGAGAGTGATGATGATGATGTTTTTGTCATACGCACAACCATGTGACTTGGTCGTGTGAGCTTCACAACCCGTTGAACAACAACACACCCCAAGTTAGCTTCACCGATCGATCAATAAGGAGTTCAGGGGAGTGTTGTTTTAATTGCATTTCCACCCACATCATGCTTTTATTGCTTATATTTTTATTGTGCTTACATGTGTACATTGAGGACAATGTACATCTTAAGTGTGGGGGAGGGTTCACCTTATACATGGCCTTTACTTGTGTTTTCATGATCATGCTCATGTTGCCCATGAAGGTTCACCTTAGGGTTGAGAGTTTAATTCTTAGTTTTTGGAGGTTGTAAACATTAGGTTTTATCATGCTCTAGTTTTTATCCAATTTCCTTGAAATTTTTGTCCGATTGCTCTTTAATGCACTTTCCTCACTCATTAAACCTATGGAAACTTACTCTAGTTCATAATTGCGGGATTTTCTAGTATTAGTTTTATTGTTAAAAAAAAATTCGGAATTCTGCAGCCCACGCGACCACGTGGGATCTCACGTGGTCGCGTGAAGACACGTGACTGGCGCGTTTTCAGACTTATAAATACCCCGATTTGCCGATTTTTAGAGGACTTTTTGCGCACGTTTGAAGGCAAGAGCGGCTAGGGTTTCAAGGACGAGGTCTTTGGCGATATTGGGAGTCGTTCTTCACCAACTTCGATAGATCTTTCGACGATATAGCATCGGGGAGCCATTGGCGACCTAGCTTCGGAGAAGGTTCCTTCGAGATGATGAACGATTCATCAAGGCCATCATCACGAATTCGAGGGGGTTTATTTTCATGGATTACATTGTTTTTTTCTTCATTATATTTTGCTTTGTAATAAGTCCTATGGAGGGCTAAACCCTAGAAGATACTTGGGCATGTGAACCCTTGGTTTCGATTCATGTATTGACTTTCTTTATGCTTTCTTTTAATTCCGATTTTATTTGAGTTTTAATCTTGTTTAATCATTGCTTGCATACCTTATTGATTCGTATGGTTGTTTGGTATGTTTGATTTGTTTCCTTGGTGAGAGAGAGGTCTTCATTAGGGATTAGAACATACAAGGTTAAAGAGGGTTGAGAGGGTGAGTCTTGAGATAAAGGAGTGTCCCCTTTCCCTTCCGATTGAGTGTTTCCTATCTCCGTATTCCCTAAGTTTTATGCAACTATATTGGGTGTGAGGCGTGAGATTGATAGATTTCTCCGCCGGGACCTTTGTAGGGGGTTAGGGATCTTTCGCCTAGAAGTAGGGTTAGATCTAATTTTAGGAATCGATTTCACTTTTAGGTATCCCTAGAACTCATTGCGGTCATATGGGGTGTGAGGTGTTGAGATTGAGCGATTTCTCCACCGGGACCTTGTAGGGGACTAGTATCGGTAGCCTGGAAGCAGGGATCGATTGTTATTGGATTACCTCGACTCATAGAACTCGGTTTAGAAGCATTTAGTTACTCTTGCACTTCATGATAGAGTCTAGGGGGATCATTGCCCGGGTATCTCATCCTCATTGATTGAGATCTCCTTTACCCTTTTCCTTTTATTTGTTTTATTTCTTGCGATTTTCTTATTTTACACATTACACCCATTGCTTCATATCATTGATTCGACTAGATAACTAAGAATCAGTTATTACTAGTACTTCCGTTCCCTGTGGATTCGACTACCCTACTCACCGGGGTAATTATTACTTCGACAACCCGTGCACTTGCGGTACACACACGCAAGGGGTGTGTCATGCGGACTGTTGCAACATTTGAATGAATGACGGCTTCAACTCAAAGTTGTTCGCGGTGATTAGGGGCGTCACAATGCTTGATTGGGTCCCCATTACCGCGGGTTTAGCAAAATCGGACGTCCTTTGTTGTTCATTTTGTTCTGCCATTGCTTCTGACCCTTCTGAATCTATGCTGGCTTGCTTGGACTGTTCTTCCACAGGCTCTTTCCCTTTACAATGCGTTCTTCTTCCAATATCTGGGTCTCCTTCAACAAGAATCGAAGGGTTCCCGCGGGTCATAACCTGAAGCCAACACAAAGAAAAGAAAAAAATAAGAACAATGATAGATAAAGAAAGTGTGAAATAGACAACGAAGTGAATAACTAAAATAACAAAAACAAGTATTAAAAATAGGCACATTCCCCGTCAAAGGCGCGAAAAACATAACACGACCCCTTGCGTGTATTCTGCAAGTGCACGGGCTTGTCGAAGTGATAAAATTACCCAGGTGAGTGGGTAGTTGAATCCACAGGGAATAGGGATTTAAAACACAAGAATTCGCTATTTAGTTATGCGGTGTACGAAAAGTAATAATCGGAGTGATGAGTGAATTTATGGAAGCAATTAGAATAAAAGACAAGAAAGTAAATAGAGAGATGAAAGACAAGAGAAAAGCAAGTAGAAGTTAAAAGAGAAAGACTAGCAATGGATGAGATAGGGTATCCGGACAAACTACCTCTAGGACTTATTCTTCTAGTGCAAGACTATGCTATTATACTTTCCTATTGATGTTAATTGAGTTAAGGATATCCTTAAACTCACGGTCCCAAAACTTAAGGACAACCGTGACTAACCCCAACATTATGTCCCGGTATTAGGATTGACTACGACCCTTGACTCTCGTTGACCTGTCAACTAAGCCGCAGGGGAGTTTATCTTCCTAACCCTAACACTACGTTGGATTGCTTGAAGCTCTAGGGATTCCTAGTGATAAAACCTGTTCCTCTATGTAGTTCTAACCCTTTGGTCTAGGTGGAAGAATCCTAGTCTAAATTGAGCCTTAAAACTCTATCTCGACCGCTAATTAACCAAAGAAACGGAGGCAGGGAGAAATCACACCGAAAGGGAAAGGGGTACATTGCTACCTCACAACTCTCCCTATCAACCCTCTTCAATCTTAAGTAGTCTAATCCTATAGGAGTTGTCACACCTCCAAAGGATAACCTAGATTGTTCTCAACCCTAGTGTCACGGCTAAGGAAGAACAATAGCAAAAGATAATCAAAACTGAAACTCGAATTTATTCATCAATAATGGAAAAGCATAATAACAATGTCATAGAAACATAATGATCCTAGGGTTTTACAAGTCCGAATACCCACGAGGGGTTTAGCTCCTCATGGACCTATACATGTTCATCAAAATATGAAAAAAAGAATAAAGTAAAAGCATTGATGAAAACCGCCTCGCTATGGTGAAGCCGTTGAACGTCGATGTCGATGCCGATGACGCACCATACGCAAGGGGGTTTTCATCTATGTCTTTACTTCTTCTTTTATTTTATACATTGATGAACATGTATAGCTCCATGAGGAGCTAAACCCCTTGTGGGTATTCGAACTTGTAAAACTCTAGGGTTATTATGTTTCTTTGACATTGTTATTATGCTTTTCCATTATTGATGAATAAGAATTGAGTTTCGATCTTAATTTTATCTTGCTATTGTTTTCCCTTAGATGTGACACTAGGGTTAAGAGCAATCTAGGTTTTCCTTTGGAGGTGTGACAACTCCTATAGGATTAGACTCGTTAAGATTGAAGAGGGTTGAGAGGGAGAGTTGTGAGGTAGCGATATACCCCTTTCCCCTCCGGTGTGATTTCTCCCTACCTCCGTTTCCTTCATTTAATAGCGGTCAAGATAGAGTGAAGTGCTAGTTATATAAACTCCCCTGGGGCTTAGTTACGTGAGTAACGGAGTGAAGGGTTGAAGTGAATCCTATGCACTGGGGCTTAATCTAGATTAGGGTTCTTCCTCCTAGACCAAAGGGTTAGAACTACACATAGGAACATGTTTAATCACTAGGAGTCCCTAAAACTTAATGCAATCCCACGTAGTGTGAGGTTTAGGTAGATGTACTCCCCTGGGACTTAATCGTGCGAGCGATAGAGTGAAGGGTTGTTGTGAATCCTAATACCGGGGCATAGTGTTGGGGTTAGTCACGGTTGACCTTAGGTTTGGGACCGTGAGTCTAAGGAGCTTCCTCAACTTAATTAGCATCAATAGAAAGGTATAATAGCATAGTCTTGCACTAGAAGCATAGATCCTAGAGATAACTTATCCGGATACCCCACTTCATTAATTGTTAAATCCTCTTTAATCTCTTTTCTTGCGATTTCTAATCTTTCACCTTTCTCTATTTAATTTCCTGTCTTTAGTATAATTGTTCTCGCAATTCACACACAAATTGATTACTACTTTTCCGTACTTCGCATAGTTTTAATAGTGAAATCTCGTATTCTAACTCCCTATTCCCTGTGGATTCGACTACCCTCTCACCGGGGTAACTTTTATTACTTCGACAAACCCGTGCACTTTCGGGGATCATGTCAACCTCCTTGTGTTCGATGTGGCCGTGGTCTTGTGCCACCGTCGGACGTTAATGTCGACACTGATGACGAGCTTCAAACCTCCATGAATTAATCTCCAAACACTCGTCGTTCCTCTCCAGAAGTTATGGCAAAGAAGAGCCAAAAAGATCCTCAAAATAGTCTCCAAAATAGACTTTTATAATGTTGAGTCGCGGCTGAAATTTGAACTTATCTGGATTTCACACGGCCGTGTGGAATTTCCACACGCCCGTGTGAACTTTCTGCTTTTCTGAATTTCGGCTGAAAATGAGCAGTAGCTTGCTACAGTAACTCCGCAAAAACGCTACCGAATTCGTCGTTCTTCATCGAGGCCATTGAATTGGGCACACAATCAACGGTAGATCATGCTGATTGCTTCAAATCTCCTAATTTGGTGAAGTTCTCCTTGTTAGCATGAGCTAGACTTATTGTGAATATGACTGCCTTTGTGCCCCTTTGATAAATACCTAAACATACGTATTTCCTATGTATTCGGGAGTATGTATTGCATATTTTTATATGAGTTGACGCCCATTTTTGGTCTGAATTGGTTTCTTTCGTGTTACAGGTACCAATGAGACCCTTTCGAGCTTGTTGACAGAATTTCAGAAGAAATCGGCATCGAAAACACCGTTTCTGAGCACGGGAGTACTGTAGCAACAACTGTAGCACGAAGACTTGAAGAACAACTTGGTCAGGAGATTCATGCGGGCGCAGCAGAGGCCACATACGGCACTGCAGCAGCTCTACTGTAGCGGCACTGTAGCAACTTATGCGATTTCGGGATTTCTCAGAAATTTTCTCTCCCCGCATGCGGGGCCGCATGGGGGGCCGCATAACTCACTGGAACTTGTTTTTAAGGGTTTTGAGTGAATTTTGAGAGAGGAGGAACCTAGGTCTTGGGAGAGCTTGACTTCACCACTTTCTTTGGGAGCTTGAGGCAGGGTTTTGGAGGTAATTCTTGAGGAGAGGACGACGGGGAGAGCACGACACAACGAATCCATGCCTTCGATTTGTATTAGAGAGGAAGATTAACAAAGGAAGCCACTGCTTGGGTGGCTGGTGAGAATGCGTTTGAATCGCTCACCCGCAAGTGCACGGGGTCGCCAAGTAATACCCCTCGCGCGAGCACGAGGGGGTCGTATTCCCAAGGGCCCGAGGAGCTATTCTTACTTCCTTATCACAATGTTGTTTAACCTAGCAAACACTCAAAGGAGATAACTACAAATAATCTACGGATGTGTGAAAAGCATACAAATAATAAATACAAATACTGAGGGAAATCAGGGCGAGGAAATGGTCACGGATGAGGATTCCCTCGGGGGCTACTAAAGTGCTAAGGATACCCTAACTAGCATGCACGTGGGTGGTTTGGACCGGAAAACCCTAAATTAGACCAACCCGATGGTCACGGTGTTTGGTCCCTAATCCGGTACAAGTATTAGAATACGGAATTTCTTCCGCCCAAATCCTTGTACGATTGCAATGGGTTTAATGGATTTCCCCAAGCTAGGGTTGAAACACAATCAAGGACAACCCTAACAATTGGAGGGGTACAAATAGCCGATGGTCACGGCGTATTCGTACATGTATTCCCTTCCAAGCTTGGTGAGCCTAATACTAGGGCAATGGTCATACAACCTAGCATTGTCTAGGAATTGACATATAGAGTTCTCATACATATCAAGGCATTCAAGAACCACCAAACAAGGATCTCAAACCAACACACATGCATAAACTAGAAAGGAATCATCCAAAATACACAAGTTCACCCCCAAGGTTCACCTACATCCGGTGACCTTGGGGTTTAGTTGCTCATGATCACAAAATATGCAAATAAATACATGGAAACAACCAAAAGCATAATAAGAACACTCCCTCAAAGGATCAAGGCCGAATGACGCTTCCAAGGACGCCACCCAAGGAGTGGCTTCCCTTGTCAAACTTCCTCTAAAATCCAAATCGAAGGTGTGGAGTCGTCGTCTCGTGCTCTCCCCGTCGTCCTCTCCTCAAGAATCGCCTCCAAAAGCCGGCCTCAAGCTCCCAAAGAAGGTGGTGAAGTCAAGCTTGCTCAAGGTCTAGCTCTCCCTCAAAATGACTTCCCAAAACCCTTAAAAACATCATCCAGAACGTCATGCGGCCCCGTATGCGACCCCGCATGCGGGGAGAGAAAATCCCGAGAAAAACCCGAAATCGTGTAAGTTGCTACAGTGCCGCTACAGCAAACTGCTACAGTACCGTATGCTACAGTAAACCTGCTACAGTACCGTATACGGCCTCTGCAGTGCCCGCATGCCAGACCGCATGACCTCCAGACTTAGCCATTTCGCCAAAGGGGTCGTGCTACAGGATCTGCTACAGTAGTCGCTACAGTACCCCCCCCTCAGGAATAGTGTTTTCATCGCCGATTTCTTCTCAAATTCTATCAATCAGCTCGAAGGGGTCACATCAGTACCTGTAACATGAAAGAAACCAATTCAGACCAAAAACGGGTGTCAACTCATAGAAAAATATGTAATACATACACCCGAATACATGGAAAATACGTATGTTTAGGCGTTTATCAGTGGCATCCTTGGAAGCGTCATTCGGCCTTGATCGTTTCAGGGGGTGTTTTTATTATGCATTTGGTTGTTTCTATGCATTTTCTTGCTTACTTTGTGATCATGAGCAACTAAACCCCAAGGTCACCGGATGTAGGTGAACCTTGGGGGTGAACTTGTGTTATTTGGATGCTTCTTTCTTTTTTATGCATTTGGCTTGGTTTGTGATCCTTGTTTGGTGGTTCTTGATTGCCTTGATATGTATGAGAACTCTATGTATCAATTCCTAGACAATGCTAGGTTGCATGCCCATTGCCCTAGTATTAGGCTCACCAAGCTTGGAAGGGAATACATGTACAAATACACCGTGACCATCGGGTATTTATACCCCTCCAATTGTTAGGGTTGTCCTTGATTGTGTTTCAACCCTAACTTGAGAAATCCACTAGACCCATTGCAATCGTAGGAGGATTTGGGCGGAAGCAATTCCGTATTCCAATACTCGTACCGGATTAGGGACCAAACACCGTGACCATCGGGTTGATCTAATTTATGGTTTCTCGGTCTAAACCACCCACGTGTATTCTAGTTAGGGCATCCTTAGCACTTTAGTAGCCTCCGAGGGAATCCTCATCCGTGACCATTCCCTCGCCTTGATTTCCCTCCGTATTTGTATTTACTATTTGCATGCTTTTTATATTCGTAGATTATTTGTAGTTATCTCTATCAAGTAATTGCTAGGTTGGACAACATTGTGATAAGAAAGTAAGAATAGATTCTCGGGCCCTTGGGAATATGACCCCCTCGTGCTCGTGCGAGGGGTATTACTTGGCGACCCCGTGCACTTGCGGGTGAGCGAATCAAACGCATACCACCCTCCAAAGGAGGTTGGCACAGACTCACAAGTCTATACTCATGACGTGCTCCTTGGTTAGTCCGAGAATCTTCCTAACAATGGCGAACACGATCTAACTTCGTCCCTTTCCTTCACTTTATCTTTACAACCCTAGAATGCGCAAAAGTAAACAAATGCACAATTTTTAGTGCTAAAATATGATTAAATTAATGCTCAATGCAAGATAATAACACTTTGCATTACTTTAACATGAACACTTATCAGTATGCTTCTAGTGCAAGACAATGCTATTATACTTTCCTATTAATGATTAATGAGCCAAGGATATCCTTGAATACAAGGTCCCAAACCTAAGATCAAACGTGACTAACCGCAGCACTATACCCCGGCATTATGTTTCACTACGACCCTTGACAATTGTTGACCTGTTAACTAAGCCCTAGGGGAGTCCATCTTCCTAAGCCTCACACTACGTGCGATTGTTTTAAGCTCTAAGGATTCCTAATGATTAACCATGTTCCTATGTATAGCTCTGACCCTTTGGTCTAGGTGAAAGAACCCTAACTTCAATTAAGGCCCAGCACTAGGATTCACTTAAACCCTTTACTTTGTTGCTCACGCAACTAAGCCCCAGGGGAGTTCATCTCCTAGCACTTCGCTCTATTTCAACTGCTAAGTACTCATGGAACATGAAGTTAGAAAAAATCAAACTGGAGGAGAAAGGGGACATTTCGCTAAATCATGACTCACAGTCTCGACCCTCTTCAATCTCAAGTAGTCTAACCCTATAGGAGTTGTCACAACTCCAAAGGATAACCTAGGCTGTTCTCAACCCTAGTGTCACGACTAAGTGAAAATAATACAACATGTAATTAAGATTGGAACTCAATTTTTATTCATTAGTAACGGAAAAACATAATAACAATGTCACAGAAACATAATCATCCTAGGGTTTACAAGTCCGAATACCCACAAGGGGTTTAGCTCCTCATGAAGCTATACAAATCCATCAAACTATGAAAAGAGATACAAATCAAAACCATAGATGAAAACCCCCTTGCGTATAGTGTGGCCGTGGTCTTGTGTGGGCGCCAGACGTTGATGATGACGCCCGTGCCAAGTCTTTGTTTTGCTGAATTTCGACAGACAATGAACAGTAACTTGCCACAGAACTTTTGCTAAATTCTCCTTATTGGTGAAGTTCTCCTATACTACACGAGTTAGACTTATTGTAAATATGACTGCCTTTGTGCCCCTCCAAAGGAGGTTGGCACACACTCATAAGTCTAGGTTCGTGCCTTGTTCCTTGCTTGGTCCAGAAACTCCCCAACAACGGTGAACACAATCTAACTTTGCTGCTTTTCTCCAAATTACCTTCACAAACCTACAATGCACAAAAGCACACAAATGCACACTATTTAGTGATAAAATTTGATGAAAGTAATGCTCATTGTAAGATAATAACATTTCGCATTATTATAACACGAGCACTTATCACTTATGCTCATGTAGCCCGTGGCGGTTCACCTTAGTTACCACGTTAGTATTCTTAGAGTCTAGGAGAATTTTTAACATTGTATCTCATCATGCTCTAGTTGTGAAATATATATATATATATATAAAACTTGTTAGCTTGTGAATATTTGTTTAGTTTTATTTGTACATTTGGGGTGGAAAGAGCTACCTCCTATGAAGTATGTAGCTACTCTCATAAGTCAGAATCAAGTTATGCCCTAATGAGAGAAAGAGCTATCTCATGGAATGCGTGAAAGCTACTACCCCTGTAGAAAGAACTACCTCCTCGAAAGTGTGAAAGCCACCTTTGGCGGCCGCCTAGGAAAGGGCTACCTTAGAGGTTGTGTGAAGCTACTACCTCATTTCTTTTTGTATATAAATAAGTCCTTTTAACAAGAGTTTGAGGAGTAATTTTTGGGTTATCTTGAGTGAGTTTGCACACACTTACGCATTTTCAAGTTATTGTCCTTTTTTATTCAAGTCTTTACCTAGAGCAATGGTATCTTTATGGAATGTTTTGATTTCCCCTTACTTGTATTATGCTTCCTTTGCATACTTGATAAACGCCTAAATATATGTATTTTCTTCATATTTGGGCGTATGTATTACGTATTTTTATATGAGTTGACGCCCGTTTTTGGTCTGAATTGGTTTCTTTCGTGTTACAGGTACCAATGAGGCCCCAGCGAGCTTTATGACAGAATTGGAGAAGAAATTGGCAACGAAAACACTGTTTCTGTGCCCGGGAGCACTGTAGGAACCACTGTGGCACGAAGACTTGAAGAACGGCCTGGTCAGCAGATTCATGCGGGCTACCATGTGGGCAACCACTTTAGCAGGTTTACCGTAGCGACACTGTAGCAACTTACGTGGTTTTCGGGCTTTCTCAGAAACTTTCTCTCCCCGCATGCTTACTGGAATTTGTTTTAAGGGCTTTTTGGAGCATTTTTGGAGAAGAGGAACCTAGGTCTTGGGAGAGCTTCACTTCACCACTTTCCTTGGGAGCTTGAGGCCGGGTTTTGGAGGCAATTCTTGAGGAGAGCACGACACGATGAGTCCACGACTTCGATATGCATTTGAGAGAAAGATTGACAAAGGAAGCCACTCCTTGGGTGGCGTCCTTGGAAGCGTCATTCGGCCTTGATCTTTTGAGGGAGTGTTCTCATTATGCATTTGGTTGTCTTCATGTATTTTCTTGACTATTTTGAGATCATGAGTAACTAAACCCCAAGGTCACCGGATGTAGGTGAACCTTGGGGGTGAACTTGTGTAATTTTGGGCGCTTGAGCTAGTTTATGCATTTGGCTTGGTTTGTGATCCTTGTTTGGTGTTTCTTGAATGCCTTGGTATATGATAAGTGCCTAAATACATAATGTTTTAGCGATAATGTTCTTGTACTTTCGTGCAACTTATGTGAATTCTCGATGACATTTTGCGCACTTGATGTTTTTATTTTCGTTTCAGTGTTTCGAGGACCAAGTGCGCGTGATCGAACCGTTTTCATGTCGTTACGGGGAAGATTGAAGAAGAAATGAAGACTTGGAGTACCCCGGAAGCTGACGCGCCGCACACGGAACCAGTTCTCTCGGCCGTGTGCGGCAACTGTGCGGCCCGCACAGTGGCCGCATGGCTCAGCTAGTGAGCTGTGCGGCCTAGTGTGCGGCCGCACATCTGGCCGCACGCCCTGGCCAGAGAGCCGTGCGGCCTAGTGTGCGGCCTGCACACCTGGCCGCACAAGGTGGCCAGAAGAGCGCGCGTGCGGCCCGCACGCCACCCGCACGCTCTCTGGATTATATTAGGTTTCTTCAAGGGTTTTTGAGGGAGTTGTTCTCTATCCGACCTCCACTCCACCATACACCACTCTCATCACCTTTGGAAGGATTTGGAGGGATTTTTGGGCTGATGTGAAGGAGAGAAGAAGGGGAAGACGTGGAGAAGCTTCACAGGGCTCACCGGCGCGGATCCGATGAGCCACACCATCAACCCTAGTCGACATCTTTGAGGGAGTTTTTCTTGTTTTTATTTGATGGATCCTTTGTATGATGAGCTCCTTAGCTTTGTGATGTTGAACTAAACCTCCCAAGGCCACCGGGCTCCCGGTGAACCTTGGGAGGAGACTTTGTATGAATGACCCTTATGTTGTTTTAAATGAATGTGCTGGTTTGTTTGTTTGGTTTTTAATTCATCATCTTGTTGTTCATTCTACAATGGATGGATTCTATAGAATTGATTCTGAATGATACTTGTTTGGCGGGATGCTAGCTTGTATTAGGTTACGTGGTGAGTTAAAGAGGGATCCCTGTATTAATACGCCGGAGGTTCCGGGTATTAATAGCCTCCCGCGCGTTTAGGGTTAATTTAGCCGAGAGAGTGCATTAGATTAACCCTAATCAAGACTCCTTGTTCTTATTGACATCGTAGGGGTATTTTCTGGATAGAGAAACCCGTACTGGATTAGGACTACACTACGGAGGTTCCGGGGTAGTCGACGTCCGAGTCTAGCGGATCAAAACCAAACCAACCTTAGTTTATTGAATTCCATGGTCATTCGTTCTTAGCTTCCTCCCAGGGGAATCCTCGCCCGAGGCCTTTCCCAAATTATTGGCTTCTTCATCTCTATCTTTTTTCCGGATTGAGCTCTATTTTACTTGCATTTCTTTACTTGTTTTTATTATTTAAATTTGCATCAACCCTGTTTCGATCGACTAGAAAGTGACCCCCCAAAAGGAAGTAATAGTAGATCTCGGGCCCTAGGGAATACGACCCTCCTTGTGAGGTTATTACTTAACAACCCGTGCACTTGCGGCCGGGGAGCCGCGTGCTAGCTTTTTAGCCTGTCGCGCGGCCACTCAACAAGTTTTTGGCGCCGTTGCCGGGGAACATCCGAGAATAGTAGGAAAACTTTTGGATCATTGCTCTAGTCAATTCACTTTCATTTGTAATTATCCATCTTTTATTGTTGTTGTTTTCATCGTTTGTATACATATTCCCTAATATCTCTTATTGCCTTTTGTTTTCTCAGGCATTCTGTGTATGACTCGCGCAAATCCTAAGGGGTTAGTGCAACCGAACGAAGAAATTGAGCGCGTCGTACATCAAAGATTGAGAGAAACTCAAGTTGGGTCACCCTCAGGATCAGTTGAAGCACCAGAGGAAATTTCAGTTGCAATGGCCGAGGAAAGGAGAACACTGTCAGATTATGAGAGACCACAGTTTACGGGTGGAGAATTTAGCGTGAAAGCACCGGCCGTTAGTGCTGGAAATTTTGATTTGGCCAGACCAATCGGCATGATACAGAACACAGTACAGTTTGACGGTTTGGCCGATGAGGACCCGAATGAACACCTATCTCGATTCCTCCAAATGTGCTCAACATTTAAAGTCAATGGCCTATCTGACGATGCCGCTAGACTCCGTCTTTTCCCATTCAGTTTGCGAGGCGCCGCTTACAGGTGGCTTACATCACTTGCCCCGGGATCCATCAAGACATGGGAGGAAATGGTGAACAAATTTATGGGCTGATACTTCCCCCCGAGCAAAGCTGCAAGATTAAGGCAAGAGATCTCTGCCTTTAGTCAAAGAGACTCCGAAACCCTCTTTGAAGCCCACGTAGTAATGGAGGCTCTAGGTAATGAGTGCAACCAATGCCTTGCTTTTCCTTTCAATGAAAATGGGAAGGCTCTCAATCGAATTGCATCGTCCGTCACTCCATTTATCTTCAACATGTCACACACTTCCAAGAAATTTTCTATGTGACTATTAGGGTCTTCATCGGCCAACCCATTAAACTGTGCGGACTGTTGCAACATCTGAATGAACGACGGCTTCAATTCGAAATTCATTGCTGTAATTGGGGGCCTCACGATGCTTGATTGGGTCCCCATAACTGCGGGTCTAGCAAAACCGGACAACGTTCGCTGCTGCTCGTTCTGTTCTGCCATTGTCTCTGACCCTTCTGTCTCAATATCGGCTTGATTTGATGCTTCTTGTGCAGGTTCTTTCCCTTTACGATGTGTTCTTCTTCCAATGTCTGGGTCTCCTTCAACAAGTATTGAAGGGTTCCCACGGGTCATAACCTGGAGCCGAAAACAAAGAAAAGAAAAATAAGAACAATGATAGGTAAAGAAAATATGAAATAGAATGCGAAGTGAATAGCTAAAATAGTGAAAAACAAATATCTAAAACGCCAATTCCCCGGCAACGGCGCCAAAAACTATTATACCTTCTTATTGATGTTAATTGAGTCGAGGAAAATCCTGAAACACACGGTCCCAAATCTAAGGTCAACCGTAGCTAACCTCAACACTATGTCCCGGCAATAGGATTCACGCCAACCCTTCACTCTGTTGATTGCTCAACTAAGCCCCAGGGGAGTATTTCTACCTAAGTCTAACACTACGTGGGATTGCTTTAAGCTCTAGGGACTCCTAGTGATAAAACCTATTCCTATGTGTGATAGTTCTAACCCTTTGGTTCAGGAGGAAGAACCATTGTCTAAATTAAGCCCCAGTGCGTAGGATTCACGTCACCCCAAAACCTTGTGGGAGTTTGTCTACCTAGCACTTCACTCTATTTCGACCTCTAATGACTCAAGGAATCGGAGGTAGGGAGAAATCACAACGGAAGGGAAAGGGGTACGGTGCTACCTCACAACTCTCCCTCTCAACCCTCTTCAATTTTAAATAGTCTAATCCTATAGGAGTTGTCACACCTCCAAAGGATAACCTAGATTGTTCTCAATCCTTAGTGTCACGGCTAAGAGAAAACAATAGCACAAGAAATCTAAAATTGAAACTCGAATTTATTCATCAATTAATGGAAAAGCATAATAACAATGTCAAAGAAACATAATTATCCTAGAGTTTTACAAGTCCGAATACCCACGAGGGGTTTAGCTCCTCATGGAGCTATACATGTTCATCAATTTATGAAAGAAAGAACAAACTAAAGACATCAATGAAAACCCCCTCGCGTATGGTGTGCCCGTGGTCTTGTGCGGCCGTCGAACGTCGGTGATGATGCCGATGATGCGCTCCAATCCTCCACAAAGTCCTCTCCGAAACCCTAGCCGCCCTCTCCAGAAGTTGGGGAGAAAGATAGGTCAAAAGATTCTTTAAAAAGTCTCCAAATCGGCTTTAAATAGGCTGAGTGCGGCTTTAAATTTGAAGTTATCGGGAATTCACACGGCCGTGTGGAATTTCCACACGCTCGTGTGAAGTTTCTGTCTTTCCTGAAAATTACTTCACACGGCCGTGTGTTAATTCCACATGCCCGTGTGAAGTTTCTGGCTTGCTGGAAAATCAATCCACACGGCCGTGTGTTATGACACGACCTTTTGCGTGTGTACCGCAAGTGCACGGCCTTGTCGAAGTAATAAATTTACCTTGGTGAGAAGGTAGTCGAATCCACAGGGAATAGGGAGATAGAATATAAGATTTCACTAATTAAGCTATGCAGAATACGGAGAACGATAATAAGATTGATGAGTGAAAATAATGCAAAGCAATAAACTAAATAGAGAGATGGAAGAAAGAAATGCAAGTAGGAAAATCGAGAAGGACTAACAATGAGTAAAGGGGGGTATCCGGACAAGCTACCTCTAGGGTCTATGTTTCAAGTGCAAGACTATGATATTATACTCTCCTATTGATGTCAATCGAGTCGAGGATATCCTAAGACTCACGGTCCCAAACCTAAGGACAACCGTGACTAACTCTAACACTATGCTCCGGTATTAGGATTCACAACACCCTTCACTCTGTCACCTAGATGACTAAGCCCCAGGGGAGTCCATCTGCCTAAACCTCACACTATGTGGAGTTGCATTATGCTTTAGGGATTCCTAGTGATTAAACCTGTTCCTATACGTAATTCTAACCCTTTGGTCCAGGTGGAAGAACCCTAGTCTAGATTGAGCCCCAGCAAATAGGATTCACTACAACCCTCCACTCTATTACTTGCGTAACTAAGCCCTAGGGGAGTTTATCTACCTATTGCTTCACTCTATTTCGACCGCTATTAAACCAAGGAATCGGAGGTAGGGAGAAATCACATCGAAGGGGAAAGGGGTATATTGCTACCTCACAACTCTCCCTCTCAACTCTCTTTAATCTTGAGTAGTCTAATCCTATAGGAGTTGTCACACCTCCAAAGGAAAGCCTAGATTGCTCTCAACCCTAATGTCACGTTTAAGGGAAAACAATATGAAAGGATAATCAAGATTAAAAACTCAATTTTATTCATCAACGATGGAAAGCATAATAATCAATGTCAAAGAAACATAAGAAACCCTAAAGTTTACAAGTCCGAATACCCCACGAGGGGTTTAGCTCCTCATTGAGCTATACATGTTCATCAATGTGAGAAATAAAGCATAAAGCATAAACATCAATGAAAAACCCCCTCGAATTGGTGTGGCCGTGGTCTTCTGCAAACGTCGAACCTCGAAATCGATGCCGACGACGCGCTAGAACCTCCACGAAATCCTCTCCGAAACCCTAGCCGCACTCCAGAAAGTTGGGGAAAAGATAGGTCGACAGATCCCTCAAAAGGTTGCAAAAATCCCCTTTTATATTATTGAATCGCGGCTTTAAAATTGGACTTATCGGGGGCTTCACACGGCCGTGTGGAATTTCCACACGCCCGTGTGAAGCTTCTGTCTCGGCTGAAAAATTAATTTCACACGGCCGTGTGGAATTTCCACACGCCCGTGTGTCTTCACTGGATGGCTGAAATTGCAAAACACACGGCCGTGTGGAATTTCCACACGCCCGTGTGACTTCTCTGTCTGGCTGGAAAATGGCTCACACGGCCGTGTGGAATTTCCACACGCCCGTGTGACTTCTCTGGAACACTAATCTTCAGCTGAACAGGCTTGGTAACTTGCCGAAACGCCTCCCGGGTCCATTGTTCTTCATCGAGGCCATTACTTGGGCACACAAGCAACGGTAGGTCGCGCCGATTGCTTCAAGTCTTCTTCTTTCGCGAGATTCTCCTAAGTAACACGGATTGGACTTGTTGTGAATGTGACTGCCTTTGTGCCCCTCCAAAAGAGGTTGGCACACATCCACAAGTCCAAATACGTGCTTCGTTCCTTGCTTGGTCCGAGAACATCCCAACATTGGCGAACGCGACCTAATTTCATTCTTCTTCTCCAATTAGGCTCCACAATGCCTTCAATGCACAAGAGAACACAAATGCACACATTTAGTGATAAAACCTGATAAAAGGTATGCTTAATGTAAGATAATAGCGCTTCACGATACTATAACACAAGCACTTATCATGTTAATTCCACACGCCCGTGTGACGTCTCTGTTTTGCTGGAAAATTAGTTCACACGGGCGTGTGTTAATTCCACACGCCCGTGTGAATTCTCTGGAACCTTGATTCTTCGGCAGAAGTGCACAGTAACTTGCTACAGTGATTCGCTACATTGTTGCTACAGTAACTCTCCAAAATGCTCCCGAATATGTTGTTTCTTCATCGAGGCCATTGAATTGGGCACACAATCAATGGTAGATCGTGCCTATTGCTTCGAGTCTCATTCTTGGTGAAGTTTTCCTAAGCTACACGAGTTAGACTTGTTGTGAATGTGACTGCCTTTGTGCCCCTCCAAAGGAGGTTGGCACACACTCACAAGTCTAACCTCGTGCCTTGTTCCTTGCTTGGTCTGAAAACCTCCCAACAATGGCGAACACGACCTAACTTCGTTCTTCTTTTCCAACTTAGCTCCACGAAACCTACAATGCTCAAGAATACACAAATGCACACTATTTAGTGATAAAATCTGATAAAAGTATGTTCATTTGTAAGATAATAGCGCTTTGCATTACTATAACACGAGCACTTATCAGGATCTCTTGCGAAAATGTCCACATCATGGCTTCGAAGCTTGGATGCAAGTACAGATACTGTATAATGGTTTGAGCTACCAGAATCGTCAACTCATTGATGCCGTAGCCGGTGGATCCTTGAGTGGTAAATACCCTGTAGATGCCGAAGAATTAATTGAGAACATGGCACGAAATGAATCACACTGGGGTTCAAGGGCAAAAATGACTCAAGCTCGAGGAGTTCATGAAATAGACAGTAAGACTGCTCAAGATGCGAAGCTCAAAGCACTAGCGAAGCAAGTGAGTTTGCTTATGTCCGAAAGAACCGAGCGTTCGAGCACAAGTGTCAAGCAAGTAATGAACTGTGGAAATTGTGGAGGGGGGCATGATGTTGCTAGTTGCCCCATTGCAGTCCCCGATGTCGCCCTAGTTGAACATGTTGACTATGTGAATCAGCGACAGAAATTTCAAGGAAACCCCTATGGTGGGACATACAACCCCGGGTGGAGAAATCACCCAAATTTCAATTGGGGAAATCAAGGCCAACAGAAATTTTCACAACCGCCAGGGTTTCAGGCATAGTCATCACAAGCACCTCCAACGGAAAAGAAATTCACTACTGAAGATATCCTAGCTAAATACATGCAAATCACCGATGCAAGGTTGAACACACTTGAAACAACAGTGAGAAACATGCAAGCTTCAATCCAGGGCATCGAAAAACACTTGGGACAGATTGCGGCATCCTTGGTAGAAAGAACACCGGGTAGTCTCCCTAGCAACACTGAGACTAACCCACGAGAACATGTACAAGCTATCACTTTGAGGAGTGGTAGAGAAGTTGAGGTTCGGCCAACTCCTAGGCCAACTGAAAACAAGGAAAAGAACATGGTGAGAGGCACTCCCTCCGTGGGTGGGGATGAAGCTAATAACAGCCATGACAATTCGATTGAACCTCAAAACAAAGAAAAAAAATTGTTAGAGCACCGACCAAAGATCCCCTATCCGGCGAGACTCAATAGGGATTAGGAGGACACTCAATTCAAAAAATTTTTGGAGATGATCAAGCAACTTCACATTAATCTTCCACTTGTCGAGGCCTTTGCTCAAATGCCAAAATATGCCAAGTTTATGAAGGAGTTGCTTACAAATAGGAAGAAACTTGAAGAAGCATCTTCGGTGTCTCTTGGTGAGAGTTGTTCGGCAATTATCCAAAGCAAATTGCCGGAGAAAATCAAAGAACCGGGTGGTCTAGTTGTGGAATGTCAATTTGGGGACTCGCTTGTAGAGAAAGCCCTCGCCGATTCCGGTGCAAGCATAAATGTTATGCCCTACAAGCTTTTCTTAAAACTGGGTCTTCAAGGCTTAGAGCCGACACGGATCACCATACAACTTGCGGACCGGAATGTTAGACACCCGCGTGGCATTGTGAGCGATGTGATTGTGAAAGTTGGTGGTCTAGTCTTTCCAGCTGATTTTGTTATCCTTGATGTTGATGACGCCACTGAGGTCCCCATCATACTTGGCCGATCTTTCCTCGCCACATCCCGTGCCCTGCTGGATATCCAAGACGGGAAAATGACCTTGAGAGCCGGGGATGAGGAAGCCACTTTTAAAATTCCCGAGGCAATGAAACACCCCAAGAAGCTTGATGACACTTCCTATGCACTAGATGATACAGAGCTACAAGTTACAGATTATGTGCATGAAGTCCTTATGATGAACCCCCTTGATGAATTATTACAAGATGTTGATATTGAGGAGGAAGAAGCACCAAAGAAGGCACAAGAAAACCCTCCTCACTCATATCCGGACAAGGCACAAGGGAGAAGCAAAGGAGAGCGTTCATGGAAGTGAGCATGGAAAAAAGTGAATCCTAAGGTTAGCAAGGCAAGCACGAACTCTCATGAAAAAGTACACACGGCCTGCTTCGTCGGCTTAGGTATGCATAATGTTGATTCTCTCCTTTCCTTGAATTTACCGGCGGGGTCATCATTTGCTTCCATGGGAAATTCAGGTAAAATCTCTGCCTTTGAACCACCTTGATGATGAGAAACTTGAACGTCAGGCTCGTGACGCTAAACAAGCGCTTGTGGGAGGCAACCCATGATTTTTACAATTCCGTACTTTTTCATTTTCGTATTTTGGTTATGCATGAATTTGGTTTGAATTATGAGCCCTCTTCTTCATTCGTTCTTGGTATGCTTTATTGTGTATGTCTTTGTTTCCTCCCCATCTCTGTGAAATCCCATTTGTTTTGTGTTTTTTTCAACATGTATCAATTGTCCGAAATGAGTTTCCTTGCGTTTGTATTGTCGAAGAATCATTTTGGTGTGGAGATAGCTTTTCTCTGAGATTTTTCAAGGGCTCTGTGCGGCCACTGCGCGGGCCACACAGTGCCCGCGCGCCTCTGCCAGAAGAGCATGCAGCCTTGTGTGCGGCCGGCACACCAGCCGCACGTCCCTGCCAGAGATGCGTGCGGCCTGTTGTGCGGCCCGCACACCTGGCCGCACAAGGTGGCCAGATGGTCTGCCACCCGCACGCTGGCCCTAGTTTTCCTGCAACATTGCTTTTCTTTCCGGCTTTTCTCCACCTTTTGGCTCGCATTTTGATCGTATCACCTCCCTCGCATTGTTTCGACGTTAAAAACATTTTCAAAACCACATTTCCTTTCATATTTTTGAGGTGATTTCTTAAAACTTCGCTGGAGTTGTTATGTTCCACCCCTTCTTTTGAAGTCATTGCTCGCACATTTCAGATATTTTGCCATTGCTTGATCTTTATTTTTGAAGATGTAGGCTAACTGCCCGATCAAGCCACTTGGAGGACACCGAAGACCTTGTGTGACTCCACCAATCCTTTCCTTCCGAGAGCTCACTTTCCTTTTCACTTTCTATTTCTTTTCACTATTTTTCTTGGTTGATGGATGCTTCACTCGACGTCTTTTCTCCTTGTAGGTAGAACAAGATGACCATTTTTCTTCCTCTCCGCGTTGTATGCTGCCACGGTGATGGCCACCCCGAACTCATGCCCTACACATTTTGCCACTAATATCTCGGGGAAGTTCACGAAACCATCCTCCTTATTTTCAATGCATTAATTATTTCTAGACTGTTGATTCCTATACATTGAGGGTAATGTACTGCTTTAAGTGGGGGGTGGGTATGCATGTCTTAGTCTCATCACTTATCTCGTGAACTTGTATGAAAATTTTTGAAATTTCTGAATTGTTGCATGGCTGTAAGACCTAGGATGGCATATTTAATTGTGATTATATTTTAGCTCGAAACCATGATAAATGCTAAGCTTCTTATGACCTTGCACACTTGAGGTCTTCATGTTATTCTAGGCATTTCTCGCACTATTTCCCTAGGTAGAACCCTGGACATCTAGGCGAGGGACCACAACACCTTCGTGACCCTCTTAGTTGCTAACCCATTCTAGTGGATTCTCGCCTTGGCGTGTTAGAATGTCTTCTAATAGAGTTTCAAGGACCTTCTTCTTGTGTTTTTTTTTTTGCAATACGGGCGGGAAAAAAAAAACCTTGGACAGCGCTCCTCTGCCCTAATAGCGAAGTAACTTGGGGTTCTGGGTCCTAACTAGAGTGTTCCTCTCGCCAAAAGCTATAATGACATGAGCGCGTTTACATGAATGTGCAAAGCTCCAGGTAATGTGGATTTGCAATTCATGTTAGTCCCGAAAAAAAAAAAAAGTTAAGCAATTGTGTACAGAAAATTAAATTTTGACCGGTGCTTGTTCGATAATAAGAGGAAGGATCCTTAGGACTCTACTAGAAGTACTTCTACCACCTCAAGGCCGTATTCCACTAAGTGGCGTGAATTGCTTCAAGAAGTGGTCCTCGGGGTCCTGTTTACCTCGTTTGGACTACAGGGCTTCGAACTAGCGAATTTGCACACACACTGCACAACACGACCAATGAATGCGAGAATGATCTCAAATGGTCTTTGCTTAGTATTTTTGAGTTTCGTTTTGGCTACGATATTTTCATCTCTTGCCTGAGGTTGTGTATTTAGTCACTTATCAGTATCACTGGTTTTCATGTCCGTTTGCTTGGGGAAAAGCAAATGCTTAAGTGTGGGGTATTTGATAAGTGCCTAAATATATCATGTTTTAGCGATAATGTTCTTGTACTTTCGTGCAACTTATGTGAATTCTCGATGACATTTTGCGCACTTGATGTTTTTATTTTCGTTTCAGGGTTTCGAGGACCAAGTGCCCTGATCGAACCATTTTCGTGTCGTTTCGGGGAAGATTGAAGAAGAAATGAAGACTTGGAGTACCCCGGAAGCCGACGCGCCGCACACGGAGCCAGTTCTCTTGGCTGTGTGCGGCAACTGTGCGGCCCGCACGGCTCAGCCAGTGAGCTGTGCGGCCTAGTGTGCGGCCGCACATCTGGCCCCACGCCCTGGCCAGAGAGCCGTGCGGCCTAGTGTGCGGCCCGCACACCTGGCGTGGAGAAGCTTCATAGGGATCACCGGCGCGAATCCGACGAGCGACACCATCAACCCTAGTTGACATCTTTGAGGGAGTTTTTCTTGTTTTTATTTGATGGATCCTTTGTATGATGAGCTCCTTAGCTTTGTGATGTCGAACTAAACCTCCCAAGGCCACCGGGCTCCCAGTGAACCTTGGGAGGAGACTTTGTACGTATGACCCTTATGTTGTTTTAAATGAATGTGTTGGTTTGTTTGTTTGGTTTTTAATTCATCATCTTGTTGTTCATTCTACAATGGATGGATTCCATAGAATTGATTCTGAATGATACTTGTTTGGCAGGATGCTAGCTTGTATTAGGTCACGTGGTGAGTTAAAGAGAGATCCCTGTATTAATACGCCGGAGGTTTCGGGTATTAATAGCCTTCCGTGCGTTTAGGGTTAATTTAGCCGAGAGAGTGCATTAGATTAACCCTAATCAAGACTCCTTGTTCTGGATAGAGAAACCCGTACTGGATTAGGACTACACTACGGAGGTTCCGGGGTAGTCGACGTCCGAGTCTAGCGGATCAAAACCAAACCAACCTTAGTATATTGAATTCCATGGTCATTCGTTCTTAGCTTCCTCCCAGGGGAATCCTCGCCCGAGACCTTTCCCAAATTATTGGCTTCTTCATCTCTATCTTTATTCCGGATTGAGCTCTATTTTACTTGCATTTCTTTACTTGTTTTTATTATTTAAATTTGCATCAACCCTGTTTCGATCGACTAGAAAGTGACCCCCCAAAAGGAAGTAATAATAGATCTCGGGCCCTAGGGAATACGACCCTCCTTGTGAGGTTATTACTTAACGACCCGTGCACTTGCGGCCGGGGAGCCGCGTGCTAGCTTTTTAGCCTGTCGCGCGGCCACTCAAAAGTATATATGAGAACTCTATGTATCAATTCCTAGATAATACTAGGTTGCATGTCCATTGCCCTAGTATTAGGCTCACCAAGCTTGGAAGGGAATAAATGTACGAATACGCCGTGACCATCGGGTATTTGTATCCCTCCAATTGTTAGGGTTGTCCTTGATTGTGTTTCAACCCTAGCTTGAGAAATCCACTAGACCCATTGCGATCGTAGGAGGATTTTGGCGGAAGTGATTCTGTATTCCAATACTCATACCGGATTAGGGACCAAATACCGTGACCATCGGGTTGGTCTAATTTGGGGTTTCTCGGTCCAAACCACCCACGTGCATGGTAGTTAGGGCATCCTTAGCACTTTAATAGCCCCCGAGGGAATCCTCATCCGTGACCATTCCTCCTCTTGATTTCCCTCCGTATTTGTATTTGCTATTTGCATGCTTTTTTACTTCAGTAGATTATTTGTAGTTCTCTCTTTCAAGTGAATGCTTAGGTTGGACAACATTGTGATAAGGTAGTAAGAATAGATTCTCGGGCCCTTGGGAATACAACCCCCTCATGCTCGTGCGAGGGATATTACTTGGCGATCCCGTGCACTTGCAGGTGAGCGAACACGCAATCAAGTTTTTGGCGGAAAACTTAAAAAGTGTTGATTTGACCAACGAGGTTGCCGGCGACCAACGAGGAATATCCGGAAAACTTAAAAAGTGTTGATTTGACCATTTTATTTTGTTTATGTTACCATTCTTGTCTATTTTGTTTCTCTCTTTAGACTATGGCTTCGACTAACACTTGGGTTTACAATTTCTATCCACAGGAACCATTTTTCTCTCATTCATGCGCACCATTCAGGTTGGATGAGATTTGCCCCAGTGATGAACAGTGGATGAGAACGCCGGTAGAGGCCATGGCCGCTACAATTGTTGAAGAACAAGGGGCTTAGGCCATGTTCAGCCAATATTTGGAATCTATTGTTGAACAACCGGTAACAGAAACCTGCCCACCAAACCACCAACCTGAAGCTCTTAATCGTGAGCTAAGAAGAGATGTTGATTATCCTACTGATTCTTTGATACCTATTGAGAGTGTGGCAGATCAAACTTGTACCAAAAATTCAGAGATAATTCCCTGTGTGCCAGAGGGTAATGCAGATGTGATTAGAAATGTGTTTTACTGTATGGAAGAAATGTTGAACATTGATAGACCAGGTGTGGGGGACTACAGTGATGCCGAACAGTTTGGTCTTGGGAATTATGGGAAGCAAAAGTCATTAATCGAGGAACCCCCAGAATTAGAGTTGAAGCCTCTCCCCGAGCACCTGGAATATGTTTTCTTGGAAAAGGGGTCCAAACTTCCAGTCATTATTGCCTCAGATCTTACTGTTAGGCAGAAGGAGCTGCTTCTTGATGTACTCAAAAGACACAAAAAGGCGATTGCATGGAAAATCTTAGATATTAAGTGAATCAGTCCATCTTTCTACACTCATAAGATCCTCATGGAGGACAATCATCGACCTCGGGAAATTCCCCAACGGAGACTCAACCCTAACATGAAGGAGGTTGTGAGGAACGAGGTCATTAAACTTTTGGATGCAGGCATTATTTATCCCATTTCCAACAGTGCATGCGTAAGCCTAGTGCAAGTGGTACCAAAGAAAGGAGGGATGACGGTTATTGCTAATGAAAAGAATGAACTTGTTCCTTCAAGGACTGTGATAAACGTCTTAATATACGTATTTTACATGTATGTACGTGCATGTATTTCAGTGTTTTATTAATGAATTGATGACCTTTACGGTCTAAATTTTTTTATTTCGAGTTTCAGGTACATTATATGCTTTGGTGACCCTAACGACACGATTTGAGAGGAAATATGCACCGAAACCGTCGTTTTAGGGTCCCGAGTACTGTAGCTGCCTGAAGTGCGAAAAGTTGAAAGGAAAATCAAATCTGGAAACCCTCACGAGCAGGCTCACGGCCGTGAGGTCGTCCGCGAGCAGGTTTACTGTAGCACTCACTATAACAGTTACTGTACAAAATCACAACTTTGCAGTTTCTTCTAGCCCGTATTACAGGCTCCCTCACGGGCTATATATAGACCGTGAGGTCACCCGTGAACTTGCCCGAATTCATATTTTAAGGGACTTTGGCTAGGGTTTTCAAGGGCATCAAGTGTCTTCTTCTTAGTGCTCTCATCACCACTCAAATTCTGAGGAAGGAGAAGCATTTGGAGGGCGATCTAGGCAAGGATTTGGTGAGGAGAGCAAGGTTTTGGGAAGGATCTTCACCCTAGAGCTTGGATTTGGAAGGTTGAAGACAAGGAAAGCCACCCCTTTGTGTGGCGTCTTTGGAACTTCTCTGGCCTTCATCTCTTGAGGGAGTTCTTCTTATGCTTTTGGTGTTTGGTTTCATGTATTTTGTGTTGTATTTCTTGATCATGAAGAACTAAACCCCATGGTCACCGGATGTAGGTGAACCTTGGGGGTGAACTTGTGTATTTTGGATGCTTTGTTCTAATTCATTGTTTGTGGCATGTTTGTGATCCATTGCCTGGTGTTTTAATTGCTTGATATGTATGAGAACTCTATGTATCAATTGATCTAGGAAATGCTAGGTTGCATGACCATTGCCCTAGTGTTAGACTCACCAACTTTGGAAGGGAAATACGTATAAATAAGCCGTGACCATCGGGTATTTGTACCCCTCCACTCCTATGGTTAAGTACCGAGTTGTTGCTTTAACCCTAGTTTGAGAAAGCCATTGTACCCTTAGCAATTGTGTGGGGATTTGGGTGGTAGAAATACTGTAGTGGTGTAAATACCATATTCCAATACCCGTACCAGATTAGGGGTCAATTTCCGTGACCATCGGGTTGGCCTAGTCTAGGGTTTTCTCGATCTATCATTGCCACATGCATGTTAGTTCAAGCCTTCAAACGCACTTTAGTAGCCCCTAAGGGAATCCTCATCCGTGACCACTCCTAGCCATTGAATTTCCCATATTTTGCCTTAGTCATCTTGCATTTATTTTATATTTGCTAGTTTGTTTTTCATCAATTTCTTTAACTCAAGCTTTATCGGTTAAACAACATTGCAAAGAGGAAGTAAGAGTAGATTCTCGAGCCCTTGGGAATACGATCCCCTCACGCGCGTGTGAGGGGTATTACTTGGTGACCCCGTGCACTTGCGGGTGATCCATCAAGTTTTTTGGCGCCGTTGCCGGCGAACCACGAGAAATACTCGGAAAACTTAGCGCGTGTTGATTTGACCATTTTCTTGTTTTGCATTCACCTTCCTTGTTTATATCCCATCATTTATCTATTTGCATTTTATCTTCTCAATTAATTTTCTTGTGTTTGCAAATACATTATTTAATCATGTTCCCAACTCCTTACTCGGGAAACTCTTATTGTCCACAGGAACCATTTCTCTGCCCCTGGGACATGTTTGATGATTAGTGGATGAGACAGCACTTTGAGGATTCTACCAATACCACCCAGGGAAATCATACCACTGTATCTTTACTCCAATCATACATGCAGTCTGAGTTGGTGGAACTTGATGTATCTTCCCACTCACCTAGCCATCCACGAAATCCTATCAATAATCAAGCAAGAAATTGCGCAGATGGACACTTAGAGTCAGTGGCTACAGTTGATGAAGGGATAGATGGCCCCGTGGAGTGGAATTTTATGCAAGGGAAGGTCCAAAACTCTGAAAGGGTGGAGATACTGGCAACAAAAGACAATTCAGATAGTGACAGTTCATCCAAATCAGGGGACGACAGAATGGAAAAATGTGACCTCAGGAACTACGGAAGATTGAAATCATCATTTGAAGAACCTCCTGAACTTGAATTGAAACCGCTACCGGATCATTTGGAGTATGCCTTCTTGGGGGAGAATTCTTCACTTCCTATCATCATGGCATCAGACTTGACTGCACAGCAAAAGGATAGACTCCTAAACATACTCAAGAAACACAAGAAGGCCATCGCTTGGAAAATTGCTGATATCAAGGGGATCAGTCCGGCATTCTGTACTCATAAAATTCTCATAGAAGACAATCATAAGCCTATGGCAATACCCCAATGAAGACTGAACCCTAATATGAAAGAAGTAGCGAAGAATGAAGTCATCAAACTTCTCTATGCAGGAATTATCTATCCCATTTCTGACAGTGCATGGGTGAGTCCAGTGCAAGTCGTGCCTAAAAAGGGGGATATGATGGTTGTAATGAATGAGAATAATGAGCTCATCCCTACCAGAACGGTGACGGGTTGGAGGGTCTGTATAGACTACAGGAAGCTCAATGATGCTACAAGGAAAGATCATTTCCCTTTACCATTTATCAATCGGATGCTTGAGCGACTTGCTCGACACGCACACTATTGTTTCTTGGATGGTCTCTCTGGATACTTCCAAATTCCCATAGCTTTAGAAGACCAGGAGAAAACTACCTTCACCTGTCCTTATGGTACATTTGCCTACAGGCGGATGCCTTTCGGGCTTTGTAATGCGCCAGCCACTTTCCAAAGATGTATGATGGCTATTTTTGAGGACATGGTGGAAGATATCATGGAGGTGTTTATGGATGACTTCTCATTTTTTGGTGATTTATTTGCGTTGTGCCTCAAAAATCTTGAAAGGGTCTTGAGCAGATGCGAAGAAACAAACCTAGTGCTTAGCTGGGAAAAATGCCATTTCATGGTCAAAGAGGGTGTAGTACTCTGGCATAAAATTTCTAAGCAAGAAATTGAGGTAGACAAGGCTAAGGTCGCCACTATTGAGAAGCTACCTCCCCCGACTGCTGTGAAGACAGTGAGAAGTTTTCTTGGGCATGCAGGGTTCTACAGAAGATTTGCAAAAGATTTCTCATCCATTGCTCGACCATTGACAAAATTGTTAGAGAAGGATGCTCCATTCGATTTCAATAGTGATTGCATGAATGTCTTCTCAACACTCAAAAAGAGATTGGTAGAGGCACCAACTATGGTCTCACCTGACTGGGACTCGCCATTCGAGCTAATGTGTGATGCAAGTGACTATGCAGTTGGTGCAGTGCTTGGGCAACGACGGGACAAACATTTTCACCCAATTTATTATGCAAGTAAAACTTTGAACAATGCTCAGGAAAATTATACAACCACCGAGAAGGAGCTGTTGGCGGTAGTTTTTGCATTCGACAAATTTCGGTCATACTTGGTGCTTTCTAAGGTGATTGTTTTCACCGACCATTCTACTTTAAAGTATTTGCTGAACAAGTCTGATGCTAAACCTCGCTTGATCCGTTGGGTGCTTCTATTACAAGAATTTGATTTAGAAATATAAGATAAAAAGGGGGCAGAGAACTTAGCTGCTGATCAACTCTCCCGCCTTGAATGTCCCAATGATGTTGTGTTAGAGAGGACAGAAATCAATGATACATTCCTTGGGGAACAACTATGCAGTGTAAAAGTGGTGACCGAAGAGGATACTCCATGGTTTGCTGATATCGCAAATTACTTGGCAGCAAAAACCCTTCCTAAAGAGTTCACTCACCAACAGAGAAAATATTTTTCGCTGATTTAAAACATTATGTCTGGGAAGACCCTTACTTATTTAGGGTTTGCGCTGATCAAGTTTTTCGCAGGTGTATTTCAGTGGAGGAAGGGCATGACATCCTAAGGTACTGTCACTCAGGCCCAACAGGTGGGCATTACAGTGGAAATAGAACGGCTAGAAAGATTCTTGATGCGGTGTTTTATTGGCCAACCATGTTTCTTGATGCCCAAATGATGGTGCAACGTTGTGATAGATATCAGCGGACTAGAAACATTTCAAAAAAGGAGGAAATGCCATAATCATGGAACTAAGCATGTGAGATATTCGATGTTTGGGGAATCGACTTCATGGGGCCGTTCCCTAGCTCACATGGCAACAAATACATCCTAGTGGCGGTCGATTACGTATCCAAGTGGGTAGAGGCACAAGCCCTTCCATCGTGTGATGCAAGAGTTGTTGTGAAATTTTTAAAAAAATTGTTCTCCCGGTTCGGAACACCTAGGGCGATTATCAGTGACCGAGGTACTCATTTTTGCAAGTCTTAATTCGAGAAGGTTTTGCAACGCTTCGGTGTGTCACACAGGATCAATACTGCCTATCACCCCCAAACCAGTGGCCAAGTTGAGGTCTCCAATAGAGAATTGAAATGCATATTGGTAAAGAGAGTTGGCCACCACAAGAGAGATTGGGCCGATTTGCTCGATGATGAACTTTGGGCATATAGGACTGCATATAAGACACCCATCAGGGTAACACCTTATAGATTGGTCTACGGTAAGGCATGCCACTTGCGGGTAGAAATTGAACACAAGGCTTATTGGGCTATCAAGCAACTCAACTTTGACCCCCAGTTGTGTGGTCGCAAGATGAAGCTCCAATTGAATGAGTTAAATGAGTGGCAAGCTTGGGCATATGACACATCGGTGAAGTACAAAGAAAGGGCGAAGGCATATCATGATCAGCATATCAAGCAGGCCAAGTGTTTCCAACCATTGGACCAAGTACTACTTTACAACTCAAGGGTGAGGTTATTTCCCGGAAAATTAAAATCGGGATGGTATGGCCCTTACAATGTAACACAAGTATTCCCTCATAGGGCCGTCGAGATCTCTCATCCAAAATTGGGAATCTTTAAAGTCAATGGTCAACAATTGAAACCTTATTTTTTGGGTAATATTTCATCATCGAAGATTGGAGGTAAGTTCCCTCCCTTTGTCCCACCATAATGAACTTTGAGGTAAAACACGTCAAGCTAACGACGTTAACCAAGCGCTTCTTGGGAGGCAACCCAAGTTTAAATTCATTACAATTTCATTTTCTTGTATTGTGAATGCTTATCATGTCTTTCTTTTCGTATTCTTGAAGTGTGTTGGCATGTTAGTTGTCTAAGTCTTTTTCATGATGAAGTCATCTTTTCATAAATTTTTGTTTCATCATTCATGCATGCTTGTGTTGAGCTAGTTGCTTTATTTTTTAGACTTCATGATCACCATGTTTTGAATGTTTTCATGCTTTATTCGGCCTCATTTTGAGTGTTTTTGAGCTTTGATTAAGTGTATTTTATTGCCAAACCCAGTGGAGAATCATTTTTTAGTGTTAAAACATTGGCCAAGTGAGTCTCAAGGGGCTCACGGCCTTACTCACGCCCGTGAGCAAGCCCGTGAGCCACACAGAGGAAGCTGACGACCAAGCTCACGGCCGTGAGTTTGGCAGTGAGCCATCCCGAGAGTGCTCACCGCCTGGCTCAAGGCCATGAGCCAAACCAAGAGGACTCACGGCCTGGCTCACGGCCGTGAGCGAGGCCGTGAGACCCTCGGGCTTGGGCTCTCTTAGGCCCCCTTTCATCCCTCTTCTTCCCTACTCATTCACTCACTTCTTCCTCTCATTTCTCCCTCACTTCTTCACCATTCTTTCTCATTTTTTTTGCATTAAACCACTCTCCTCCTCCCCCAAACTCATTGTGTGCAAAAACTTTGAAGAAAAACTCCTCTTTGGGCCGGATTCACTCTAAGGTTTGCTCATAAAACCCTAGGTTTTTGGTGAACACTTTTTCTTGAGATCATGGTGTTTTCATGGTTGTTTGGGGTGTTTGCTCATAAATTCCACACGGCCGTGTGAGCCATTTTCCAGCCAGACAGAGAAGTCACACAGGCGTGTGGAAATTCCACACGGCCGTGTGTTTTGCAATTTCAGCCATCCAGTGAAGACACACGGGCGTGTGGAAATTCCACACGGCCGTGTGAAATTAATTTTTCAGCCGAGACAGAAGCTTCACACGGGCGTGTGGAAATTCCACACGGCCGTGTGAAGCCCCCGATAAGTCCAATTTTAAAGCCGCGATTCAACAATATAAAAGGGGATTTTTGCAACCTTTGGAGGGATCTTTTGACCTATCTTTTCCCCAACTTTCTGGAGTGCGGCTAGGGTTTCGGAGAGGGTTTCGTGGAGGTTCTAGCGCGTCGTCGGCATCGATTTCGAGGTTCGACGTTTGCACAAGACCACGGCCACACTAATTCGAGGGGGTTTTTCATTGATGTCTATGTTTTATGCTTTATTTCTCACGTTGATGAACATGTATAGCTCTATGAGGAGCTAAACCCCTCGTGGGGTATTTGGACTTGTAAACTTTAGGGTTTCTTATGTTTCTTTGACATTGATTATTATGCTTTCCATCATTGATGAATAAAATTGAGTTTTTAATCTTGATTATCCTTTCATATTGTTTTCCCTTAAACGTGACATTAGGGTTGAGAGCAATCTAGGCTTCCCTTTGGAGGTGTGACAACTCCTATAGGATTAGACTACTCAAGATTAACGAGGGTTGAGAGGGAGAGTTGTGAGGTAGCAATGTACCCCTTTCCCCATCGATGTGATTTCTCCCTACCTCCGATTCCTTGATTTAATAGCGGTCGAAATAGAGTGAAGCAATAGGTAGATAAATTCCCCTAGGGCTTAGTTACGCATGTAATAGAGTGGAGGGTTGTAGTGAATCCTATTTGCTGGGGCTCAATCTAGACTAGGATTCTTCCACCTGGACAAAAGGGTTAGAATTACGTATAGGAACAAGTTTAATCACTAGGAATCCCTAGAGCATAATGCAACTCCACATAGTGTGAGGTTTAGGCAGATGGACTTCCATGGGGCTTAGTCATCTAGGTGACAGAGTGAAGGGTGTTGTGAATCCTAATACCGGGGCATAGTGTTGGAGTTAGTCACAGTTGTCCTTAGGTTTGGGACCGTGAGTCTTAGGATATCCTCGACTCAGTTGACATTAATAGGAGAGCATAATATTATAGTCTTGCACTTGAAACATAGACCCTAGAGGTAGCTTGTCCGGATACCCCCCTTACTCATTGTTAGTCCTTCTCGATTTTCCTACTTGCACTTCTTTCTTCCATCTCTCTATTTAGTTTATTGCTTTGGATTATTTTCACTCATCAATCTTATTATCGTTCTCCGTATTCTGCATAGCTTAATTAGTGAAACCTTATATTCTATCTCCCTATTCCCTGTGGATTCGACTACCTTCTCACCAAGGTAAATTTATTACTTCGACAAACCCGTGCACTTGCAGGATACACGCAAGGGGTCGTGTCAAGTTTTTGGCGCCGTTGTCGGGGAATTGGCGGTTTAGATATTTGTTTTTCACTATTTTAGCTATTCCCTTCGCATTCTATTTCATATTTTCTTTACCTATCATTGTTCTTATTTTTCTTTTCTTTGTTTTCGGCTCCAGGTTATGACCCGTGGGAACCCTTCAATACTTGTTGAAGGAGACCCAGACATTGGAAGAAGAACACATCGTAAAGGGAAAGAACCTGCACAAGAAGCATCAAATCAAGCCGATATTGAGAAAGAAGGGTCAGAGACAATGGCAGAACAGAACGAGAAGCAGCGAACGTTGTCCGATTTTGCTAGACCCGCAGTTATGGGGACCCAATCAAGCATCGTGAGGCCCCCAATTACAGCAATGAATTTCGAATTGAAGCCGTCGTTCATTCAGATGTTGCAACAGTCCGCACAGTTTAATGGGTTGGCCGATGAAGACCCTAATAGTCACATAGAAAATTTCTTGGAAGTGTGTGACATGTTGAAGATAAATGGAGTGACGGACGATGCAATTCGATTGAGAGCCTTCCCATTTTCATTGAAAGGAAAAGCAAGGCATTGGTTGCACTCATTACCTAGAGCCTCCATTACTACGTGGGAGGAAATGGCCGAGGCATTCTTGGCTAGATACTTTCCACCGGGGAAATCTGCAAGACTCCGGAATAAGATATCTTCCTTTGTACAGATGGAATTGGAGTCTCTATTTGAGACATGGGACAGGTTCAAAGAGCTCCTTCGCAAATGTCCGCAACATGGATTTCCCGAGTGGATGATTATTCACACATTTTACAACGGGTTGAATCCGAGTACAAAGCAACTCTTAGATGCGGCAGCCGGAGGGACTCTTGGAAGCAAGACTCCCGGTGAAGCTCGGCACCTTGTAGAGGAGATGGCTATGAATAGCTATCAATGGAACTCAAGGGATAGGAAAAAGGTTGCCGGAATTCATGAGGTTGATGCGGTTACATCGTTGGCAGCACAAGTGGAATCGTTGAGTAAGAAGCTAGATGCTCTAGCTTCGCCAAGAGTTGCGGCCATCACTACTTGTAACAGTTGTGGGGGAGGACATGCTTCAAGCGATTGTCCTATTGCTATTGGAGGCACTAGTGCGGTAGAGCAGGCCGATTTTGTGGGAAATTCATATCGAGGACAAGGCCAAGGCAACCCGTATAGTGGTACATACAATCCGGGATGGAAGAACCATCCGAACTTCTCTTGGAGCAATCAAGGACAGTCACAACAGAACAAAAATAGTGCACCACCGGGATTTCAAAGTCAACAAGCTCCGAATTTAAAAAGCCGAGTGACCGGGTTGGAGGGAAAGATGACTGACCTAGAGAGAGCCCTCACACGGTTCGTTTCTTCTTCGGACGCAAGGTTCCAATCGGTGGAAGCTACTCTTCGTAATCACACCGCCTCCCTACACAACTTGGAGAACCAAGTAGGGCAAATTGCGAAGACTTTGGCGGAGAGACCTCAAGGTAGTTTGCCTAGCAATACGGAGACCAACCCAAGAGAACAACTAAAGGCAATTACCTTGAGAAGTGGTAAGGAGGTTGAGGGACATCTCCCTCTTGAGAAGACTAAGGACTCACCCGAAGTCATGGAAATAGAGGATGGAGCACCAAAGGAGAAAGAGGTGGCACCCCCACCTTACAAGCCGAGAATTCCCTATCCTTCACGATTGAAGAATGACCAAGACAATGAGCAATACAAGAAATTTCTGGGTGTCTTCAAGCAATTGCACATCAACATTCCATTCGCGGAAGCATTAGCCCAAATGCCCAAGTACGCGAAGTTCTTAAAAGACCTCTTGACCAATAAGAGGAAGTTAGAGGAAAGTGCATCCGTCATCCTCGATGCAAACTGTTCGGCAGTACTACAGAAGAATATGCCAAGCAAGAGGAAGGACCCCGGAAGTTTTATCATACCGTGCAATATTGGTGATATGGGTGAGGAGATGGCACTAGCCGACTCGGGGGCAAGCATCAATGTCATGCCCTACACGTTCTTCCAAAAGCTAGGCTTGGGCGAGCCTAGACCTACCCGGATGACACTTCAGCTTGCGGATAGATCGGTGAGGCATCCGAGGGGTATTGTTGAAGATGTGTTGGTGAAAGTGGATAAGTACATTTTCCCGGTCGACTTTGTAGTGCTCGATGTAGACGAGGATGTCGAGGTGCCGCTGATCCTTGGGAGGCCGTTCTTGCGCACTTCCAAAGCTTTGATAGACATGGACGGTGGAGAGCTCACACTTAGGGTTGGGGACGACAAGCTCACTTACCGCCTCGCCGAAGCCATGCGACATTCTCTTGATTTTGATGATGCTCTATATTATCTTGATGTCACTGATGATTGCATTGATGAATATATGCAGGATATGTTTAACCCGGATCCATATGAAGGGTGGCCGGACCAAGACATGGAGACTGAAGAGGAAGAAGTGCTCACGCTTGTTTCAGTTGAAACAGACATCAAGAAGGAGAAGGAGCTTAGAAAGAAAGTCCTTCGGAGATTGAAGAGGTCGAGACGTCGCCACAAAAAGAACCCCAACAAGAAAGGGGATGAGCATTCACGGAGTAAGGGTGTTTCACCCATGTGTGGTAACAAACTCGATAATTCTCCCTCTACCTTACAACGATTATGCAATGCTTGCTTTCAAATTATAGGGAAGAGGGCAAATTCCACTCATGAACCTCCGTAAGGTAAGACAGGTACGTCAAGCTAAGTGACATTAAACAAGCGCTTCTTGGGAGGCAACCCAAGTGTTTTGCAGTTTTTCTAGGACCTAGTTTAGTTTTAGGATTGAATAAAAGTCTTAGCAATGGTGTCCAAATTTTCATGTGCATATGCTGAGTTTTCATGTGGATTTTCGATTATTTACGTGTGCCTTAACGTTAATTGACGAAGTTTGAGTCGGTTGAGTGTGTTTTCGATAGTCTCTGGTCGTGTTTTTATGGTTTATACAGGCTCTAAGTGTTTTAAAAGAGTTTCTGAATTTTTCTGAGAGTCTGTGCAATTTTCTAAGTAAACCAGAGAAAACACACGGCCGTGTGGAATTAACACACGGCCGTGTGTTACCAATTGGAGCTCAACCAGAGAAGACACAAGGGCGTGACTTTGCCCCTGTGAAAAACTTCAGAAGGGGCACACGGCCGTGTGGAATTAACACACGGCCGTGTGAAATTTCGCAGAACTTCAACTCTTTTCCAGAGAGTCCACAGGGGCGTGTGGATGCCCCTGTGAGTGCCACTGTGCTAAGGCACACGGCCGTGTGAGATTTCCACACGGCCGTGTGAAAATTCTGCAGGAATTCCCTTTCATCCTGAGAACCCACAGGGGCGTGTGTGAGCCCCTGTGGGAGAGCTTGTCAAGGCACACGGCCGTGTGGATTATTCACACGGCCGTGTGAAACATTTATTGTTTATCGGGCGAGTCAGATAAGCCACAGGGGCGTGTGAGGTGCCCCTGTGGACGGCCTTGTGTTCTTGGACAAGTTGGGCACACGGCCGTGTGGATGTTTCACACGGCCGTGTGAAAATTTTTCAGAGAGCGTCTGTGTTTTCCCGAGAGTCCACGGGCCCGTGTGGGTGGCCCTGTGTATGCCCCTGTGGAGGCCCACGGCCGTGTGGAATTAACACACGGCCGTGTGAGGTAGTTCAGAGAGTGACCAGAGTGCGCACAGGGGCGTGTGTTGGCCCCTGTGAACCCTAATTTCTGAGGCACACGGCCGTGTGGGTACGTCACACAGCCGTGTGAATTTCCAGAACTTCAAAAGCCGCGCGTTTTTCTTATAGAAATCACTTGTGCCTCTTCATTCTCCACTCTAAACTTCTCTCCTACCCTCTCTATCACTTCCCCGACTTTCTCTGAGGTTTTTGAAGGAATTTGTTCGAGTTTTCCGGCCGTATTACTTTGTTTTTCATCTTCACCGCCGGTGAGACCTTCAGTACCTTTTTCTTCGTCAATTCTTGATTCAATTCGTTCTTTTATACAATTTTGCTTGGTTTGAATGTTTACATTACATACGAGCATGCTTAGAATGAAATTAGAACGAATTTAGATGTAAATTGTGGATTTTTAACCCCACGGCCGTGATGCTTTGCCCGTCAGAAACTCCACACGGGCGTGTGGAATTAACACAAGGCCGTGTGGATTTCTGCAGATTGGTTATTTTGAACTGTTTTTGATTGTTTTCTTTTCCAATCTTACAGGAATGTCTTCTAGACCCAGGAAATCGACAGGGAAGCGCCCCCGTGAGCCCACACCTCCTCCAGCAGAGACAGAGTTCAGTATAACCGAGCATCAGGTTCGGTTCGAGCGTTTATCAGGACTCCGTTTTGGAAAGACGAGATATTTGGATTTGAGTATAGTGAGGAGTATTCAGGGGGGAGACAGCGTCGCAGATGAGATTGGCGAGCTGCTCTCAGTCGGTAGCTGGGAGAGATTGATGGTTATCCGGGACCCGGTGATCCGACCGCTCACCTTAGAGGTCCTGGCGTCGTTTGAGTTCGACCGGGGGTACAGCAGTTTCACTGAGGGCACCACAGTTCAGTTCAGAGCCCTCGGTCGACATTACAGCCTCAGTATGAGTCAGTTTTCTATCGGGATGGGCCTCTATGAGGAGGCATTTACCGAGACTGAGGAGTATTCTTTACTTCCTACCGACTACCCAGGTACCGTGACACCGCAGCAAGCGTATAGCAGACTTTGAGGTCAGGGTCAGTACGAGCCGGGTGTCTCCAAGGCTTCATGCCTTTCTCGACCTGCCTATAGATGTCTACACGCAGTTATGAGCAGATCTATTAGTGGCAGGGGAGACAGTACTGGTGTTCTGAGTCGCCAGGAGCTCCTCTACTTGTATTCGATGGTGGAGAGTGAGCCACTCCACCTGGGGCACATTGTGGCCGACTACATTCGCCATCAGGGCCAGTACCCCAGGGTAGGAGTTATCTTTGCAGGCCCCTACATCACCAGACTTCTCATTGGCCTGGGGCTCAGAGATGGAGTCAGGGGAGCAGAGAAGACAAACGTACCAGTTCCCCTGGGCACAGATACCTTGAGGATGATGGGTATGATCCGCAGAGGAGGATCAGGGACGTATACCTGGATTATACCCCATACAGAGCAGGGCGAGGGATCTCGGGCAGCATTGGAGCCACCCCCGCAGGACACAGAGACCGAGGTACCCCTCACCGCGCCGGAGCCACCTCCGGTGCGGATGTTTTCACCGTCTCGAGGCCAGGACAGACTGGAGCGCCTCGAGAGCACAGTGGGGATCCTACAGACCGAGGTGGCCGAGGTTAGGGCCACACAGATTTCACAGCACCAGGAGGTGATGGCGCAGTTCCAGAGCTTGCGACAGACCTTCGAGCAGATTGTCGCCTCCTCCTCCTTCGTGGTCCGACCTCGGGTGTCCACTCCACCACCTCCATCTCCCTCAGCACCAGCAGCTCCAGCATCACCAGCAGATCCAGAGCCTCCAGCAGCACCAGAGGCCACCACTCAGGACACCGACGCTGAGGCGTCTTAGATTTTAGATTCTTTTCTTTTATTTGTCATTTCTGTATATCTTTACTTTATTTTGGACTTGTAGTACTCAGAAAGGATTCTCCTTCTGAGTATAGCTTTTATTTTGCTTTTTCTTTTTATCTCGAGTTGTATTCATTGCTTTACATTTTATATACTCGAGTTTTATTGAGCTTTACTGAACCCTCGTTTATGTGTGCGCAGATGGTCTTGGATGTAAGGATTTTGAGGAATAGTCATTGACACGGTCATGGAATCGTGTGTGCTCCACGAACCATTGAGACTCAACTCTCAATGAGCTAGCTTCATCAAACGCAACACTTGGAGTTCAGGGGAGTAATGTTTCAATTGCCACTTCCACACTAATTGCTTTTATCGTTTTCACTTATTATTGTGCTTATATGCGTACATTGAGGACAATGTACATCTTAATTGTGGGGGGGAGTTCACATTGCACACACCTTTACTTGTGCGTTCAATTGCTTATGCTAATGTAGCCTATGGCGGTTCACCTCAGTTGCAACGGTTGTATTCTTATAGTTTAGGAGAATTTTCAACATTGTATCCTATCATACTCTAGTTTTCACTTGAATTCTAGGGAATTTTTGCTCGAATCATCTTAGTACACAACTTACTCTTGGAATCTTTTGGAAACTCAATCTTGAAGTTTTTAAGGACAAGTTTATCATCGTTCTTAGTTTTACTTTGGAAAATGCAAAAAAAAAAAAAAAAAAAAAAAAAATGTATATGAGTTTGTAAATATTAGCTTTGTTTTGATTATGCATTTGGGGTGGAAAGAGCTACCTCCTATGATGTATGAAGCTACTCTCATAAGTCGGATACAAGTTATGCCCTAATGAGAGAAAGAGCTATCTCATGGGATGCGTGAAAGCTACTACCCCGGTAGAAAGAGCTACCTCCTCGAAAGAGTGAAAGCCACCTTTGGCGGCCGCCTAGGAAAGGGCTACCTTCAAGGATGTGTGAAGCTACTACTTCGACCTTTATTTTTTTTTATCTTTGTATATAAATAAGTCCTTTTTAATCAAAGTTTGAGGAGTACTCGTTGGTTCTCTTGAGTAAGATCGCACACACCAACACGCTTTCGAGTTTTCATCCTTTTTGATTCAAGTTTTTAGCTAGAGCATTGATAACCTTATGCAATGTTTTAATTTTCCCTTACTGGTAGAATGCTTCTTTTGCATACTTTTGGTGAACCTAAGGCCAAGCACTTTCAATTGTTCTTCCCAAGTACTTTCACGTTCTATTTTGCTTGAGGACAAGCAAAAGCTTAAGTGTGGGGGGGTTTTGATAAGTGCTTGTGTTATAGTATCGCGAAGCGCTATTATCTTACATTAAGCATACCTTTTATCAGGTTTTATCACTAAATGTGTGCATTTGTGTTCTCTTGTGCATTGAAGGTATTGTGGAGCCTAATTGGAGAAGAAGAATGAAATTAGGTCGCGTTCGCCAACGTTGGGATGTTCTCGGACCAAGCAAGGAACGAAGCACGTATTTGGACTTGTGGATGTGTGCCAACCTCTTTTGGAGGGGCACAAAGGCAGTCACATTCACAACAAGTCCAATCCGTGTTACTTAGGAGAATCTCGCGAAAGAAGAAGACTTGAAGCAATCGGCGCGACCTACCGTTGCTTGTGTGCCCAAGTAATGGCCTCGATGAAGAACAATGGACCCGGGAGGCGTTTCGGCAAGTTACCAAGCCTGTTCAGCTGAAGATTAGTGTTCCAGAGAAGTCACACGGGCGTGTGGAAATTCCACACGCCCGTGTGAGCCATTTTCCAGCCAGACAGAGAAGTCACACGGGCGTGTGGAAATTCCACACGGCCGTGTGTTTTGCAATTTCAGCCATCCAGTGAAGACACACGGGCGTGTGGAAATTCCACACGGCCGTGTGAAATTAATTTTTTCAGCCGAGACAGAAGCTTTACACGGGCGTGTGGAAATTCCACACGGCCGTGTGAAGCCCCCGATAAGTCCAATTTTAAAGCCGCGATTCAACAATATAAAAGGGGATTTTTGCAACCTTTGGAGGGATCTTTTGACCTATCTTTTCCCCAACTTTCCGGAGTGCGGCTAGGGTTTCGGAGAGGGTTTCGTGGAGGTTCTAGCGCGTCGTCGGCATCGATTTCGAGGTTCGACGTTTGCACAAGACCACGGCCACACTAATTCGAGGGGGTTTTTCATTGATGTCTATGTTTTATGCTTTATTTCTCACGTTGATGAACATGTATAGCTCTATGAGGAGCTAAACCCCTCGTGGGGTATTCGGACTTGTAAACTTTAGGGTTTCTTATGTTTCTTTGACATTGATTATTATGCTTTCCATCATTGATGAATAAAATTGAGTTTTTAATCTTGATTATCCTTTCATATTGTTTTCCCTTAAACGTGACATTAGGGTTGAGAGCAATCTAGGCTTCCCTTTGGAGGTGTGACAACTCCTATAGGATTAGACTACTCAAGATTAACGAGGGTTGAGAGGGAGAGTTGTGAGGTAGCAATGTACCCCTTTCCCCTTCGATGTGATTTCTCCCTACCTCCGATTCCTTGATTTAATAGCGGTCGAAATAGAGTGAAGCAATAGGTAGATAAATTCCCCTAGGGCTTAGTTACGCAAGTAATAGAGTGGAGGGTTGTAGTGAATCCTATTTGCTGGGGCTCAATCTAGACTAGGATTCTTTCACCTGGACCAAAGGGTTAGAATTACGTATAGGAACAGGTTTAATCACTAGGAATCCCTAGAGCATAATGCAACTCCACATAGTGTGAGGTTTAGGCAGATGGACTCCCATGGGGCTTAGTCATCTAGGTGACAGAGTGAAGGGTGTTGTGAATCCTAATACCGGGGCATAGTGTTGGAGTTAGTCACGGTTGTCCTTAGGTTTGGGACCGTGAGTCTTAGGATATCCTCGACTCAATTGACATTAATAGGAGAGCATAATATTATAGTCTTGCACTTGAAACATAGACCCTAGAGGTAGCTTGTCCGGATACCCCCCTTACTCATTGTTAGTCCTTCTCGATTTTCCTACTTGCACTTCTTTCTTCCATCTCTCTATTTAGTTTATTGCTTTGCATTATTTTCACTCATCAATCTTATTATCGTTCTCCGTATTCTGCATAGCTTAATTAGTGAAACCTTATATTCTATCTCCCTATTCCCTGTGGATTCGACTACCTTCTCACCAAGGTAAATTTATTACTTCGACAAACCCGTGCACTTGCGGGATACACGCAAGGGGTCATGTCACCTGCTAGGGTTTCATTGAATTTTCAATTTTTCAACCTAGTTTTGCTTGTTTGATGACTAATGAAGGGTCTTATGACATTGTAGGATGCGGGTAAAGAAAGTTGCGTATAAGAAAGCCCGGAGTTTAGGATATTATGGTTGCGCACTGCAGGCCCTCTCTTGCCCCATCTGTCCCCAAGTCTACAGGATCAATTCACGAACTGCATCAGTAGACTAGGGAAGTTTCTTTACTCCTATTATGCACTTTACTTGTTTATTTTCCCACCCTGTGCTGCTGACCTTTGTACATTGCGGGCAATGTATAGCTTTAGGTGTGGGGATGGATTTTTAGGAGTAGTTTTTATTGCTACATGCCTTTACATGCGTATGATACCTATGATAGCTATGATTACATTGTTTAGAACTTCCAGGCTTGGTAGAATGATAGTCGTGAGCTGTATCTTATCTGTGCTTAATTGTAGCTCTATTTCACCTTTAGTGCACCTTTATACCTGTTCATGAGCACTTCCATTTTGTATACTCGTACTAACCCATCATAATTATTTTGGCATTAATGTGATAAATTCTATCTTCAATATTCTTTTAAAAGCTTTTGAGTTCCTTTGTTGTTTGCTTTAGCCTGAAAGTGATCTATTATAGCAAGTTGTTCAAAGGGTTTAAGATACACAGTGAAAAAAAAAATATGAGTCTATGACAGTATTCCTCTGCTAGTTTAGCACCAATGCGTCTATGTAGACTGTAAACAAGTAGGATTGGTGACTCTTGTGCCTAACCAGCATATGCATCCGTCTGAAAGATTTTTGGGTAGTCTATGTTAGTCGGGGACTCAGAAAAAAACAAGTGTGTATGTTGTACATATGTAAGAGAGTTGTGCCATCTTGATCCCCTGGAGCCTGCTGCGTAATCACTTAAGGTGCTGAAGTTTTACTTAGGAACCAAAAGACATTTAACTGAGTACTGAGGATGTTTTTAACACTTTAAAGTCATCATTATTGTGTGCGGAGTGAATAGACATTCTGGGGTAATCCAGGGTGTGGAGAACAAGGTGGAAGTCAGCACACACTCACTGAGGGAACTATAATATAGACAGAGCTATCATTACTCGACTATCACTAGAACAGCTCTGATGACTTCACCGCAAGTGGACGGGTCGCCAAGTAATACCCTATGAGTGACACAGGGGTCGTATTCCCTGGGGTCCCAAGAGCTGCTATTACTTTCCCCTAGACTGCACTGTCTAATCTACCAAATATATGATAAAAACAAGATAATAAGAATAATAAAGAGAAAACTATGAACAAGTGGACTAAGGCAAACCACACAAGCACATTAAGGAAACAATTAGAGATAAGAGTGCGAGATCCCAGGGTGAGGATCCCCTCGGGACTACTAAAGCTAGAAGGATGCTAGAGTAATGAAGGTAATGGTGGTTAGGCCAAGAGATGTCCAAAGATAGGTGATAAACGCCTAAACATACATATTTTCCATGTATTCGAGTGTATGTATTACGTATTTTTCTATGAGTTGACACCCGTTTTTGGTCTGAATTGGTTTCTTTCGTGTTACAGGTACTGATGTGACCCCTTCGTGCTGATTGATAGAATTTGAGAAGAAATCGGTGATGAAAACACTATTTCTGAGGGGGTTACTGTAGCAACTACTGTAGCACGAACCCTTTGGCGAAATGGCTAAGTCTGGAGGTCCATGCAGGCTGTCATGCGGGCACTGCAGAGGCCGCATATAGTACTGTAGCAGGTTTACACGATTTCGGGACTTTCTTGGAATTCTTCTCTCCCCGCATGCGGGGCCGCATAGGGGGCCACATAACCCACTGGAAAAGGTTTTTAAGGGTTTTGGGAGTTCATTCTTGGGCGGAGGCTAGGTCTTGAGGGAGGAAACACTTCATCATCTTCTTGGAGAGCTTGAGGCCGGCCTTTGGAGGCATTTCTTGAGGAGAAGATGACGGGGAGAGCACGAGACGACGAACCCACGCCTTCGATTTGCATTTGAGAGGAAGTTTGACAAAGGAAGCCACTCCTTGGGTGGCGTCCTTGGAAGCGTCATTCGGCCTTGATCTTTTCAGGGGGTGTTTTCATTATGCTTTTAGTTGTTTTCATGTATTTGTTTACTTATTTTGTGATCATGAACAACTAACCCCAAGGTCACCGGATGTAGGTGAACCTTGGGGGTGAACTTGTGTATTTTGGATGACTCTTTCTAGTTTATGCATTTGGTTTGGTTTGTGATCCTTGTTTGGTGGTTCTTGAATGCCTTGATATGTATGAGAACTCTATATGTCAATTCCTAGATGATGCTAGGTTGCATGACCATTGCCCTAGTATTAGGCTCACTAAGCTTGGAAGGGAATACATGTACGAATACGCCGTGACCATCGGGTATTTGTACCCCTCCAATTGTTAGGGTTGTCCTTGATTGTGTTTCAACCCTAGCTTGGGGAAATCCACTAAACCCTTTGCAATCGTACAAGGATTTGGGCGGAAGAAATTCCGTATTCCAATACTTGTATTGGATTAGGGACCAATGCCGTGACCATCGGGTTGGTCTAATTTAGGGTTTCCCGGTCCAAACCACCCACGTGCATGCTAGTTAGGGCATCCTTAGCACTTTAGTAGCCCCCGAGGGAATCCTCATCCGTGGCCATTCCCTCACCTTGATTTTTCCCCTCCATATTTATTCTTGCTATTTACATGCTCTTTGTTTAGTAGATTTTTAGTAAGTCTTACTCCAAGTGATCGACTAGGTCAAACAACATTGTGATAAGGAAGTAAGGATAGCTTCTCGGGCCCTTGGGGATACGACCCCCTCGTATTCGCGCGAGGGGTATTACTTGGCGACCCCGTGCACTTGCGGGTGAGCGATTCAAACGCGTTTCTCACCAATAGGTCACCCCGATGGTCACGATGATAACCCCTAATCTGGTATAAGTATTGGAATACGGAATCACTTCCGCCCAAATCCTCACACGATTGCACTAAGAATAGGGAAATCTCTAATTAGGGTCAAACTCAACATCTAGGTTCACCGCTAATGGTTGGAGGGGTACGAAATACCCGATGGTCACGGCGTATTCGTATATGTATCCCTTCTAAGCCAAGTGCGTCTATTACAAGGGCGGTCACGCAACCAAGTACAACCTAGAATTCAAACCACAGAGTTCTCATGCAATTTGATACAATAAAGAACACAAAGCTTAGACCGCAACCAAACCAAATACCAAAAATATACACAAAGCATCCATACAAGCAAGTTCGTCCCAAGGTTCACCGGATGCTCGGCGACCTTGGGAGTCTAGTTCATCATCAACAAAGAAGAATGCATACAAAACAAGTAATACAAAATGAAGTTCATAGCAACTCCCCTAAGATGAAGACTAGAAGAAGATGGTGATGGGAATCCGTGGATCGGTGTCGACAAACTCCTAGATGCGTTCCCTTGGGTGTGATCTTCTTCTCCCTTTGATTTGCTCCTCAAAGATGACTTCTCCAGCCTGGATCTAACCCTAGATGGTGGTGGAGGAGAATAGTGGCCAAAAGTCAAGAGAAAGGATGCCCTAGAAACCCTTTTAAAGATGATCTCTGGATGGCTCACGGGTGGCTTCACGGTCACTATACGAGCCGTGAGGTTGCCCTGAAAACGGGCCGAAAATCTGAATAAGTTGCTATATTGCTGCTATAGTAAAATTGCTACATTGAATATCTACAGTGACTCCACTACAGTAACTGATACAGCACCACTTTGCTCTGATTGCTTGCGGTCGACCTCACGGCCGTGAGGTTTTCCAGACTTAGAAATTTCTTCAAATCTTCATGCTTCAGGCCGCTATAGTGTTGCTACAGTGACCGGGAACCCAAAACCGCGATTTTGTTGTCAATTTCTTCTCAAATTGCGTCGTTGAGCTCACCTAGGCTTCTTTTGTACCTGAAACATGAAATAAACCAATTTAGACCAAAAAGGGCATCGATTCATCAACAAAATACAGAAAATCATGCGCATGTATACGTATAAAATACATATATTTAGACGTTTATCAAACATCCCCACACCTAAGCGTTTGCTTGTCCCCAAGAAAACAAACATGAAGAACAGGGGCAAGAAGATAAATGGCTAAATGCACGACCTCAAGCTCAATAATAAAGGACTCTATAAGCACAAATGGACAGAAATCAATAAATGAGCTGTTCAATGAATAGTCAAGTAATACTAGCTTTGTTTCCCCTAGAGTGCTCCTGTGAGTGTGTGCTAACTTCCACCTTGACCTCCACACCCTGGATTACTCCAAGATGCCCAATCACCCTACACACAATGAAATTGGCATTAAAGTGTTAAAAGCACCCTCAATACTCAGTTAAGAGTCCTTCGGTTCCTAGATAAAACTTTAGCTCCTAAGTGACTACACAGCGAGTACCAGGGGATTAAGATACTCTATTACTTCTCACATAAATACGGACATACACTCTATTTTTTAGATTTTTTTTCTTTTTCTCTTTTCATTTTTTTTTCTAAGTCCCCGACTAACGTAGACTGCACAAAGATCTTTCAGACGGATGCACATGCTGGCCAGGCACAAGAGCCACCCATCCTACTTGATTACAGTCCACATAGACGCATTCATGCTATAGTAGCAGAGGAATACTGTCATAGACTTTTTTTTTTTTTTACATGTACAGACTATCTCTCAAATCCCCTAGTTATACCCACTACAATAGTTCACTTTAGGCTAAAGAAGACAACAAAGGAACACAAAAGCTCTTAAAAGAGTATTGAAGATAGAATTTAACAATCTAATGCCAAAATCATTATGATGGATTGGTTGGAGTATACAAAATGGAAGTGATCATGAACAAGTATAAGGATGCACTAAAGGTGAAACAGAACTATATTCAAGCACAGGTAAAGTACAGCTCACAACTATCATTCCACCAAGCCAGGAAGTCCTTAACAATAAAATCATAGCTATCATAGGTAATTCAAGCATGCAATTACAAAAATTTTCTATCAAAGTTCATCAAAATCCAACTCCACCCACCACTTTAAGATGCACATTGCCCTCAATGTGCCTAAACAATAGAATGCAACAATATAGACAATAAAAACATAGTAGGAGGGTTTCGTGAACTTCCTCTAGTCTTGAAGCATGTGCCTTGAAATCCATGAGATCGGGGTGACCACCAAAGATCATGGTAGAAAATGGAAAAGAAAGTGTGGTTGATGCCCTAATTCCACCCTGCAAGGTAGAAAAGAACATCACCTCAAGACATCCATCACTCACCAAAAAAGAAAATACAACAAGGAACAAGCACAAACACAAACACAACAAACAACTAACAAAACAAAAACAATGAGACACAACAAAATCCAAGTGAGTCCTTGTTCATGCAATATCATGATGTCCAATTGCCTCATATTGCAAGTGTTACTAAGGGATTACAAAGATGATACAAGATCAGTTCAAAATACAAGAAAATCAAGGGTTTTCATGATGGGGTTGTGAAAGGATTCAAGAATGCTACAGTAACTCCCAAAAAAAATTTGCAAGAGCTTCCCTTGAACATGGAGCATAAAAATTTTTACAAAGATTGAAAATTGTTCCAAAAACTCACAAAAGCAACAAACAACCATTCTCCACAACATTATCATCCATTCAATTTGAAAAATAGGAGAAAGGAAGAAGAAACATCCATGCTCAAAAGCTAGGGTTTAGAAAGTGGTACCTTGGAAAGTCGGTGAAGATGGAAACACTCCCAATAAATCATGGAAATTAAGTCCTTGGAAGTAGGAGATTCGTGTAGAGGAAGAAAAATGGAGAAAAATGGTGAAATAATGACGGAAAATGGATGAGAAATGAGAAAGATATGAAGAAAATGGTGAAAGGATACCCCAATGTAATGTCAAGCCCGAGCACCTTGCGGGTGACCTCACGGCCGTGAGGTCACCCGTGAGAGCTCTCTGGATGGCTCACGGTTGGGCTCACGGCCATGAGCCCAACTGTGAGAAGCCTCTGGATGATGTATAGGCTTCCTCACAGTCATAAAACGGCCAATTTCCTGGTTTACATCAAGTTATCCTCCGCTAAACCTTAAAAACACTCAAAACAAAGCCGAATGAAGCACATAAATACTCAAGACATGAATCTCATGATATCTAATCATTAAATCACTCAAGGCAACGCACAACCATGCATGAATAATTAAACAAAAATGATGATCAAGATGACTAAAGCATGAACATGAACTCAAGGACTTAAGCTCTAAACACTCTAAGAATACGAAAAATGAACACACCAAACACTCAAACAACATGAAAATGAAAATGCATTGAATTTAAAAGCTTGGGTTGCCTCCCAAGAAGCGCTTGTTTAATGTCATTAGCTCAACGTACCTTATTCTTACCTAAGATGGCTTGAAAATGGTGTTTTCGTCCCGGCTAGAGGTTGCATAAGAACTAGCAAGAAATACGAAACATACCTTCCGGGATGGTACAAATTTGGAAGCCAGGCATGAGTTACCTTTTGGCCTTGATGGAAAAAGTTTGGGCCGAGAGTTGTGCAATTTAAACTTGGGCGGATCCTTAGACGGCTTGAACCTCCTCTCCGCTTCTTCTTTTGTCCCGACAAGAATTCCTTTGAGTATCCCACCACAAAGTCGCTTGAGCCTCCAAGGAAAAAGTTTTGGTCGAGAGCTATTCAAGCTAGTCACGGGTGGGTCCTTGGACGGTTTCCACCTCCTACCCACATCTTCTTCCTCGAGCAATGTGAAATTACCATGAACTACCCATAAGTGTTGTTTGGGTCTCTAAGGGAACAAGTTGGGTTGAGAGCTTGTCAATCTTTGCATAGGTGGATCAATTGGTGGCTTTAACATCCTTTCCACAACTTTTTTCTCAACCCCTCTTGAATGATCAACAATTGCCCACAAAATTTGCCTGGGCCGCCATGGAAAAATTTTTGGTTGGGAATTGTCTAATCCCGGCATTGGTGTGTTCAAGGATGACCTTAGCCTATCACCCACATCTTCAAATACAATTCCCAGAATTTTCTCTTTTCTGCACTTGAAGATTATTGATTTGTTTATTGAATGATCAATGTTGAGGCAAGTAGTGTCTTCAAATGTGGTCGATGGAGCTTCTTCCACTTCCTCACATTTTTCCATAGCCATGATGATCTCCACAACCATGTCTTGCTTGACCCCATCTTCCATGACATTTGGACTTTCTTTGGGCCCCACCTCTATCTGTTTCCCACTCATAGGAGTGACGACCCCCAAGTGCTCAATTGTGTTAGCTTCTATATTGCTCGATGGGCTACATGAAGAAGGCTCGGAATTTACAATAACAAGTTGCCCGTCTTGGTTCCCGAGGGACTGAATAGAAGCTTGGACAATTATCAGTACCTTCCACATTTCATCAAACTTTTTGTCTATATTCTGAAACCTTCTTTCTGTGTTGAACATAAATTTGGCTAAGACCTTATCAGTGGTGTACTTCCTCACTTGTTGTGGTTGGGGCAGAAATTGAGGAACTTGGGGTTGTGGTAGATTCAATTGTTGTGGATCTCCTTGGCTTGCTTTCATGGCAAGAAAATTTTCCATCTTCGTTTGAAGAGCATAGATATTTCGAAAGCTCTTGGTCATCTGATCCTCAAGTGCATAAATTTTCGCGGCCAAAAGTTTTTCTTCAAAGTCCATGGCCCTGTGTAAATTAACAAAACTAAGAAAAGTAAGCTATCAAAGAAAACAAGAACGAAGCAAAATAAATAAATATGCACAAATGGTAAAACACATACAAAAACAAATATATACAACAAGAAAGACAAATGAGTGGATCAGTGAGCTAAAGGTTTTCCTAGCATTCTTGGAGTTCCCCGGCAACGGCGCCAAAAACTTGATGATTGACTGCAAACGCACGGGTCGCCAAGTAATACCCCTCGCGCAAGCACGAGCGGGTCGTATTCCCTGGGGTCCCAAGAGCTGCTATTACTTCCACCTAGATGGCACTGTCTAATCTACCAAATATATGATAAAAACAAGATAATAAGAATAATAAAGAGAAAACTATGAACAAGTGGACTAAGGCACACCACACAAGCACATTAAGGAAACAATTAGCGATAAGAGTGTGAGGTCTACCGGGCGAGGATCCCCTCGGGATTACTAAAGCTAGAAGGCTGCTAGAGTAATGAAGGTAACGGTGGTTAGGCTAAGAGACGTCCAAAGATAGGTCACCCCGATGGTCACGGTGATAACCCCTAATCCGGTACAAGTACTGGAATACGGAATCACTTCTGCCCAAATCCTCACATGATTGCACTAAGAATAGGAAAATCTCTAATTAGGATCAAACTCAACATCTAGGTTCACCCCTAATGGTTGGAGGGGTACGAAATACCCGATGGTCATGGCGTATTTGTACATGTATCCCTTCTAAGCCAAGTGCGTCTAGTACAAGGGCGATAGTCACGCAACCAAGTACAACCTAGAATTCAAACCACAGAGTTCTCATGCAATTTGATACAATAAAGAACACAAAGCTTAGACCACAACCAAACCAAATACCAAAAATATACACAAAGCATCCATAGAAGCAAGTTCGTCCCAAGGTTCACCGGATGCTCGGCGACTTTGGGAGTCTAGTTCATCATCAACAAAGAAGAATTCATACAAAACAAGTAATACAAAATGAAGTTCATAGCAACTCCCATAAGATGAAGACTAGAAGGAGATGGTGATGGGAATCCATGGATCGGTGTCGACGAACTCCTAGATGCGTTCCCTTGGGTGTGATCTTCTTCTCCCTTTGATTTGCTCCTCAAAGATGCCTTCTCCAGCCTGGATCTAACCCTAGATGGTGGTGGAGAAGAATGGTGGCCAAAAGTCAAGAGAAAGGATACCCTAGAAACTCTTTTAAAGATGATCTCGGGATGGCCCACGGGTGGCTTCACGATCAGTATACGGGCCGTGAGATGGACAAGAAAATGGGCCGAAAATCTGAATAAGTTGCTATATTGCTGCTACAATAAAATTGCTACAGTGAATTTGTACAGTGACTCCGCTACAGTAACTACTACAGCACCACTTTGCTCTGATTGCTTGCGGTTGACCTCACGGCCGTGAGGTTTTCCAGACTTACAAATTTCTTCAAATCTTCATGCTTCAGGCCGCTATAGTGTTGCTATAGTGACCGGGAACCCAAAACGGCGATTTCGGTGTCAATTTCTTCTCAAATTGCGTCGTTGAGCTCACCTAGGCTTCTTTTGTACCTGAAACATGAAATAAACCAATTTAGACCAAAAAGGGCATCGATTCATCAACAAAATACAGAAAACCATGCGCATATATACGTATAAAATACATATATTTAGACGTTTATCAAGCTCACTTCTTGATTTCTGTCCAGTGTGCCCATGGAGTCCCACTTTTGAGCTGGAGGTAGTGCATTTAGTCGTTTATCTTTCTGCCCCTGTTCTTCATGTGTGTTTTCTTGGGGATAAGCAAACGCTTAGGTGTGGGGATGTTTGATAAACGGCTAAATGTATGTATTTTACACGTATGTACGCGCATGTATTTCAGTGTTTTATTAATGAATCGATGTCTTTTTCAGTCTAAATTGTTTTATTTCTTGTTTCAAGTACATTATATGCTTTGGTGACCCTAACGACTGGATTTGAGAGGAAATTTGCACCGAAATAGTCATTTTAGGGTCCCGAGTGCTGTAGCATTAATGTAGCTGCCTGAAGCGCGAAGAGTTGGAAGGAAAATGAAATCTGGAAACCCTCACGGGCAGGCTCACGGCCGTGAGCTCATCTGCGAGCAATTTTACCGTAGTACTGTAGAAGTACTGTAGCCGTTACTGTGCAAAATCACAACTTTGCTGTTTCTTGTAGCCCGTATTACAGGCTCCCTCACGGGCGTATATGGACCGTGAGGTCACCCGTGAACTTGCCCGAATTCATCTTTTAAGGGACTTTGGCTTGGGTTTTCAAGGGCATCAAGTGTCTTCTTCTTAGAGCTCTCATCACGACTCAAATTCTGAGGAAGGAGAAGCATTTGTAGGGCGATCTAGGCAAGGATTTGGCGAGGAGAGCAAGGTTTTGGGAAGTATCTTCACCCTAGAGCTTGGATTTGGAAGGTTGAAGACAAGGAAAGCCACCCCTTTGTGTGGCGTCTTTGGAAGTTCTCTGGCCTTCATCTCTTGAGGGAGTTTTTCTTATGCTTTTGGTGTTTGGTTTCATATATTTTGTGCTATATTTCTTGATCATGAGGAACTAAACCCCAAGGTCACCGGATGTAGGTGAACCTTGGGGGTGAACTTGTGTATTTTGGATGCTTTGTTCTAATTCATTGTTTGTGGCATGTTTGTGATCTATTTCTTGGTGTTTTAATTGCTTGATATGTAAGAGAACTCTATATATCAATTGATCTAGGAAATGCTAGGTTGCATGACCATTGCCCTAGTGTTAGACTCACTAACTTTGGAAGGGAAATACGTATAAATATGCCGTGACTATTGGTTATTTGTACCCGTCCACTCCTAGGGTTAAGTACCAAGTTGTTTCTTTAATCCTAGTTTGAGAAAGCCATTGTACACTTAGCAATCGTGTGCGGATTTGGGCGGAGAGTGAGCCACTACACCTGGGGCACATTGTGGCCGACTACATTCGCCATCAGGTCCAGTACCCCAGGGTAGGAGTTATCTTTGCAGGCCCCTACATCACCAGACTTCTCATTGGCCTGGGGCTCAGAGATGGAGTCAGGGGAGCAGAGAAGACAAACGTACCAGTTCCCCTGGGCACAGATACCTTGAGGATGATGGGTATGATCCGCAGAGGAGGATCAGGGACGTATACCTGGATTATACCCCATACAGAGCAGGGCGAGGGATCTCGGGCAGCATTGGAGCCACCCCCGCAGGACACAGAGACCGAGGTACCCCTCACCGCGCCGGAGCCACCTCCGGTGCGGATGTTTTCACCGTCTCGAGGCCAGGACAGACTGGAGCGCCTCGAGAGCACAGTGGGGATCCTACAGACCGAGGTGGCCGAGGTTAGGGCCACACAGATTTCACAGCACCAGGAGGTGATGGCGCAGTTCCAGAGCTTGCGACAGACCTTCGAGCAGATTGTCGCCTCCTCCTCTTTCGTGGTCCGACCTCGGGTGTCCACTCCACCACCTCCATCTCCCTCAGCACCAGCAGCTCCAGCATCACCAGCAGATCCAGAGCCTCCAGCAGCACCAGAGGCCACCACTCAGGACACCGACGCTGAGGCGTCTTAGATTTTAGATTCTTTTCTTTTATTTGTCATTTCTGTATATCTTTACTTTATTTTGGACTTGTAGTACTCAGAAAGGATTCTCCTTCTGAGTATAGCTTTTATTTTGCTTTTTCTTTTTATCTCGAGTTGTATTCATTGCTTTACATTTTATATACTCGAGTTTTATTGAGCTTTACTGAACCCTCGTTTATGTGTGCGCAGATGGTCTTGGATGTAAGGATTTTGAGGAATAGTCATTGACACGGTCATGGAATCGTGTGTGCTCCACGAACCATTGAGACTCAACTCTCAATGAGCTAGCTTCATCAAACGCAACACTTGGAGTTCAGGGGAGTAATGTTTCAATTGCCACTTCCACACTAATTGCTTTTATCGTTTTCACTTATTATTGTGCTTATATGCGTACATTGAGGACAATGTACATCTTAAGTGTGGGGGGGAGTTCACATTGCACACACCTTTACTTGTGCGTTCAATTGCTTATGCTAATGTAGCCTATGGCGGTTCACCTCAGTTGCAACGGTTGTATTCTTATAGTTTAGGAGAATTTTCAACATTGTATCCTATCATACTCTAGTTTTCACTTGAATTCTAGGGAATTTTTGCTCGAATCATCTTAGTACACAACTTACTCTTGGAATCTTTTGGAAACTCAATCTTGAAGTTTTTAAGGACAAGTTTATCATCGTTCTTAGTTTTACTTTGGAAAATGCAAAAAAAAAAAAAAAAAAAAAAAAAAAATGTATATGAGTTTGTAAATATTAGCTTTGTTTTGATTATGCATTTGGGGTGGAAAGAGCTACCTCCTATGATGTATGAAGCTACTCTCATAAGTCGGATACAAGTTATGCCCTAATGAGAGAAAGAGCTATCTCATGGGATGCGTGAAAGCTACTACCCCGGTAGAAAGAGCTACCTCCTCGAAAGAGTGAAAGCCACCTTTGGCGGCCGCCTAGGAAAGGGCTACCTTCAAGGATGTGTGAAGCTACTACTTCGACCTTTATTTTTTTTTATCTTTGTATATAAATAAGTCCTTTTTAATCAAAGTTTGAGGAGTACTCGTTGGTTCTCTTGAGTAAGATCGCACACACCAACACGCTTTCGAGTTTTCATCCTTTTTGATTCAAGTTTTTAGCTAGAGCATTGATAACCTTATGCAATGTTTTAATTTTCCCTTACTGGTAGAATGCTTCTTTTGCATACTTTTGGTGAACCTAAGGCCAAGCACTTTCAATTGTTCTTCCCAAGTACTTTCACGTTCTATTTTGCTTGAGGACAAGCAAAAGCTTAAGTGTGGGGGGGTTTTGATAAGTGCTTAAGTTATAGTATCGCGAAGCGCTATTATCTTACATTAAGCATACCTTTTATCAGGTTTTATCACTAAATGTGTGCATTTGTGTTCTCTTGTGCATTGAAGGTATTGTGGAGCCTAATTGGAGAAGAAGAATGAAATTAGGTCGCGTTCGCCAATGTTGGGATATTCTCGGACCAAGCAAGGAACGAAGCACGTATTTGGACTTGTGGATGTGTGCCAACCTCTTTTGGAGGAGCACAAAGGCAGTCACATTCACAACAAGTCCAATCCGTGTTACTTAGGAGAATCTCGCGAAAGAAGAAGACTTGAAGCAATCGGCGCGACCTACCGTTGCTTGTGTGCCCAAGTAATGGCCTCGATGAAGAACAATGGACCCGGGAGGCGTTTCGGCAAGTTACCAAGCCTGTTCAGCTAAAGATTAGTGTTCTAGAGAAGTCACACGGGCGTGTGGAAATTCCACACGGCTGTGTGAGCCATTTTCCAGCCAGACAGAGAAGTCACACGGGCGTGTTGAAATTCCCTAATCAATGTCAAAGAAACATAAGAAACCCTAAAGTTTACAAGTCCGAATACCCCACGAGGGGTTTAGCTCCTCATAGAGCTATACATGTTCATCAACGTGAGAAATAAAGCATAAAACATAGACATCAATGAAAAACCCCCTCGAATTAGTGTGGCCGTGGTCTTGTGCAAACGTCGAACCTCGAAATCGATGCCGACGACGCACTAAAACCTCCACGAAACCCTCTCCGAAACCCTAGCCACACTCCAGAAAGTTGTTGAAAAGATAGGTCAAAAGATCCCCCCAAAGGTTGCAAAAATCCCCTTTTATATTGATGAATCGCGGCTTTAAAATTGGACTTATCGGGGGCTTCACACGGCCGTGTGGAATTTCCACACGCCCGTGTGAAGCTTCTGTCTCGGCTGAAAAATTAATTTCACACGGCCGTGTGGAATTTCCACACGCCCGTGTGTCTTCACTGGATGGCTGAAATTGCAAAACACACGGCCGTGTGGGATTTCCACACGCCCGTGTGACTTCTCTGTCTGGCTGGAAAATGGCTCACACAGCCGTGTGGAATTTCCACACGCCCGTGTGACTTCTCTGGAACACTAATCTTCAGCTGAACAGGCTTGGTAACTTGCCGAAACGCCTCCCGGGTCCATTGTTCTTCATCGAGGCCATTACTTGGGCACACAAGCAATGGTAGGTCGCGCCGATTGCTTCAAGTCTTCTTCTTTCGCGAGATTCTCCTAAGTAACACGGATTGGACTTGTTGTGAATGTGACTGCCTTTGTGCCCCTCCAAAAGAGGTTGGCACACATCCACAAGTCCAAATACGTGCTTCGTTCCTTGCTTGGTCCGAGAACATCCCAACATTGGCGAACGCGACCTAATTTCATTCTTCTTCTCCAATTAGGCTCCACAATACCTTCAATGCACAAGAAAACACAAATGCACACATTTAGTGATAAAACCTGATAAAAGGTATGCTTAATGTAAGATAATAGCGCTTCGCGATACTATAACACAAGCACTTATCACAATCGTGTGGGGATTTGGGCGGTAGAAATACCGTAGTGGTGTAAATACCGTATTTCGATACCCGTACCGGATTAGGAGTCAATTTCCGTGACCATCGGGTTGGCCTAGTCTAGGGTTTTCTCGGTCCATCATTGCCACATGCATGTTAGTTCAAGCCTTCAAATGCACTTTAGTAGCCCCTAAGGGAATCCTCCTCCGTGATCACTCCTAACCATTGAATTTCCCGTATTTTGCCTTAGTCATCTTGCATTTATTTTATATTTTCTTGTTTGCTTTTCATCAATTTCTTTAACTCAAGCTTTATCGGTTAAACAACATTGCAAAGAGGAAGTAAGGGTAGATTCTCGAGCCCTTGGGAATACGACCTCCTCAGGCACGCGTGAGGGGTATTACTTGGCGACCCCGTGCACTTGCGGGTGATCCATTAGACTGTCACAGGTTGAAGGGTATGCATTGACTACAGGAAACGTAATGATGCCACGAGGAAAGATCACATTCCCTTACCCTTCATTGATCAGATGCTTGAGCAACTAGCGGGACATTCTTACTACTATTTCTTGGATGCTCTCTCCCGGTATTTTCAGATTCCCATAGCCCCGGAAGATCAGGAGAAAACAACTTTCACTTGTCCCTATGGCACATTTGCATACCACCGTATGCCTTTCAGGTTATGCAATGCACCGGCGACATTTCAGAGGTGCATGATGGGAATTTTCGAAGATATGGTTGAGGGTATCATGGAAGTATTTATGGATGATTTCTCAGTCTTCGGTGATTCATTCGAGCTATGCCTTAGAAATTTGGAATGAGTTTTGAACCGATGCGAAGAAACTAATTTGGTGCTCAGTTGGGAAAAATGTAACTTTATGGTTAAGGAAGGCATAGTGCTCGGGCATAAAATCTCACAAAAAATGATTGAGGTGGATAAGGAAAAAGTTGCAACCATTGAAAAACTTCCTCCTCCTTCTTCAGTTAAAGCAATCAGAAGTTTTTTGGGGCACGCTGGGTTTTATCGAAGGTTTGTTAAAGACTTTTCATCAATTGCTCGACCGCTCACAAAACTACTTGAGAAGGATGCCCCTTTTGTGTTCAATGATGATTGTATGAATGCCTACCTCGTCCTGAAGAAGAAGCTTGTGGAAGCACCGATCATGGTCTCCCCAGACTGGAATCTACCATTTGAGTTAATGTGTGATGCAAGTGACTTCACAGTGGGGGCCGTACTTGGGCAGTGACGAGACAACCATTTCTATCCTGTCTATTATGCAAGCAAAACTTTGAACGATGCTCAGGAAAATTACACCACCACTGAGAAGGAAATGCTCGCAGTAGTTTTCGCATTTGACAAATTCCGGTCATATCTAGTGCTATCTAAGGTGATTGTGTATACTAATCATTCAGCATTGAAGTACCAATTGAGTAAGCCCGGCGCCAAGCTATGTCTAATCCGATGGGTTCTACTATTATAAGAATTTGATTTGGAGATAAGAGATAAAAAAGGGACAGAGAACTTAGCAGCTGATCACCTCTCATGCCTTGAGGACCCATATGAGGGTGTCTTGCAAAAAGGAGAAATAAATGACACCTTCCCTGGGGAGCAACTCTGCAGCATACGAGTGATTGAGCAAGATGAGGCTCCGTGGTTCACTGACTTTGTGAACTATTTGGCGGCAAGAACCTTCCCGAAGTGGCTCATATCTCAACAAAGAAAAAAATTCTTCGCCGATCTGAAGCGCTATACATGGGAGGATCCATTCCTATTCAGGACTTGCACCGATCAGATTGTGAGAAATTGTGTCTCAAAGGACGAGGGACATGATATCTTGTTGTATTGTCATTCAAGTCCTGCTGGGGGCCACTACAGTGGGACCAGAATAGCTAAGAAGGCACTCAATGCGGGGTTCTACTGGCCCACCATGTTTGAAGATGTGCAGTCATTGGTGCGGCATTGTGATCGGTGTCAGAGAGTGGGTAATTTATCAAAAAGAGCTGAAATGCCTCAAACCTGGAACCAAGCCTGCGAAGTATTTGATGTGTGGGGAATTGATTTCATTGGTCCGTTCCTTAGTTTCCAGGGAACAAGTATATATTGGTTGCAGTGGACTACGTCTTCAAGTGGGTGGAGGCCCAGGCCTGCTCGTCTTGTGATGCTAGGGTGGTTGTGAAATTTTTTTAAAAAATGTTCTCTCGGTTTGGAATTCCCAGTGGAATCATAAGTGACAGGGGAACACATTTTTGCAACTCTCAGTTCGAAAAAGACCTTAAACGATACGGGGTATCTCATAGAACATCGACTGCCTATCACCCTCAAACAAGTGGTCAAGTTGAAGTGTCGAACAGGGAGTTGAAGTGGATCCTGGAAAAGACTGTCAATCACCACCGGAAAGATTGGGCAGACCAGCTCGAGGATGCACTTTGGGCATACAGAATTGCATTCAAGACCCCTACTGGATCAACGCCCTACCGAATAGTCTATAGAAAGGCATGTCATTTGCCGGTGGAACTAGAGCACAGAGCATATTGGGCGATAAAGCAACTCAATTTCGACCCCCATCTTTGTGGTCACAAGAGAAAATTTCAACTAAATGAGTTAGAAGAATGGTGAGCTTTGGCATACGAAACTTCAGCCCGGTACAAAAAGAAGATGAAGGAATAACACGACCGACACATAAAGTAACCTAAGTGCTTCCAAAGTGGGGATCATGTACTTCTTTTCAATGCAAGGTTGAGACTTTTCCCGGGGAAATTAAAATCACGATGGCACGGACCATATACGGTCACTCAAGTATTTCCTCATGGCGCCATTGAGATTTCTCATCCACAACATGGGACATTTAAAGTCAATGGACAACGGTTGAAACATTACTTTCCGGGTAACATTTCTTCATCGAAAATTGGAGGTATTTCTCATCCCTTTGTCCCACCATGATTTGAGGTAAAACATGTCGACCTAAAGACATTAAAAAAGCGCTTCTTGGGAGGCAACCCAAGTTTTTAAATCCTTTGCAATTATTTTTCTTCTTAGTTCTTATTGTTGTGTTTGGGTGTTTTTCGTATTTTTTTTTTTTGTGGTGCTTGTGGACTTGAGTGTTTGTTGTATTTTTGTGATTTTGGTGGTTGTTTAGTCATTTTCCCTAATTTATTTCATCATGTTGCACCGTAGGTTTCATGAACTTTGTATTTTTCCTTGAGTGTTGGTGCTTCAATTTCCATGTTTTCAATGATTATGAGTGTTTTTCGGCTTTGTTTTCATGTGATTTTTGAGTGCTAGGATGAGGACGGTGCTTTGGTGAGTGTGTGTTTTGAGTATTTTTTGTGCATGGAGGCCCCCAGTCATCCATGCGGCCTGCTATGCGCCCGCATAGTAGGCCAATCCAGAGGACCATGCGGTCTTCTATGCGCCTGCATAGGAAGCCGCATGCGAAACCAGTAGGCTATGCGGCCACATAGCAGGCCGAATGGCCATCCAGTGGTTTATGCGGCCCCTTATGTGGCCGCATGAGAGGCTGCATAGGCCACCCGCCCCCTTTTCTCTTCTTCTTCACCCCATTTCATCACTATTCACCCATTTTTCATTCTTCTTCTTCTCTTTTCCCCTCCATTTCTCCCCCATTTTCCTTCATTCTTTTTGCATCAAAACACTCTCCTCATCTTAGCAAACAAGTTTTTTTGGAGATCTTCAAAGTTTTATCAAGCTTTTACCTGATTTTCACTCCATCTTCTCATTGGTGCCCTAGTTCAAGGTAATCTCATTTTTCACTCATTCTAGGGCTTTTATTGGTTTCAATGATGGGAGAATGTTCTGTTGATCACGGTGAATGATTCTTAGGGTTGTTTATCTTGAATTCAAAGCTTTGTATATTTAGATTGTCACTTTTACAAGAAGAAACTCCACCAATTTTTTCCTGAAATTACTGTAGCACTAGCCAAAAATCAGCCTTTGTTCTTCATTAAGCAATTTTCTCATCAATTCTTGGCTTGATAAAGGTTCTCTTGTCTTGTAGGGATGCCGACCAAACACGTGGCCTCCAAGTGAGTGAGGAGGAGCTCTCCACCACCCGTTTGCGAGCCTACCTTCGCCGCATAGAGAGTAGCATGGCCGAGATCCTATCCTATTTGCGCAGCTCATTGTCATCTGTTAGCACCTCCTCCACGGCTACCACATGCTTCGCACCATTGTTCCCTCCAGATCTCTAGACTCGCAACACCACTCTTTAGTTTCCTATTGTTTGTGTTCATTTTTATTTGCAGACTTGTTGGTTTGTTTTGTTGTACTTTTCAGTTAGCAAGGGTCCTGACCCTCCTAAACTGTACATTCCCATTTTTTATTCGTGCTTACTTGTCTGGCTCTCTATTTATTTCTTGGGGTGTGATATGTTTTCTTTTTACTTTCAAGACTGATCATTGTAGAAGCTTCACGCCCCTTGCACCCCACAACTTTCCCCGATTCACGCACATTTGGAGTTCATCTCATCGACCAATTGGGGAAGTTTCCTTACCTCATCCCTTTATTTTTTTATCTCGCACCTTACTCTGCTGATCTACATACATTGAGGGCAATGTACAACTTTAGGTGTGGGGATGGGGTACTTTACTTGTTTTGCATGCATGAGTACCGATGATAGCTATGATTTAGTGTTTAGCACTTCCTAGCATGAAAGAATGATAGAAGTGAGTCGTATTCTTATACTGTGCTTGAATGATACCCTGTTTTTATCTTTAGTGCTTTTCCATGCTCTATCATGATTACTCCCACCTTATACACTCTAACCAACCGATTATGATGATTTTGGTATTAGACTGTTAAATTCTTTCTTCAATATTCTTTTAAGAGCTTTTGAGTTCCTTTGTTATTTTCTGTAGCCTTAAGTAAACTTTGGTGACAGGTTACCAAGGGAGATGAGATACAGTGTGTACAGTTGAATAAAAAGTGGAGTCTATGACAGTACTCCTCTGCTAGTACAGCATGAATGCGTCTATGTAGACTGTAATTGAGTAGGTTGGGTGACTCTTGTGCCTAATCAGCATGCGCATCTTTCTGAAATTTTGTTGTGCAGTATATGTTAGTCAGACTCAAAAAAAAAAAAAACATTGTACATTTGTGAAAAAGGAAATAAGTATCTCGACTGCTCCCCCTGGAACTGGTTGCACAGTCACTTAAGTGCTAGAGTCTTACTTAGGAACCCAAAAGATTTTTAACTAAGTATTGAAGAGGTCTTTAACTGTCTAATGCCACTCTCACCATATGTGGGGTCCATTGTGGAGGTTAAGGTTGGGAGCCAGATCACACTCACAGAAACACTTTGGATAAAACAGGACTACCATTACTTGATCATTCATTCTGTAGCTCACTTTCTAGATTTCTTTCTACCTATGCTAGTGGAGTACTTTACAGTTGAGCTTGAGGTCGTATGTTTAGTCGTTTATCATCATGCCCCTGTTCTTCATGTGTATTTGCTTGGGGACAAGCAAATGCTTAGGTGTGGGGATGTTTGATAAACGCCTAAATATACGTATTTTCTTCATATTCGGGCGTATGTATTGCATATTTTTATATGAGTTGACGCTCATTTTTTGGTCTGAATTGGTTTCTTTAGTGTTACAGTAACCAATGAGGCCCCAACGAGCTTGATGACAGAATTAGAGAAGAAATTGGCATCGAAAACACTGTTTCTGAGCCCGGGAGAACTGTAGCAACAACTATAGCATGAAGACTTGAAGAACGACCTGGTCAGGATATTCATGCGGGCTACCATGCGGGCGCATAGCAGGCCGCATGAGTACTGTAGCTGGTTTACTGTAGTGGAACTGTAGCAATTTACGCGGTTTTCGGGCTTTCTCGGAAACTTTCTCTCCCCGCATGCTGGGCCGCATGGGAGGCCGCATAGCTCGCTGGAATTGGTTTTAAGGGCTTTTTGGAGTATTTTTGGAGAAGAGGAACCTAGGTCTTGGGAGAGCTTCACTTCACCACTTTCCTTGGGAGCTTGAGGCCGGGTTTTGGAGGCAATTCTTGAGGAGAGGACAACGGGGAGAGCACGACACGACAAGTCCACGCCTTCAATTTGCATTTGACAGGAAGATTGACAAAGGAAGCCACTCCTTGGGTGTCATCCTTGGAAGTGTCATTCGGCCTTGATCTTTTGAGGGAGTGTTCTCATTATGCATTTGGTTGTTTTCATGTATTTTCTTGACTATTTTGTGATCATGTGTAACTAAACCCCAAGGTCACTGGATGTAGGTGAACCTTGGTGGTGAACTTGTGTAATTTTCGACGCTTGAGCTAGTTTATGCATTTGGCTTGGTTTGTGATCCTTGTTTGGTGTTTCTTGAATGCCTTGGTATGTATGAGAACTCTATGTATCAATTCCTAGACAATACTAGGTTGCATGACCATTGCCCTAGTATTAGGCTCACCAAGCTTGGAAGGGAATACATGTACGAATACGACGTGACCATCGGGTATTTGTACCCCTCCAATTGTTAGGGTTGTCCTTGATTGTGTTTCAACCCTAGCTTAAGAAATCCACTAGACCCATTACGATCGTAGGAGGATTTGGGCGGAAGTGATTCCGTATTCCAATACTCGTACCGGATTAGGGACCAAACACTGTGACCATCGGGTTGGTCTAATTTGGGGTTTGTCAGTCCAAACCACCCACGTGCATGGTAGTTAGGGTATCCTTAGCACTTTAGTAGCCCTTGAGGGAATCCTCATCCGTGACCATTCCCTCGTCTTGATTTCCCTCCGTATTTGTATTTGCTATTTGCATGCTTTTTACTTCAGTAGATTATTTGTAGTTCTCTCTTTCAAGTGAATGCTTAGTTTGGACAACATTGTGATAAGGAAGTAAGAATAGATTCTCGGGCCCTTGGGAATACGACCCCCTCATGCTCGTGCGAGGGGTATTACTTGGCAACCACGTGCACTTGCGGGTGAGCGAGCACACAATCAATACTCTTGGTGAACCTAAGGCCGAGCACTTTCAATTATTCTTCCCGAGTACTTTAATGTTTTTTTTTTTTTGCTTGAGGACAAGCAAAAGCTTAAGTGTGGTGAACCTAACGCGGAGCACTTTCAATAGTAATGGGAAGTGTTATTATCTTTGACAAGGGCCCTAAAGTGCATGGGTTGTCGAAGTAATAATATACCCTGTGAGTGGGTAGTCGTATCCACAGAGAATATGGCTTTGAGATACAAGCATTCACTATGTAGCTAATGCGATGTATGGAATGAAATCGATAAGTGAGTGCGAAAGAAACTAATAAAAACCAGAATTAAAATAGAATTGTGGAAGGTGAGAGAGTGCAAGTAGGAGTAAATGAGTAGGACAAGCAATGAGAGAAGATAGGTACCCGGACAAGCTACCCTTAGGACTTATACTTCTAGTGCAAGATAATGCTATTATACTATCCTATTGATGTTAATTGAGTCAAGGAGATCGTTAAACACACGGTCCCAAACCTAAGATCAACCGTGACTAACCCCAACACTATGTTCCGGTCATTAGGTTTCACTACAACCCTTGACTCTCGCTGACCTATCAACTAAGCCCTAGGGGAGTCTATCTACCTAAGCCTCACACTGTGTGGAATTGCTTTAAGTTCTAGGAATTCCTAGTGATTAACCATGTTCCTATGTGTAGTTCTAACCCTTTGGTACAGGTGAGAGAACCCTAGTCTAAATTAAGTCCCGACACTAAGATTCACTTCAACCCTTCACTTTGTTGCTCGTACAACGAAGCCTCAGGGGAGTTTATCTCCTAGCACCTAACTCTATCTTGACTGCGAATAAATCATGGAACATGGAGGTAGGGAGAATCACATCAGAGGGGAAAGTGGACGTTCTGCTACCTCACGACTCACTCTCTCAATCCTCTTCAATCCTAAGTAGTCTAACCCAATAGGAGTTGTCACACCTCGAAAGGATAACCTAGTTTGTTCTCAATCGTAGTGTCACGGCTAAGGGAAAACAATAACCAAGAAGAAATTAAGATTGAAACTCAATTTTATTCATCAAGAATGGAAAAGCATAATGGCGATGTCAAACAAACATAATAATCCGAGGGTTTATGAGTCCGAATACCCACAAGGGGTTTAGCTCCTCATGGAGTTATACAAATCCATTAAAATAAGAATAAGAAAACAAATTGAATGCATAAATCAAAACCCCTTTTGTCCGATGTGGCTGTGGTCTTGTGCGGCCGTCGAACGTTGATGTCGACGCCGATGATACGCTCCAAACCACCATGAAGTCCTCTCCAAACATTAGCCACTCCTCTCTAGAAGTTAGGGCCAAGAAGAGCCAAAACAATCCAAAAACAGTCTTCAAAACGGGCTTTTATAATGTTGAGTCACGGCTTTAAAATTGAACTTATCGGGATTGCACACGGCCGTGTGGAATTTCTACACGCTCGTGTGAAGTTGCGGTTTTGCTGATTTTCGGTAGATAGTGAACTGTAACTTGCTACATTATTTTTGCAACATTGATGCTGCAGTATTATGCTAATGCGCTCTTGAATTTGTCGTTCTTCATTGAGGCCATTGAATTAGGCACACAAACAACGGTAGATCATGCCGATTGCTTCAAATCTCCTAATTAGTGAAGTTCTCCTTGTTAGCACGAGCTAGACTTATTGTGAATGTGACTACCTTTGTGCCCTTCCAAAGGAGGTTGGCACACACTCACAAGTCTATTGAAAAGTGCTCGTGTTATAGTAATGCGAGGTGTTATTATCTTGCAATGAGCATTGATTTAACCAGATTTCATCACTAAAAAGTGTGCAATTGTTTACTTTTTTGCATTGTAGGGTTGTGAAGATAAAATGAAGGAAAGGAATGAAGTTGGATCGTGTTTGCCATTGATGGGAAGATTTTCGGACTAAGCAAGGAACGAGGCATGAGCATAGACTTGTGAGGGTGTGCCAACCTCTTTTGGAGAGGCACAAAGGCAGTGACATTCATAATAAGTCTAGCTCATGCTAACAATGAAAACTTCACCAATTAGGAGACTCGAAGCAATTGGCACGATCTATCATTGATTGTGTGCCCAATTCAAGGGCCTCGATGAAGAACGACGAATTCGGGAGCGTTTCGGCACAGTGTTGTAGCAAATACTGCAACGGAAACACTGTAGCAAGTTACTGTTCACTGTCGGCCGAAATTCAGCATTCCAGAAATTTCACATGGTCATGTGGAAATTCCACACGGCCGTGTGAAATCCCAATTTCAGCAATTTTAAAGTCACGACTCAATATTATAAAAGCCCGATTTGTAGACTTTTGGAGGGATCTTTTGACCTATCTTTCACCCAAAACTTCTGGAGTGCGGCTAGGGTTTTAGAGAGGACTTCGTGGAGGTTTAGAGCGCGTTTTCGGCATCGTCACCGACGTCTGGCGACCGCACAAGACCACGGCCACACCATACGCAAGGGGGTTTTCATTGATGTCTTTATTTTGTGCTTTCTTATATACTTTGATGAACATGTATAGCTTCATGAGGAACTAAACCCCTTGTGGGTATTCGGACTTGTAAACTCTAGGGTTATTATGTTTCTTTGACATTGTTAATATGCTTTTCCATTATTGATGAATAAAAATTGAGTTTCAATCTTGATTTTATCTTGCTATTGTTTTCCCTTAGATGTGACACTAGGGTTGAGAACAATCTAGGTTTTCCTTGGGATGTGTGACAACTCCTATAGGATTAGACTCTTTAAGATTGAAGAGGGTTGAGAGGGAGAGTTGTGAGGTAGCGATGTACCCCTTTCCCCTCCGGTGTAATTTCTCCCTACCTCCGTTTCCTTGATTTATTAACGGTCGAGATAGAGTGAAGTGCTAGGTAGATATACTCCCCTAGGGCTTAGTTACGCGATTAATAGAGTGAAGGGTTGAAGTGAATCCTGCACACTGGGGCTTAATCGAGACTAGGGTTCTTCCTCCTGGACCAAAGTGTTAGAAGTACACATAGGAACACGTTTTATCACTAGGAGTTCCTAGAACTTAATGCAATTCCACGTAGTATGAAGTTTAGCTAGATGTACTCTCCTGGGGCTTAATCGTGCGAGCGATAGAGTGAAGGGTCGATGTAAATCCTAATACCGGGGCATAATATTCGGGTTAGTCATGGTTGTCCTTAGGTTTGGGACTGTGAGTCTTAGGATTTCCTCGACTCAGTTGGCATCAATAGAAGAGTATAATAGCATAGTCTTGCACTAGAAGCATAGATCCTAGAGGTAGATTGTCCGGATATCCCGCTTCATTCATTGTTAAACCCTCTCTCTTTTCCTTTACTTGCACTTTCTCATCTTCCATCTTTCTATTTAATTTCTCGTCTTCTAGTATAATTGTTTCCATAATTCACTCATCGAATCAATTGATCACTTTTCCGTACTTCGCATAGTTTTAATAGTGAAATCTCATACTCTAACTCCCTATTCCCTGTGGATTCGACTACCCTATCACCGGGGTAACTTTTATTACTTCAACAAACCAGTGCACTTTCGGGCCGCCTGTCATCTATGCTCATGCCTTGTTCCTTGCTTAGTCCAGAAATCTCCCCAACAACGGCGAACATGATCTAACTTCCTTCCTTTTCTCCAATTTACCTTCACAACCCTACAATGCACAAAAGTAAACAAATGCACACTTTTTAGTGATAAAATCTGATTAAATCAATGCTCATTGCAAGATAATTACATTTCGCATTACTATAACATGAACACTTATCAAATCCCCCCACACTTAAGCTTTTGCTTGTCCTCAAGCAAAATAGAATGTGAAAGTACTTGGGAAGAACAATTGAAAGTGCTAGGCCATAGGTTCACCAAAGGTGCAAAAGAAGCATTCTACAAGTAAGAAGAACTCAAAACATTACATAAGGATATCAATGCTCTAGCTAAAAACTCGAATTGAAAAGAACAATCAACTCAACAATGTGTAAGTGTGTGTGGACTCACTCAAGACAACCCAAAGAGTAATCCTTAAACTCTTGTTAACAATGACTTATTTATAAACAAGAAGGAAGGAAGTAGTAGCTTCACACAACCTCTAAGGTAGCCCTTTCCTAGGCGGCCGCCAAAGGTGGCTTTCATGCTTTCGAGGAGGTAGCTCTTTCTACCGGGGTAGTAGCTTTCACACATCTCATTAGATAGCTCTTTCTCTCATTAGGGCATAACTTGTATCTGACTTATGAGAGTAGCTACATACTTCATAGGTGGTAGCTCTTTCCACCCCAAATGCATAATTAAAACAAAACAAATATTCACAACTCATCATTTTTTTTTCATTTCATTTTATTCATTTTTTTGGTTTTTAATATGCATTTTCCAAAGTAAAACTAAAAACAATAATAAACTTGTCCTTAAAAACTTCAAGATTGAGTTTCCAAAAGATTCCAAGAGTAAGTTGTGCAATATAAGATAATCGAGCAAACATTCCATAAAATTCAAGTAAAAACTAGAGCATCATAGGATACAATGTTAAAAATTCTCCTAACCTCTAAGAATACAAATGTTCCACTAAGGTGAACCGCCATAGGCTATGTGAGCATAAGCAATTGAACGCACAAGTAAAGGTGTGTGCAAAGTGAACTCCCCCCCACACACACACTTAAGATGTACATTGTCCTTAATGTGCGCATGTAAGCACAATAAAAATAAAAAGTTGTAAAACAATTAGTGTGGAAGTAGACAATTGAAACATTACTCCTCTTAATTCCAAGTGTTGCGTTTGATGGAGCTAGGTACATTGAGACTTGAGCCTCAATGGGTTGTGAAGCACGCACGGTCCCATGACCGTGCCTATGACTATTCCTTAGATTCCTTACATCCAAGACCTTCTGCGCCCACACACACACACACACAAGGGTTCAGTATAGCTCAAGAAAAACCAAAATAAAGCTCGAGTATATAAAAATATGAAAATGAAATACTACTCGAGACAAAATAAAGCAAAATAAAGATAAACTCAGAAGAAAGATCCTTTCTGAGTACTACAAGTCCAAAATATAAAAGAAATAATACAACTGAAGTAAAAATAAAAATAAAACTACGACGCCTCCGCGTCAGTGTCCTGTTGTGGAGCCTCTGGTGCTGCTGCAGGCTCTGAAAATGGTGGGTCTGCTGCTAATGGAGCTGGAGAAGGTGGTGGAATAGGGTCTCTAGGCTGGACCACGAATGGTGATGACATGGCCTGCTCAAGTAGACAATGTATAGTGTCAAACCGTGCCATCATCTCCGTGTGCTGTGCTACGTGTGCAACCCTGACCTCGGCCAACTCTGTCTGCACAATACCCACAGCACTCTCGAGGTGCTCGAATCTATCCTGGCCTTGAGATGGAGAAAATATGCGCACTAGAGGTTGCTCCGGGGTATGATCCATACATAAGCCCCTGATCCAGCTTTGTGGATCATACCCATCATCCTCAGCGTCTCTGTGCCTAGGGGGGCCGGTACTATAGTCTTCTTGGCCCCGCGCACCCCGTCTTTGAGTCCCAGGCCGATGATCAAATAGGTAATGTATGGGCCTGCAAAGATGATTCCGATCCTGCGGTACTGGCCCTGATGGTGGATATACTCTGTAATGATGTGCCCCAGGTGTAGTGGCTCGCTCTTCACCATTAAATACAGGTACAGGAGCTCCCGATGGCTCAAGACTTCGGTACTATCTCCCCGGCCGCTCAGTGATCGGCTCAGAATGGCGTGGAGGTACCTATGCGAGGCCCTAGTCAAGCATGTGGCCTTGGACACCCCTGGCTCGTACTATCCCTGGCCACATAGTATACTGTACGCACGCTAGGGGGTCAGGGTACCCGGATAATCTGTAGGTAGCAACGCGTACTCCTCTGTCGCAGTGAAAGCCTCATCGTAGAGGCCCATCCCGATCGAGAACTGGGTCACACTCAAAGTGAAGTACTGACCGAGTGCACAAAACTGAATAGTATCTGTATCTGTAAAGCTATCATACCCTCGGTCAAACTCAAAGGATGAAAGAACCTCTAGTATGAGTGATCTAATAGCTGGCTCTCGTATGGATAATAAACGACCCCAACTCCCTACCGAGAGGAGCTTGTCGATCTCATCTGCGATGCTGTCTCCACCCTGTATACTTCTCACTGTACTCAAGTGGGCGTATCATGTTTGTCCGAATCGGAGTGTTGGTAGCCTCTTGAATCTGTCCCTAAGCTCTGGTAAGTCGTAATCCATCTCTTTGGCGGTGGGGTGGGCTCACGGGGTTGTTTCCCTACTTGCTTCTTATCCCTGAAAGACATATCTGTAAAATTGAGAAGAGAAAACGATAAAAAAAAGTTAGAATACTCAATCTGCAGAAATCTACACGGTCGGGTGGATTTTCCACGCGCCCATGTGGATCGTCGGGCGGACAGAGCTGCACGGTCGTGAAGCTAAAATCTCATTTTAACACTCTAATTCGTTCTAGATTCTTTCTAAACATGCTCGCCTATAGTTTAATCATTCAATACAAGTGAAATAACTAAGAAGAATGAATTAAATCAAGAATTGACGAAGAAAAAGGGTTTGAAGTTCTTACCGACGGTGTGGATGAAGAAAACTTGGAAATCGGCCGGAAAACTCGAAATAAAACCTCTAGAAAACTAAGAAAAGATCGGGAAAGTGATTGAGAGAGTCGGAGTATGTTTTAGAGTGGAAAACAAAAGAAGCACGAGTGAAATCCAAAAGAAAACGCACGACTTTTGAAGTTCTGGGAATCCACACGGCTGTGTGGAAATTCCACACGGCCGTGTGCCTCTGAAATTAGGGTTCACAGGGGCCACCACATGCCCCTGTGTGCACTCTGATTACTCTCTGAACTACCCCACACGGCCGTGTGAGAGTCCCACACTGACGTGTGCCTTCACAAGGGGGCTCACAGGGGCAGCCACACACCCCTGTCAAATATCGGGAAAACAAAGAAGGTCTCTAGAAACTTTTACACGGCCTTGTGCCCAACCTGGCCAAGAATTGTCTAAGTGTTCCACATGGCCATGTGAATGCTCCACACAGCCGTGTGCCTTTCACAAGTTCTCTCATAAGGGCAGACACACGCCCCTGTGTATTCTCAGAATAGAAGGAGATTCTCTGCAGAATTTCACACTGGCGTGTGGGACAACCACACGGCCGTGTGCATTAACACATGGACACTCACAGGGGCACCCACATGCCCCTGTGAACTCTCTGGACCGAGAGCTTAAGTTCTGCAAGATTTTACACGGCCGTGTGCCCTTTCTGAAGTTTTCACAGGGGCGAGTTCACGCCCCTGTGCCCTCTCTGGTTGAGGTAACACACGCCCTTCTGGAAATTCCACACGGCCATGTGTAGTCTTTGATTTACTTAGAAAATTTCACAGACTCACAGAAAAATTCAGAAACACAAATACGATACTTAGAGCCTGTGAAAATCATCAAAAAATGACCAGATACCATGGAAAACATGCTCAACCGACTCAAATTTCATTAATAATTGTTTAGGCACACGAAAACATCAATAATCCAGAATAATATCGCAGCACATGCATTAAAAATTCAGGACACCGAAACTAAGACTCTTATTTATGCTAACAATAAACTAAGTCCTAGAAAAACTGTAAAACCTTGGGTTGCCTCTGACATACCCCTTGCGTGTGTGTACAACAAGTGCACGGGTTGTCGAAGTAATAATTATACCCGGTGAGTAGGGTAGTCGAATCCACAGGGAACAGGGCTACTAGTACTAACTTCTTCTCTGCAATCTAGCCTAATGACTAATATGATTTTGTGGTGATCTAGTGTGCATAGAAATTAATACTAGAGATGAATAGGTAAAAGGTAAATAAAGGGAGATCTCAATCAATGAAGATGAGATACCCGGACAATGCTCCCCCTAGGCTCTATCATGAAGTGCAAGACTAACTAAATGCTTCTAAACCGAGTTCTATGAGTTGAGGCAATCCAAGAATAATCGGTCCCTACCTCTAGGCAACCGATACTAGTCCCCTACATGGTCCCCGCGGAGAAATCGCTCAATCTCAACACCTCACGCCCCATATGACCGCAATGAACTTTAGGGATACCTAGGAGTGAAGCTGATTCCTAAAATTAGATCTAACCCTACTTCTAGGTGAAAGATCCCTAACCCCCTACAAAGGTCCCGACGGAGAAATCTATCAATCTCACGCCTCACACCCCATATGGTTGCATAAAACTTAGGGAATACGGAGATAGGAAACACTCAATCGGAAGGGAAAGGGGACACTCCTCTATCTCAAGACTCACCCTCTCAATCCTCTTTAACCTTGTATGTTCTAATCCCTAATGGAGACCTCTCTCTCACCAAGGCAACAAATCAAGCATACCAAACAACCATATCAATCAATAAGGCATGCAAGCAGTGATTAAACAAGATTTTGACGCGGTCACGTGAATAGTGTTTTCTGCTACAACGCTACAGTAAAAAAATAATTAGTGTTTTGCTACAGCCTCTTCATAAATCGCGATCCAAACTCTCTTATCTTGAGGCCACATGGTCGGGTACACGTCCATGTGGTGAGTTATAAGACTTCTCCTCCATCGAACCATCATTTGGAAGCTTTAGGTATCTTCACACGAGAAGGGTCATGAAGATGCGACTGCTTTGTGCCCCTCCATCACACAAATTGGCTTGAATTCTTCTGGAAGTTAGCACACACCGTCATGTGCATGATCCCCTCTGGTGCCTTGACACTTATGTTGTACAAAAACTCCCAACAATAGTTCTTTATAACCCATCTTTGCTTCATTTTCCTCCTTCAATACTTTCACAACCTAATTGCATAAAAGACCACCAAAATACGCTTTATGAGACATAATCCATGGTAAAATGATGCTCAATGCATGTGAAACAAGTGGATAAAACATGTATACTCAAGCACTTGTCAGCCTCCCAAGAAGCGCTTATTTAATGTTACTTAGCTTGACGTACTTGGTCTTACCTTACGACGTCTCATGAATGAAGGTTGCCCTCTTCCCTACAATCTGAAAGCATGCGGTAGATAATTTTTGTAGAATAGAGGGAGAGTTAGCGATTTTGTTACCACACAAGGGTGAACCACCCTTACTATGTGAATGCTCATCCCCATTGTCCTTGGATCTCTTCGTGTGGCGCCTCTTCACTCTCTTCATCTTTCTTCTCATCTTGTTCATGAGTCCCGCTTCCGGCTTGACTTCCTTCTCGACTAGACCAAGTGATAGCACTTCTTCTTCGATCCGGGTTCATCAATTCCTGTCACCCTTCATAAGGATCCGGGTTCATCAATTCCTGTCATCAAAATCAAGTGAATGTCTCATGGCTTCGGTGAGGCGATAGGTGAGCTTGTCATCTCCAACCCTCAACCTGAGCTCTCCACCATCCATGTCTATCAAAGCCTTGGAAGTACGCAAAAACGGCCTTCAAAGAATCAGCGGCACTTCGACATCCACATTGACATCAAGTACTACAAAGTCCACAGGAAAGATATATTTGTCTATTTTCACCAACACATCTTCCACAATCCCTCTCAGATGCCTCACCAATCGGTCAACGAGTTGAAGTGTCATCCAAGTCGGTCTAGGCTTGCCCAAGCCTAGCTTTTGGAAGAAGGTGTAGGGCATGACATTGATGCTTGCCCCCCAATCGGCCAATGCCATCTCTTCACCCAAGTTGCCGATGTTGCAAGGTATAATGAAACTCCCGGGATCTTTTCTCTTACTCGGCATGTTCTTTTGCAAAACGGCCGAGCAATTGGCATCAAGTACTAAAGCTGCACTCTTCTCCAACTTCCTCTTGTTGGTCAAGAGGTTTTTGAAGAACTTCGCATACTTAGGCATTTGGGCCAATGCCTCCGCGAATGGTATGTTGATGTACAACTATTTGAAAATACCCAGAAATATCTTGTATTATTTATTGTCTTGGTCATTCTTCAATCTCGAAGGGTAGGGAATCTTCGGCTTGTAGGGTGGTGGTGCCACCTCTTTCTTCTTTGGTGTTTCTCCCCCTACCTCTTCAACTTCAGGTGCTTCTGTTGTCTTTTCTAGAGGGAGATTTCTCTCGACCTCTTTTCCACTTCTCAAGGTAATCGCCATCACTTGTTCCCTTGGATTGGTTTCCGTATTACTAGGCAAACTACCTTGAGGTCTTTCCGCCAATGTCTTCGCAATTTGCCCCACTTGATTTTCCAAATTATGTAGGGAGGCGGTGTGATTGTGAAGAGTAGCCTCCACCGACTGAAATCTAGCATCCGATGAAGAAACAAACCTCGTGAGGGCTCTCTCAAGATCAGTCATCTTTCCCTTTAGCCCTGTCACTTGGTTTTCTAGGTTTAGAGCTTGTCGACTTTGAAATCCCAGTGGTGCATTATTCTTTTGTTGTGACTGCCCTTGATTACTCCATGAGAAGTTCGGGTGGTTCCTCCACCCCAGATTGTAAGTTCCACTATACGGGTTGCCTTGGCCTTGTCCTCTATAAGCATTGCCAACAAAATTGACCTGCTCCACCACACTAGTGCCTCCGATAGCAATAGGACAATCACTTGAAGCGTGACCTCCCCCACAATCGTTACAAGTAGTGATGGCCACAAATCTTGGTGAAGCTAGAGCATCTAGCTTCTTACTCAATGACTCTACTTGTGCCGCCAATGATGTAACCGCGTCAACCTCGTGAATTCCGGCCACCTTCTTTCAGTCTCTTGTCTTCCATTGATAGCTATTCATAGCCATCTCTTTGATAAGGTACCGGGCTTCACTGGGAGTCTTGCTTCCTAGAGTTCCGCCTGCCGCTGCATCTAAGAGTTGCTTGGTACTCGGATTCAGCCCATTGTAAAAGGTGTGAATGATCATCCACTCGGGGAATCCATGTTGCGGACATTTGCGAAGGAGCCCTTTGAACTTATCCCATGTCTCAAATAGAGACTCCAATTCCATGTGCATAAAGGATGAGATCTCATTCCGGAGCCTCACTGATCTTCCCGTAGGGAAATATCTAGCCAAGAATGCCTCGGCCATCTCCTCCCACGTAGTAATAGATGCTCTCGGTAATGAATGAAGCCAATGTGTTGCTTTTCCCTTCAATGAAAATGAGAAGGCTCTCAAACGAATCGTCTCGTCCGTTACTCCATTGATCTTTAACATGTCGCACACTTCAAGAAAGTTCTCTATGTGGTTGTTGGGATCTTCATCGGCCAACCCATTAAATTGTGCGGACTGTTGTAATATTTGAATGAACGACGGCTTCAACTAAAAATTCATTGCAGTAATTGGGGGCCTCACAATGCTTGATTGGGTCCCCATCACCGCGGGTCTAGCAAAATCGGACAATGTCCTCTTCTCTTCATTCTGTTCTGCCATTACTTCTGACCATTTTGTATCAACTTCAGCTTGCTTTGAAGATTCTTGTACAGGTTCCTTCTCCTTACAATGAGTTATTCTACCAATCTCCGGGTCTCCTTCAATAAGAATCGAAGGGTTCCCAAGGGTCATAACCTGAAATCGAAAACAAGAAAAAGAAAACAAGTAATAACGATGATAGATAAAAGAAGTGTGAAATAAAAAACGAAGTGAAATAGCTAGAATAGAGAAAAACAAATATCTAAAATACGCCTATTCCCCGGCAACGGCGGCAAAAACTTTGACAGGGCCCGAAAATGCACGAGTTGTCGAAGTAATAACATACCTTGGTGAGTGGGTAGTCGTATCCACAAGGAATAGGGATTTGAGATACAAGCATTCACTATGTAGCTAATGCGATGTATGGAATGAAATCGATAAGTGAGTGTGAAAGAAACTAATAAAAACCAGAATTAAAATAGAATTGTGGAAGGTGAGAGAGTGCAAGTAGGAGTAAATAAGTAGGACAAGCAATGAGAGAAGATGGGTACACGGACAAGCTACCCCTAGGACTTATGCTTCTAGTGCAAGACAATGCTATTATAGTACCTATTGATGTTAATTGAGTCGAGGAGTTACTTAAACACACAGTCCCAAACCTAAGGTCAACCGTGACTAACCCCAACACTACGTTCCGGTCATTAGGTTCCACTACGACCATTGACTCTCGTTGACCTGTCAACTAAGCCCTAGGGGAGGCTATCTACCTAAGCCTCACACTGTGTGGAATTGGTTTAAGTTCTAGGGATTCCTAGTGATTAACCAAATTCCTATGTGTAGTTCTAACCCTTTGGTCTAAGTGAGAGAACCCTAGTCTAAATTAAGACCCGGCACTAAGATTCACTTCAATCCTTCACTTTGTTGCTCGCACAATGAAGCCTCAGGGGAGTTTACCTCCTAGCACCTAACTCTATCTTGACCGCGAATAAATCATGGAACATGGAGGTAGGGAGAATCACATTGGAGGGGAAAGGGGACGTTCCGCTACCTCACGACTCACCCTCTAAAACCTCTTCAGTCGTAAATAGTCTAACCCTATAGGAGTTGTCACACCTCCAAAGGATAACCTAGTTTGTTCTCAACCGTAGTGGCACGGCTAAGGGAAATTAATAATAAAGAAGAAATTAAGATTGAAACTCAATTTTATTCATCAATAATGGAAAAGCATAATGGCGATGTCAAAGAAACATAATAATCCTAGGGTTTACAAGTCCAAATACCCACAAGGGATTTAGCTCCTCATGGAGCTATACAAATCCATCAAAATAAGAATAAGAAAACAAATTGAATGTATAGATGAGAACCCCTTTGTGTGCGATGTGGCTGTGGTTTGTGCGGCTGTCAAATGTTGATGTCGACGCTGATGACGCGCTCCGAACCTCCACGAAATCCTCTCCAAATCCTAGCCGCTCCTCTGTAGAAGTTAGGGCCAAGAAGAGCCAAAACTATCGAAAAACAGTCTCCAAAGCTGGCTTTTATAATGTTGAGTCGCGACTTTAAAATTAAACTTATCGGGATTTCACACCGCTGTGTGGAATCTCCACACGCCGGTGTGAAGTTGTTGTTTTGCTGATTTTTGGCAGACAGTGAATAGCAACTTGCTGATGATTACCGCAAGCGCACGGGTCACCAAGTAATACCCCTCGCACAAGCACGAGGGGGTCATATTCCTTGGGGTCCCAAGAGCTGCTATTACTCCCCTCTAGATGACACTGTCTAATCTACCAAATATAGGTTTAAAACAAGATAAGAAAACAAACAAAAGAAAAAGCTATAAACAAGTGGACTAAGGCTCACCACAATAGCTTACTAAGGAAGCAAGTAACAATAAAATTTGAGGTCCCCGGGCGAGGATTCCCTTAGGACTACTAAAGCTAGAAGGATACTCAAATTACACAGACAAAGGTGGTTAGGCCAAGAGATATCCATTGGTGGGTCACCCCGATGGTCACGGTGATAACCCCTAATCCGGTACGAGTATTGGAATATGGAATCACTTCCACCCAAATCCTCAGACGATTGCAATGCGCCTAGAGAAATCCCAAATTAATATCAAACACAACGTCTAGGCTCAATCCTAATAGTTGGAGGGGTACTAAATACCCGATGGTACGGCGTATTCGTACATGTATCCCTTCTAAGCCAAGCATGTCTAGTACAAGGGCGATGGTCACGCAACCAAGTACAACCTAGAATTCAAACCACAGAGTTGTCATGCAATTTGATACAATAAATAACACAAAGCTTAGACCACAACCAAACCAAATACCAAAAATATACTCAAAGTATGCATACAAGCAAGTTCGTCCCACGGTTCACCAGATGCCCTGTGACCTTAGGAGTCTAGTTTAACATCAATAAAGGAGAAAGTATAAAGAACAAGAGATACAAGCTAAAGCACATAACAAACTCCCCTAAGATGAAGACTAGAGGTGGTGATGAGAACTTGATGGATCCGCACCAACAAGCTCCTAGATCTTCTCGTTGATAGCGCTCCTCTTCTCCCCTTTGATTTGCCCTTCAGATCTGCCTTCTCCAGCCCCTTGAAGCCCAAGAAGATGATGGTGGAGAAACAGTGGCCAAAAGACCCTAAGAAAAATGCCCTAAAGGACTTTAAAACCTAATTTCGGGATGCCATGCGGCCTGGCATAAGGTCAGGATACGGGACTGTAGCACCTGAATTTTGTGCAAGTTGTTGCAGTGGAGTACTACAGTAAAATGCTGCTGTTCCCTGCTACAGTATCTCCGCTACAGTGCTGCTACAGGGCTGTATGTGGTCTTTTCTTATTGATTTCTTCTAAAAATCTCATTGATGAGCTCCCCATGGTAACTTCTGTGCCTGTAACATGAAATAAATCAATTTAGACCGAAAACGGGCATCCACACATACAAAATTACTCGATAAAAATCTCATTGAGGAGCTCCCCATGGTAACTTCAGTGTAGCTCAAGAAAAACAAAATAAAACTCGAGTATATAAAGATAGAGAAATGAAATATAACTCTAGAAAAAAAAAGCAAAATAAAAGACAAACTCGAAAGAAGAATCCTTTCTGAGTGCTACAAGTCCAAAATACGAAATAAAAGTACAAAATGACAAAAACTAATGTAAACTATGATGCCTCAGCGTTTGTGTCCAGTGCTGGGGCCTCTGGTGCTGCTGTAGGCTCTACTGAGACCGGTGGATTGGCCTGTGGTGCAGGTTATGAGGGTGGTGGAGTAGTAGCTCAAGGTCAAACTACAAACGGTAAGGTCACGGCCTGCTCAAGTAACTAACGAAGACTCTAAAACTGGGACATAACCTCCTAGTGCTATGTCACCTGAGTAGCTCAAATTTCGGCTACCTCAGTCTGTAACACCCATATAGCACTCTCGAGGCACTCAAGTCTGTCCTAGCTTCGAGAAGGCGAGAATATACGCACTGGAGGAGGCTTCGACGCTGTGGGAGGTGCTTATGTATCTGCCTGTGCTGGAGGTGGCGCTAACACTGGCTGTGAGCCCTCTGCCTGCTCCTCCTTAACCTCGGTCTGCTCTGGCTGGGGCATGATCAAAACATAGACTCCACGGCCCACTCTGTGGACCATACTCATCAGCCTCAGGGTCTCTGTGCCTAGGGGAGCCGATTAAGCAGTCTTCTCGGCCGCGCGCACCCTATCTCTATGTCCCAAGCCAATGATTAATCGGGTGATGTAGTAGAGTTGCTACTGTACTCTCGCTGAAATACTCCCGAATTCATTGTTCTTCATCGAGGCGTTTAATTGGGCACACAATCAATGGTAGATCATATCGATTGCTTCAATCCTCCTCCTTGGTGAAATTCTCCTATGCTACACGAGTTAGACTTATTGTGAATGTGACTGCTTTTGTGCCACTCCAAAGGTGGTTGGCACACACCCACAAGTATAGACTCGTGCCTTGCTCCTTGCTTGGTCCGAGAATTCCCCAACAACGATGAACACGATCTAACTTTGCTCTTTTTTCTCCAAACTAGCTCCACAACCCTACAACGCACAAAAGTACACAAATGCACACAATTTAATGATAAAATCTGATAAAAGTAATGCTCAATGTAAGACAATTACACTTCACACTATTATAACATGAGCACTTGTCATTCTTCATCGAGGCCGTTGAAATGGGAACACAATCAACGGTAGACCATGTCTATTGCTTCATTCTCCTCATTGGCGAATTTCTCCAATGCTACTCAAGTTAGACTTATTGTGAATGTGACTGCCTTTGTGCCCCTCCAAAGGAGGTTGGCACACACCCATAAGTCTAGCGTCGTACCTTGTTTCTTGCTTGGCCCAAGAACTCCCCCAACAACGGCAAACATGACCTAACTTTGCTATTTTTCTGCAAATTGTTTCCACAACCCTACAATGCACAAAAGCACACAAATACACACTAATTAATGAATAAATCTGATAAAAGTAATGCTAAATGTAAGATAATAACACTTCGTGTTACTATAACACGAGCACTTATCAAACTCCCTCACACTTAAACTTTTGATTGTCCTCAAGCATAAATAAAACATTAAAGTACTTGGGAAGAACAATTGAAAGTTTTTGGCCTTAGGTTCACCAAAAGTATGCAAAGGAAGCATTCTACAAGTAACAGGAAATCAAAACATTGCATAGAGATATCATTGCTCTAGCTAAAAACTTGAATTAAAAAGGACAACAACTTGAAAATGTCTAAGTGTGTGCAAACTCACTCAAGATAACCCAAAAATTACTCCTCAAACTCTTGTTACAAGGACTTATTTATATACAAAAGTAGGGAGGTAGTAGCTTCACACAACCTCTAAGGTAGTCCTTTCCTAGGCGGCCGCCAAGGGCGCCTTTCACACTTTCGAGGAGGTAGTTCTTCCTACCGGGGTAGTATCTTTCATACATCCCATGAGATAGCTCTTTCTCTCATTAGGGTATAACTTGTATCTGACTTATGAGATTAGCTACATACTTCATAGGAAGTAGCTCTTTCCACCTCAAATGCACAATTAAAACTAACAAATATTTACAAGCTTACTAAAATGGAGGGGTTGTAGCTTTTTTTGTTTTATTTTATGTATTTCTCAAAAAAAACAAAGAAGTCACTAAAATGATGATAAACTAGTCCTTAAACATCAAGCTTGAGTTTCCAAAAGAATCGAAGAGTGAGTAGTGAAATATGAGATAATCAAGCAAAAATTCCCTAAAATTCGAATTTATTCATCAATAATGGAAAAGCATAATAACATTGTCATAGAAACATAATAATCCTAGGGTTTTACAAGTCCGAATACCCACAAGGGGTTTAGCTCCTCATGGAGCTATACATGTTCATCAAAGTGTAAAATAAATTGCAAAATAAGAACATCAGTTTTAATTATCTTTTGCTATTGTTCTTCCTTAGCCGTGACACTAGGGTTGAGAACAATCTAGGTTATCCTTTGGAAGTGTGACAACTCCTATAGGATTAGACTCCTTAAGATTGAAGAGGGTTGTGAGGGAGAGTTGTGAGGTAACAATGTACCCCTTTCCCTTCCGGTTGGCCAATGAAGATCACAACAGCTATATCGAGAACTTCTTTGAGATGTGCAACATGCTAAAAATTAATGTAGTAATGGATGATGCCATTAGACTGAGAGCCTTTCCATTTTCCTTGAAGGAAAAGGTAAAGTAATGGTTGCTATCATTACCTAGGGCATCTATTACCACATGGGAGGAGATGGTAGAAGCGTTCTTGGCCCGATATTTCCCTCTCGGGAAGTCAGCAAAGCTTAGGAATGTGATCTTTTCATTACATGCAAGCGGAATTGGAGTATCTATTTGAGACATGGGATACGTTCAAGAAGCTCCTGCGGAAGTGCCCACAACATTGATTCCTCAATTGAATGATCATTCATACTTTCTACAATGATTTGAATCCAAGCACCAAATAGTTGTTAGATGCGGCGGCAGGAGGTACCTTAGGAAGCAAGACTCTCGGCGAAGCCTGATAACTCATAGAAGAGATGGCTTTGAATAGCTATCAATGGAATTCAAGGTATGGGAAGAAGGTTTCCGGACTTCATGAAATAGATGCAATTACATCATTGGCAGCACAAGTGGAATCATTGAGTAAGAAGTTAGATACTTTAACTTCATCAAGAGTGGCGGCCATCACGAATTGTAATGGATGTGGGGGAGGGCATGCTTCAAGTAATTACCTGATTCCAATTGGTGATATTTCTTCTTTGGTTAAGAAAGTATATTTTGTAGGCAATTCATTCAGAGGTTAAGGGAATCCCTATAGTGGTAGCTACATTCTGGGGTGGAGAAATCACACTAACTTATCATGGAGCAACAAAGGGCAACAAAAGAGTAATACACCACCGGGCTTTCAACAACAACAAGCACTGAATTTGGAAAACCGGGTAACGGGGCTAGAGAGCAAGATGACCGATTTAGAGAAGGCACTCACACGGTTTGTCCAATCATTGGATGCAAGATTCCAATCGGTAGAGTCCACGCTTTACAACCACACCGCATCGTTACGCAACTTGGAGAACCAAGTTAGCCAAATTACAAAGTCTCTATCCGAGAGTCCTCAAGGGAGCTTGCCAAATAATACGGAGATGAATCCAAAGGAACAATTGAAGGCAATCTCCTTGTGAAGTGACCGAGAGGTTGAGCGTAGTCTCCCTCTTGAGAAGAAGAATGATGAAGCACTGAGAGGGGACTGAAACTGCAAGGGTTGTCGAAGTAATAAAATATCTTCATGAGTGGGTAGTCGTATCCACAGGGAATAGGGATTTGAGATATAAGTATTCACTATGTAGCTAACATGATATGTGAAAAGAAATCAGTGAGTGCAAGAATAATTGGTAAAAGCAAGAATTAAAAGAGAAGTGTGGAAGATGAGAGAGTGCAAGTAAGAGTAGAAGAGTAGGACAAGCAATGGGAGAAGATGGGTATCCAGACAGGCTACCCCCAGGACTTATGCTTCTAGTGCAAGACAATGCTATTATACCTTCCTATTGATGTTAATTAAGTAAAGAAAATCCTTAAACACACGGTCCCAAACCTAACGTCAACCGTGACTAACCCCAACACTATGTTCCAGTCATTAGGTTTCACTACGACCCTTGACTCTCGTTGACCTGTTAACTAAGCCCTAGGGAAGTCTATCTACCTAAGTCTCACAATGTGTGGAATTGCTTTAAGTTCTAGAGACTCCTAGTGATTAACCCTGTTCCTATGTGTAGTTCTAACCCTTTGGTCCAGGTGAGAGAACCCTAGTCTAAATTAAGTCCCGACACTAAGATTCACTTCAACCCTATACCTTAGTATTTGTGCAATAAAGCCCTAGGGGAGTTTATCTCCTAGCATCTAACTCTTTCTCGATCACAAATAAATCATGGAACATGGAGGTAGGGAGAATCACATCGGAGGGGAAAGGGACCTTCCGCTACCTCACGACTCACCCTCTCAACCCTCTTCAACCCTAAGTAGTCTAATCCTATAGGAGTTGTCACACCTCCAAAGGATAACCTAGATTGTTCTTAACCCTAGTGTCACGGTTAAGGGAAAACAATAATAAAAGAAGAGAAATTATGATTGAAACTCAATTTTATTCATCAATTATGGAAAAGCATAATAGCAATGTCAAGGAAACATAATAATCCTAGGATTTACAAGTCCGAATACCCACAAGGGGTTTAGCTCCTCTTGGAGCTATATAAATCCATCAAAATAATAATAAGAACAAAAATTGAATGCATAGATAAAAACTCCTGATAAGTGCTTGTGTTATAGTAACGCGAAGCGTTATTATCTTACAATGAACATATCTTTCATCAGATTTTGTCACTAAATAGTGTGTATTTGTGTATTCTTATGCATTGTAGGTTTGTGGAGCTAATTTGTGGAAGAAGAACGAAATTAGATAGTGTTTGCCATTGTTGGGAGGTTTTTGGACCAAGCAAGGAACAAGGCATGAGATTAGACTTCTGAGTGTGTGCCAACCTCCTTTGGAGGGGCACAAAGGCAGTCACATTCACAACAAGTCTAACTTACGTAGCTTAGGAGAACTTCGCCAAGAAGGAGACTTGAAGCAATCGGCACGATCTACCATTGATTGTGTGCCCAATTCAATGGCCTCGATGAAGAACGACGGGCTCGGGAGTGTTTCGGCGAGTTACTGTAGCAGCGTTGTAGATTGTTATTGTAGCAAACACTGTAGCAAGCTGTTGTTCACTTTCGGCCGAATTTTAGAATTCCAGAGAATTCACACGGGCGTGTGGAATTAACACACAGCCATGTGAATCAATTTTTCAGCAGACAGAAACTTCACACGCCCGTGTGTTAATTCCACACGGCAGTGTGAAGTCCCGATAAGTCCAAAATTTAAAGCTGCACTCAGCATTATAAAAGCCTGATTTGGAGACTTTTCAAAGATCTTTTTGGACCCATCTTTCTCCCCAACTTCTGGAGAGTGCGGCTAGGCTTTTCGGAGAGGACTTCGTGAAGGTTTGGAGCGCGTCATCGGCATCGTCACCGACGTCCGGCGGCTGCACAAGACCACGGCCACATCTTACGTGAGGGGGTTTTCATCAATGCTTTTTATTTATACTTTTTTCATATTTTGATGAAGATGTATGGCTCCATGAGGAGCTAAACCCCTCGTGGGTATTCAGACTTGTAAAACCCTAGGATTCTTATGTTTTTATGACATTGCTATTGTGCTTTTCCATTATTGATAAATAAATCGAGTTTCAATTTTAATTATCTTGTGCTATTGTTTTTTCCCTTAGCCATGACACTAAGGTTGAGAGCAATCTAGGTTATCCTTTGGATGTTTGACAACTCCTATAGGGTTAGACTCCTTAAGATTGAAGAGGGTTGAGAGGGAGAGATATGAGGTAGCGATGTACCCCTTTCCCCTCCGGTGTAATTTCTCCCTGCCTCCGTTTCCTTGGTTAATTAGCACTCAAGATAGAGTGTTAGGGCTCCATCTAGACTAGGGTTCTTCCACCTGGACCAAAGGGTTAGAACTACATAGAGGAACAGGTTTTATCACTAGAAATCCCTAGAGCTTAAAGTAATCCCACATACTGTTAGGGTTAGGAAGATAGACTCCCTTGGGGCTTAGTTGACAGGTCAACAAGATTCAATGGTCGTAGAGAATCCTAATGCCGCGACATAATGATGGGGTTAGTCACGGTTGACCTTAAGTTTTGGGACCGTGAGTTTAAGGATATCCTCGACTCAATTAAACGTCAATAGAAAAGCATAATAGCATAGTATTGCGCTAGAAGCATAAGTCCTAAAGGTAGCTTGTCCGGATACCCTATTTCACCCATTGCTAGTCTTTCTTTCATAACTCCTACTTGCTTCTCTCTTGTCTTCCATCTCTCTGTTTAAATTCCTGTCATTTAGTATAATTGATTTCGTAATCTACTCACCAATTCGATTATCACTTCTCGTATATCGCATAACTAAATATCAAATTCTTGTGTTTTAAATCCCTATTTCCTGTGGATCCGACTACCCACTCACCAGGGTAACTTATTACTTCAACAACCCATGCACTTTCGGTGTACACACGCAAGGGGTCATGTCAACCCCCTTGTGTGCGATGTGGCCGTGGTCTTGTGCCGCCGTCGGACGTTGATGTCGATGCCGATGACGTGCTTCAAACCTCCACGAAGTCCTCTCCAAACCCTCGACGTTCCTCTCGTAAGTTAGGGCAAAGAGCAGCCAAAAAGATCCCCCAAATAGTCTCCAAAACGGGCTTTTATAATGTTGAGGCGTGGTTGAAATTTGAACTTATCGGGAATTCAGACGGCCGTGTGAACTTTCTGGTTTTCTGAATTTCGGCCGAAAATAAACAGTAGCTTGTTACAGTGTTTTGCTACATCAAATTCGTTCTTCATCAGCCGAAAACGTTCTAGTTTTCTGAATTTTGGCTGAAAACGTTTTTCATCGAGGCCGTTGAATTGGGCACACAATGAATGGTAGATCGTACCAATTGCTTCAAATCTTCTAATTTGGTGAAGTTCTCCTTGTTAGCATGAGCTAGACTTATTGTGAATGTGACTGCCTTTGTGCCCCTCCAAAGGAGGTTGGCACACACTCACAAGTCTATACTCATGCCGTGCTCCTTGCTTAGTCCAAGAATCTTCCCAACAATGGCGAACACGATCTAACTTCATTCCTTTCCTTCACTTTATCTGCACAACCCTACAATGCACAAAAGTAAATAAATGCAAAATTTTTAGTGATAAAATCTGATTAAATTAATGCTCATTGCAAGATAATAATGCTTCGCATTACTATAACACGAGCACTTATCAAGCACCAAAAGTGGTGGAGGTGGAGGAAGCATCGAAAGAGAAGGAGGTGGCACCCCCATCTTACAAGCTAAGAATTCCTTATCCTTCCCGTTTGAAGAATGATCAAAAAGATGAGCAATACAAGAATTTTTTGGGGTTGTTCAAGCAGTTGCATATCAACATTACATTCATGGAGGCGTTGTCACAAATGCCTAAGTACGCTAAGTTCTTGAAAGACCTCTTGACCAACAAGAGGAAATTAGAGGAGATTACATCCGTGATTCTAGATGCCACTTGCTCGGCGGTGTTACAAAAGAATATGCCGAGCAAGATGAAAGACCATGGTAGCTTCATCATTCCGTGCAACATTGGTGATTTGGGTGAGGAGATGGCACTAGAGGATTCGGGAGCAAGTATAAATGTCATGCCTTACTCATTCTTTCAAAAGCTAGGCTTGGGAGAGCCTGGGCCCACTCGGATGACACTTCAATTAGCGGATCGATTCGTTAGGCATCCGAGGGGCATCTTCAAAGACGTGCTCGTCAAAGTAGATAAATACATCTTTCTTGTGGACTGATAAGTGCATTTTATATCATGTTTCTTGCCTCCTATTATAGTCTTTTCTCGGTCCTTAAGCATATTTACTGATTGGAATTGGTGTTGTTTGAGGTATTTTTATTCCTTGTGTAGGAATCTGGGGCCCGAGTCAATTTGGTGTGAAACCATGGTTGTATCTTGCGTGTGCAATGACCAAAGATTCAGAACTGGCTGACACGGGCATGACACGCCTGTGCCCCAAGTGCTGTAATTCCCGGCCTGGAATGTCGAAGAGCTAAAATCCTGACACGGGAGTGTCCCAGGTAGGACATGGTCACCACACGACCGTGCCTCAAGTGCTGCAATTCTCAGGAGACGTTCTCTCATGCACGACACGGGCATGATGCCTAGGACACGGTCGGGTGCTAGGTAACACGGGGGATACACGCCCTTGTCCCAACTGCTGTAAATCTCATGAGTTTCATCCCTAGATTTCCAAGAAGAGTACACGGTCTGAACACGCCCGTGTCCAGACCGTGTCGGTCCCCGAATCAGCCTTTTTAACACCAGAAATTAAGGCTCTTTCTCATCTTTTGTTCGGGGATTCATCTCTCCACCAGGAGGACATTGATGAGATCAAAGATCAAGCTTCACCAAACCGCCTAAGTAGATCAAGGACTAGTAGGAGGCATTGCAAGAGGTGGAGAGGTTGCTCAAGGACACTACAAAGGAGGACATCTTGAGTATTGAAGGGGATTCTTTCTTTCTTTATTTATTCTATCTTTTGCCTTACCTTGTGTACCTACCCTCAGGGGCTAATTGACTATAGTGCCTTGGTTGTGGACAATTGTTAGACTATATTGCTTATAAACTCATTGTAGTTGGCTATGGAGTTCTAATTGATGCTTGTGTTTAATCTTGTATTGCATAACTGTAGTGTGTTTATAGTGCATAGTTGTTAGGTTATCCTAGCAAAATTGCAGTGTATCTATGAACACATAGATGTAATATTGCTTGTGAGCACACACGAATGTCATTGGAATGTACCGAGGTAGTCAACTAGGATGAGATAGTGTGCACGAGTCATTGGAGACTTCCGTTGTGATTTACTCTTGTGATTGTTGAATACTTGGTCCTAATCTTCTCCATTATCACCACCATTACCTTTTATTCATTGTTGTTATAATCCCATACCTTTTCTATTTGTTTCACTAGACATCAAAGGATCAACGAGTACTTTAAGTACAGTTCCCTGAGGTTCGACAACACTACTCTTAATTGAGTACCACTTTATTACTTCTTGCGACCCGTACACTTGCTGAGGGCGCATCATGGACCTTGTAGTGTTGGATGTGGACAAGGATGTTGATGTACCAATGATTCTTGGGAGGCCGTTCTTGCGCACTTCCAAGGCTTTGATAGAAATGGACGGTGGAGAGCTCATCTTGAGGGTTGGAGATGACAAGCTCACCTATCACCTTGCCGAAGCCATGAGACATTTTCTAGACTTTGATGAAACTCTTTATTATCTCGACGCTACTAATGAACTAATAGATGAATATGTGCAGGAAATGATGAATCTAGACTTGTATGAAGGGTGGCCAGACCAAGACGCGGAGATTGAAGATGTACTAGCACTTGGTCTCGTGGAGGAAGTGAAGTTACCCCAAGAGGCATGAAGAGGGTGATCCGAAAGATGAGGCGGTCGAGGAGACACCACAAGAAGAGCCCCAACACAAATGGGGATGAGCATTCAAAGAGTAAGGGTGTTTCGCCCTGTGTGGTAACAAACTCGATAACTCCCCCTCTACTCTATGAAGATTATGTTATGCATGCTTTCAGGTTATAGGTAAAAGGGCAACTTTTATTCATGAACCCCCGTGAGTTAAGGTCATGTATGTCAAGCTAAGTGACATTAAACAAGCGCTTCTTGGGAGGCAACCCAAGATTTTACTATTTTCATAGGATTTAATTTAGTTCTATCATAAGGGTCGTCGAGTTGGTGTCTTGTTCATACATGCATGTGCTGTGATTTTCTTATGGATCGTTGATGTTTTTTGTGTTCCTAATGTTGATTAATGAAGTTTTGGGTCATTTGAGTGTGTTTTCATGGATCTGTGGTCGTAATTTCATAATGTATACAGGCTCTGAACCTTGTACTTGAGTTCTGAAATTTTTTCATGGATCTCTGGTCGTAATTTCCACACGGCCATGTGAATCATCTCAGATTTCATCCCGAGCGTCATAACGGCCGTGTAGCTGCCCCAGTAAGCGGCCCTGTGTAGGGCACACGGCCGTGTGAAATCCTGCAGAATATCAACTCTCATTCCTGAAAGTCCACTGCGGCGTGTGGGTGCCCTTGTGAGTACCCATGTGTTAAGGTACATGGCCGTGTGAAACTCTGTAGAGACTTCCCTTCGTTGCCAAGAAAACATAGGGGCTTGTGGCCGCCACTGTGGGAGAGCTTGTGAAAGGCACATGGCAGTGTGGATTTTCACACCGCTGTGTGGAATACTTAGACATTTCTCGGAATTTCCAAACGGCCATGTGTATATGGCTAGAGGCCTTAGGCATTTTCCCGAGAGCATACTGGGGTGTGTGACTGCCCTTGTGAAACTCCCATGTTGTGGGCCCCAGCCCAATCCTTAATCAAGGTTAGCTATTAAAGCTAACAGTAAGCCCCCATTTGTTGTTTTCTTTCTACTTGTCTGCTCTCGTTGGCTGCCACTTTGGAGAGGAAAACATGGAAGGATTTCTGGATCCCATCATTTCATGCCTCCCTTCTTGGCTGTTTATCTCCCCCATAGAGATATCATTTTCTCTCTTCTTCTTCCTCCCATCCCATCCTTTCTCTCCATCCTTCTTTTCTCCCTATCTTTCTCCTTGGAAGCATGAAGAAGAAGGTGTCCCACCGGAGCTTGGATCTTACTGGGGTGCTCGTTGGCCGGAGGCGCGGCGAAGAGGAATAACGAGCTGCCGGGACTTCTAAGAAGGCTAGGTAGGTTTCCTTAAGCTTTTGTGTTTGCTTTTGTGAGTTTAGATTGTTTTGCATGAAACCTTGCCTTCCTAATTGCTTGCTTAGAAGATTGGTTGTATGGAATCTCTAGTTTGTGTCTTGATTGCTTCCCCGCAAGTGTACGGGATAGCCAAGTAATACCCTGTGAGTGACACAGGGGTCGTATTCCACTGGGGCCAAGGAAGTACTATTACTCACCCTTTATCTATTTTCTAGCCTACAATTCTTAGTGAAAAGAACAAAGTAAAGTAAACTAACTAACCTAATGGCCGGGTAACTAGCACACGAATGTAAATAAACAAGGTAGTATCAAGCATAAGAAGGGAGTGTTTGGATAAGGAATCCACCTAGGGTTGTCGTTAAGGTCCAAACTAGGATGGTTTAGAGTGTGTTGACGGCATTTAAGACCTAGAGATCTCAAAAATAGGTTAACCCCAATTTCTCGGCGGCTAACCCCTAATCCCATACGAGTGTTAATCGGAATCTCTCCGTATTAACCCACCTATGATCGCAAAGAGTTCAAGGAAATCTCTCATAGGAGTAAACCTACTATCCTTCGGCTTAAACCTAGCAATGGAGGGCTACCGGCACCCAATTTCTTGGCGTGTCGGCACAAGAATCCCCTTTCAATCTCTCCTAGATCTACTACACGTGAGTAGGTCACGTCTACGCATACAACTCATAAAAGAATTACGGATTTCTCCACAAATGTAATTCTAGACATGAAAGCACGAAAAATTGAATCTCAAACAACCATCAAACCAAATTAAATACAACATCCAAAGTTCATACACAAGATGAACCCTAGGGTTCATCCAAATCCAAACACAATGATAAGTTAATCCCTCATGACAAGGGATACATGAACAACATACAAGGAAGACAAAAACATAAAAGAAGCAATGAAAACCCCCTCTAGTTGATGATCTCCTTAAATGGATGAAGCTTCACAAGATTGTCGATAATGGCTTAGATCTCCACTCCAACTCCTTCTCCCTTGCTCCTCTCCCTCTTGGTGATGATGTGTGCTCGTTTCCCACAAAGATTGCTGCCAAAAGGTGGCCGGAAGGCCTCAAGAAGGTATGGTGGCGGCGGCCTCAAAGGCCAAGAAAAAGACCGTTTGAAAAGCCCTAAAAATGTTCTTTTATATTCCCGCAGCATCCCAAGGTGGATAGATTGATCCCGGGGTGGATAGGTAGGCAAAGATAAGGCAAAACTTGGCTCATGTGGGGGTGTATCCCGCGGTGGATGGATGGATCCCGGGGTGGATAGGGGGCAGTGAACCCTAGTACAAAATCACTGTCTTTTGATGCTCATGGCCCCTTATACGGCCCCGTATGCTGTACTGTTCATTCTTATGCACTTCCATCATTTCCAGCCCAAAACTCCTCAGGTGCAACAGCAACTGCTACAGTAAATACGCTACAGTGCTCCAGCTACAGTGCTGCGACACCTTAATTTCATCCTTTTTCGCCCAAATTGTATTCTTGTGCTCCTCATGGCTCCCCCGTTTCCTACAACATAAATGATAGTCGATGAAGCACAAAACGGGCATCAATTCTTAACAAAATACATTCTAAGTGTATAAAATATGTATATTAAAAGATATACATTTAGACACTTATCAAACATCCCCACACCTAAGCGTTTGCTTGTCGCCAAGCAAACAAATCATGAAAAATAAGGACATAGATAAGTGGCTAAATGTACTATCTCCGGCTCGAATAAATATAAGATTCTACAAGCAATGAATAATGATATATAGTTGTGGAGTTACAATCAATAAGTACAACAAAAAGATCCTGTCTCACCACTTATATGTCTGTGCTGTGTAAGTGAATTTTCTGTCTCATATGCCCTTACTTGGTCTAGCCTAATGACTTCAATTAGTATAGCTCTAGATGCTAATCACTCCACATGTACAGAGTACTAGGTCTTAGAATGCTAAGTGCTACCTCAATGAATAAGTAAGATCCTTCTAAGTCTATAACTTGAGATTAAATCCCATTTCCACTCACGAACTCAAGTAGGCAGTCGAAGAGATTTACAACTATATACACCTTTTTTTTTTTTTGAGTCCGCCTAACGTAGACTGCACAAAAATCTTTCTGGAGGATGCACATGCTGGTTAGGCACAAGAGTCACCCAACTACTCGATTACAGTCTACATAGACGCATTCATGCTCCATTAGCAGAGGAATACTGACATAGACTCTTTTATATATATATATATATATATATACCCTAGATCAAACCTTTAGAATGCACTACAAGTAACAAAACTAGGACTTGCTCAAAAAGACTTAGAAGTTCTTAAGAGTTCATTGAAGGATAGAACTTAGTAGTCTAAGGCTAAGTACTCAAAATTGTGTGTTAAGCATACAAGAGAGTTAAGAAAGTCAAGCTGGCTATTCCAGGGCATCAACAAAAGACTCAGTGCACAGAACAAAACTAGAGGTGAAACAGGATTCAATAGAGCACAACAAAAAAAATGTAACTCACATCAATCATTAATTCACACTTGAAGAATCTCACAAGCAAGTAACAAGCCATCATTGATAACACTAGCATGCAAAGTTGACCTAATACAGGTAAATACACCCATCCCCACACCTAGTGTTGTACATTGCCCTCAATGTACACTAATCAGGAAAATAGAGGCAATATACACAATAATAACAAAGGAGGAGGGTGAAAATGAACTTCCCCGGTTTATCTTGTATAAATGGCGAAATGTGACCCGACAAAAGTGTACGGCGAGCTTTACATGTCGGGTCCAGCTCCCACAAAATGTGGAGATGCTCACCAAATTCCCCTCAATGCCCTGCAAAGCACAAGGGCAAAACCATCATTCCAAAAAAAAATAAAACAGGAAAGAATAATACTAGGGAGCGGTCAAACACAACTAAATAAAAGAAACAAGAGTTCTACAAAGTGTTGTTCAGGGTATAACCCTTCCCAACTTATTCAAAACAAACAAACACACGTGCAGAAAATAAAGAAAACAACAATAAATAGAAACAACATGCTGCTGAAAGAGAAATAAGTGTCCGTGCTCAAGAATGAAACGGCTCGTCGATAACAGGTGGGACAGGTGTGTCGGTGCAGGATGCGGTGCCAGTCCGTGAAGATGAACCACGAGCAGAGATGGTAAACTGGCGAAAGTCCTCGATGAGCAGGCGCTGACCCTCTATGATCTGGTACAGCTGTCCGCGCATCTCACGCTGCTCGTGACAGATGGCCTGAATATCGCTCTCCATTCCTTGCAACCTAGCTTCAAAGCCCGATGATGATGTGGTGCCAGGAGTGGGAGTGGGGTGTCATCAGGATCGGAGTCAGTGTCTGCTGGCAAACTGGACTCCCCGGCCGATGACTGTCGGGAAAGTCGGTAGCGGGCACCTCTCTTTTCAACTAGACCAACAGCAAGCAAGACATTCGCGCCAAGGGCCGCAGCACCACCCACAATCGTCATATCACGAGCGCGGTCCAACAATTTCATACCGCGAATCAACCTGGTGATGTACGGACCCAAGAAAATAGCACCTAACCGCGCGCACTGTGCGTGATGAATAAATGCTTCAGCCACAAGATGCCCAAGGTGAAGGGGGCACTGCTCAAAAATCCCAAACAAAATCAGTAGATCAGAGTTGGACACCACTCCAGTACTATCCTTTCGGCCCCCTATGGAACGAGTAATTAGGGCATGCACATATCTCATGATAGGATCAGTAATCCGGGACGCCTTGGGAGTGTTTTTAGTGTCGCCTGAGGCTATGGTGGCCCAATATTGATTCGCATTCACATGCGGTGGAAAATCGACTCGGATTTGGCCGATCGGAATGAAGTTCATGTATTCCTCGTCATAGACCCCCAAGTAACTTGCGAATTCGATGTGAGTCAACTCGCGGAGTCTTCCAAAAGCTTGGAAGCGAATAGTCCCCTGTTTCTGACAAATGATGCGTCGCCGGTCTTGTTGTGCCTCAAAGGTGCTCAAAACCTCTAAAGTGAGCTGCCGGTATGTTGGTTCATCGATAGTAAATAAATTCACCCAACCATTTTGAGATAGAACCTCCCTCACTTGGTCGGCAATCCCAAGCTCTTCCAAAAAATTCCAATCAATACGTCGGACGATGCCAAAGGGTTTAGTCTTCAATATTTCGTAATGTGCCATGTGAAGGGGGTGCGTGAACGTAGGTTCCTCGGGAATTTGTGTTGAAGCTCGTGGACGTTTTGAAGCAACCCTCTTGAAGTTTGGCATCCCTACAACACATAAGATTCTCATCAAGCCTAAACCAATCCAATATAACACCGAAGATAACACAAGAAGCAAGAAACAAATGAAAAATGGCCATGAATAGGGTCCATACGGCCGTATAGGGGGCCGTTGGACACTATTCATGGTGTAGCATTTCATTACCATCATGAAAATTGAAAAATTTTTACAAGAATTTAATGGAAATTGAACAAACAACAATCACACCACCAACACATGATAAAAGCATGAATTTATCCACCAAAAAGCTCCATGAACTCAAGAGAAAATGAGAAAGAGAAATCTAGGGCATCAAAAAGCTTACCGGTGAATCCTTGGTGGAACTTGCTTGAAGCACTTGGTAAATCACTAGATCGATGTAACAAAATGTCTAGGAGGTGATCTAGGATGAAAAATGGAGAGATATGGTTGAGAAATGATGGAAATAGGGGAGGAGAAATGATGGAGATGAAGGGAGAATGGAGAAGACGACCCAAAGGACCAAAGAATGGGGGGGGGGGGGGGGGGGGGGGTTAAGATACTAGGCCGAGCCTCACGGCCCCTCTCACGGCCGTGAGAAGGGCCGTGAAGCCTAGTACAAAACCCCAGCCCGAAAATTATTTCCACTAGCCAGCGTCTCACGGCCCCCCATACGGCCGTGAGGGGGGCCGTGAACCCTAGTGTAATTTTACTGGAAATTCGTTCACGGCCTCTCTCACGGCCCCTTTAGGGCCATGAGGACCTGAGGAAGCTGGTTTGGGGTCTCAACGCACTCTAGAACTCTCCGGGAAAGTAATAACATGATCCAAAACACCTCCTACTCGAAAGAAATACGCAAAAGACTCGAATAAACTCATAAATTGACAATAAAACAAGTAGGCACAACAAGGAAAAATATAAAACAACACACATGATGAGAGCAAAATTTTGAGGATGGACTTATTCAAATGCAAAATAGATAAGGAAACTAGCACATTGCAAAGTAGATATGAACAACTAAAAAGAATGAAAATTGAATTTAAAAACCCCGAACACTTGGGTTGCCTCCCAAGAAGCGCTTGTTTAATGTCACGAGCCTGACGTACTGACACACCCTTTTTGCGTGTGTGTACCGCAAGTGCACGGGTTGTCGAAGTAATAATTACCCCGGTGAGTAGGGTAGTCGAATCCACAGGGAACAGGGCTACTAGTACTAACTTCTTCTCTGTAATCTAGCCTAATGATTAATGTGATTTTGTGGTGATCTAGTGTGCATAGAAATTAATACCAGAGATGAATAGGCAAAAGGTAAATAAAGGGAGATCTCAATCAATAAAGATGAGATACCCGGGCAATGCTCCCCCTAGGCTCTATCATGAAGTGCAAGACTAACTAAATGCTTCTAAACCGAGTTCTATGAGTCGAGGTAATCTAAGAATAATCGGTCCCTGCTTCCAGGCCACCGATACTAGTCCCCTACAAGGTCCCGGCGGAGAATTCACTCAATCTCAACACCTCACACCCTATATGACCGCAATGAGTTTTAAGGATACCTAAAAGTGAAACCGATTCCTAAAATTAGATCTAACCCTACTTCTAGGCGAAAGATCCCTAACCCCTTACAAAGGTCCCGGTGGAGAAATCTATCAATCTCACACCTCACACCCCATATGGTTGCATAACACTTAGGGAATACGGAGATAGGAAACACTCAATCGGAAGGGAAAGGGGACACTCCACTATCTCATGACTCACCCTCTCAACCCTCTTCAATCTCATATGTTCTAACCCTAATGGAGACCTCTCTCACACCAAGGCAACAAATCAAGCATACCAAACAACCATACGAATCAATAAGGCATGCAAGCAATGATAAAACAAGATTAAAACTCAAATTAACTCGGAATTAAAAGGAAGCATCAAGAAAGTCAATACATGAATCGAAACCTAGGGTTCACATGCCCAAGTATCTACTAGGGTTTAGCCCTCCATGGGGCTTATTACAAAGCAAAACATAACACAATGAAAAGCAATGTAAACCATGGAAATAAACCCCCTTGAATTCGTGATGATGGCCTTGATGGGTCGCTCAACGTCTTGAAGGATCCTTCTTCGAAGCTAGGTTGCCGATGACTCCCTCGATGCTATGACGGAGGAAAGAACTATCAAAGTTGGTGAAGAACGGCCCTCCAATTCGGCAAAGACCTCCTCCTCAAACCCTAGCCGCTTCCTCTCTCAAAAGGCACACCAAAGATATCAAAAGAATCGGCGAAACGGCCTATTTATAAGTCTGAATCGCGCCAGTCACGTGTCTTCACGCGACCGCGTGAGATCCCACGCGATCGCGTGGGATTTTGACGCGGTCGCGTGAACAGTAATTCTGCTACAGTGATGCTACAGTGAAATGAACAGTGTTTTTGCTACAGTACTCTTCATAGCCATGATCCAAACTCTCTCATCTTGAGGCCACATGGTCGGGCACACGTCCATGTGGTGAGTTATAAGACTTCTCCTTCTTCGAATCATCATTTGAGAGCTTTAACTATCTTCACACAAGTTGGGACATGAAGGTGTGACTGCCTTTGTGCCCTTCCATCACATAAATCATCTTGAATTCTTCAGGAAGTTGGCACACACCCTCATGTGCATGATCCCCTTTTGTGCCTTGCCACTTGTGTTGTACAAAAGCTCCCAACAATACGTCTTTATAACCCATCTTTGCTTCCTTTTCCTCCTTTAACACTTCCACAACCTAATTGCATAAAAGAACACCAAAATACATTTTATGAGACATAATCAATGGTAAAATGATGCTCAATGTATGTAAAACAAGTAGGTAAAACATGTATAATCAAGCACTTATCACGTACCTTCTCACTTACCTCACGGGGGTTCAAAAAGTTTGAAGTTACCCCCGGTCATCCTTGGAATGTTGCTATTGTTGCCAGGTAAGTTCAATGACATCAAAGAGAAAACATTACACTTTTCATGAGTAAAGAGGGGTTCGAACTTTACCTTCCCTCCTAGAGACTTTGAACGACGAGGGTTGGTACCTTTTCTTTTCTTTCCTCGGACCTCCCTCCAAATTTTCTTCAACAATGATTCTTTTTTCTCTTTTTCCTTGGCATTGGTACATATCGCTTCCTCTTTTGGTTTCTTCAAATTGTGACTTGGAGGGGAATTGTGGGGTTCTTCTTGTTCTTTGTCCTCCACCTCCTCTAAGTATTCATCCAAAGGATTTAGTGATAATACCTCCTGTACACAAGTAGAAATTAACCGTTCAGTTTCATCAACAAAATACAATGTGTCATCATGGTCAAGGGAATGTTTCATGGCCGCCGGTAATGTGTAAATTACTTCTTCCTCCCCAACCCTTAAAGTCAATTTTTCCTCCTTTTAAATCGATGAGAGCTCCAGAAGTGGTTAGAAAGGAGCGACCGAGGATCAGAGGTATCTCCACATCTTCATCTATGTCCATGATCACAAAGTCTACATGAAACACCAATTTGTCCACCCGGACAATCACATCTTCCACAATCCCACGGGGTTTTCTTGTGGATCGATCCGCTAATTACAAAGTCATCCTTGTAGGTCTGAGCTCTTCCACACCAAGCTTCAAGTACATGGTGTAAGGCATAACGTTGATGCTTGCCCCCGAATCCGCTAGTGCATTTTCCTTCACTCCCCCCTCAAGCACACATGGGATTACAAAGCTACCCGGATCTTTCAATTTTTGTGGGAGCTTCTTTTCCAAAATGGCCGAGCAATTTCCCGAGAGTGCCACGGTGCCTTCTTCTTCAAGTTTTCTTTTATTTGTGAGGAGCTCTTTCAGAAACTTGGCATACTTCGGCATTTGTGTCAAAGACTCGACGATTGGGATATTGATGTGGAGTTGCTTGAAAATATTGATGAATTTTCTGAATTGGACATCCTCCTTGTCTTGCTTCAATCTCACCGGATAAGGAATTTGGGGCTTGTACTCCGGTGGCTTTGAGTGTTCCCGAGAGTGAGCTTCATTATTTTCCTTTCGAGCAACCTCCTTAGCAATTTTTTCAGCTGGATGGGGATCTTCCTCAATGGCTATCCCGGTTTCTTTGACACTTGGGTTAACTTCAACCCTTGTCTCAATTTGTTTTCCGCTTCTAATGGCAATGGCCTTTAAGTGCTCCCTTGGATTCTCCTCGGTGTTGCTAGGGAGACTTCCCGAAGGTCGGTTTGCATTTGCCTTGGCGAGTTGCCCCACTTGATGCTCAAGAGATTGCACCGAGGCTTGAAGATTTCTCAAGATGGACCCAAAGTCACTGAGTTGAGAATTCACACTGTTAAATCTTGATTCGGTGCCAATCATGAACTTGGCAAGTACATCTTCGGTGGTAAACCTCTTCTCTTGCAAAGGTGGTTGTGCTTGAGGATTCTGAGGGGGGCCACCCTTTTGTTGTTGTCCTTGATTCCAAGAGAAGTTAGGGTGGTATTTCCACCCCGGATTGTTGGTGGAGCTGTAAGGGTTTCCTTGTGGTCTTGGACCCCCAATGTAGTCAACAGTCTCAATGGGTGCCACAGAGGAGCTAGCAATAGTTCATTGAGTGGTGACATGTCCACCTCCACAAGTGCTACAACTCATGACGGTTTCAGACTTGGAACTGCTACCCATGAGTGTATCAATCTTCCTGGACAACATCTCGACCTTTGCGGCTAGAGCATCATCGGCCTTAATTTCATAAATCCTGGCCCCTTTCTGTGGTGTTCCTCTTGAGGCCCAATGAGATTCATTACTTGCCATATTCTCAAGTAGTTGTTCGGCTACCTCGGGGTACTTGTTGCTAAGGGATCCACCTGCTGCGGCATCAATTAATTGGCGGGTTGAATAGTTCAGTCCATTGTAGACAATTTGTACCCGCATCCACGAAGTATAACCATGATGAGGACATCTTCTAAGGAGATCCTTGAATCTTTCATAAGCTTCAAATAAAGTCTCGGACTCCCCTTGTTTAAAAGCTGAAATTTCTTGCCTCAACTTCGCCGCCTTACTTGGGGGAAAGTATCTCCCAAGGAATTTTTCTACCATGTCTTTCCAAGTTTTAATCGACCCCGAGGGTAGAGACGTGAGCCACCGATATGCACCATCCCTTAGGCTGAATGGGAATAGTCGCAATCGAATTGCATCATCCGTCACTCCATTTATCTTGAAGGTAGAGCAAATTTGGAGAAAACGGGCGAGGTGATCTTGTGCGTCTTCATTTGCAAGACCATTGAATTGCACCGAATTTTGAATCATGCCAATTGTGCTTGCTTTTATTTCAAAATTGTTGGTGGTGATGGTGGGTGCTTGGACACTAAAATCTTCACCCGTGAATTGTGGCCTCTCGTATTCGGATAAAGTTCGTCTCTCTTCGGCCATGATTGACGATTCACTAGTCTCAACTTGAACGCCTTGTCCAATCGGGTCTTCACCAATTTCTCTCAACCTCCGATGCAAGGTCCTTTCAATCTCACTATCCGGCTCCACCAAGTTTGATGGATTTCCACATGTCATACACAGTACCTTGCACAAATCAACAAAGATAGAACAAGTCAAGCTCAAAAGAAATGAAAATAAGAGAAAAGAAAAGAAACAAAAAGTAAATGGCCAGAGCAATAGGCTAGAAGTTTCTAAGAATTCCTTAGAAAGTTCCCCGGCAACGGCGCCAAAAACTTGATTGCTTCCGCGCAAGTGTACGGGATCGCCAAGTAATACCCTGTGAGTGACACAGGGGTCGTATTCCACTGGGGCCAAGGAAGTACTATTACTCACCCTTCATCTATTTTCTAGCCTACAATTCTTAGTGAAAAGAACAAAGTAAAGTAAACTAACTAACCTAATGGTCGGGTCACTAGCACACGAATGTAAATAAACAAGGGAGTATCAAGCATGAGAAGTGAGTGTTTGGATAAGGAATCCACCTAGGGTTGTCGTTAAGGTCCAAACTAGGATGGTTTAGAGTGTGTTGACGGCATTTAAGACCTAGAGATCTCAAAAATAGGTTAACCCCAATTTCTCTGCGGCTAACCCCAAATCCCATACGAGTGTTAATCGGAATCTCTCCGTATTAACCCACCTATTATCGCAAAGAGTTCAACGAAATCTCTCTGGTGAGAATGCGTTTGAATCGCTCACCCGCAAGTGCACGGGGTCGCCAAGTAATACCCCTCGCGCGAGCACGAGGGGGTCGTATTCCCAAGGGCCCGAGGAGCTATTCTTACTTCCTTATCACAATGTTGTTTAACCTAGCAAACACTCAAAGGAGATAACTACAAATAATCTACGGATGTGTGAAAAGCATACAAATAATAAATACAAATACTGAGGGAAATCAGGGCGAGGAAATGGTCACGGATGAGGATTCCCTCGGGGGCTACTAAAGTGCTAAGGATACCCTAACTAGCATGCACGTGGATGGTTTGGACCGGAAAACCCTAAATTAGACCAACCCGATGGTCACGGTGTTTGGTCCCTAATCCGGTACAAGTATTGGAATACGGAATTTCTTCCGCCCAAATCCTTGTACGATTGCAATGGGTTTAATGGATTTCCCCAAGCTAGGGTTGAAACACAATCAAGGACAACCCTAACAATTGGAGGGGTACAAATACCCGATGGTCACGGCGTATTCGTACATGTATTCCCTTCCAAGCTTGGTGAGCCTAATACTAGGGCAATGGTCATGCAATCTAGCATTGTCTAGGAATTGACATATAGAGTTCTCATACATATCAAGGCATTCAAGAACCACCAAACAAGGATCTCAAACCAACACACATGCATAAACTAGAAAGGAATCATCCAAAATACACAAGTTCACCCCCAAGGTTCACCTACATCCGGTGACCTTGGGGTTTAGTTGCTCATGATCACAAAGTATGCAAATGAATACATGGAAACAACCAAAAGCATAATAAGGACACTCCCTCAAAGGATCAAGGACGAATGACGCTTCCAAGGACGCCACCCAAGGAGTGGCTTCCCTTGTCAAACTTCCTCTAAAATCCAAATCGAAGGTGTGGAGTCGTCGTCTCGTGCTCTCCCCGTCGTCCTCTCCTCAAAAATCGCCTCCAAAAGCCGGCCTCAAGCTCCCAAAGAAGGTGGTGAAGTCAAGCTTGCTCAAGGTCTAGCTCTCCCTCAAAATGACTTCCCAAAACCCTTAAAAACATCATCCAGAACGTCATGCGGCCCCGTATGCGACCCCGCATGCGGGGAGAGAAAATCCCGAAATCGTGTAAGTTGCTACAGCGCCGCTACAGTAAACTGCTACAGTACCGTATGCTACAGTAACCTGCTACAGTACCGTATACGGCCTCTGCAGTGCCCGCATGCCAGACCGCATGACCTCCAGACTTAGCCATTTCGCCAAAGGGGTCGTGCTACAGGATCTGCTACAGTAGTCGCTACAATACCCCCCTCAGGAATAGTGTTTTCATTGCCGATTTCTTCTCAAATTCTATCAATCAGCTCGAAGGGGTCACATCAGTACCTGTAACATGAAAGAAACCAATTCAGACCAAAAACGGGTGTCAACTCATAGAAAAATACATAATACATACACCCGAATACATGGAAAATACGTATGTTTAGGCGTTTATCACTCTCATAGGAGTAAACCTACTATCCTTCGGCTTAAACCTAGCAATGGAGGGCTACCGGCACCCAATTTCTCGGCGTGTCAGCACAAGAATCCCCTTTCAATCTCTCCTAGATCTAGTACACGTGAGTAGGTCACATCTATGCATACAACTCATAAAAGAATTACGGATTTCTCCACAAATGTAATTCTAGACATAAAAGCACGAAAGATTGAATCTCAAACAACCATCAAACCAAATTAAATACAACATCCAAAGTTCATACACAAGATGAACCCTAGGGTTCATCCAAATCCAAACACAATGATAAGTTAATCCCTCATGACAAGGGATACACGAACAACATACAAGGAAGACAAAAACATAAAAGAAGCAATGAAAACCCCCTCTAGTTGATGATCTCCTTAAATGGATGAAGCTTCACAAGATTGTCGATAATGGCTTAGATCTCCACTCCAACTCCTTCTCCCTTGCTCCTCTCCCTCTTGGTGATGATGTGTGCTCCTTTCCCACAAAGATTGCCGCCAAAAGGTGGCCGGAAGGCCTCAAGAAGGTATGGTGGCGGCGGCCTCAGAGGCCAAGAAAAAGACCCTTTGAAAAGCCCTAAAAATGTTCTTTTATATTCCCGCAGCATCCCAAGGTGGATAGATTGATCCCGGGGTGGATAGGTAGGCAAAGATAAGGCAAAACTTGGCTCATGTGGGGGTGTATCCCGGGGTGGATGGATGGATCCCGGGGTGGATAGGGGGCAGTGAACCCTTGTACAAACTCACTGTCTTTTGATGCTCATGGCCCCTTATACGGCCCCGTATGCTGTACTGTTCATTCTTATGCACTTCCATCATTTCCAGCCCAAAACTCCTCAGGTGCAACAGCAACTGCTACAGTAAATACGCTACAGTGCTGCGACACCTTAATTTCATCCTTTTTCGCCCAAAATGTATTCTCGTGCTCCTCATGGCTCCCCCGTTTCCTACAACATAAATGATAGTCGATTAAGCACAAAACGGGCATCAATTCTTAACAAAATACATGCTAAGTGTATAAAATACGTATATTAAAATATATACATTTAGACACTTATCATGTCTAGTGTTTAGATTAAGGTGTTCTTGTAGGTCATGTGTTATATATATATATACACAAATTCATGGTCTGAACAAAGTTTTGAAAATATGCTATATATATTCTGTTTTATGTGTATATAGATACATGTTCTGCCATCCTGCAAATGCTATATATATAGACATATATGTTCTGTTATTTATATATGTATTCTGTTTTATATATATATACACACCCACTCGCACATTCATGCATCTGTAAAAGTTTTGAAGTATTATAAAATATATGCTGAACTATAATGCATACAGCTAAACAAACTTTTGATATCAATATATATGCTGAACCACTTTCGATATATATATATATATATAAGACACATGCATGCATCTGAACCAAGTTTTGAAATATATACATTCATGCATCTGAACAAGGCTTTTGAAATATATTCATTTATTTATATAATAGTTTATACATATATATATATATATATATATATATATATATATATATATATATATATATATAGACACACACACGCACATGCATGATACATGCACATCCATGCATTCCAATTCTACAAACGGTTGAGATACATCCTGATCCTGATTTTTGAAAACATTTATGCAACCTAATATATAATACATATGTCCTGATGATAGAAACAATTGGAATATATATATGCATTAACCTTGAAATTTTTACAAACCCTTAAGGTATAGTAATATATCTATTTTATGTACATGTGTTTATGCTTGTATGGTTGATCTACCACCCTACTAAATGTTTGGAAGCCAAACTATTGATGTTTTGCTTGTGTTGCTTCCTTTGAAGCTATAGAAGTGTTTGTGGTTGGAAAGGTCTTACCTTGTTGTAGAATGTCTAGTATTCTTATTTTCGTGTTGGTTGTTTTTCTCTCGAGTTATAGGACCACCTTGAGAGAACCTTGGGTTTCTTTTGGATTTAGGAGCTCATTAGGTAAGTAATCCTTTGAACTCTTATATTTAAAATTTAATTATTTTAATTTATTTTTGTGAAATTTCTGGAATTTTGTTTTATCCCTTGGATTATACTTGATTAGTTAATTGGATTTATATTATCATTGCTATTATTGTCAATAATATTGTTATTATTATTCAAAGAATCAAGCTGATTCCTTGGCACATTATATTCACAAATTGTTATATTTATTTATTTATTTAATTATTTTCTTTATGTTATTACATAATGATTCTATGTTAGAAATTATGGTATTATCAATTCTTCAAATGGGAACAAGGCTAAGGCTTGGAGAATTTTGGGTATTCTTCCTTTTCCATTTAATTAATTATTTAATTAGTTGTTATTTATTTATCTTTTACCTTATATTATTACTTGAATTTTGAGAGTTTCTGGTGAATATTCTGTATTTTGTAACTTTGGAATTTCGCCTGGATATTTTGGGTCTCCAAATGAGCAATATGCAACCCTGTCAGTGGGGGGTTAAACCTTGACCTTGTCGACAAGAAATTTTGGAAAATGAGACTGCAGTTTCGCACCGTGTCTGTTCGGTGAAATAATCAACAGCCACCTGATATTCAGTTTCGGGTCACCGAGGGTAAACAAATGACCTCTGTTATTCTGGCTCGGGTCACTGAGTATAAATAAATGACCTCTGGCAGTTATAGCAAATTTGGAGACACACTCAGAAATCTGTTACATCTTTGTTCGTCTCTTGATTTTGTTTACACTATTTTGTGTTTCTAATTTTGTGCAAGTTTGAGTTTTGAGCTTTAGTTTCAGTTTACTATTTTGGATTACTTACTGGGCTAGTGATAAGTGCTTGATTATACATGTTTTACCTACTTGTTTTACATACATTGAGCATCATTTTACCATTGATTATGTCTCATAAAGTGTATTTTGGTGTTCTTTTATGCAATTAGGTTGTGGAAGTGTTAAAGGAGGAAAAGGAAGCAAAGATGGGTTATAAAGACGTATTGTTGGGAGCTTTTGTACAACACAAGTGTCAAGGCACAAGAGGGGATCATGCACATGAGGGTGTGTGCCAACTTCCTGAAGAATTCAAGATAATTTGTGTGATGGAAGGGCACAAAGGCAGTCACACCTTCATGTCCCAACTTGTGTGAAGATAGTTAAAGCTCTCAAAGGATGATTCGAAGAAGGAGAAGTCTTATAACTCACCACATGGGCGTGTGCCCGACCATGTGGCCTCAAGATGAGAGAGTTTGGATCATGGTTATGAAGAGTACTGTAGCAAAAATACTGTTCATTTCACTGTAGCAGTACTGTGGCGGAATTACTGTTCACGCGACCGCGTCAAAATCCCACGCGACCGCGTGGGAATTCTGCAGCCCACGCGATCGCGTGGGATCTCACGCGGTCGCGTAAAGACACGTGACTGGCGCGATTCAGACTTATAAATAGGCCGTTTCGTCGATTCTTTTGAGATCTTTTGTGTGCCTTTTGAGAGAGGAAGCGGCTAGGGTTTGAGGAGGAGGTCTTTGCTGAATTGGAGGGCCGTTCTTCACCAACTTTGATAGTTCTTTCCTCCGTCATAGCATCGAGGGAGTCATTGGCAACCTAGCTTCGGAGAAGGATCGTTCAAGACGTTTTGCGACCCATCAAGGCCATCATCACGAATTCAAGGGGGTTTATTTCCATGGTTTACATTGCTTTTCATTGTGTTATGTTTTTCTTTGTAATAAGCCCCATGGAGGGCTAAACCCTAGTAGATACTTGGGCATGTGAACCCTAGGTTTCGATTCATGTATTGACTTTCTTTATGCTTTCTTTTAAATCCGAGTTTATTTGAGTTTCAATCTTGTTTTATCATTGCTTGCATGCCTTATTGATTCGTATGGTTGTTTGGTATGCTTGATTTGTTGCCTTGGTGAGAGAGAGGTCTCCATTAGGGTTAGAACATATGAGATTGAAGAGGGTTGAGAGGGTGAGTCATGAGATAGTGGAGCGTCCCCTTTCCCTTCCGATTAAGTGTTTCCTATCTCCGTATTCCCTAAGATCTATGCAACCATATTTGGTGTGAGGTGTGAGTTTGAGAGATTTCTCCGCCGGGACCTTGTAGGGGGTTAGGGATCTTCCGCCTAGAAGTAGGGTTAGATCTAATTTTAGGAATCGGTTTCACTTTTAGGTATCCCTAAAGCTTATTGCGGTCATATGGGGTGTGAGGTGTTGAGATTGAGCGATTTCTCCACCGGGACCTTGTAGGGGACTAGTATCGGTGGCCTGGAAGCAGGGACCGATTATTCTTGGATTACCTCGACTCATAGAACTCGGTTTAGAAGCATTTAGTTAGTCTTGCACTTCATGATAGAGCCTAGGGGGAGCATTGCCCGGGTATCTCATCTTCATTGATTGAGATCTCCCTTTATTTACCTTTTGCCTATTCATCTCTGGTATTAATTTCTATGCACACTAGATCACCACAAAATCACATTGGTCATTAGACTAGATTGCAGAGAAGATGTTAGTACTAGTAGCCCTGTTCCCTGTGGATTCGACTACCCTACTCACCAGGGTAATTATTACTTCGACAACCCGTGCACTTGCGGTACACACACGCAAAGGGGTGTGTCAGCTAGTGAGCTCATGGATTTATTTTAAATCCTTTTCAGATCAGGAGCAGTAGATCCAGGAACCTTAGAAAGCTTCCAGTAGACGCTTTCCCTGAAATTGGGTTTTAAGTCTTTTTTTAAGTTGTTTGGTTGTAAGAAAATCTTTAGGGGTCTTTTTGTACTTTCATTGTTCTGTATTTGGAACCTGGTTGTAACCGTTAAGTTGTACTTGTTTTGTTATTCCTTTCAGTTTATCTTCTGTCTTCACCCTGCAGTATGTTTTGAGGCCTTGTAAATTCACTGGGCTCCTGCCCTGTGGGTTTGCGGCCGTTTGTCCGCGCATCGGGTTCGGCTAGACCGGGTTCGGGGCGTGACAAATCTAAGTGGTATCAGAGCAAATTAGATAGATCTCCTGTCTAAACGATCCTAGCAGTCTAGATAGAGTCTTCATTGTGAATTCTTTGGATGATTGATGATCTTTGGTAGAGGTCAAGTTCAGTCTAATATTGCTTGTGTTCTCTGTGCATTGATTCATATGTTTGGCTAGGAAGAAGATGACTTCAGGACATAAGCAGGGACGCGAGCAGCCAGCCTCAGGATATGACAAGGAAGCAGTCGAACAACTTATCCATACAGAGAAAAAAAGGAGAGAAAAAGCGATTATGGAAGTTGGAGAGCTATGAACCATCCAATGGAGCAGTAGTTCATCCTCTCATGCCATCATCTTCTATGGTGATAAGCATGAACACCCGAGATTTCAGCTCGCTAATAGCAAAGACCATGAGAGAGCTGTATGAAGAAGAGACCGACATCCTCATGATGCAGTGGGACATTGGAAGATGGATGCGCAAGGACGGGCTTTCTGAAGAAACTGTGACCGCGTATGACTATTCCTTGGCTATACTTCACCGCCTTGGTCCTGTAGATCCCCTCCGGGATAATTCTGACCTAGCTGTATTATCACCAAGAACAGTACAAGGCTGTGAGTACCGCATATGTATGGAAGAGCGCAAAAAGCGCAGGGCTGCGAAGCTGGCTAGGAGAATTTTGGTAGAGGAACCAGTCACTCCTCCTGCTCCTCCCACCATGGTTCATGATGAGAGTTCATCCCAGGAGAGTTGTGGAAGCTGCTAGAGATTTGAGACACATTCCTTCCTATCTTAGTCTAACCCTTGGGGGCGTTAGATTGTTATCCTACCTCCTTTATGTTTTGTTGTGCTCTAAGACTAGTAGCACCTAAATTGTTTGCTTTGATCATCCACTTTTCCACTATCATGTTCCTTTTGTGCAATGTTCTTGTTATCTTCCTAGAGATACCTGTTTAGGCTGTGGTAAGCTCTTGAAGTATTAGAATAATTGTTCTACTTGGTTTTTAAAAACCTGTTTTCATTAAGCCTTTGATGTCCTCATACCCTAGTTCTAATCAGAGTGGGTTTTGTAGAATGCCTCGCAGAGCAACTAGCAGGAACATGAATGATTTGCTTGGTTAACCAGCAGCTGCTCAGGAAGCCCAAAATGGAAACCAAACAGATACTACTGTTAATCAGGGGGCAATGCTAGAGTTATTGCGATAAGTAGTGGGGTTGGTGCAGGAGCAACGTCAATCTCAACAACCAACACCACCACCACCTCCTCCTCCCCCTAAGGAGCCCAAGAAGAGGACAGTCATGGAATTTAGCAGTACAGGACCCCCGCCATTTGAAGGAACCACCAATCCAGATGAGGTAGACAAGTGGGTGGAAAAAATGGAGAAAGCTTTTGCTGTATTGAACTGTAATCCAGAAGAGAAGCTCAGGTTTGGCATCTACATGATTCAAGGACCTGCGAATGATTGGTATAATGGGGAAATTAGGATCCGAGAAGGAAAAGAGTTTGAAACATGGGATGAATTGAGAAAGGTGCTTTTTGGGAAGTATTTTACTAGGAACAAGCAGAGGCAACTAGAGCGACAGTTCATCTGGTTGACCCAGGGGAATAGATCAGTCGACGAGTATGAGGTGGAGTTTGATCGGCTATCCAAGTATGCTTCAAAACTAGTAGAGGACGACCAAAGCCGGGCGAATCGATTCGAGGAAGGGTTACACCCTGATATTCGCAGGGGATTAGCACCTCTACATTTGAGTACTTATGCTGAAGTGGTGGGACGCGCTAAGTCCCTAGATTCTTTTTGGAAGGATACCCAGGAGCAGAAGAAAAGTTTCCAGAAGAAAAGAGGCAGGAATTTTGACAACCAAAGTACCCGACCCACTGGAGCTGGCGACAGGAACAATTCTGGTAATAGAGCTCAGGCTGAGTCTCAAACAGTCAATGGACCACCAGCATAGCGACCTCGGAAACTACCCCCTATTCCACCTCCTCGTGCTAACCAGCGAAGTTGTGCCAATTGTGGTGGAGCTCACATGACTGCAGATTACAGGCGGGCTTCTGGAGCTTGCTATAGATGTGGTAGTCAGGAGCAGCACATTGTAGCGTGCACGCAACTACCTTCTAAGCCTCAACAGACTTTTAGTGGACAGAGTTCCAGGGTTATACCAGCTGTGATACCTTGCCCATCACCCTCGTTTCCGTTTCCTCTTCTTTGGTTGTTTGGAGGGTACATGGTTTTCTCAGCATTTATTGTGTTAGTTGGGGTCGTTTGAGTAATTATCTCCCAAGCTTACTCACCCATATCCTTCTTGAATATTCAGGGGCATTGTTGTCATTTGCCAAATGCTTATTCACTCTAGTCCTTATTTCAAATGCTTGAGGGTAATTTGGTCTTTTTCCATGACCCTACTTTTTGCCATATCCCAACCATACCCCTTTCATGTCAAACCCATACCATGTCAAATCCAAGCCATACCCTATCAACTCAAAGCCATAACTTGTCATTCAAAACATTCTTTTTAAAGCCATTCTTATCTTTTAATCACCCCTTTGTTGTTTTTTCTCCTAGATGGGAACCTTGAATGAAATCTTTCTCTCTTGAAGCTCCATCTTTCTTTCTTCCTTATCTTCTTGATGTTGTGTAGAAGGATGTTGGAGTATGATGCCCTCATTTTCTTTCTCAAATATGGTTGGAATCTTGAGAGATTTCGTGCTTGCAATTTCGGGGTTACTGTAGCACCGGTGAGTTCCCTTTGTTTTCTTGGTTTCTTTGGCTTAGAGAGAAACCTAGAATCTTTAGAATTCTTTGGAAATCCTTGGTCTTTGTTTTGAGCTAACCCTTGACCTCGTTGAGGTTGTTTTGCATGCTTAATCTTAGGATTTTCCTTGGCTTACTCTTTACTTATTTGTGTGTGGGTGTGTGTGTGGTCGTGGTTGGTTAGGTGGTGAGGGTTCATCTCGAGGCAAGGTGCCAGTGGAGGAGTAGCATTCTCTTCGACTGTATTCGCCTATGTTTTGTGAGTGGGATTAATATGCATAATTCTATTGAAAGAATGCCTAAACTTATATGTAAATATGTGTATATATACATATTTGTGCATTTTGATGCTTGAGAAAAGCTATGGACTTATCATCTTTTTCCCTTTAGTATGTTTCATGTTTTGATTAGTGATAATTGAACTTGAGTCGTTTGGGGTTTATATTTTCTTGAATGATGGAAATAGTCAAGTATCACCACAAGTTTCTTTGAGTTTAATTGATATACATGGGAGTGATTATCTATGTTGTGATTTGAGGATATTAATTACATCATTAAGTCTATGTGTAGCTTTGAATTGTGAAGTCAATGAGGGAAGAATAATGGATTCTAATGATGTATATTTTTCGGGTAATCTTGAGGTGTACGATGCCAAAACTTGCCTAAGGGCATGTATGAGCAATGGATGGTCTAACCACTCAAGGATCTTTAAAGTGTTGATGTATGATATTATGATAGAGGTGTATGGGATTGGAATATAGCTTGATTTTATAAATTTGTCGAGAGGATGCATGTTATGACTATAATTATTGTTGCTCTAAAAGCCATATGTTTGATATGATTATATTGTTACAAGTGAAAGTTCCTTGGAGGAATAATGATAGATAGCATGTGTTGTATATGCTAAAAATTGTAATGAATCTTGATTGTGAACTTGGAGGTTTTTGTGAATGTCCATAAATTGTTTGGTATAATGCCAACATGAAATGGAAGTCAAATCTCTATAGCTTTTATAATGAAATTGTTACTAGTGAAGTTAATGCTAGTGTTTTGAGAGTAATGTCACTTTGTTGAGGAATTTGCATTTGATCTAAAATATAGGAATAATACAAAGAGTTATAGGCTTGTGTATGTGGCCAGTCGATGATGTGTAAATCTTGCAAGCATATTGAAGATCTTTAATGAAAGACTTGGTAGATGTCTTGGCACACATAACTGTATGTTATGGCTTGAATACTTTCTGCATGATCAGTGTGACTTTAGTTTGTAAATTTGTTTATTTGGAAATCATTTGTATATGGGTAAATTAAACTTGTATTTAGCAATTGAGGCTTCATAATGACTCTTGTGTTATTGAGGGTCTCTAGGAAATCCTCTTATCAGTGGTGAAAAGTTGCAAAGGTGATAAAGAGTAGAGATGAATGTAAGAAAGGTTATTCGAGTTGTTATTAATTCAAAATTTATAAGTGAGCTTTATAGATTCTATGGGTTATAGATTATAATATCATGCATACCTTTATCCTATTTGGTTTAATTTCATCTTAATGACACCTTGCATTGTCAATAGCTTTTAAAATGTCTTTTGGGTAGTTTGGAGCCATAATTGAATTATGTTTTGGCTTATTTTATGATTATTGGTAAAGATTTTATATACGACTTGTGGGTTGAAAAACCTTATGTTTCGATATCTATGTTTTACAGTTTTGGTGTTTTATGGGATTTGATGTTCTTGTTATAGTATCCTTAAAGGCTTATGCAACCAAATTGCATTTTCATTGGGATGATGCTATATTTGAAGTATATTTTCAAAATGTTGTATTTATGTTTCGAAAGCTTTATTATTGAGTCATAATTTGCAAATTATATGTTTTTAAATTCTCGTTTTGATAATAAATGAGTTTATGTAACTTAGTTATGCAAAACATTTTGTGTTATTGCTAATGCTATGATTGAAACGAGTGCTCAATGATGTTTTAATCAAGTTATTCACTCTTGGAGTGAAAGTTGCATATGTGAGAACTTGTGACCTCTTGATGAGGCTTATGCAAACATATTGTTATATATATTGAGCCTGCGGGCTGGATTATTATTCAAATGTTTTGATGGTGACATGGGAGCCGAGCTCTAGTACTTACTGCAGTAAGAAGTGGATTGTTTTCCACGGACTGACCTATATAGAGGTGGCGTGGAAAACTGTCAAACCGGTTATGCCATGTCAGGTGGGAGCGTAGATCCCTGACTTGGATATAGTTGGGTTGTTCAGAGTCACCACACGAACTTCCCAACGGCCAATGCTAAGATGAGCGCATCTTGGTAGCTCCAGACCTAACCAAGGCCACGGTTAGCAATGGAGGGTTTTAAGGCCATTCTGGATACTAATGATTATTTGTGATTGTTGAATGACTCATTTCTAAGCATCTTGATATTTGAAACTATTAAATGGAATGTTCGAATATTAGTTTCCAGAATGGTATGGATTTTCTTGATGATTTCAAAGGAATTTTTGCTTTGCATTTCATTAAGAAAGTTATATTCTTATGTGATAATTATTATTCAAAGTATCTTCATTTTTGTTAAGAATTGAAACATTTTTATGATGTTTTATTTCTATTTGATCATGCTTGAGATATAGTCCTGTGTTTAACCCCTCACTGAGTAACTGTGGTTACTCATCCCCTCCTTCTTCTTCCCAGTTTTGTTGCAGGTAGTAGGTGAGGCGGTGCAGCTGCGTGCTGAGCATTAGTTGCCTTCTTGCCTTCCTTGTACCTCCTCCTATTCGTTTATCTTATTTTGAATCATGCACTTGTTTCTCGAGTCTGGGATCCACTAGTATGTCGAGGATTCTGTTACTTGGTGTTCTATTTAAACAACTCTTAAACTTTGGTGCATCAGCTTTCGCTATTATTGTTAGTATTGCCTCCTTGTGTGCTTGAAAACTCCCTTTTCTATTCTTATCATTGGTGCGATTGGTGTTGTTATTACTTCTGTTGGGCATCATTATTCTTGAACTCTGCTTTTGTGTTGAGAATTTGTCGATTCCAGGTTTAATATTTAGCCTTGCGCCGTCTCGAGGGTTGAGTGGCGGAGTATCCCTCCTCAGGATTGTCGCGGCGATTGTCACGTTCCGTGGGCCCGCTGGTCAGGGCGTGACACCAGCATAGAAACCTCAGGCCCCTCCAGAACAGCTTGCAGGAAAGGCTGTTAGTGGGCAACCATCATCCTCAACCCATCAGAAGGTGGGCAGACCTAAGACTCAAGGGAGAGTTTATGCACTGACTCAGGAGGATGCTCATGCATCTAATGCTGTGGTGTCAGGTACCCTACCAGTATTTCTGCTTATGCCTGTGTTTTGTTTGATTCTGGAGCTACACATTCCTTTATCTCTTCTGCTTTTGTTCACAAGCATGCTTTACCTACTGTCATTTTGGATTATGATTTGAGTGTTGCTACGCCTGTTGGTGAGGGTTTAGTAATCAACAGAGTTTGTGTAGGCTGTCCTGTGGTAATTGATAACCATGTATTGTTAGCTGATCTCCATGTCATGAGCATGAAGGATTTCGATGTTATCCTGGGGATGGACTGGTTGTCCTCCACACATGCAGTGGTCGATTGCCATGGGAAAAGGGTCAACTTTCGAATTCCAGGAGAAGCAGAATTCTTTTTCCTTGGGAGTGACTCCGTAGCACCAGCCTGAGTAATTTCTGCTCTGCAAGCTAAGAAATTACTTTTGAGTGGGTGCTCAGGAGTTCTCGCCGCTGTAGTGGAAGTTAAAGATGGAAGTCAGGCACTTGAAGATATCCCAGTGGTGAAGGAATTTCCAGATGTTTTTCCTAAAGATCTTCCGGGGTTACCTCCAGACAGGGAAACAGAGTTCTCTATTGACCTAGTCCCAGGCACTACCCACATCTCCAAGACACCTTATAGGATGGCCCCTGCTGAGTTATGTGAGTTAAAGAAACAGCTTGAAGAGCTTCTGGTTAAAGGTTTCATCCATCCGAGTGTTTCTCCATGGGGAGCTCCTGTGCTTTTTGTGAAAAAGATAGATGGTAGCTTGAGATTATACATTGACTACCGAGAGCTAAATAAAGTGACTGTGAAGAACAGATATCCATTACCCCGGATTGATAACCTATTTGATCAACTGCAAGGTTCACAAGTTTTCTCGAAGATCAATCTCAGAACGGGATATCACCAACTGAAGATCAAGCCAGAAGATGTGCCAACAACCACATTTCGAACTCGTTATGGCCATTACGAATTCCTAGTAATGCCTTTAGGGTTGACTAATGCACCAACCGCTTTCATGGATTTGATGAATAGGACTTTCAAGCCCTTCTTGGACAAGTTCGTTGTTATGTTTATTGACGACATCTTGGTGTATTCCAGAAGTCAAGAGGAGCATGAAGAGCATTTGAGGATCGTGTTAAGGACTCTCAGAGAGAGGAAACTTTTTGCTAAATTCTCCAAGTGTGAATTTTGGCTAGATCGAGTTGCTTTCCTTGGCCATGTCGTAACCAAAGATGGCATCTCTGTGGATTCCACGAAGATTGAAGCAGTTGTAGAGTGGAAAAGGCCGACATCTGTGACAGAAATTCGTAGCTGATTGCTTCCCCGCAAGTGTACGGGATCGCCAAGTAATACCTCGCACAAAAGCACGAGGATCGTATTCCACCTGGCTAAGGAGCTACTCTTACTCCTCCATCGCCTATTATCTAACCTAACCACACAAGCATGGATGTATGTTCTACTGAAGCAAAGAAATAAATACGATATAATTAAATAGAATTGAAAGCATACAATGTGGTTGCAAGTGCTACAATGAAGAGTAAAGGCCTATGGATGTGGATCCCCTTGAGGGGTCATCATGATACATGGATGAAGGATAATGATGAGTCGCCGCGCGACACGCTAAAGAAGCGAGCACGCGACTCCCCGGCCGCAAGTGCACGGGTCGTCAAGTAATAACCTCTCGTGCGAACACAAGAGGGTCGTATTCCCAAGGGCCCCAAGATCTGCTATTACTTCCTCCTAGGTATCACTATCTAGTCTACCAAGACAAGAGTCATGTATAAAACACAAATACGAAAATAAATAAAAGAAAAGCTATATACAAAATGGACTAAGGCACACCATGCTGGCGAATGAAGATAGCAAGTGACAATAAGCACAAGAGGCCTCGGGCGAGGATCCCCTCGGGAGAAGAACAAGTAAGGATGAATTTAGGAAATGGAGTGCTAAGTTGGCTAGGTTTGGTCCGCTAGACTCGGGAGTCGACTACCCCGGAACCTCCGTGGTGTAGCCCTAATCCAATACGGGTTCCTCTATCCAGAAGATACCCCTACGATGTCATTAGGAACAGGGAGTCTTGCCTAGGGTAATTCTAATGCTCGCTCTCGGCTAGAATCACTCTAAAGCTCGCGGGGGGCTACCGGCACCCAGAACCTCCGGTGTACCAATACATTGAATCCCCCTTCAATCTATGTGGATCTAATACATGGTCGCATCCCGCGCATCCAAGTACAATCGACAAGATAAATCACAGAGTTCTCATGCGATTCACATCAATCAAGCACACATAGAATGAAACCAAGCAACAAACCAACAATAATTCATAAACAAAATCATCATCCATGTATACAAGTTCTCATGCCAAGGTTCACCGGATGCCCGGTGGCCTTGGGAGTCTAGTTCCACATCACAAAGAGAGAAAACAAAATATAATCAATGACAAAGCTCATAAAAACTCCCTTAGAAGTAGACTAGAAGGTGGTGACAAGAGTTCGCCGGATCCGCGCCGTCGAGCTCCTCGATGTTCTTCCTTGAGTGACCTTCTCCCTCTTGAATTCTTGCTTCTTCAAATCGTCTTCCAACAACCCCTTCTCCGGCCGGCGAGATGCTCCGGTGATGGTGGTGGAGAATGATGGAGGTGATGGTGGAGAGGTGTGGAGATGATGGTAGCCAAAGACAAGCTCTCCAAAGCCCTAGAAAACCTTAAATAACCAAAACCAAGCCTCATCAGCCCGTGCGTGTGCGGGCACTGTGCGGGCCGCCCAGTGCCCGCACACCCTTCTGTCTACCTTGTGCGGGTGGTGTGCGGGCGCACAGTGCCCGCACACTGCTACAGTGCCGGTGCTACAGTGGATATCTACAGTGCTGGCGCTACAGTACCTATGCTACAGTGACCGCGACTGAAAATCCACCCTTTTCTTGCCCAAAACTTGTCACAAATGGTTTATCCTTGCGCAAATGGTCCTCAAAACCCTGAAACAAAAATAAAACATCAAATGCGCAAAATATCACCGAAAACTAGCACAAGTTGCATGAAAGTAAATAAACATCATAGCTAAAACATGATGTATTTAGGCACTTATCAGATAAAAGGTAGCTTGGTTGATTTAGACCGAAGGATCGCAAGATTAGATCAACCCCAATTTCTCGGTGATTGAACCCTAATCCCATACGGATATTGGTTGGAATCTCTTCCTAACCAACATCCCTAAGATTGCATTAAGTACAAGGAGATCCCAAAATAAGGATACACTAAACCCTAGTCTATCCTTATAGCTCGGAGGGCTATCGACACCCAATTTCTCGGTGTGACGATACAAGTAACCCCTTTTAGTTCATTAATAACCTAATACACGTGAGTAGGTCACATCTACGTGTATAATTCAAGAAAGAACTACGGATCTCTCCATATGGTAGTTCTAGACATGAAGCACAATGAACTAAATCTTAAACCAAACCAAGCTTGCAATTAAGTAAAGATCATCCAAAATACATGATAAACCCCCCAAGGTTCACCAACATCTGGTGGCCTTGGGGGTCTAGTGTGCCATCAAGCAAGTAACAACAAAAATACAAAGTAAATCACTTAAAAAGCTCGTAAATGACACTCCCTAGATGAAATGATGAAGGAGGAGGTGGAGGTCCGGCCGAATGACGCTTTTCCCCGTCCAAGAGATCCAGAATGACGCTTCCCTTGACTTGGATCCTTGTCTCCTTGATAGTGAAGCTTCTCCCCTTCAAAATGATGTTCTTGCCTTCTTCCTTGGCTCCAAATTGTCGTCTCCTCAAGATTTCTTCGTTTCTTCCCTTTTAGATGCCGGCCAAGAAGTTCCCCCTTTTGTGCCCTCAAAAACATCTATAAATACTCCCGCAGTATCCCGGGGTGGATAGGTAGGAAAAGACAAGGCAAAACTTGTCTCATGTGGGGGTGTATCCCGGGGTGGAAAGGGGGCCGTGAACCCTAGTATAAAATCACTGTCTTTTGATGCTCACGGCCCCTTATACGGTCCTGTATGCTGCACTGCTTACTCTTATGCACTTCCATCATTTCCAGCCCAAAACTCATCAGATGCAACAGCAACTGCTACAGTGAGAATGCTACAGCGCTCCAGCTACAGTAAATACGCTACAGTGCTGCGTCGCCTGGATTTCATCCTTTTTCGCCCAAATTGCATTCTCGTGCTCCTCATGGCTCTCCCGTGTCTTACAACATAAATAGTAGTCGATTAAGCACAAAATGGGCATCAATTCTTAACAAAATACATGCTAAGTGTACAGAATACGTATATTAAAACATATACATTTAGACACTTATCAGTAGCATTTTGGGACTGGCTGGTTACTATAGAAGATTTGTCGAAGGATTCTCAGTTTTGGCAGCACCATTGACAAGACTTACGAGGAAAGGAACAAACTTTCAGTGGTCTGATAAGTGTGAGCAAAGCTTCCAAGAGTTAAAGCGTCGTTTGGTGTCAGCGCCCATTCTCACACTTCCTTCCCCTGGAGTTGGTTTCGCTATTTATAGTGATGCTTGTAAGACGGGGTTGGGTTGTGTCTTGATGCAAAATGGGCGAGTAGTTGCCTATGCCTCTAGACAACTGAAACCTTTTGAGGAGAACTACCCTACCTATGACTTAGAGCTAGCTGCAGTGATTTTTTGCTTTGAAGATCTGAAGACACTACCTGTATGGAGAAACATGTGAAGTATTTACAGACCACAAGAGCCTCAAGTATATCTTTACCCAGAAGGAGCTAAATTTGAGACAAAGAAGATGGTTAGAGTTGATGAAGGATTATGATCTGACTACCAGCTACCACCCTGGCAAAGCTAATGTTGTGGCCGATGCACTTAGTAGGAAGTCTTTTGGTAGTGTGGCAGCGTTGATCACTTCTCAGAAGTCTATTCTAGAGAAAATAAGAAGAATGGAACTTCAAATAGTTCTGCCCAGTATGAGTGTTTCTCTAGCAAACTTGACGCTACGACCTTCTCTATTGGATAGAATCAAGTCGGCTCAGGAAGAAGATGTGTACCTACAGAAAATGCGTCAAGAAGCAATAGATGGTTCCCAAGTTCATTTCAAAGTCCATGTAGATGGCTCAGTCAAATTTGGTGATCGGGTTTGTGTACCAAATGTTCATGATTTAAAGAAGGAGATTTTGGAGGAAGCCCACTTATCGAGTTACTCAGTGCATCCTGGAGGCACGAAAATGTACAAGGACTTGAAATGCAACTTTTGGTGGAGCAACATGAAACGAGAGATTGCACAGTTTGTGGTGCAATGTTTGACTTGTCAACAAGTAAAGGTTGAACATCAGAGACCTGCAGGACTTCTCCAACCTTTTCCTATTCCTGAGTGGAAGTGGGAAAACATAGCTATGGATTTTGTGTCAGGTTTTCCTAAGACCAATAAAGGTTGTGACAGTGTGTGGGTAGTGGTTGTTAGATTAACTAAATCTGCTCACTTCTTAGCTGTCAAGACCGGTTTGTCTTTGGAAAAAATTGCTGAGTTGTATATTGACTAGATCGTGAAGCTCCACGGCATTCCAGTCACCATCGTCTCCGATCAAGACTCTCGGTTCGTAGCACATTTTTGGAAGAGTCTACATAAATCTTTGGGGACAAAACTCACATTCAGAACAGCTTTCCACCCTCAAGCTGACGGGCAATCAGAAAGAACTATCCAAATCCTGGAGGACATGTTGCGAGCATGTATGCTAGATTTTGGAGGCGTTTGGGATCGACATCTACCCTTGATCGAATTTTCTTATAACAACAGTTATCAGGCAAGCATCCAAATGGCTCCCTACGAGGCTTTGTATGGAAGGCGGTGCAGGTCACCCATCTGTTGGGATGACGTGGGAGAAAGGAAACTTTTGGGGCTAGAAATTGTGCAGATAACAGTTGACAAGGTTCACCAAATTAGAGAACATTTGCGAGCAGCTCAAAGCCGATAGAAGAGTTATGCAGAAAATAGAAGAAGAAGCTTAGAATTCCAAGTAGGGGAACACGTGTTCTTGAGAGTTGCCCCTACTAAGGGAATTGTCCGTTTTGGTGTTAAAGGTAAGCTTAGTCCTCGCTTCATTGGCCCTTTCGAAATCTTAGAGCGAGTTGGTGAGGTGGCTTATCGGCTAGCTCTCCCACCTGCCCTATCTCGAGTGCACAGCGTGTTCCATGTCTCCTTGCTGAGGAAGTATGTTTCCAATCCTGATCATGTGATCCAGTTCTCAGGATTTGAGCTAAACAGTGATTTGTCTTATGAAGAGCAACCGGTGAAGATTGTAGACTTCAAGAAGCAAGAGCTGAGGAAGCGAGTTATTCCTCATGTCAAAGTTCAGTGGAAAAATCATTCTGACGGTGAGGCAACTTGGGAATTGGAGTCCGAAATGAGAGAGAAGTACCCCCACCTGTTCCTTGGAGCAAGTGCAAGTTTAGCGAACTAAACTCTTTTAAGGAGGGGAGTATTGTGGGCCCCAGCCCATCCTTAATCAAGGTTAGCTGTTAAAGCTAACAGTAAGCCCCCATTTGTTGTTTTCTCTCTACTTGTCTGCTCTCGTTGGCTGCCACTTTAGAGAGGAAAACATGGAAGGATTTCCGGATCCCATCATTTCATGCCTCCCTTCTTGCCTGTTTATCTCTCCCATAGAGAGATCATTTTCTCTCTTCTTCTTTCTCCCATCCCATCCTTTCTCTCCATCCTTCCTTTCTCCCTATCTTTCTTCTTGGAAGCTTGAAGAAGAAGGTGTCCCACCGGAGCTTGGATCTTACCGAGATGCTCGTTGGCCGGAGGCGCGGCGAAGAGGAACAACGAGCTTGCTTAGAAGCTTGGTTGTATGGAATCTCTAGTTTGTGTCTAGTGTTTAGATTAAGGTGTTCTTGTAGGTCATGTGTTATATATATATACACGAATTCAAGGTCTGAACAAAGTTTTCAAAATATGCTATATATATATATTATGTTTTGTGTGTATATAGATACATGTTCTGCCATCCTGCAAATGCTATATATATATACATTTATCTTCTGTTATTTATATATGTATTCTGTTTTATATATATATACACACCCACTCGCACATTCATGCATCTGTAAAAGTTTTGAAGTATTATAAAGTATATACTGAACTATAATGGTTACAGCTAAACAAACTTTTGATATAAATATATATGCTGAACCACTTTCGATATATATATATATAACATTGTCATAGAAACATAATAATCCTAGGGTTTTACAAGTCCGAATACCCACAAGGGGTTTAGCTCCTCATGGAGCTATACATGTTCATCAAAGTGTAAAATAAATTGCAAAATAAGAACATCAATGAAAACCCCCTCGCGTATGATGTGGCGGTGGTCTTGTGCTGCCGTCGAAAGTCGATGACGCGCTCCGATCCGCCACAAAGTCCTCTCTGAAACCCTAGCCGCACCCTCCAGAAGTTGGAGAGAAAGATAGGTCAAAAGTTATTCCAAAAGTCTCCAAATCGGGCTTTAAATAGGCTGAGTGCGGCTTTAAATTTGAAGTTGTTAGGGCTTAACATGGCCGTGTGGAATTTCCACACGCCCATGTGAAGTTTCTGTCTTCCTGAAAAATTACTTCACACGGCCGTGTGAAATTTCGACACGCCCGTGTGAAGTCTCTGGCTTGCTAGAAAATAATTCACACGGCCGTATATTAATTCCACATGCCCGTGTGAATTCTCTGGAAACTTGATCTTCGGCAGAAAATGCACAGTAACTTGCTACAGTGAATTGATACAGTAGCAAAGCTACATTGTTGCTACAGTACTCGCCGAAACGCTGCCGAATACGTTGTTCTTCATCGATGCCATTGAATTAGGCACACAATCAATGGTAGACCGTGCCGATTGCTTCAAGTCTTCTTCTTGGTGAAATTCTCCTAAGCTACACGAGTTAGACTTGTTGTGAATGTGACTGCCTTTGTGCCCCTCCAAAGGAGGTTGGCACACACTCACAAGTCCAAGTTCGTGCCTTGTTCCTTGCTTGGTTCGAAAACCTCCCAACAATGGCGAACATGACCTAACTTTGTTCTTCTTTTACAGCTTGGCTCCACAAACCTACAATGCACAAAAATACACAAATGCACACTATTTAGTGATAAAATCTTATAAAAGAAATACTCATAGTAAGATAATAACGCTTCACGTCACTATAACACAAGCACTTATCAGGCCTCATAGTGCTTGATTGGGTCCCCAACACTGCGGGTCTTGCAAAATCGAACAAGGTCCTCTACTACTCATGCTGTTCTGCTATTGTTTCTAACCCTTCTGTTTCTATTTTAGCTTGATTGGACTGTCCTTACACAGGTTCTTTCCCTTTCTGATGTGTTCATCTTCCAATATCAGGGTCTTCTTCAACAAGAATCGAAGGGTTCCCATTGGTCATAACCTGGAGCTGAAAACAAAGAAAAGAAAACCAATAAGAACGATGATAAAATAAGAATAAAGTGTGAAATAGAATGTGAAGTGAATAGCTAAAATATGAAAAAGCAAATATCTAAAATATGCCTACTCCCCGGCAACGGTGCCAAAAACTTTGACAGGGGTCCGAAAGTGAACAGGTTGTCACAGTAATAATAGTACCCCGGTGAGAGGATAATCGAATCCACGGGGAGTAGGGATTGTAGATACAAGAGATTTCTATGTAGCTAGTGTGAGGTACGGAATGTGAAAGCAAGATCAATTGTGTGTGTGTAAGAGTAATCGCAAGCAATAAGAAAATAAAGAGAGATATAGAAGATAAGAGAGTGCAAACTAAGAGCAAAAGAGAGAAACAATTAAGAGTGAAATAGGGTACCCGGACAAGCTACCCCTAGGATTAATGTTCTAGTGCAAGACAATGTATTATACTCTCCTATTGAAGCTTAATGAGTCGTGGACATCCTCAAATATACAGTCCCAAACCTAAGGTCAACCGTGACTAATCCTAAACATTATGCTCTGGCATTAGATTTCACTACGATCCTTAACTCTCGTTGACCTATCAACTAATTCCCAGGGGAGTCCATCTTCCTAAGCCTCACACTATGTGGGGATTTCTTTACGTTCTATGGATTCCAAGTGATTAGCCAAGTTCCTAAGTGTAGTGGTAACCCTTTGGTCTAAGTGAAAGAACCCTAGTCTCAATTAAGCCCCATAACTAGGATTCACTACAACTCTTCACTCTATTGCTCGCACAACTAAGACCTAGGAGAGTTCATGTCCTAGCACTTCGTTCTATTTAGACCGCTAAGAACTCTTCGAACACGGAGGTTGGGAAAATCACACCGGAGGAGAAAGGGGACGTTTCACTACCTCACGACTCACCCTCTCGACCCTCTTCAATCATGAGTAATCTAATCCTATAGGAGTTGTCACACCTCCAAAGGACAACCTAGATGACTCTCAACCCTAGTGTTACATCTAAGGGAAAATCAATACCAGGATCAATCAAGATTGTAACTCAATTAAATTCATCAATTAAGAAAGCATAATAACATGTCATAGAAACAAAATCATCCTAGGGTTTACAAGTCCGAATACCCACAAAGGGTTTAGCTCCTCATGGAGCTATACAAATCCATCAATGTATATGAATAAACAAAAATCGAAAGCATAGATGAAAACCCCCTTGTGAAGCGTGGCCATGGTCTTGTGTGGCCGATTCGTCGCTTCACTAAGCTCCTCGTCAAGCCTATGGCACACCTCGCCGGATCGGTGCCAACAAAAGCTCCCCCAAAAGTCCTCTCTAAGCCCTAGCTGCGACCCTCCAGAAAATAGGTGAATAGATCTAGAAAAAGTCGCCAAAAGGCCTTTAAATAATACAGAGTCGTGGCTGCAGATCGGCTAAAATCGGGGTTTCACACGGCCATGTGGAATTTCCGCACGCCCGTGTGAATTTTCTGAATTCAGTTTTCTGATGCGTAGTGAACAGTAAACTGTTATAGTAATTATTACAGTGATATTCTACAGCAGTGCTGTAGTACTCATTGGGGAATTTCTCCAATGCTACAGTGATATTCTACAGTAAACTGCTTCAGTTTTCATCGTTCTTCATCGAGGCCGTTGAATTGGGCGCACAATGAATGGTAAACCATGTCGATTGCTTCATCCTCCTCATTGGTGGAGTTCTCCAATACAGCACAAGTTAGACTTATTATGAATGTGACTGTCTCTGTGCCCTTCCAAAGGAGGTTGGCACACATGATGAGTGCTATCCCGCAAGTGCACGGGTCGTCAAGTAATACCCTGTGCGTGACACAGGGGTCGTATTCCCTGGGGCCCGAGAAGCTATCCTTACTTCCTTTTTACAATATTGTTTGACCAATACAACTCAAGACTGCGAATGTAATGTAAAGAAGCTAGATAAGTAAATAACCAAAACTAACATACGGGGGCAAGATACGGGGTAAAATAAGGCTAGGAGTGGTCATGGATGAGGATTCCCTTAGGGGCTACTAAAGTGAGTAGGAAACTTGAACTAACATGCAAGTGGCTAATTGGACCGAGAAAACCCTAGACTAGGCCAACCTGATGGTCACGGAAGTCGACCCCTAATCCCGTACGGGTATTGGATACGGTACGTATACCACCCAAGATTACCCCTACGATTGCAAAGGGTGAAGTGGTTTTCTCAACTAGGGTTACAATACAAAAGAGTACTCAACCCAGAAGTGGAGGGGTACAAATACCCGATGGTCATGGCGTATTTGTACGTATTTCCCTTCCAAGTTTGGTGAGTCTAACACTAGGGCAATGGTCATGCAACCTAGCATTTCCTAAGTCTTTTGATACATAGAGTTCTCATACATACCAAGCATGTAAAAACACCAAACAATGGATCACAAACAAGCCACAAACATCAATTAGAACAAGATCATCCAAAACATCACAAGTTCACCCCCAAGGTTCACCTACATCCGGTGACCTTGGGGTTTAAGTGCTCATGTTCACTAAATACAACAATGAATGCATGGAAACAAACAACAAAGGCATGAAAAGGACTCCCTCAAAGGATGAAGGCCGGTGAAGTTCCAAAGACGCCACTCCAAGGGGTGGCCTCCCTAGTCTTCAACTTCCAAATGTGAGCCCTAGGATGAAGAATCTTCCCAAAACCTTGCTCTCCTTGCCAAATCCTTGCCTAGATCGCCCTCCAAGAGCTTTTTCTTCCTCAATTCAAAGGTCGTGGTGAGAGGCCCTAAGAAGAGAACTCAAGATTGCCCTAGAAAACCCAAGTAAAAGCTCTTTAAAGGATGGGTTCGGGCAAGCTCACGGGTGGCTTTACGGTCCATATATAGCCCGTGAGGGAGCCTGTAATACGGGCAACAAGAAACCGCAAAGTTGTAGTTTTTCACAGTAACTGCTACAGTAAAACCGCTACAGTTGATTGCTGCAGTAAGTGCTCGTGGATGACCTCGCGGCCGTGAGCCTGCCCGTGAGGGTTTCCAGACTTCATTCTTCTTCTAACTCTTTGCGCTTCAGGCTGCTACAGTAATGCTACAGTCGGGACCCTAAAACGACAGTTTCGGTGCAGATTTCCGCTCAAATTGCGTCGTTAGGGTCACCAAAGCACATAATGTACCTGAAACACGAAATAGAACAATTAAGACCACAAAAGGGCATCGAATCATCAACAAAATACGAAAAGCATGCGCAAGTATACGTATAAAATACGTACATTTAGACGTTTATCAACACACCCACAAGTCTAGACTCGTGCCTTGTTCCTTTCTTGGCCCGAGAACTCACCCAACAACGGCGAACATAACCTAACTTTGTTCTTTTTCTTTAAATTGGCTCCACAACCCTACAATGCACAAAAGCACACAAATACACACTAATTAATCATAAAATCTTATAAAATTATTGCTCAATGTAAGATAATAACACTTTGTATTACTATAACACGAGCACTTATCAGCAAGTGAAGATTAAAGAGAGGAATAATTAATGTAAAATGGGGTACCCGGACAAGCTCCACTTAGGACTAATATTCTAGTTGAACTGCATTACATTTTAGGGATTCCATCTTCCTAAGCCTCACAGTACGCATTATGTTCTAGAGATTCCAAGTGAAAGACCATGTCCCTAAGTATAGTTCTAACCTTTTGGTCCAGGTGAAAGAACCTTAGTCTCAGTTAAGACACAGCACTAGGATTCACTACAACCCTTCACTCTGTTGCTCGCGCAAGTAAGCCCCAGGGGAGTTCATTTCTTGGCACTTCGCTCTAGTTTGACCGCTAAGAACTCTTGGAATGCAGAGGTAAGGAAAATCACACCAGAGGGAAAATGGGATGTTTTGCTACCTCACGACTCATCCTCTTGACCCTCTCCAATCTCAAGTAGTCTAATCCTATAGAAGTTGTCACACCATCAAAGGATAACTTAGATGATTCTCAACCCTAGTATCACGGCTAACGAAAAATCAATACAATAAGCAATAAAGATTGGAACTCAATTAAAAGCATCAATTAAGAAAGCATAATAAAAGTCATGAAAATAATGTCATCCTAGGTTTTACAAGTCTTAATAACCACAAGGGGTTTAGTGGTCTTCGTTCCTCACTCTATCTAGCCGTTTGATCAGCCTAGGTTCTCTTCCTAAATCCTTCCTTGACCTGGGGATGGGGATATGAGAGTTCCTCATTTCACAATTATTGTTAGGATAAGCAGAGGGGCTCGAATGAAGGTGCTAGCGCCAATCCCAGGCACTCCTTGGGTTATATCCTATAAGGAAGTGGTACCAGGAAGAAAGGACTCAGCAAAAGAAGCCTGGCCAGAAGGAGGATGTCATCTGGATGAAGTGAAGCACAAAGCAGAGTTATGGAAGGTCTAGAGGAGGAAGAAGGACTAAAAAAGGGAACGGGTTGGTCACTTAGGAATCCCATAACCTATCGTAAGGAACCCGAGAAAGAAGGACGGGTATACCCATACCCCCCAAAAATGAGAATTTGGATGAGAGTTTGGGCACGAAAGGAAGTGTCTGTAGGAAAGGCTCTGACCTCCTGTCTTCTTTCCCCTAGCCGAGTCAAGCCTCTGGAGGCCTCCCAGCCATGGTCAAAAAGAAGCCCGCAAGTGCTATGGACCTACACCCAGTCTTGTCTAGCCGGCGCCCTGGTGCCATCCAGCCCAAGACCTACAAAGTTCATAACCAACAAAGGGAGCTGAAGCTCCTAAAAGAAAACTGGAATGTAAGGAACTCTTTGGTTTTTGGATTAGACCATCATCAAGTCCTTTCAGATCTCTTAGCGATGGAATGTTCCCATCACCTAGAAGATCGGTGACTAGGTGATTCGCCTTATTACATGCGTCAACTCTGGTTCAAACCTAAGGTAAGATTGTTTTTCCCCAAAAGGATGGACAAATTGCACCAAAAAGGCATTCATTCATGGTGAATAGATCATCGCTCTATATTCCTGATATGGTACGGGCACATATGCAAGAAAAGGTTTACCAATAGCTTGACTTTGTCCTTATTCAAAACTTTTAGGATGAGTGCCTCCTTGGGACTCTGTTCCTATAAGCATTAGACAGAATGGAAGTAATAAGAGGAAAGAAGGGTGGAATCAAGGGGCTTCCATGAGAGGAGTGTCTTATTCCTATTCCCTGATCCTCCTCGTGTAGTGAGGGGTACAGCTCAAGGAAGATGCCATGAATGAGGTGTTAGCCCGAATGAGGGAGAGCTAAGCCATAGGATAAGCTAAGTCTTTTAAAGATGGATAGAGGGGTGGGATCGTGTGTGACAATGAAAATAGTTGTCATTCAAGTACATAGAAAGACAATGGGAGTCATTCATAGGTGAGTTTCTTTCTCCCATTATGTCAATGCCCCATTAGAACAGCTAAGCCCGCCTCGTTATTCTATTCAGATATATTCTAAAGTCTACATGTCACCTTTACGCTTTCCCATTTAAGGGAATGAATGGGAGGGAGTCTGGGAGCTATGAGTCGATGAGAAGGTTCTATTCTTTCTGTGCCCCAATACCTTCCACTTCCCTCTGAAAGAAAATGCTAATGGAAACTAGACTTTCTAGCTAATGTTGCTGAATGATAAAGATAAACCTTTTTTTTTTTTGTCTTTTCCAGCATATGGCCTAGCCTGCCTATTAAGTAAGTTTATCAAGATCGAAAGAGTACCTAAGAGAGACTAGAATTCTAGTAACAGTAGGTGCACCTTCAGTTGAGGAGAGCTGTTCATAAGCAGTGGTTATGAGCTCTTTCTTGTTCTAGTTCAGTATAGGTCATTCCTTTACTTCAGTTGCACTAGTGGATTGAATTGAATAGCCTTTTCTTTAGTGACTACAAAGTACATGTGTTGTTGGTTAATAAAAACATGAGTATAGATATGCTGGAGGATTGAGACTATAAATAAGTAGGACAAACAAATAAAGGACTTCAAAGAGATTAGCTTATCCAAGGAATCTTTTTGAAGGCATTTGTATTTGAGGGATAGAGCTATGCTTAGGTCAGTTCTTTCAATAAACTTATTTGGTAAGTCAGAAGTGAACTTTAGGTAAGTAAGTAATCCCGCAGAAAATTCATATCTAGCACTTGATTGAGGAGGTCAATCTTTCATGTTGGAAGTTACTGCTAAGGTACTACCCCTCATCTATAAAGGATAGGAAATTGAGAGAAAATAGGGTGATAACGATAGGCACAGGAACAGAAATAGAATAAAAGATGAGAGGGGAAACTCGCTTAAACTTAACTAAATAGCCCGGTTTTTATTGAATATCATTTACTGTGCTTGTCTTGTGTTGAGGTATACAGAAGATATGAGTCAAAGTAGGTAACCGAAGGTTGAGTTCGGGATTGCTTTTTTTTTTTTTAGCAAGCTTTAAAGAGTAGGTTGTTCGTATCTTTCTAACCCCTAAGATGGATACACAGAGCAAGAGCTCTGAAAGTCTACCCAGGCTAGCTGCTTCATTCTTCGATTAGTGGCAGGCTTCTTCCATTATATATGATGACATAGATATAGCCTTCTTCTTTGATCCATTCATTGATCGACTATGAGGGGGTTGTTCGCCTTTGGAATCGACAGTAGAGTAGGTTTGATCTTGCTTTCTCAATCTTTCTCTGATCATAGCCGTGTAGTAGATCTGGCTTTCTTCAGCTAAAAATAGATGTGTGTGGCCATCGTATCTACCCATCCCCTTCTTCATTTATCAATTTAGGTTAGAATGGATCCATGGAACCTGGCTCGGAAACAGTCCAGACTAATTTTAGCAAGAGAGTCCAATCTCTTTCAGAGAGCATTTTCTCTCCATAGTAGTAGATCTAGTTTTCTTCGGCTAAAAAGAGGTGTGGCTATAGTATCTACCCGCCCCCTTCTTCATTCATCTATTTTGGTTAGAATGGATCCATGGAACCTGGCTCGCGAACAACATAGACTAATTTTAGTAAGAGAGTCCAATCTCTTTCAGAGAGCATTTTCTCTCCATAGTAGTAGTAGTAGTAGAAGGCTAAGTATCTGACTTGATCCAATAGTGTCAAAACACACATTAGATCCAGATTCTACACATTGCTGTGGACTCGAAGAGAGCTGCTCCATGAAGCTGGGCCTTTTGTGCGATTATGAAGGCACTATAGTACTCGCTCCAAAATTCAAGCCGGGATAGGTACTTAATGAAAGGGGAAGCGGTGGGCATTCAAAAAGGAGCGAGGGAGTGATGGGAAACCTTAGTTTATATGCTGCTCGTGAGAGTCGCCAAGTACCAGTCTCACAATAATACTGGCGTTAAAGGATCGGTCCTTCACTTGCGGATCGTTCACGAGTCAAACTCGCTCTCTTGCCATGCCTTTCACTTACTCGCTTGAGTCAGACTCAGTCACTCTTTTTTTTTGGAGGATGGATCATTCATTCTTCATTTTCTTGCGTGCTATTACTCGCAGGGAGCACAACAACTGATGGTGCATATTATCATATAGAAACAAGCGAAGCATAGCAATTTGTACTACCAGAAAAGTTTCGCTAACCGGTACAGGCAATAGAGTAAGCTTACGGGGTAGGGCGCAAGCAAGCATAGCAAATCACATAGAGTTACCCCTACCTGCCAGTGCACAGATAGATAGGGCTGGTGAAGCGCGAAGGGATGGATGTCTGAGCGGTTGAAAGAGTAGGTCTTGAAAACCAAAGTATTGATAGGAATATCGGGGGTTCAAATCCCTCTCTTGAGTTATCTGTAGATAAGAACGAATAGGATCCACTCGACTGATATAATGGATTGAATGGTTAAATGGTTGATGTTTATTATTCTGTGTTTATTTAGTTAAGACTTTGTCTCCCTTTTGTTATCTTGTGCCCCGGGTGCATAACCTTTGGGAGCCAAGTCAAAAATCTTTGTTGTCGTCATGAGTGGTTGATAAACTATGATTGCAGTTTGATTTATGAAGTCCCAGCACTGTGAGGCTTAACAGACAAAGAAAACGATAGAGACTTTCAGGGTGACAACCCTAATGAATTAAAATAGAAGGTGGCTGAGTTATTAGCTACCATAAGTGCTCAAATTCCTTCATCCTTGTTTATTGCCTTGGCTGATCGATCAACCCCTGGAACATTTAGGTTTTGATCTAAGGCCATCTTGGTTTGCAGGACCCAACACAAGTATTCATCCTTTAAAAAAAGAAAAAGGTGTTGCCTAAAGCTTACCCTCTTCCACACTGATGCTACAATCATTATCACTTTAGCTACTGGAGGGTAATGGAAGAGAAAGCCGTCGACATCTTGTTTGGTAAACGATATTTTGACCTAGGCGCCGATTTATCCTCTTTTGCAATCAGTTTCGCTACAGCACCCGCTGCTCTAGCTAATTGTCTACCGGAATACTTCGTATCAACATATAAGATACTAGGTATATCGGTAGAGCAGTCAGCTGTATAGTAAACAATGGTGAGGTTGTACGCTTATACAGTTGCAGTTGCTCCGGTAGAGCAGTCAGCGGTAGTGAAAGGTAAGCAACCTCTTATAGCCATGAGGGAATGAACAACAAAAATGTGAAAGAAACAAGGAAATAAATAGGAAGTTATGGCCTTCCTTGACTCGGGGTTCTTTCTTCTAGCTTGTCTCCATTCACCGACATCATCTCTCAGTTCTAATGTTAGGGACACTAAATTTACCTCCACTCTTTGTGGGCACAACATCTAGCGGAACCCTAACTTCGATCGCCTTCCATTACCGAAGGGTGGATGAATCACTCCTGTTCTCATGTAGGTAGGCTAATTCGAAGTCGTCCATTATAGCAAAAGAATTTGGGAGCTTGGCTTACTCTCGAGAGTTAGAGTGGTTAGAAATAAGGATTCGCTATAATAAAGGATGCAATAGGAATAAAGACTTTTAGGCTATGACTTATAAAAAAGGTGCGGTGCATTTGAAAGGCATTGTGAGGCAAGCGTTGAGTGAGTTTTGAGTTTCATAATTCCTATTTTGACGATAACGACATGGGGTACCATCTATCGTGGCATTTGAATCAAGGCTTGTTCATTTAGATTGATGGCGAAGGTCGACTTCCTGTCTGACTTCATGAAATAGCTGCTATTCGAAGCACTTTGACCGTATAGGTGAGTTTATAAGGAGGTAACCGTTCTAACAGGATAAATACGAGAGGAAGTACTTTCAATGCTTGGGTACCTAGCTCTAGTAAAATATTACTTATTCCCGCGACTGGTTAAGTCAAGTCAAACTTTCTGGGATCAAGGCATGATTAATAGCGCCTTTCTTTAGATTACGTAATTTTTTTCTAAGCATTTGGTCGATTCCTTCCCATTTTTGGTCCCTTTACCCGCTTTCCTAGGTTTAGGCACGAGCCCATCCATTCTTCTCTTTGCTTCTGTTCCAGCCTTACCTCGGGTGATCTTATTTGTGGGTAGTAGTGCTAGGAGAATAAATCTTCGCTAGTTAGGTGAAAGTGCAAGGAGCTTCAAGCACTTTACTGCTTGGTTCAGGATGGAGGACTGATACAGGAAAGGAAGATTTATTGAATACAGATATCTATCGCTTAACCATTCACTAATACAAAAAGAGTGACACTGATTGCTCGAAAGCACCTTTCTGGTAACCTATTGGCTTTCCTTTCTAGTATATGAGTCTGCCATATAAGTCTGACCTCTTCTCTAACTCTAAAGTGGAATGAAAGTTTCACTCCAATGGCTTGTCTATTAACAAGACTGATTCAATGAAAGACCCTAGCGCATAAGTGCCAGAGTGCTTAAGGGGAGCTGATATCTTTTTAAATTAAAAGATAGGAATCTATCTATTTAAGACAGAAAGACATGAAGAGAAGGGCTTCTTTGCGACAAGAATACAGAATACGCTATTGAGTAAGGGAATATAAAGGGATGGGTTGGCAAAATAGGTGGTTTTTTGGGGCATGAATAGGCAGGCAACTATTGAAGAATTTTCTTCAAGCCATATCGAGCGCTTTTGTGGCAATGGCTAGATCGACTATTGGATCTTGAATCCACGTCAAGTGGAAGGTGTAGATGAATTAGCATAACTGCCATTGTTCTCGACTCTACAGCTATTGAATCAAAATATATTTTGAGGAAGTCACTTACTTTCATCATAGTTTCAACAAATGGCACATCATAGCTTGAAATATTAGCCAGATGGGATACTGAAAGTTATCCTATTGATTGAAGGATAGAGCTAGACTTCTCCTGTGGGCTAAGGCTAGATAGGGCACCTCTCAAGTTGACCTATGAAAGATCTTTATTAAATACAGAAGGGTCCTCGGGAGAAAGGATATGCTTACAGTGCTAACACCGGTGCGCTTGCCTAGAAGACTGACTCTTTGAGCTCTCCTTCGGGTTAACCTATCATTAACATAGTGAAAGGAAATCAGAAAACAGTAACAAAGATAGTCGCTAGACTGACTAATTCAGTCGATTTGGCTAGCCTATGGGTGATATAGACTCTTTTTAGTCTGACCCAATTCTTTCCTTTCCTCAAACATGAATGATGAAGTTGAACACTCTCCGGAGATGCCTATGTTGAAATTCTGACTGTTGATCTCCCCCTGAAGAATCAATATATGATCTAGGAGGGAAAATAATTCTATCCTTTAAGCATGTTGATCGTTGACTTTCCGCATAAGAACAAGAATAATAATACAATAGCCCGGTGAAGCGTAGCCAAGACGTAAGCCGTTGTAGTGTGCATTGTAGTGTGTATGAAGAATGACTAAAAAAAGCAAGCAATGAAACTTTGTGAATCATTTTTTGGTTGGAGATTGGCCAGCTAGAGAGATGGTTGAACGATTACGGTATGAAATGGTCTCCTCCCCTCTAGAGGTAGATATCTCCTTATGAAGTTTGTTTCTTCCACACTTGAAAGCTACTAGCTTTAAAAGCTGGCCCAAATTCATTTATTGGAGGTGGGATCGGAGAAAGGGAGAGTCTTTCAGCACAGCCCAACTCTCGAGCCCCTAAATGAAGCCCTCTCAGTTGAACACTGCTTGTGCTTCTTCTATTGGGTCTTGAGCTACTCTCGAGAGCATACATTCCGCACTGAGCATAATTTTTATCGTGGTTTATGTCTCATAAATTGTATTTGGTGTTCTTTTGTGCAAATAGGTCATGAAGGTAGTGACAGAAGAAAAGAAAGCAAAAATAGGTTATGAAGCCACCGTGTGGGAGTTTTTGTGCCAAATAAAGGTCAAGACATAAGAGGAGTTCATACACATAGGGCTATGTGCCAACTTCCAAGAGAATTTAAGATAGATTTTGAGTTGGAAGGGCACAAAGGCAATCACACTCCCATGTCCCTACTTGTGTGAAGAATGCAAGAATCTTACTAATGATTATTCGACGACGAGAAGCCTCATGACCTACCACATGGATGTGCGCCCGACCATGTGTCCTCAAGAGAAGAGTGTGTGAGCCTTGTTTATGAAGTGCACTAACACACCACTTGCGTGAGTGTTCCGCAGTGCACAGGTTATCGTAGTAATAAAATTCACATTGGTGAGTGGGTAATCATATCCATAGAGAATAGTGGTTAGAAACAAGAGATATCACTATTTAGCTATAGAGAAAATTGATGTCGAGAGAAGTCAATATATGAATGTCAAAGAAAGTAAAAAGAACGCAAGTAGAGCAATAAAAGTAAGAGTGGTAATCAATGGAAAAATGAGGCACCCGGATAATGCTCACCCTAGGACTATTGTTTCAAGTGCAAGACTAATATTATACCTCCTAATTGATGTTTAATGAGTCATGGAAATCCAAAGACACACGGTCCCAAACCTAAGTCAGTCGTAATTAGCCCTATATACTATACCACAGTGGAAAGGGATACTCTCAACACCTCACACTGTGTGGGACTGCTTAGGGTTCTGCGAACGCCAAGTGATAAATCCTATTCCCTACTATAGTTCTAACCCTTTGGTCTAGGAGAAAGAACCCTAGTCATAATTAAGCCCTAACATTAAGATTCACTACAACACTTCACTCTATTGCTCGTGTAACTAAGACCTAGCATAGTTCATCTCTTATAACTTCACTATATTGTGACTACAAATAACTCTTGGAATGTGGAGGTAGGATAAATCATGTCGGAAGGGAAAGGGGATGTTCCGCTACTTCTTGACTCACCCTCTTGACCATCTTCAATCTTGCTTAGTCTAACTTTAATGAAGTTGTCACACCTTCAACGGATTACCTAGATGGATTCTCAATCCTAATGTCGCATCCAAGGGAAAATCATGCAATTGACATTCAAGATTGAAACTCAATTAAAAAAGCATAATAAAAGTCAATGAAATAAAGTCATCCTAGGGTTTACAAGTCTAAGTACCCACTTGGGGTTTAGCCCTCAATGGAGAAATACAAAATCAACAAAGAGTTTGAAAACATATGCATAGAAACCATAAAGAAAGCCCCCTTGTAGTCCGTATCGATGATCTTGTGGAGCTGCCTCATCTTCTTCAAAGATCCCCTTGTCAAACCTAGGGCACACCTTGCTAAATCGATACCGACAAAAGCTCCCCCAATAGTTCTCTTCCAAAGAAACTCAATTTTGATGGCATAGAACCACTCCTAAACCTTGTAAAACCTCTCCAAACCCTAGCCGTGCTCTCCCAGAAAGTTGGGCAAAAGATAGGAAAAGGATCACCAAATAAATCTTGAATTAAGGAAATATAGGGCTGAAATCGTGGCCATGTGGAATTTCCGTATGCCTATGTGGATTCTCTAGAATTCTAATTTTCGACGCTCTATGAACAGTTACTGATATAGTAAATTACTACAGTGGTTTGCTATAGTAACTACTACAGTACTTATGCAAAATTTGTTCCTGACTTCATTTTCTTTATTGAGGCCGCCAAGTTGGGCACACAACTATGCGGTAGATCACGTCGCCTTTTGCATAACATTAATGAAGATCTTCGATGTTACACAAGTTGGACTATATGAGTGTAACTGCCTTTGTGCCCGTCCAATTTATATAATCGCTTGAGCACTTTGGAGGTTGGCACATACTCAAATGTCTGTAACTTGTGCCTTGGTCCTTGCATAGACCAATGATAAACGCCTAACTGTACGTATTATTTATGTATGTTCGCATATTTTTCGAGTATTTTTATATGTGTGGATGCCCGTTTTGGGTCTAAACTGTTTTGTTTCGTGTTACAGGTACAAAAAATACCGCGGGGTGCTCAACAACATGATTTAAGGAGAGATTAGCAAGGAAAACACTATTTTTGAGACCCGGTACTGCAGCAATACTGTAGCGAATACTGTAGCATGAACACTTGAAGAAACGGCTTGGTCTGGAGGTTCATGCGGGCAACCATGCGGGCGCATTGCAGGCCGCATACGGTACTGTAGCAGGAGTCACTGTAGCATGGTACTGTAGCGGCACTGTAGCAACTTACGCGATTTTCGGAATTTCTCGGAAACTTTCTCTCCCCGCATGCGGGGCCGCATGGGAGGCCGCATAGCATCCCGAAATCTGTTTTTAAAGGGGATTAGGGCACTTCTCTTTGGGTCTTTTGGCCACCATTCTCCTCCATCATCTTCTTGGACTTCAAGGCTGCGGGAGAAGGCATTTCTGAGGAGCAAATCGAAGGGGAAAAGAGGAGCGCGATCAAGGATAAGATCTAGGAGCTTGTTGGCGCGGATCCATCAAGTTCTCATCACCACCTCTAGTCTTCATCTTAGGGGAGTTTGTTATGTGCTTTAGCTTGCATTTCTTGTTCTTTATGCTTTCTCCTTTATTGATGATGAACTAGACTCCCAAGGTCACCGGGCATCCGGTGAACCTTGGGATGAACTTGCTTGTATGGATTCTTTGATTTACATGTGTGGTATTTGTGTGGTTTGTGGTTTAAGTTTGGTGTATTTGAATGCCTTGGTATGCATGAGAACTCTGTGTATCAATTTCTAGGTTATACTAGGTTGCATGACCATTGCCCTAGTGTTAGACTCACCAAGCTTAGAAGGGATACATGTACGAATACGCCGTGACCATCGGGTATTTGTACCCCTCCAACCATTAGGGTTGAGCCTAGATGTGTGTTTGACCTTAATTAGGGATTTCCCTAGGCCCATTGCAATCGTGCGAGGATTTGGGCGGAAGTGATTCCGTATTCCAATACTTGTACCGGATTAGGGGTCATCACCGTGACCATCGGGGTGACCTACCTTTGGACGTCTCTTGGCCTAACCACCTTTGCCTATGTACTTCGAGTATCCTTCTAGCTTTAGTAGTCCCGAGGGGATCCTCGCTCGGGGACCTCGAACTTTCATTGTTACTTGCTTCCTTAGCATGCTATTGTGGTGAGCCTTAGTCCACTTGTTTATATTTTTATCTTTGTTATTCTTCTTGTCTTGCTTTTATCACAAAATTGCTAGGTTAGGAAATAGATGAAGGGGAAGTAATAGTAGATCCTTGGCCCTTGGGAATACGACCCCCTCGCGCGTGCGTGAGGGGTATTACTTGGCGACCCGTGCGCTTGCGGTCAAGTCACCAAGTTTTTGGCGCCGTTGCCGGGGACTCACAAGGAATACTAGGAAAACCTGTAGTCTATTGCTCTAGCCACTTTGTTTTTTCTTGTTGTACATACTGTTTTGTTATCTATTTTGTTTGTTTAGTTTTTCTTTGTTTCACTTTGTGTTTTCTTTCTTTTTTGTGCGAGGTACACTATTCTTGACAAATGCAAGCTCAAAATTGCCCCCCAAGTCCTAACCATGGTGCTTCGCAAGAAAGGAGATATACTACTGAGGAGGTCTTGGCGCGATTCATGATCACCACGGAGGCAAAGTTTGAAAGGATAGACAGAAGGTTTGATGAATTTGGCACCGTATTGAGAAATGTCCAAGCCTCTATTCATTCTCTTGAGAGCCAGGTTGGACATCTTGCTAGGGCCCAATTTGAACAACACTCGGTCCTTGTTGCCGAATATGAAGCTAGATTTGAGGTCGTTCATGCCGCACTTTCGGCTATGCAAGCATCTCTCCACAAGCTAGAGAGCCGGGTTGAACAACAAAGTCGTGAACCAACAATGGAAGGCCCAACTACAACCTATAATGAAATGGGAGAGAACTTGGGTATATTGGAGATTGGAGGAGTTGAAAGAGCACCATTGATAGCACTTGAGCAAGCTGTTTGCATAAAATCTAACAAGAAAACCAAGCACAAGAAAGAATTATTTGGGACAAAAGAAATTGTGGGTCGGAGGTTGAAGCCATCCATTGACCCACCTATGCCGAGGTTAGACACGTCCCAACCAAAACTATTTCCTTGGAGGCCCAAACGATTCTTGTGGGTAATTAAAGGAAGATTGACAATGGTTGAAGAAGGAGATGTGGGTAGGAGGTTTACACCCCCCAAGGACCCACCCATGCCAAGCTTGAGATTTTTTCAACCTTCTTTATTCTCTTGGAGGCCAAAACAAGCTTTGTGGATGCTCCAAGGAAATCCAGCCGGGACTAAAGTAGAGGCGAGGAGGAGGTTCAAGCCGTCCAAGGATCCGCCAAAGTTTAGATTGTGCAATGCCCGGCCAAAGCTTTTTCCGTGGAGGCCAAAAGGTAACTCACGCTTGGTCTCCACTTTGACACCATCCCGGAAGGTACGCTTCACTTTTCTTGGTAGTTCTTATGCCACTTCTAGCCGGGAGGAACACACCGTCTTCAAGCCCCCTTGAGGTAAAACACGTCGAGCTAATGACGTTAAACAAGCGCTTCTTGGGAGGCAACCCAAGCTTTAAAATTCATAACATGTGTGTTTTCGTATTTTGGTGTGTTTGGTTGCTTAAGTGTTCTTTGTTTTCAAGTGTGTGATTGTGGATTAGTTAGTTGTTTTTCATAATTTATTTACTTGTGTTCATTCATGATACTTGTGAGTTCTTTGTGTTATCATTCATCTTCATGCATTCAATATCATGTTTTGGGTGTTGTGGGTGAATTCGGCTTTGTTTTCATGTGATTTTTGAGTGCTAGATTGAGTTCGATGGTTAATTTGAGAGTTTTTGAGCCAGTCTTGTGTGTTGGAGAATTCCTGACACTTGTGCGGCCTGCTATGCGGCCGCACAAGGGGCCGCATGATTTTTCCCGAGAGCGTTGCGGCCTGCTATGCGGCCGCATAGCAGGCCACATGTTTTTTCCCGAGCCCCATGCGGGGTACCATGCGGCCGCACAAGACCCCGCATGACTCACGGGCAGCATTTTAAAGATGGTACCCCTTCATCGTTTTCTTCATATCTCTCTCATTTCTCATCCGTTTTCCCTCATTCTTTCACCGTTTTTCTCCATTTTTCTTCCTCTACACGAATCTCCTACTTCCAAGGACTTAATTTGCATGATTGTTTGGGAGGTTTTCCATCATCCCCACCGACTTTCCTTGGTACCTTTCTCTATGCCCTAGTTTTGAGCATGATTGGTTCTTCCTCCTTTCTCCTATTTCTCATGTTGAATGGATGATAATGTTGTGGGAGATTGGTTGTTTGTTGTTTTTGTGATTTTTTGGAGCAATTTGCAAGCTTTGTAAAAATTTTTTTTGCTCCATGTACAAGAGAAGCTCTTGCAAAATTTTTTTTGGGAATTACTGTAGCACTTCTTGAACTCATTCATTTCCCATCATGAGAAACCATTTCTTCTCTTGAATTTGTCCTGATTTTGTTGCACCCTTGTAACCTCTTATCCCCCACAACACTTGCATCAAAGAAAATTGGACTTCATGTTTTTGATTGCACAAAGGACTTGCTTGAATCGTTTCTTGTTTAGTTGTTCTTGTATTGTTAGTTGTCTGTTTATTTGTGTGTCTTATTTTCTTTGTGTGTGATGGATGCCTTGAGTTGATGTTCTTGTCTACCTTGCAGGGTAGCATGAGGGCATCAAGCACACTTTCTTTCTCCATTTTATACAAGAGCTTTGGTGGTCACCCCGATCTCATGGACTTCAATACTCATGTTTTGAGACTCGGGGAAGTTCACGAAACCCTCCTACTATGTTTTTATTGTCAATATTATTGCATTTCATTGCTTAGGCACATTGAGGGCAATGTGCATCTTTAAGTGGGGGGGTGGAGTTGGATTTTCGTGAACTTTTAAAATTTTTGCAAGTGCATGCTTGAATTACCTATGATAGCTATGATTTTATTGTTAAGGACTTCCTAGCTTGGTAGAATGATAGTTGTGAGCTGTCCTTTACCTGTGCTTGAATGTAGTTCTGTTTCATCTTTAGTACACCCATATACTTGTTCATGATCACTTCCACCTTGTACATTCCAACCAACCCATTGCAGTGTTTTTGGCATTTAATTGTTAAAGTCTATTTTGAATGCACTTTTAAGAGCCTTTGAGGTCCTCTATTGTTTTCTTTGGCCTCAAGTGAAATTGTTTAACAGGTTTTATGCCTGGGGATACGAGATACATTGTATATATGTTAAAAAAAAAAAAAAAAAAAAAAAAATAGTGGGGTCTATGACAGTATTCCTCTGCTAGTATAGCATGAATGCGTCTATGTGGACTGTAATCAAGTAGGATGGGTGGCTCTTGTGCCTAGTCAGCATGTGCATCCGTCTGAAAGATTTTTGTGCAGTTTACGTTAGTCGGACTCAGAAAAAAAAAAAAAAAAAAAGTAAAGTAAAAGAAAGTATATATGTAAGTAGGAATAAAGCATCTCGTTTGTATCCCCTGAAACCTGTTGCTTGATCACTTAAGAGCCAGAGTTTTCTTTAGGACCCAAAGGACTCTTAACTGGGTATTGAGGGTGTCTTTAACACTTTAATGCCTTATTCATTGTACGTGGGGTGAATGGTCATCCTGGGGTAATCCAGGGTGTGGAGGACAAGGTGGGAGTTAGCACACACTCACGGGGGCACTTGAGGAGAAACAGAACTAATATTACTTGACTATTCATTGAACAGCTCACTTCTTAATTTCTGTCCATTTGTGCTCGTGAAGTTCTTTACTATTGAGCTTGAGGTCATACAGTTAGTCGTTTATCTTCTTGCCCCTGTTCTTCATGTTTGTTTGCTTGGGGACAAGCAAACGCTTAGGTGTGGGGATGTTTGATAAACGCCTAACTGTACGTATTATTTATGTATGTTTGCATATTTTTCGAGTATTTTTATATGTGTGGATGCCCGTTTTGGGTCTAAATTGTTTTGTTTCGTGTTACAGGTACAAAAAATACCGCGGGGTGCTCAACAACATGATTTAAGGAGAGATTAGCAAGGAAAACACTATTTTTGAGACCCGGTACTGCAGCAATACTGTAGCGAATACTGTAGCATGAACACTTGAAGAAACGGCTTGGTCTGGAGGTTCATGCGGGCAACCATGCGGGCGCATTACAGGCCGCATACGGTACTATAGCAGGAGTCACTGTAGCATGGTACTGTAGCGGCACTGTAGCAACTTACGCGATTTTCGGAATTTCTCGGAAACTTTCTCTCCCCGCATGCGGGGCCGCATGGGAGGCCGCATAGCATCCCGAAATCTGTTTTTAAAGGGGATTAGGGCACTTCTCTTTGGGTCTTTTGGCCACCATTCTCCTCCATCATCTTCTTGGACTTCAAGGCTGCGGGAGAAGGCATTTCTGAGGAGCAAATCGAAGGGGAAAAGAGGAGCGCGATCAAGGATAAGATCTAGGAGCTTGTTGGCGCGGATCCATCAAGTTCTCATCACCACCTCTAGTCTTCATCTTAGGGGAGTTTGTTATGTGCTTTAGCTTGCATTTCTTGTTCTTTATGCTTTCTCCTTTATTGATGATGAACTAGACTCCCAAGGTCACCGGGCATCCGGTGAACCTTGGGATGAACTTGCTTGTATGGATTCTTTGATTTACATGTGTGGTATTTGTGTGGTTTGTGGTTTAAGTTTGGTGTATTTGAATGCCTTGGTATGCATGAGAACTCTGTGTATCAATTTCTAGGTTATACTAGGTTGCATGACCATTGCCCTAGTGTTAGACTCACCAAGCTTAGAAGGGATACATGTACGAATACGCCGTGACCATCGGGTATTTGTACCCCTCCAACCATTAGGGTTGAGCCTAGATGTGTGTTTGACCTTAATTAGGGATTTCCCTAGGCCCATTGCAATCGTGCGAGGATTTGGGCGGAAGTGATTCCGTATTCCAATACTTGTACCGGATTAGGGGTCATCACCGTGACCATCGGGGTGACCTACCTTTGGACGTCTCTTGGCCTAACCACCTTTGCCTATGTACTTCGAGTATCCTTCTAGCTTTAGTAGTCCCGAGGGGATCCTCGCTCGGGGACCTCGAACTTTCATTGTTACTTGCTTCCTTAGCATGCTATTGTGGTGAGCCTTAGTCCACTTGTTTATATTTTTATCTTTGTTATTCTTCTTATCTTGCTTTTATCACAAAATTGCTAGGTTAGGAAATAGATGAAGGGGAAGTAATAGTAGATCCTTGGCCCTTGGGAATACGACCCCCTCGCGCGTGCGTGAGGGGTATTACTTGGCGACCCGTGCGCTTGCGGTCAAGTCATCAACCAACATTCTTCTCAACCATTGTGTCCATGACCTATTTTTGCTTTTTTATTCCACATCATCTTCACACCCTTGATTGTGTAAAAGAACTAAAATACACACGAATCAATGATAAAACCTAATAAAAATAACGCTCAATGTAAGAAAAGCATACTTCGTATTACTTATACACGAGCACTTATCATACACTATAGCAAATTAATGTAGTAGTTCATTGTTCATGCGATCGCGTGAAAATTCTACACGGTCGCGTGGAGGCACATGAATGACACGGGTTTTTTACTATAAGTAGCCTTTTTGCCCTATTCTTTGGAGTTTTTTTTGGATAGTGTTTGAAGGAAAAAGTGGCTAGGGTTTGGAGAGAAGATCTTTGGTGAATTTAGGGGCGCTCTTCACCAACTTTGATAGATTCTTTCTCTGTTATAGCACCAAGGAAGCCATCAGCGACCTAGCTTCGGAGAGGAATCCTTCAAGACATTGAGCGACCCATCGAGGTCCTCATCATGAATTCAAGGAGGGGGGGGGGGGGGGGGGGGGGGGGGGGGGGGGGTTATTTCATGGTTTTCATTGCTTTACAATTCATTATTTGTTTTGTAACTTAACCCATGGAGGGCTAAACCCTAGTAGGTATTTGTAACTTAACCCATGGAGTTTCAATCTTGTTTTATCATTGCTTGTTGCCATATTAATTTTTGTGGTTGATTGGTTTGCAAGAGTTGTTTGCCTTGGTGAGAGAAAGGTCTCCATTAGTGTTATAATCTCATGATTGGAGAGGGTCGAGAGGATGAGTCATGAGATAACAGAGTGTTCCCTTTCCCTTCCGATTAGTACATCCTTGATAAGTGCTCATGTTATAGTAATGCGAAGCGTTATTTTCTTGTAATGAGCATTAATTTAATCAGATTTTATCACTATAAAGTGTGCATTTGTTTACTTTTGTGCATTGCAGGGCTTTGAAGATAAACTGAAGGAAAGGAACGAAGTTAAATCGTGTTCGCCATTGTTGGGAAGATTCTTGGACTAAGCAAGGAGCACGGCATGAGCAGAGACTTGTGAGTGTGTGCCAAACTCCTTCGGAGGGGCACAAAGGCAGTCACATTCACAATAAGTCTAACTTATTCTAACAAGGAGAACTTCACCAATTAGGAGATTTGAAGCAATCGGCACGATTTACCGTTGATTGTGTGCCCAATTCAACGGCCTCAATGAAGAATGACGGATTCGGGGGCGTTTCGGGACAATTACTGTAGAAATTAATGTAGTAAAATACTGTAGCAAGCTGCTATTCATCTTCGGCCGAAATTCAGAATTCCAGAGAATTCACACGGGTGTGTGGAAATTCCACATGGTCGTGTCAATTAAATTTCCAGCAAGCCAGAAACTTCACACGCCTGTGTGGAAATTCCACACGGCCGTGTGAAGTCCCGATAAGTCCGATTTTTAAAGCCGCACTCAGCATTATAAAAGCCCGATTTTGGAGACTTTTAAAGAATCTTTGGACCTAACTTTCTCCCCAACTTCTGGAGAGTGCGGCTAGGGTTTTGGAGAGGATTTTGTGGTGGTTTAGAGCGCGTCATCGGCATCGTCACCGACGTCCGGCGGCCGCACAAGACCACGGCCACACCATATGCAAGGGGGTTTTCATCGATGTCTTTACTTTGTGCTTTCTTTCATACTTTGATGAACATGTATAGCTCCATGAGGAGCTAAAACCCTTGTGGGTATTCGGACTTGTAAATTCTAGGGTTATTATGCTTCTTTGACATTGTTATTATGTTTTTCCATTATTGATGAATAAAAATTGAGTTTCAATCTTTAATTTCTTCTTGATATTGTTTTCCCTTAGATGTGACACTAGGGTTGAGAGCAATCTAGGTTATCCTTTGGAGGTGTGACAACTCCTATAGGGTTAGACTACTAAAGATTGAAGAGGGTTGAGAGGGAGAGTTGTGAGGTAGCGATGTATCCCTTTTCCCCTCCGGTGTCATTTCCCCCTACCTTTGTTTCCTTGGTTAATTAGCGGTCGAGATAGAGTGAAGTTCTAGGTAGATCAACTCCCCTTGGGCTTAGTTACGCGAGTAACAGAGTGAAGGGTTGAAGTGAATCATACGCACTGGGGCTTAATCGAGACTAGGGTTCTTCCACCTAGACGAAAGGGTTAGAACTACACATAGGAACAGGTTTTACCACTAGGAGTCCCTAGAACTTAATACAATCCCTCGTAGTGTGAGGTTTAGGTAGATATACTCCCCTGGGGCTTAGTCGTACAAGCGACAGAGTGAAGGATCGATGTGAATCCTAACATCGGGGCATAATGATTGGGTTAGTCACGGTTATCCTTAGGTTTGGGACAGTGAGTCTAAGGATTTCCTCGACTCAATTGACATCAATAGGAAAGTATAATAGCATAGTCTTGCACTAGAAGCATAGATCCTAGAGGTAGCTTGTCCGGATACCCCACTTCATCCATTGCTAGATCCTCTCTATTCTCTTTTACTTGAACTTTCTCATCTTCCATCTTTCTATTCAATTTCTTGTCTTTTATTATAATTGCTTTCATAAGTCACTCATTGATTCTATTGTTACTTTTCCATACTCCACATAGCTTAAATAGTGAAATCTCGTATTCTAACTCCCTATTCCCTGTGGATTCGACTACCCACTCATCGGGGTAAATTTTATTACTTCGACAAACCTGTGCACTTACGGGATACACGCAAGGGGTCATGTCAATTCTCTCTCTATATTTCCTAGGCTTCATACAACCATCTCTGTTGTTAGACGTGAGATTGAGAGATTTCTCCACGGGACCTTGTAAGTGGTTAGAAATCTTTCACCTAGAAGTAGGGTTAGGTCTATCCTTACGAATCAAGTATACTCTTAGGAATCCCTAAAGTCTTGTGTGGTCATATGTGGTGTGAGGTGTTAAGATTGAGCAATTTCTCCATTGCGACCTCGTAGGGGACTAGTATTGGTGGCCAGTTGGTAGGGAGTGATTATTCTTGGATTTTTTCGACTTAGTTAACTCAGTTAAGAAACACTTGCGAGTCTTGCACTTCAGGCAAGATTCTACGAGGAGCATTGCTCGGGTACCTTATCTTTATTGATTAATACATCCCTTACTCTTACTCTTCCTTGCTTGTCTGAGACATTGATATTCTTGCGATTGATCATTTCACCATATTCTTGATTTCGACTAGATAACCGAGAAATCTACTAATACTTTTGTTCCCTATGGATTTGACTACCCAACTCATTAGGTACTTTATTACTTCGACATTCATGCAGTTGCGGTACACACATGCAATAGGTGTGTCAGAGATACATAAAAAAAGCAGCACCTGCACAAGTTCCACTGAAATCTTCATCAGCTGCCTCTAATACTTAGACGATGATATAGCCTTCAGGCATTCAAAAAGATCTTGAGCTAATTTCAGGGCTCCAGGAGGTGCAACAAGTGCTGATGATGGTGATGGTCACATGCTAAATTCACAAGGAAGATCCTAACTAAATCATTGTTCTATATATCATGATGGATGATAAATATGATACCAGGCTTTGTGCTAGCAATCTTGACAAATGAATTATAGAGTCCAATGTGATAAATATTTTCACTCCTTTTGGAAAAATTATGTTTGAAGAATTTTGGTGGCAAACTCATGGTCTAAAATGATGAAAGTCTCGTAGTTATGTTTTTATCCAGTATAGCACCAATGGGGGAGCTAAACTAACTAAGGCTAGGATGGATGGGAGATTGGCTTGTGGATGACTATTGATTGTCCGGCTTGCTTAGGAAGAGGTGCTTGTAACTAGAGTGTTGCAGGTTGCACTTCAGGAACTATGAATAGAAGTGTAAAGATTGCAACAATTGAGAATAAGCTAAAATCCTTGGAAGGAGAAGGCATTGGAATAAATAAAAATAAAAAAATTTACTAGCTTAAGGAAAGGGAGAACTAGAAGCCTAGTTCATGGAGGACATGTAGAGAAGCTTTGTTTTAATGGAAATGAATAGAATTCAGAAAGTGAAGACTTGGTGATGGTGCTGGTCCTAAGATTGAAGAGGATGATCATTATATATATGGTGTTCGTTTCCAATGATAATGCTAAAGAATAAAAAAAAAATATGGAGATGATTGAAGAATGTAGAGAGATCTCTTGAGAGTAGTGACCAAGTGTTGTATATTATATTTTTTATATTTTCAACCGACACTGTGGGAATAGTGGAGCTTTTTTTTCCATGCAATTGCACGCTAATGAAAACCAATCAAGCTCTTATCCACCATTATTAAGTCACTGATTAACATGCAAATTAATTTCCTCTAGGTAGCATTAACTCAATTAAAAATAACAATTTTATTCCACTCTGTTTTTTTATTTTTTATTTTTTATTTTTATGTTTAAGATGCACCCTTGTATAATTTTGTAGAAGAACTTAGATGTTAGAAAAGCTTTGTTTATCTCTATGTTACCAAAATAAAATATTCTATAAATGTGGATGTTGTTTTGTTAATATTAAGTGTGTGTGTGTGTGTGTGTGTGTATCTGGTTCCAAAGCAGCAAAGGATGATATGAAGTAGTAGGGCTCAAAACAAGCAATGATTTCTTATGCTTATCTCGAGGTAGCGGAAATTTATTTTTTAGAAGGTATATAAATTTCAAGACGATAATGAGATATATATCTCAAGACAACAACTCATAGTATCACAGTAATGATGTTATTGATTGCTTCCCCGCAAGTGTACGGGATAGCCACGTAATACCTTGTGTAAAGACACGAGGATCGTATTCCTCGGGGCTAAGGATCAACTATTACTCCTTCATCACCTATTATCCAACCTAGCATCATAAGCATGAGAAGTTACTCTAATAAATGCAATAAGCAAAATACAAGATGGATAAACGGATTCAAGAACATACATGATGATTGCAAGTGCTACAGTATGTGTGTGAAGTCTTATGGATGTGGATCCCCTTGAAGGGTTGACACACCCCTTGCTTGTGTACCACAAGTTCACGGGTTGTCGAAGTAATAATAGTACCCCGGTGAGAAGGTAGTCGAATCCATAGGGAGTAGGGATAATAGACACAAGAGATCGCTATTTAGCTAGTGTGAAGTACGGGAAGTGAGAGCAAGAATCAATGTGTGTGTGCAAGAGTAATCCGAAGCAATAAGAAAATAAAGGGAAATATGGAAGATAAGAAGGTGTAAGATAATAGTAAAAGAGAGAAACAATTAAGAGTGAGATAGGGTACTCGGACAAGCTACCCTTAGGATTAATGTTCTAGTACAACACAATCTATTATACTTTCTTATTGATGCTTAATGAGTCATGGAAATCCTAACGCACACGATCCCAAACCTAAGGTCAACCGTGATTAACCCCAACATTACGCTACGATATTAGGTTTCACTACGACCCTTAACTCTCGTTGACCTATCAACTAGGTTCCAAGGGAGTCCATCTTCCAACGCCTCACACTATGTGGGAATGCTTTACATTATAGGGATTCCATGTGATTAGCCCTATTCCTAAATGTAGTTCTAACCCTTTGGTCAAGGTGGAAGAATCCTAGTCTCAATTAAGCCCCAACACTAGGATTCACTACAACCCTTTACTATGTCACTTGCGCAACTAAGCCCCATGGGAGTTCATCTCCTAGCACTTTACTTTATTTCCACCGCTAAGAACTTTTGGAACATGGAGGTAGGGAAAATCACACCGGAGGGTAAAGGGGACGTTTCGCTACCTCACGACTCACCTTCTCGACCCTCTCAAATCTCGAGTAGTCTAATCCTATTGGAGTTGTCACACCTCAAAAGAATAACCTAAATAACTCTCAAACCTAGTGTCACATCTAAGGGAAAATCAATACAAGAATCAATCAAGGTTGGAACTCAATTAAATTCATCAATTAAGAAAGCATAATAACATGTCATAGAAACAAAATCATCATAGGGTTTACAAGTCCGAATACCCACAAGGGGTTTAGCTCCTCATGGAGTTATACAAATCCATCAATATATATGAATAAACACAAATCGAAAACATAGATGAAAACTGCCTTGTGTAGCGTGGTCGTGGTCTTGTGCGGCCGATTCGTCTCTTCATGATAAACGCTAACTGTACATATTATTTATGTATGTTCACGTATTAATTGAGTATTTTTATATGTGTTGGTGCCCGCTTTTGGTCTAAATTGGTTTATCTCATCTTACAGGCACAGAAGTTACTGTGGGCAGCTCGTAAACGAGAATTTTAGAAGAAATCAGCAGGAAAAGACCATTTTGGAGCCCGGGCACTGCAGCAGCACTGTAGCACGAGGACTTGGAGAAACGGCTAAGTCTAGAGGTTCATGTAGGCACTCATACGGGTGTATTACTTACCGCATGCAGCCCTGCAGCAGCAGCACCGTAGCACTTTTTTTACTGTAGGGGAGGGGGGTGTACTATAGCATTTTACTGTAACACTCCACTACAGCAACTTACATAAAATTCGGGGCACTATGGTGCCCGTATGCTGACCACATGCCAGGCCGCATGGCATCCCGAGTATGACTTTTTAAGGGCATGAAGTTCATTTTCTTGGGGGGAGGAAGCCCTAGCTCTTGTTCTACTTCTCACCACCTTCAATTCCGGGCTAGGAGTAGCCGTTGGAGGCCATTTCCAGGGAGAGAGCGACGAGGAGAGCGACATACGACGAGATCCACCATCTTAATCCATACTTGAGAGGAGAATCGACAAGGGAAACCACCCCTTTGGTGGCGTCTTTGGAAGCGTCATTCGACCTCTACCTTTTGAGGGGGTGTTCTTCTCATTGTATTTGGTTATTTCTGATATACGCCTAAATATACATATTCTATATGTATTCGGGTGTATGTATTGTGTATTTTTATATGAGTTGACAGCCGTTTTTGGTCTAAATTGGTTTCTTTCATGTTACATGTACCTATGAAGCACTAGTGAGCTCGATGATAGAATTGGAGAAGAAATCAACATCGAAAACACTGTTTCTAATTCCGGCACTGTAGTGATACTATAGCAACCACTGTAGCATGAATACTTGAAGAAATGGCGTGGCTTGGAAGTTCATGCGGGCAATCATGCGGGCGCATTGAAGACCGAATGCAGTACTGTAGTAGTTCCTGTAGTAACTTACACGATTTTAGGGATTTCTCGGAATTCTTTTCTGCCCACATGCCGACCGCATGTGAGGCCGCATAGCGCCCTGGAATGGGTTTTTAAGGACTTTTTGAAGCAATTTGAAGGGGAGAACGCTAGGTCTTTGGATAGCTTCACTTCACCACCTTGATTTGAGAGTTTAAGGCCGGGTTTTGGAGGAGATTCTTGAGGAGAGGACAACGGGGAGAGCACAACACGACGAGTCCACACCTTTGATCCATATTTGAGAGGAAGATCGACGAAGGAAGCCACTCCTTGGGTAGCGTCCTTGGAAGCGTCATTCAGCCTTGATCTTTTGAGGGAGTGTTCTCATTATGTTATTTGGTTGTTTTCATGTATTTTCTTGCTTATTTTGTGATCATGAGTAACTAAACCCCAAAGTCACCGGATGTAGGTGAACCTTGGGGGTAAACTTGTGTTGTTTCGATGCTTGACTTAGTATTTGCATTTGTATTGGTTTGTGATCCATGTTTGGTGTTTCTTGAATGCGTTGGTATGTATGAGAACTCTATGTATCAATTCCTAGAAAATACTAGGTTGTATGACCATTGCCCTAGTATTAGGCTCACCAAGCTTGGAAGGGATACATGTACGAATGCACCGTGACCATCGGGTATTTGTACATCTCCATTTGTTAGGGTTGTCCTTGATTGTGTTTCAACCCTAGCTTGAGAAATCCACTGCCCCCATTGCGATCGTAGGAGGATTTGGGAGGAAGTAATTCCGTATTCCAATACTCGTACTGGATTAGGGACCAAACACCGTGACCATCGGGTTGGTCTACTTTAGGGTTTCTCGGTCCAAACCACCCATGTGCATGCTAGTTAGGGCATCCTTAGCACTTTAGTAGCCCCTGAGGGAATCGTCACCCGTGACCATTTCTTTGCCTTGATTTTCCTCTGTATTTTTATTTGCTATTTACATGCTCTTTACATCCATAAATTATTTGTAGTTCTCTCTATCAAGTGATTGCTAAGGTTAGACAACATTGTGATAAAGAAGTAAGAATAGATTCTCGGGCCCTTGGGAATACGACCCCCTCGTGCTCGCGCGAAGGGTATTACTTGGCGACCCCATGCACTTGTGGGTTAGTAAAAAAATCGCAACCTGTTTCCATGTATTTTCTTGAGTATTTGGTATTCATGAGCAACTAAACCCCAAGGTTACCGGATGTAGGTGAACTTTGGGGGTGAACTTGTGTAGAATGTTTGCTTGATTAGTTTTATGCATTTGTGGCTTGTTTGTGAACCTTGTTTGGTGTATTTGAATGCTTGGTATGCATGAGAACTATGTGTATCAATGTTTAGAAAATGCTAGGAAGCATGACCATTACCCTAATATTAGGCTCACCAAGCTTGGTAGGGATACGTGTATGAATACGCCGTGGCCATCGGGTATTTGTACCCCTCCAATTGTTAGGGTTGACCTTGATTGTGTCTTGACCATAATTTGAGAAACTCATCATTCCCATTGCGATCGTGTGAGGATTCGAGCGGAAGGAATTCTGAACTCGATACTTGTACCGGATTAGGGATAAATTTCCGTGACCATCGGGTTGGTCTAATTTCGGTTTTCTCTGTCCAAACTACGCATTTGCATGCTAGTTAAGGTAACCTTCGCACTTTAGTAGCCCCCTTGGGAATCCTAATCTGTGACCCTCTCTTTACATTGTTCTTACCCTTTGATTATCGCCTCCACCTTAGAGCACTTCACTTGCATGTTAATTGTCTTTTTACTTTTCTTTGCACAAGACTTGAATTGATCGGCTAAACAATCATACGAAGAGGAAGTAAGGGTAGATTCTGGGGCCCTTGGGCGTACGACCCCCTTGCGCGTGTGTGAGGGGTATTACTTGGCGACCCCGTGCACTTGCTGGTTAATCATCAAGTTTTTTGCGCCATTGCCGGGGACCCACGAGAGATATCCAGAAAACTTAGAGTTGGTTGATTTGGCCATTGTTTTGTTTCGTGTTTCTCATCATTGTATATATTTCACCATTTTTTTTTATTTGCACCCTACTCTCTTACTTCATTCATTCTAGTTTGTAAATATCTCTTATCTATTGTTTAACCATGTTTTCATCCTGTGACTGGAGTAATTCTTTTTGTTCTCAGGAGGCGCATCTTTACTACTCAAGTACTGGGACTGCATTGAATTCTCCAAGCTTTTATGATGATCAGTGGAGGAGGCAGTACTGTGAAGACTCAACCAATTTTACCATGGAAAATCACAATACTGAATCTTTTCTCCAACAATATATGTAGTCAGAAAGGGTGAATCTTGTACGGTATTCTGGACCATCTAGCTGTCAGCTTGACCCCGTCAATGAATGGTTGGAAAATAATTCAGACGGACACTTAGGGTCATGGGCTCCAGTTGAAAGTGGGACAGATCAAACAGGGTCAGAAAGCTCGGAAGAAAAAGATTATGTGCAGGAAGAGGCCTTGAATTCTGTTGAAGTAGAGATACAATTAATGGAAGACAACTCTGAGAAATGATAGTTCATGTGAAATGGAAGATCAGAGAATTGACAAGCATTATTTAAGCAATTAGGAGAGATTAAAATCATCACTTGAAGAACCTCTTGAACTGGAATTGAAGCAACTATCGGATCATTTGGAGTATGCTTTCTTGGGGGAAGATTCTACACTTCCTGTAATCATTATAGCAGACTTGATAGGACAGCAGAAGGGTAAGCTCTTAGATGTACTAAAGAAACATAAGAAGGCAACTGCATGGAAAATCGCTGATATTAAGGGGATCAGTTCATCGTTCTGTACTCACAAAATTCTTATGGAAGACAATCACAGGCCTATTGCGATACCCAAATGAAGACTAAACCCTAACATGAAAAAGGTAGTAAAGAATGAAGTCATCAAACTTCTTGATGGGGGTATTATCTACCACATTTATAACAATGCATGGGTGAGTGCAGTTCAGGTAGTGCCCAAGAAAGGGAGTATGACAGTTGTGACCAACGAGAAGAATGAACTCATCCCTACCAGAACAATAACAGGATGGAGAGTTTGTATAGACTACAGAAAGCTTAATGATGCCACAAGGAAGGATCATTTCCCCCTACCCTTCATTGATCAGATGCTTGAGCGACTTGCCAGACACTCCTACTATTGTTTCTTGGACGGTCTCCCCGGATATTTCAGATTCTTATAACTCCAAAAGTTTAGGAGAAAACCACTTTCACTTGTCCTTACAGTACATTCGCTTACCGGTGGATGCCTTTTGGGCTTTATAATGCGTCGACCACTTTTTAGAGATGTATGATGGCCATCTTTGAAGACATGGTAGAAGACATTATGGAAGTTTTTATGGATGACTTCTCCATTTTCGGTGATTTGTTTGAGTTATGCCTCAAAAACCTTGAACGGTTCCTAAATAGGTGCCAGGAAGCGAATCTAGCGCTCAGTTGGGAGAAATGTCATTTTATGGTCAAGGAAGGCATAGTACTTGGACATAAAATTTCAAAACAAAAGATTGAAGTGGATAAGGCAAAGGTCGTCACTATTGAAAAATTTCCCCCTCCAACTTCAGTGAAGGCAGTCAGGAGCTTCTTAGGACATGCTGGGTTTTACAGAAGATTTGTGAAAGACTTCTCTTCCATCGCCCGGCCATTAACAAAATTGCTGAAGAAGGATGCCCCTTTTGAATTCAATAGTGATTGCATGAGCGCTTCTTAAACCTCAAGAAGAAACTGGTAGAAGCACCAATCATGGTTTCCCCTGACTGGAGTTTGCCATTTGAGCTGATGTGTGATCCGAGTAACTATGTTGTAGGTGCAGTGCTTGGTCAACGAAGGGACAAACACTTTCATCCTATCTATTATGCAAGTAAAACTTTGAATGATACTCAAGAGAACTATACCACTACCGAGAAGGAATTACTGGCTGTAGTCTTTACATTTGACAAGTTCCGGTCATATTTGGTGTTGTCCAAGGTGATTGTTTACATTGACCATTCTGCCCTAAAGTATCTGTTGAGCAAGTCAGATGCCAAACCTCGACTGATCCGCTGGGTGCTACTTCATCAGGAATTTGACTTGGAGATAAGAGATAAGAAGGGGGCAGAAAACTTAGCTGCTGACCACATCTCCGGCCTTGAGGGTCCCAATGACGACATGTTGGAAAGGAGAGAAATAAATGACTCATTTCCTGGGGAACAATTATGTGGTATTCAGGTGATAGCAACAGATGAGACCCCATGGTTCACTGACTTTGCAAAGTATCTAGCTGCGAAAACATTCCCTAAGTGGCTCACTGACCAACAAAGAAAGAAGTTTTTTGCCGACCTGAAGTACTATATTTGGGAGGATCCCCATTTATTCATGGTCTGCTCGAATCAAATTGTTAGAAGGTGTGTCTCGCTTGGGGAAGGGCAAGATATCTTGAAGCATTGTCATTCTGGGCCGACAGGTGGTCACTATAGTGGGAACCGCACTGTTAGGAAGGCCCTTGATGCAGGGTTTTATTGGTCAACTATGTTCCAAGATGCACAAACATTGGTGCAACATTGTGACAGGTGCCAAAGAACGGGTAATATCTCAAAAAAAGAGTGATAAGTGCTTGTGTTATAGTACTACGAAGTATTATTATCTTACATTGAGCATTACTTTTCTCATATTTAATCACTAATTAGTGTGTAGTTTGTGTTCTTTTGTGCATTGAAGGGTTGTGGAGAAGATTTAGAGAAAAAGAAGCAAGAATAGGTTATGTTCGCCATTGTTGAGGAGTTCTCGGACCAAGCAAAGAACAAGGCACGAATATAGACTTGTGGGTGTGTGCCAACCTCCATTGGAGGGGCACAAGGGCAGTCACACTCACAAAAGTCTATAACTCGTGTAGCATTGGAGAACTTTGCCAATGAAGAGAAACGAAGTAATCGACATAATCTAACATTGATTGTGTGCCTAATTCAACTGCCTCATTGAAGAACGATGAATTCGGGAGCATTTTCGGCGAGACTGTAGCTTGGGCAGTGCAGCAAACACTGTAGCAAGCTACTGTTCATTCTCTGTCGAAAAACAGAAATCCAGCAAAAACACTGTAGCAAAATCACCGTAGCAAGTTACTGTTCACGGTTTGCCGAAAATAAAAAAACAGAATTTCCACACGGTCGTGTGGAATTAACACACGGGCATATGGAATTTCTGCAGGCCGTATAGAAAATCCACAGGGGCGTGTGGAACTCCGATTTTATCCCGATTTCTGCCTATAAATAGCCCGTTTTCAGATGTATTTGAGGACCCTTGCTTGTTATCTCTTGCCTATCTTTTGGGGGGCCTTTGGCTAGGGTTTGAAGAGGTTCTTGGAGGTCTTTGGAGGCGATTATAGGGCATCGGTATCGACATCTATTGGAAGATAGCTATTGGGGGAGCTTTCATCGGCATCAATTCGGCGAGGTGTGCCCTAGGCTTGACAAGGGATTCGTTGGAGAAGACATGCGGCTCCAGAAGACCATCGATACGATCTACAAGGGGGTTTTCTTTATGGTTTTTATGCATATGTTCTTAATCTCCTTATTTATTTTGTATTGCTCCATGGAGATCTAAACCCTAGTGGGTATTCGGACATGTAAACCCTAGGATGATATTGTTTCTATGACTTTTATTATGCTTTATTTATTGATGAATTTAATTGAGTTTCAATTTTAATTATCTTGTGCTATTATTTTCCCTTAGCCGTGATACGAAGGTTGAGAGCAATCTAGGTTATCCTTTGGAGGTGTGACAACTCCTATAGGGCTAGACTCCTTAAGATTGAAGAGGGTTGAGAGGGAGAGTTGTGAGGTAGCGATGTACCCCTTTCCCCTCCGGTGTGATTTCTCCCTACCTCCGTTTCCTTGGTTAATTAGCGGTCGAGATAGAGTGTTAGGCTTAATCTAGACTAGGGTTCTTCCACCTGGACCAAAGGGTTAGAACTACATATAGGAACAGGTTTTATCACTAGGAATCTCTAGAGCCTAAAGCAATCCCACGTAGTGTTAGGCTTAGGAAGATAGACTCCCCTGGGGCTTAGTTAACAGGTTAACGAGAGTCAAGGGTCATAGTGAATCCTAATGCCGGGACATAATGTTGGGGTTAGTCACGGTTGACCTTAGGTTTGGGACCGTGTGTTTAAGGGTCAATAGGCATCAACTGTAGAGCATAATACAAGTTTTGCACTAGAAGCATTAGTCCTAGTGAGAGCTTTGCCCGGGTACCCCATCGTTATATCGATTACCTCTCCTACCCTCATTATTCTTCTTGTACTCTTTTATTTTCTTTTACATCTATACATATATACTTTTCTCATCATCGATTCCCATCATAGCTAAATAGCGATTAACACTTGTTTCTGAACACTATTCCCTGTGGATACGAGTACCCACTCACCACGGTATTTTATTACTTCAACAACCCGTGCACTTGCAGGGTACACGTAAGGGGTCGTGTCAGAGAGGAAATGCCTCAATCATGTAATCAAGCATGCAAAGTATTTGATAATTGGGGGATCGACTTCATGGGACCATTTCCTAGCTCCCACGGCAATAAATATATCCTAGTGGTAGTGGACTATGTCTCCAAATGGGTGGAAGCACAGGCCATCGCGTCGTGTGATATACGAGTTGTTGTAAAATTTCTAAAAAAATTGTTTTCCAGGTTTGGTGCACCCAGGACAATCATTAGTGACAGGGGCACTCATTTCTGCAACTCTCAGTTTGAGAAGGTTTTGAAATGATACGGTGTGTCTCACAGAATCTCAACTGCTTATCACCCGCAAACCATGTGGTCAAGTGGATGTATCAAATAGGGAATTAAAGCGCATTCCTGAGAAAACAGTTAGCCATCATAGGAGGGATTGGGCCGACCAGCTTGATGATGCACTCTGGGCATATAGGACAGTATACAAGATGCCTATTGGGACAACACCCTATCGATTGGTCTATGGAAAAAACGTGTCACTTGCCGGTTGAACTAGAGCACAAGGCTTATTGGGCCATAAGGAAACTCAATTTTGATCCCCATTTGTGTGGTTGTAAGCGGAAACTCCAATTAAATGAGTTAGAGGAATGGCGATCCTTGGCGTATGACACATCGATAAGATATAAGGAGAGGATGAAGGAATATCATGACTGGCATATTAAACGAGCCAAGTGTTTCCAGCCCGGGGACCAAGTATTACTATTCAATGCAAGATTAAAATTATTCCCCGGGAAGTTAAAATCATGATGCATGGCCCCTACACCATCACTCAAGTGTTTCCTCATGGCGCCGTCGAGATATCTCATTCACAAATGGGAACCTTTAAAGTCAATAGTCACCGGTTGAAGCATTATTTCTCGGGGAATAACGTTTCACACAAGGTTGGAGTTAATTCAACTTCCTTTGATCCACCACGATGACGAGGTAAAAGACGTCGAGCTAAAGACGTTAAACAAGCGCTAATTGGGAGGCAACCCAAGCATTTAAATTCCTTGCAAGTTTGTTTTCATATTTTTAGTTTGTATGTTTGTGTGTTTTCATTTTTTTTTTTTGTGCTTGGTGCTTGTTGTTCTTTAGATTTCAAGTGTCATTGTGGGTATTTAGCTATCTTTCTTAATTTTTTTGATCATGATCTTCATTGGTTGTCATGAGTTCTTTAATTTTTGATTCATTGTGACGCATCAAATTTCATGTTCTTAATGGTTGTTAGTGATTTCGGCTTTGTTTTTCATGAGTTTTTTGGATGTTTGGATGAGTCTTTGATGTGAAATCTGGAAAACGGTCGTTTCTTGACCGCATGCATGCCCATATACCATTCCAGAAACTTATACGGCCATGCATGCGCTCGCATGAGTGCTCGTGATGCCCAACCCGAGAGTCATGCTGGCATACATGCGCCCGCATGCCCCCCCGGGATGGACAACCGGAGACTCATGCGGCCAACCATGCGGGCGCATGGATGGCCGCATGGTTGGCCGAGACACTTAACCCTTCTCTTCACTCCATGTTTTCACTATTCACTCACTTACTCATCTTCTTCTTCCCCTCTCCTCTTCATTTCTCCATCATTTTTCTTCATTCTTCTTGAACTAAAAAGCTCTCCTCATCCTAGAAAACAAGTTTTTGGAATATCTTTGAGGTTTTATCAAGTTTTTGGCCGGATTTCACTTCATCCTCATTTGGGTGCCCTAGCTTGAGGTAAACTGTCTAACTCTCCATTTCTAGGGGTTTTCTTTGTATTTTTGGGCTGAAATTCTTTGGAATGTTGTTGTGAATGCTTCTTGTAAATGTTTGCCTTGAATTTGAAGCTTTATAAACTTGGTTTGCTACTTTTCAAGGAGAGACTCTTGCCAAATTTTCCCGGATTTACTGTAGCAATACTTAGATTTCAGCCCATTAACTTCATTGAGCATTCTTTTCACATGTTTTTGGTTGAATGGAGCTTGTACGGTCTTGTAGGGATGCCGACCAAGCATGTGGCTTCAAAACGAGCCCGGAGGAGCTCTCCACCACCCATTTTTGAGCCAAGATTCACTAATGATTCCCACAAGACGCGTTTCGCCCTACTGTCAAGGAAAGGTTTTGGTCTGGTCCGAAAAATTGATTGGGAAAATTTGAAGATGTTGGGTCTAGATGATACTGTCCGGGAGTACATTTCGCAAGGTGGTTGGGACAAAGTTTTTGAGATCGAAGAACCCACCTACAAGGAGATAACATTGGAGGTACTTAGTTCGATTGAGGTGACCAATCACCACCCCTTCACCCGACAAGCCGGCCATATATCTTGTAGGGCATTCGGCACAAAGCATAGGATTTCTCAAGACCAGTTGGGTGTTTATCTTGGGCTCTACACTGATGAGGACATCCAAACTTCTGAGTTCAAGAATTTGCCACGAGATTTCCCGCGCCCAGTCACCCATAAATCCTTCTGGAAGTCCATTGCTTGCACGTCATCAAAGAAGGCTTCCACAATGTTGAATCCTGCTCACAGATACATTCAGTCTTTCTTATCTAGAAGTGTGGGTGGTCGATCTGATTCTACCGGGGTAGTTACATGTACTGACTTGCTTATGCTTTACAACATTGTTGAGTACTACCCCATACACCTGGGTTATCTTTTTGCTGAGCTTCTTGCCCACCAGGGGACCTTGATTTGTCTCGGGATGATATTTTCCTGCCCATACATTACACATTTGGTCAGAGGCCTTGGTTTGATTGAGCTCACCCGGGGAATGCAAGTTATGGTGTCCATTGCACCATTTGGATTGCCGACCTTACTTTCTATGGGGTTAGTCACGAGATCAGGGACCACATATCGTCTTAAATGCCCGGTAGGAGGAACTTCACCGGACCCTGGGACCTCGCAGGATTCAGAGGCAGGATTTAACTCCGAGTCGGAGTCTACCCTCGAACCTGAGCCCGATACTGGAGCTAGTACATCTTCTCTTGAGGCAAGGTTCGCAGAGTTTCGCCTCAAGGTCCAGCAGCAGTTGTAGATGCTCGAGAGGAGACAGAGCCGCATTGAGAGCAGCGTTGCTGAGATCCACACATTCCTGCACAGCTCATCTTCATTTGCCGGAACTTCATCCGCCACGACCATGAGCATGGCGTCACCACCTCCACCAGATCATTAGACTCATGACACCGACTTTCAGCCTTTATTTTTCTTTTCATGCTGTTTGTATTTTTGATGACTTGACCGCAAGCGTACGGGTCGCCAAGTAATATCCCTCACGCACGCGCGAGGGGGTCGAATTCCCTGGTGTCCCAAGAGCTGCTATTACTCCCCTCTAGATGACACTGTCTAGTCTACCAAATATAGACTTGAAAGAAGATAAGAAAAATAACAAAAGAGAAAACTATAAACAAGTGGACTAAGGCTCACCACATAAGCATACTAAGGAAGCAAGTAACAATGAAAGTTCGAGGTCCCTGGGCGAGGATCCCCTCGGGACTACTACAGCTAGAAGGATACTCGAATTACACAGGTAAAGGTGGTTAGGACAAGAGATGTCCAAAGGTAGGTCACCCCAATGGTCACGGCGATAACCCCTAATCCGGTACAAGTATTGGAATACAGAATCACTTCCGCCCAAATCCTCGCACGATTGCAATGGGCCTAGGGAAATCCCTAATTAAGGTCAAACACAACATCTAGGCTCAACCCTAGTAGTTGGAGGGGTACAAATACCCGATGGTCAAGGCGTATTCGTACATATATCCCTTCCAAACTTGGTGTGTCTAATACTAAGGCGATGGTCACGCAACCTAGTATAACCTAGAAATCGATACACAGAGTTCTCATGCATACCAATACATCAAAGTGCACCAAGCTTGAACCATAAACCACACAAATACCATACATGTAAATCAAGTATTCATATAAGCAAGTTCATCACAAGGTTCACCGGATTCCCGGTGACCTTGGGAGTCTAGTTCAACATAAATGAGGAAGAAATCCTAAAATACATAACAAGAATGATCAAAACCAAAGGAAACCCCCTTAGTGTTGACTAGATGAAGATGGTGATGGGAACAAGCGGATCGGTGCCGACGAACTCCTAGATGGTCTCCCTTGCGTCTGATCTTCTTCTTCCCTTGATTTGCTCCTTAAAAGTGACTTCTCCAGCACCTTGAAGCCCTTGAAAACCTATATGGTAGTGGAGGAGAATGGTGGCCAAAAGTCCCAAAGAAAAGTGCCCTAATCCCCTTTAAAAACAACTTTCGGGATGCTATGTGGCCTCCCATGCGGCCCCGCATACGGGGAGAGAAAATTCCCGAGAAAATCCCGAAGTTGCGTAAGTTGCTACAGTACCGCTACAGTACAACTACTACAGTACAGTATGCGGCCTCTGCAGTGCCCGCATGGCGGCCCTCATGAACCTCCAGACCAAGCCGTTTCTCCAAGTGTTCGTGCTACAGTGGTTGCTACAGTCGCTTCAGTACACGAAATAAACCAATTTAGACTGAAAACGGGCATCCACACATACAAAAATACTCTATTTATACATACACATACATGAATAATACGTACATTTAGGCGTTTATCAATTTTTCTTGTATGCACTTAGAACTATTTTGATGTATGTTGTACTGCTAAGTTAGTTAGGGTTTCGGCCCTACTAAACTATTTTTTATTTAGTTTGGATTTTGTCTGTTCGCTTCTCCTCATTTATTTTTCGAGTTCTGATGCATTTCCTATTATTTTCAGGATTGATCAATGAGGATGCTTCACACTTCTTGGCCTAGTGACTTACCCCTATCCGTGTTCACTTGGGATTCACTTCATCAACTAAATGGGGAAGTCTCTTTGCTCCATCTCCTTATTTTTACTGCATACCTATCATGTACATTAGGGACAATATACGATTTTAGGTGTGCGGATGGAGTGCTTTGCCCTTATTGCATGCTTGTTTTACCTATGATAGCAATGACACTAAGTTTAGGACTTCCTAGCATTAAGGATTGACAGTTGTGAGTTGTATTTCATTCTTGTGCCTAAATGATGGCTTGCTTTATCTTTAGTGCACCGACATATTTTTGCAAATTTACTCCCACCTTATGCACTCCAAATAACCCATTACAATGTTTTTGGCATTAAATTGTTAAAATCTACTTTCAATGCCTTTTCAAGAGCTTTTGAGGTCCTTTGCTGTTTTCTTTGGCCTCAAGTGAGATGGTTTAACAGGTTTTTTTACCAAGGGATACGAGATACAAAAAAAAAGTGGAGTCTGTGATAGTATTCCTCTGCTAGTATAGCACGAATGTGTCTATGTAGACTGTAATTGAGTAGGATGGGTGGCTCTTGTGCCTGGCTAGCATGTGCATCCATCTGAAAGATATTTGTGCAGTCTATGTTAGTCTGACTCGGAAAAAAAACAGAAAAAAAGGGTAAAGTAAAACTATGTATATATGTAAGTAAAGAATAAAGTATCTTGTTTGTATCCCTTGGAGCCTATTGCACAGCAACTTGAGAGCCAAAGTCTTATTCAGGACCTAAAGTACTATTAACTGGGTATTGAGGATGTCTTTAATAGATTAATGCTGACTTCATTGTGTGTGGAGTAATGGGACACCTTTGGGTGATCCGTGGTTTGGAGGTTGAAGTTGGAAGTCAGCACACACTCACTAGTGTACTTTAGGTGAAACAGGACTATCCTTACCCAGTTGCCAATAGAACAACTCATTATCTGTCTTTCCTTCTACTATGCTTGTGGGGTCCTCTACTGTTGAGCTTGAGGTTGTAAAGTTAGTCGTTTATTTTCTTACCCCTGTTCTTCATGTTTGTTTGCTTGGGGACAAGCAAACGCTCTCAAGTGTGGAGATGTTTGATAAACGCCTAACTGTACGTATTATTTATGTATGTTCGCATATTAATCGAGTATTTTTATATGTGTGGATGACCGTTTTCGATCTAAATTGGTTTATCTCATGTTACAGGTACAGAAGTTATCGTGGGGAGCTCGTCAATGAGAATTTTAGAAGAAATCGGCAGGAAAAGACCATTTTGGAGCCTGGTACTGTAGCAGCACTATAGCACGAGGACTTGGAGAAACGACTAAGTTTCGAGGTTCGTGGGGGCACTCATACGGGCGCATTACTGACCACATACAGCCCTGCAGCAGTAGTCCTATAGCAGGGGTACTGTAGCATTTTATTGTAACACTCCACCGCAGCAACTTACACAAATTTCGGGCCATTACAGTGCCCGTATGCTGACCGCATGCCAGGCCACATGGCATCCCGAGAATGACTTTTTAAGGGCTTGAAGTTCATTTTCTTGGGGGGAGGAAGCCCTAGCTCTTATTCTACTTATCACCACCTTCAATTCCAAGCTAGGAGTAGCCGTTGGAGGCCATTTCTGGGGAGAGAACGACGAGGAGAGTGACATACGACGAGATCCACCTTCTTGATCCATACTTGAGAGGAGAATCGACAAGGGAAGCCACCACTTTGGTGGCCTCTTTGGAAGCGTCATTCGACCACTACCTTTTGAGGGGGTGTTCTTCTTATTGTATTTGGTTGTTTCCATGTATTTTCTTGTGTATTTTGTATTCATGAGCAACTAAACCACAAGGTCACCGGATGTAGGTGAACCTTGGGGATGAACTTGTGTAGAATGTTTGCTTGATTATTTTTATGTATTTGGGACTTGTTTGTGAACCTTGTTTGGTGTATTTGAATGCTTGGTATGCATGAGAACTCTGTGTATCAATGTTTAGAAAATACTAGGACGCATGACCATTGCCCTAGTATTAGGCTCACCAAGCTTGGTAGGGATACGTGTATGAATACGCCGTGGCCATCGGGTATTTATACCCCTCCAATTGTTAGGGTTGACCTTGATTGTGTCTTGACCATAATTTGAGAAACTTATCATTCCCATTGCAATCGTGTGAGGATTCGAGTGGAAGGAATTTCATACTTGATACTTGTACCAGATTAGGGATAAATTTCCGTGACCATCGTGTTGGTCTAATTTCGGTTTTCTAGGTCCAAACTACCCATTTGCATGCTAGTTAAGGCAACCTTCACACTTTAGTAGCCCCCTTGGGAATCGTAATCCATGACCCTCTCTTTACATTGTTCTTACCCTCCGATTATTGCCTCCGCCTTAGAGCACTTCACTTACATGTTAATTATCTTTTTACTTTTCTTTGCACAACACTTGAATTGATCGGCAAAACAATCATACGAAGAGGAAGTAAGGGTAGATTCTCGGGCCCTTCGGAATACGACCCCCTTGCGCATGCGTGAGGGATATTAGTTGGTGACCTCGTGCACTTGCGTGTTAATCATCACTTCACCAAGCTCCTCGTCAAACCTAGGGCACACCTCGCAGGATCGGTGCCGACGAAAGCTTCCTCAATAGCTATCTTCTGACGGGCTTCGATGTTGATGCCAATGGTGCGCTCTAATCCTCCACAAAGTCCTCTCCAAACCCTAGCTATGCCCCTCCAAAAGATAGGCGAAAATAACTAGAAAAATTCTCCAAAGGGCCTTTAAATAGTACAGAGTCGCTGCTGTAAATCCACTGAAATCGGGATTTCACACGGCTGTGTGGAATTTCCACACCCCTGTGTGAATTTTCTGAATTCTGACGTGTAATGAATAGTAAACTACTACATTAATTGCTACACTAATCTTCTACAGTGGTTGCTATAGTACTAGTGCATCAAATACTCCCAATTTCATAGTTCTTCAATGAGGCCGTTGAATTGGGCACACAATCAATGGTACATCATATCGATTGCTTCATTCTCCTCATTGGTGAAATTCTGCAATGCTACACGAGTTAGACTTATTATGCATGTGACTGCCTTTGTGCCCCTCCAAAGGCATTTGGCACACACCAACAAGTTTAGATTCGTGCCTTGTTCCTTGCTTGGTCCGAGAACTCCCCAACAATGGCGAACATGACCTAACTTTGCTCTTTTCCTCCAAATTGGCTCCATAGCCATACAATGCACAAAAGCACACAAATGCACACCAATTAATGATAAAATCTAATAAAAGTAATGCTCAATGTAAGATAATAACACTTCGCATTACTATAACATGAGCACTTATCAAACTCCCCCACAGTAAAACTTTTGCTTGTCCTCAAGCAAAAATAAAACATTAAAGTACTTGGAAAGAACAACTGAAAATGCTCGGCCTTAGGTTCACCACAAGTATGCAAAGGAAGCATTCTACAAGTAAGGGGAAATCAAAACATTGCATAAAGATATCATTGCTCTAGCTAAAAACTTGAATAAAAAAGACAATAACTCAAAAATGTGTAAGTGTGTGTGAACTCACTCAAGATGACCCAAAAAGTACTCCTTAAACTCTCGTTAAAAGGACTTATTTATATATAAAAGCAGTGAGTTAGTGGCTTCACACAACCTCTAAGGTAGCCTTTTCCTAGGCTACCGCCAAAGGTGGTTTTCACACTTTCAAGGAGGTAGCTCCTTCTACCGGGGTAGTAGCTTTAACGCATCCCATGAGATAAATCTTTCTCTCATTAGGGCATAACTTGTATCCGACTTATTAGAGTAGCTACATATTGATATGTGCCTAAATACATCATGCTTTAGCGATGATGTTCTTGTACTTTCGTGCAACTTTTGTGTATTTTCGATGACATTTTGTGCACTTGATGTTTTTATTTTCATTTTAGGGTTTCGAGGACCAAGTGTGCGAGATTAAACCATATTTGTGTCGTTTCGGGGATGATTGAAGAAGAAACGAAGAGTTGGAGCACCCCGGAAGCCGACGTGCCGCACACGGAGCCGATCTTCTCGGCCATGTGCAGCCACTATGCGGGCCGCACAGTGGCCGCACACCACAGACAAAAGGCTGTGCGGGCACTGTGCGGCCCGCATAGTGCCCGCACACCCTCGGGGTATTTAAGCAGATTTGAGGGCTTTTGAGAGGTATTCTTTTGGGATTCTTGCTCTCTTCCGGCCTTCACTCCACTATACACCACTTTCTTCATCTTTGAAGGGCTTTGGAGGGATTTCCGGTCAAATTTGAAGGAGAGAAGAAGGAGAAGATATAGAGAAGCATCAAATGACTTGCCGGCGCGGATCCGACGAGCTACACCATCAACCCTAGCCTACACCTTTGAGGCAGTTTTTCTTGTTTTTGTTTGATGGAATCTTTGTATGATGAACTCCTCCATTTTGTAATACCAAACTAAACTCCCAAGGCCACCGGGCTCCCGGTGAACCTTGGAAGGAGACTTTGTATGAATGATCTTTATTTGCTTTGAATGATTGAGTTATTCTGGTTGTTTGGTTTTAATTCATCATCTTGTTGTTCATTCTACAATGGATGGTTTCCGTAGAATTGATTTCGAATGATACTTGTTCGGCGGGATGCTAGCTTGTATTAGGTCACTGATGAGTTAACGAGGGTTTCATGTATTAATACACCAGAGGTTCTGGGTGTTAGTAGGCTCCCGTGCGTTTAGTAATTTAGCCAAGAGTGTGCATTAGATTAACCCTAATCAAGACTCCTTGTTCTCATTGACATCGTAGGGGTATCGTCTAGATGGAGGAACCTGTATTGGATTAGGACTACACTACGGAGGCTCCGGGGTAGTCGACATCCGAGTCTAGCTGACCAAAACCAAGCCAACCCTAGCTTTCTGATTCCCATAATCATTCGTATTTAGTCTCCTCCCGGGGGAATCCTCGCCCGAGGCCTTCCCTAATTATTGGATTCTTTGTCTCTAACTTTATTCCGGATTGAGCTTTATTTTATTTGCATTTCTTTACTTGTTTTTATTATTTTAATATTGCTTCAACCTTGTTTCGATCGACTAGAAAGTGACTTCCAAAAGGAAGTAATAGTAGATCTCAGGCCCTAGGTAATATGACCCTCCTTGTGAGGTTATTACTTGACGACCTGTGCACTTGCGGCCGGGGAGTCGCATGCTAGCTCTGTAGCTAGTCGCGCGCTCGCTCATCACATACTTTGTAGGAGGTTGCGCTTTTCCACCCCAAATGCACAAATAAAACTAACAAATATTCACAAGCTCACTATTTTTTTTTTGTATTTCTCAAAATAAAACTAAGAACTCACTTAAACAATGATAAACTAGTCCTTAAAAACTTCAATCTTGAGTTTCCAAAAGATTTCAAGAGTGAGTAGTGCAATATGAGATCATCAAGCCAAAATTCCCCAAAATTCAAGTAGAAACCAGAGCATGATGAGATACAATGTTAAAAATTCTCCTAAACTATAAGAATACAACCGTTGCAACTAAGATGAACCGCCACGGGCTACATGAGCATAAGCAATTAATGCACAAGTAAATGTGTGTGCATTGTGAACTCCCCCCCCACCGCCCACACTAAAGATGTACATTGTCCCCAATTTACGCATGCAAGCACAATAAAAAGTATAACAATAAAAACAATTAATGTGGGAGTGGGCAATTGAAACATTACTCCCCTGAACTCTAAGTGTTGCATTCGATAGAGCTATGTTCATTTAGAGTTGAGTCTCAATGGGTTGTGGAGCACACATAATCCCATGACCGTGACTATGACTATCCCTCTAAATCCAAACATCCAAGACCATTTGCACACATACACAAGGGATTTGGTGTAGCTCAAGAAAAATCAAAATAAAACTCGAGTATATAAAGATAAAGCAATGAAATACAACTTGAGAAAAATAAAAGCAACAGAAAGATAAACTCAGAAAGAGGATCCTTTCTGAGTACTACAAGTCCAAAATATGAATGAAAAGTACAAAATAAAAGGAAATGAAAATAAACTATGATGCCTTAGCATCGGTAACCTGTGCTGGGGCCTTGACACGCCCCTTGTGTGTATATACCGCATGTGCATGGGCTTGTCAAAGTAATAATATTACCCTGGTGGGAGGGTAGTCGAATCCACAGGGAATAGGGATTTTAAGACGCAAGAATTTACTATTTAGCTATACGATGTACGAAGAGTGATAATAGGGTCAATGAGTGAGTGCAAAAGAAATTTTAAAGAAACAAGAAATAAAAGAGAAGTATGGAAGGTAAGAGAGTGCAAGTCAGAGTAAATAGAGAAGGACAATCAATGAGTGAAGTTGGGTACCCGGACGAGCTACCCCTAGGACTTATGCTTCTAGTGCAAGACAATACTATTATACTCTCCTATTGATATAAAATGAGTAGAGGATATCCTCAAACACACAGTCGCAAACCTAAGGTCAACTGTGACTAACCCCAACACTAAGCCCTGACATTAGGTTTTACTACGACCCTTGACTCTTGTTAACCTTTCAACTAAGCCCTAGGGGAGTTCATCTTCCTGAGCCTCACACTATGTGCGATTGCTTTAAGTTCTAGGGTTCCTAGTTATATACCTTGTTCCTATGTATAGTTCTAAATCTTTGGTCTAGGAGAAAAAACCCTAGTCTAAATTAAGCCCCAGCACTAGGATTCACTTCAACCCTTCATTCTGTTGCTCGTGAAACTAAGACCCAGAGGAGTTCATCTCCTAGCACTTCACTTTATCTCGACCGCTAAGAACTCTTGGAATGCGGATGTAGGGAGAATTACACCGGAGGGGAAAAGGGACATTTCGCTACTTCACGACTCACCCTCTCGACCCTCTCCAATCTTAAGTAGTTGATGAGTGCTCGTGTAGTAATGATGCGAAGCATTATTATCTTGCAATAAGCATTAATTTAATCAGATTTTATCACTAAATAGTGTGCATTTGTTTACTTTTGCGCATTGTATGTTTATGGAGCTAATTTGGAGAATAGGAACGAAATTAGATCGTGCTCGCCGTTGTTGGGGAGTTTTCGGACCAAACAAGGACAAGGCACAAGCCCGGACTTGTGAGTGTGTGCCAACCTCCTTTTGGAGGGGCACAAAGGCAGTCACATTCACAACAAGTCCGACTTGTGTAGCTTAGGAGAACTCTACCAAAGAGAAGACTTGAAGCAATCGACACGATCTACCATTGATTGTGTGCCAAATTCAATGGCCTCGGTGAAGAACAACGTATTCGGAAGCATTTCGGCAAGTACTATAGCAGCATTGTACCTTTGCTACTGTAGCAAGTTACTGTGCATTTTCTGCCGAAGATCGGGAGTCCAGAGAGTTCACACGGGCGTGTGGAATTAACACACGGCCGTGTGAAATATTTTCCAGCAAACCAGAGACTTCACACGGGCGTGTGGAAATTCCACACGGCCGTGTGAAGCCCCGATAAGTTCAAAATTAAAGCCGCACTCAGCCTATTTAAAGGCCGATTTGGAGACTTTTTGGGCATCTTTTGACCTATCTTTCTTCTCAACTTCTGGAGGGTGCGGCTAGGGTTTCGGAGAGAATTTTGTGGAGGATTGGAGAGCGCCATCGGCATCGTCACCGACGTTCAACGCCCGCGCAAGACCACGGCCACACCATACACGAGGGGGTTTTCATTGATGTCTTTAGTTTGTGCTTTCTTTCATAAATTTATGAACATGTATAGCTCCATGAGGAGCTAAACCCCTCCTGGGTATTCGGACTTGTAAAACTCTAGGATAATTATGTTTCTATGACAATGTTATTATGCTTTTCCAATTTTGATGAATTAATTCGAGTTTTGATTTTAATTATCTTTTGCTATTGTTTTCTCTTAGCCGTGACACTAAGGATGGAGAACAATCTAGGTTATCGTTTGGAGGTGTGACAACTCCTATAGGATTAGACTACTTACAATTGAAGAGGGTTGAGAGGGAGAGTTGTGAGGTAGCACCGTACCCCTTTCCCTTCCGATGTGATTTCTCCCTACCTCCGATTCCTTGATTTATTAGCGGTCGAAATAAAGTGAAGTGCTAGGTAGACATACTCCGCCAAGGCTTTGGGGTGACGTGAATCCTATGCACTGGGGCTTAATTTAGACTAGGGTTCTTCCACCTGGATCAAAGGGTTAGAACTATTACACATAAGAACAGGTTTTATCACTAGGAGTCCCTAGAACTTAAAGCAATTCCACGTAGTGTTAGGCTTAGGTAGAAATACTCCCCTGGGGCTTAGTTGAGCAATCAACAGAGTGAAGGGTTGACGTGAATCCTATTGCCGAGATATAGTGCTGGGGTTAGTCACGGTTGACCTTAGGTTTGGGACCGTGTGTTTAAGGATTTTCCTCGACTCAATTAACATCAATAGGAAAGTATAATAGCATATTCTTGCACTAGAAGCATAAGTCCTAGAGGTAACTTGTCCGAATACCCTATTTTCATTCATTGCTAGTCTCTCTCTCTTTTACTCTTTACTTTCACTTTTCTTTCTTTCATCTTTCTATTCATTTCCCTTGCTTTTATTCTAATTTCCATAAATCCACTTATCACTCCGATTATTGTTTTCTCATATATCGTAGGACTGGATAGCAATTTCTCGTATTTTTAATCCCTATTCCCTGTGGATTTGACTACCCACTCACTGGGGTAATTTTATTACTTCGACAAGGCCGTGCACTTGCGGTACACACGGAAAAGGTCGTGTCAGTAGTCTAACTCTATTGGAGTTGTCATATCTCCAAAGGATAACCTAGATTGTACTCCACCCTAGCGTTACGGCTAAGGGAAAACTATACCCGATGCAATTAAGATTGGAACTCAATTTTATTCATCAACAACGAAAAGCATAATAGTAATGTCATAGAAACATAATAATCCTAGGGTTTACAAGTCTGAATACCTAAAAGGGGTTTAGCTCCACATAGAGCTATATAAATCCATCAAACTATGAAAGTGAATACAAATTGAAAGCATAGATTAAAACCCCTATGTGTAGAGTGTTGTCGTGGTCTTGTGTGGCCGTTAGACGTCGATATCGATGCCGATGACACGCTGCAAACCTTCACAAAGTCCTCTCCGAAACCCTAGCTGTGCTCCCTAGAAGTTAGGTGAAAAGGCAAGTAAAAAAGATCTAGAAAAAGTGCTGCTACAGTGCTCTTGCCGAAATGCTTCCGAATTCGTTGTTCTTCATTGAGGCCATTGAATTGGGCACACAATCAATGGTAGATCATGCTGATTGCTTCAATTCTCCCTATTGGTGAAGTTCTCTTACGCTACATAAGTTAGACTTATTGTGAATGTGACTGCTTTTGTGGCCCTCTAAAGGAGGTTGGCACACACTCACAAGTCTAGGCTCGTGCCTTATTCCTTGCTCGGTCCGAAAACTCTCCAATAACACCGAACACGATCTAACTTTGCTCATTTTCTCCAAAATAGCGTCACAACCCTACAATGCACAAAAGTACAAAAATGCACACTATTTAGTAATAAAATCTAATGAAAGTAATGCTCATTGTAAGATAATAACACTTCGCATTATTACAACAAGAGAACTTATCAAAACTCGCCCACACTTAAGCTTTTGCTTGTCCTCAAGCAAAAATAAAATGTTGATAAACATCTAAATGTACGTATTTTATACGTATACTTGCGCATGCTTTTCCGTATTTTGTTGATGAGTCGATGCCCTGGCACTGTAGCAACACTGTAGCAGTCTGAAGCACGAAGATTTGAAGAATTTTCTAAGTCTGGAAACCCTTACTGTGAACACACTGTAGCGATGTTACTGTAGCAGTACTGTAGCACCTTATTCAGATTTTCGACCCGTTTTCTGGGCAACCTCACGGCCCGTATATTGACCGTGAGCCAGCCCGTGAGCCATCCCGAGAGGGCTTTAAATCAAGGGTTAAGGCATCATTTGGTCTTGTCTTTGGCCACCTCTTCTCCTCCATCATCTTCTAGGGCATCAAAGCTGCGGGAGAAGGCATTTTTGAGGGGCAAATCGAAGGGAGAAGAAGATCACACACTCAAGGGCGAGCATCTAGGAGCTTGTTGGCGCGGATCCTTCAAGTTCTCATCACCATCTTCTTCTAGTCTTCATCTTTGGGGAGTTGTCATGAGCTTTACCTTGTATTTCTTGTTTTGTTTGCATTCTCCTTTGTTGATGATGAACTAGACTCCCAAGTTCGCCGGGCGTCCGGTGAACCTTGGGATGAACTTGCTTGTTTGGATACTTGATTTATATGTATGGTATTTGTGTGGTTTGTGGTTTACGTTTGGTGTATTTGAATGCTTTGGTATGCATGAGAACTCTGTGTATCAATTTTTAGGTAATACTAAGTTGCATGACCATTGCCCTAGTGTTAGACTCACCAAGCTTAGAAGGGATACATGTACAAATACGCCATGACCATCGGGTATTTTGTACCCCTCCAACCACTAGGGTTGAGCCTAGACATTGTGTTTGACTCTAATTTGAGATTTCCCTAGGCCCTTAGCAATCGTGTGGGGATTTGGGTGGTAGAAATACCGTAGCGGTGGAAAGTCCGTATTCCAATACCCGTACCGGATTAGGGGTCATCACCGTGACCACTATCTTTGGATGTCTCTTGGCCTAACCACCTTTGCCTGTGTGATTCGAGTATCCTTCTAGCTTTAGTAGTCCCGAGGGGATCCTCACCCGCGGCCTCGTTCATTTATTGCTCATTGTTTCCTTAATGTGCTTGTTTGGTGTGCCTTAGATCACTTGTTTATAGTTTTATCTTTTATTAGTTTCCTTATCTTGTTTTAAATCTATATTTGGTAAACTAGACAGTGCCGTCTAGGGGGAAGTAATAGCAGCTCTTGGGACCCCAGGGAATACGACCCCTGTGTCACGCACAGGGTATTACTTGGCGACCCGTGCGCTTGCGGAATAGTCATCAAATGTGAAAGTACTTGGGAAGAACAATTGAAAGTGCTCGGCCTTATGTTCACCAAAAGTATGCAAACGAAGCATTCTACAAGTAAGGGAAAATCAAAGCATTGCATAAGGTTAACATTACTCTAGCTAAAAACTTGAATCAAAGAGGACAACAACTCGAAAATGTGTAAGTGTGTGCGAATTCACTCAAGAGAACCCAAAGAGTACTCCTCAAACTCTTGTTTAAAAGGACTTATTTATGTACATAAAGTATGGAGGTAGTAGCTTCACTCAACCTCCAAGGTAGCCTTTTCCTAGGCAGCCGCGAAAGGTGGCTTTCACATTTTTGAGGAGGTAGCTCTTTCTACCGGGGTAGTAGCTTTCACGCTTCACATGAGATAGCTCTTTATCTCATTAGGGCATAACTTGTATCTGACTTATGAGAGTAGCTACATACTTCATAGGAGGTTGCTCTTTCCACCCCAAATGCAAAGATAAAAGCTAAGCTAATATTCACAAGCTCACAAGTTTTTTTTTAGCAATATAGAACTTAAAAACTTACTAAAGTAATACTAAACTAGTCCTTAAAACTTCAAGTTTGAGTTTCCAAAAGATTTCAAGAGTGAATAGTGAAATAAGAGATAATCGAGCAAAAATTCCATAAAATTCAAGTAAAACTAAAGCATGATAGGATACAATATTAAAAATTCTCCTAAACTCTAAGAATACAATCGTTGCAACTAAGGTGAACCGCACAGGCTACATGAGCATAAACAATTGAACACACAAGGAAATGTGTGTGCAAAGTGAACTCCCCCCACACTTAAGATGTACATTGTCCCCAATGTATGCATGTAAGCACAATAAAAGAATAACAATGAAAAACAATTAGTGTGGAAGTGGGCAATTGAAACATTACTCCCTTGAACTCCAAGTGTTACATTTGACGGAGCTAGGTTCATTGAAAGTTGAATCTCAATGGGTTGTGAAGTACACACGGTCCCATGACCGTGCCTATAACTATTCCTCTGATAAGTGCTTGTGTTATAGTAATACGAAGTATTATTGTCTTACATTGAGCATTACTTTTCTCAGATTTAATCACTAATTAGTGTGTATTTATGTTCTTTCGTCCATTGTAGGGTTGTGGAGAATATTTAAAGAAGAAAGAGCAAGAATGGGTCATGAACACGATTGTTGAGGGAGATCTTGGACCGGTCAAGGAACAAGGCACAAGCTGTAGTCAAAGACATGTGAGTGTGTGCCAAACTCCAATTGGGGTCGACTGAATACGTGATTTGGAGGACACAAAGGCAGTCACACTCACATGTTCCAACTTGTGCAACATTATCAAGAAGCGATGTGATTTACCATTGATTGTGTGTCCAATTCAATGGCCTCGATGAAGAATGATGAATTCGGGAGCATTTCGGCCAAGTACTGTTCACAGTCTACCGAAAATCAGCAAAACAGAATTTCCACACGGGCGTGTGGAAATTCTGCAGGCCATGTGGAAAATCCACAGGGGCTTGTGGAACTCCGATTTCAGTCAAACCTTAGCCTAGAAATAGCCCGTTTTCAAATCTATTTGGGGAACCCCCATCTACCTCTTGCCTATCTTTTGGGGGGCTTTTAGCTAGGGTTTGGAGAAGTTCTTGGAGGTCTTTGGAGCGATTATATGGCATCGGCATCGACATCCATTGGAAGAAAGCTATTGGGGGAGCTTTCGTCGGCATCGATCCGGCGAGGTGTGCCCTAGGTTTGACAAGGGATTCGTTGGAGAAGTCGTGCGGCTCCACAAGACCATCGATACGATCTACAAAGGTGTTTTCTTTATGGTTTTCATGCATATGTTCTTAAATTCTTTATTGACATGGTATTGCTCCATGGAGAGCTAAACCCTAGTGGGTATTCGGACTTGTAAACCCTAGGATGTTTGTGTTTATATAACTTTTATTATGCTTTATTAATTTGATGTTTTCTTATTGAGTTCCAATCTTGCATGCCGATTGTATGAGATTTTCCCTTAGCCGTGACACTAGGGTTGAGAATCTATTAGGTTATCTTTTGAGGATGTGACAACCTCTATAGGATTAGACTACACAAGGTTGGAGAGGATTGAGAGGGTGAGTCAAGAGGTAGCGGAACGTCCCATTTCCTCTCTGGTGTGAATTTCCCTACCTCCATATCCCAAGAGGTAATCGCGATCGAAGTAGAGTGAAGTACTAGGAGATGAACTCCCTTGCGAAGGGTTGAGTGAATCCTAGGACTGGAGCTTAACTTAGATTAGGGTTCTTCCACCTGGACCAAAGTGTTAGAACTATAATTGAGGGATAGGGTCTTTCACATGGAATCCCTAGAACTCCATGCAATTTAACACGGTGCAAGGCACTAGTATGAGGTACTCCCCTGGGCTTAGGTTAAAGGTCATTGAGAGTCAAGGGTCGTAGAGAAGTCTAGACCCAGGTATAGTGTGGGATTAGTCATGGTTAACCTTAGGTTTGGGACCGTGTGCTTAGGAATTTCCACGAATCATTAGACATCTATTAGAGGGTATAATACTAGTCTTGCACTAGAAGCATTAGTCATAGGGGGAGCTTTGTCCGCGTACCTCATCTTTATATCGATTACCTCTCCTACATTTATTGCCCTTTTTACACTCTTTTACTTTCTTATATATATATATATATATATATATATATATATATATCGATTCCATTTATAGCAAAAATAGGGATAACACTTGTTTCTGAACACTATTCCCTGTGGATACGACTACCCACACTGATGACTCGACCCGCAAGTACACGGGGTCGTCAAGTAATACCCCTCCCGCACGCGCGAGGGGGTTGTATTCCCGAGGGCCCGAGAGTCTACCCTTACTTCCTCTTCGTGTGATTGTTTGGCCGATCAAGTTGAGTGTTGTGCAAAAGAAATTAAAAAGATGATTAACATGCAAATAAAATACTCTAAGGAGGAAGCAATAAACAAGGGGTAAAACAATACAAAGAGAGGGTCACGGATGAGGATTACCAAGGGGGCTACTAAAGTGCGGGGTTTGCCTTAACTAGCATGCAAATGGGTAGTTTGGACCGAGAAACCCGAAATTAGACCAACCCGATGGTCACGGAAATTGGTCCCTAATCCGGTACAAGTATCGAATACGGAATTCCTTCCGCTCAAATCCTCACACGATTGCAAAGGGGGCAAAAGGTTTCTCAAGTTAGGGAGAAGACACAATCTAGGTCAACCCTAACAATTGGAGGGGTACAAATACCCGATGGTCACGGCGTATTCATACATGTATCCCTACCAAGCTTGGTGAGCCTAATACTAGGGCAATGGTCATGCTTCCTAGCATTTTCTAAACATTTATACACAGAGTTCTCATGCATACCAAGCATTCAAATACACCAAACAAGGTTCACAAACAAGTCCCAAAATGCATAAATCAAGTCAAGCAAGCATCCTACACAAGTTCACCACCAAGGTTCACCTACATCCGGTGACCTTGGGGTTTAGTTGCCCATGAATACAAAATACACAAGATAATGCATAGAAACAACCAAATACAAAGATAAGAACACCCCCTCAAAAGGTAGAAGCCGAATGATGTTCAAAAGACGCCACCAAGGAGGTGGCTACCCTTGTCGATTCTCCTCTCAACTATGGATCAAGAAGGTGGATCTCGTCATATGTCGCTCTCCTTGTCGTTCTCTCCCCGGAAATAGCCTCCGACGGCAGCTCCTAGCTCTGATTTGAAGGTGGTGGCGAGTATGCTCAAGACCTAGGGCTCCTCCTCTTTCAAAAATAAACTACTTTCCCTTTAAAAACCCAATTCCAATAACTCATGCGGGCTGGCATACGGGCCGACATACGGGCATTATAGCAGCCCGAACTTCATGTAAGTTGCTACAGTGAGTGCTACAGAAAATGATACAGTAATCTGCTACAGGCACCTGCTACAGGCGCTGGATTGCCACTGCTACAGGAGCCGTATACGGCAATTTAGCGCCCGTATGAGTGCCCGTATGAAATTCCAGACTTAGCCGTTTCACCAAAATCTAGTGCTACAGTGCTGCTACAGTGTCCGGGCTCGAAAATGGTCTTTTCTTGTCAAATTCTTCTAAAAATCTCGTTGACGAGCTCCCTGTGGTAACTTCAGTGCCTGTAACACGAAATAAAACAATTTAGACCGAAAACAGGCATCCACTCATATAAAAATACTCGAAGAATATGCGAATATACATAAATGATACGTACAGTTAGGCATTTATCAAACATCCCCACACCTAAGCGTTTGCTTGTCCCCAAGCAAACAGACATGAAGAACAGGGAAACAACAGATAAACGACTAACTGTATGACCTCAAGCTCAACAGTAGAGGACCCCACTAGCACAAACAGAAGGAAAGACAGATAATGAGTTGTTCTGTTGGCAACTGGGTATGGATGGTCCTTTTTCATCTAAAGTGCACTGGTGAGTGTGTGCTTACTTCCAACCTCATTTCCCATACTATTCACTCCACATACAATGAAAACGGCATTAATATGCTAAAGACACCCTCAATACCCAGTTAAAAGTCCTTCGGGTCCTGAATGAACTTTGGCTCTCAAGTGGTAATGCTACAGGTTACAGGGGACACAAACAAGATACTTTATTCTTTACCTACATATATACACACTTTTTTTTTTCACTGAGTCCGACTAACATAGACTGCACAAAAATCGTTCAGACGGATGCACATGCTGGCCGGGCACAAGATCCACCCATCCTACTTGATTATAGCCCACATAGATGCATTCATGTTGTACTAGCAGAGGAATACTATCATAGACTCCATTTTTTTTTTGGTACATATATACAATGTATCTCGTATCCCCTGGTATAAAACATGTTAAACAATCTCCCTTGAGGCCAAAGAACAACACAGAACCTCAAAGGCTCTTAAAAAGGTATTGAAAATAGACTTTAGCAATTTAATGCCAAAAACATTGCAATGGGTTAGTTGGAGTGTATGAGATGGAAGTAAATGTGCAAAAGTTTGTCGGTGCACTAAAGATAAAGCAGGACCTCATGTAGGTATAGTGAAGAAATACAACTCAAAATTGTCGAACCTTCATGCTAGGAAGTCCTAAACTAGGCATCATTGCTATCATCGATATAACAAGCATGCAAATAAAAGTAAAGCACTCCATCCCCACACCTAGAATTGTACATTGTCCCTAATGTACATGAATCAGCAGAACATGGTGATATGTATGCAATAAAAATAAGGAGATGAAGCAAGGAGACTTCCCCAGTTGGTTGATGTAGTGAATCCAAGGTGAATACAAACAGGGGTAAATCACTAGGGCCATGGAGTGTGAAGCATCCTCAACGATTAGTCCTGAAAGCAACAGGAAATGCATCACAACTCAATAAAAAAATAAGGAGAGCAAACAAATAAAATCCAAACTACATAAATAAAAAGAAATAGTTTAGTAGGGCCGAAACCCTAACTAAATGAACGATACAACATACACCAAAGTAAGTCTAAGTGTGCAAAAACAAAATACAAACAACATAAAAAGTAAAAAAATGAAAGTAGGTGTCATGAGTCTAATGGTCCGGTGGAGGTGGTGAGGCCATGCGCGTGGTCGTGGCGGATGAAGTGCCGGCAGATGAAGATGAGCTGCGCAGGAATGTGAGGATCTCAGCAACGCTGCTCTCAATGCAGCTCTGCCCCTTCTCAAGTGACTATAGCTGTTGCTGAACCTCGAGGCGAAACTCCGCGAACCTAGCCTCAAGAGAAGATGTACTAGCTCCAGTGTCGGGCTCAGGTTCGGGAGTAGACTCCGACTCGGAGTCAGATCCTGCCTCAGAATCCTGCGGGGACTCAGGGTCTCGTGATGTTCCCTCTACCGGGCGCTTGAGCTGATATGTGGTCCCTGATCTCACAACCATACCCATAGTAAGTAATGTCGGCAGTCCAAGCGGGGCGACAGTCCCCACAACTCGCATGCCCCGGGTGAGCTCAATCAAACCAAGGCCCCTAATCAGACGTGTAACATATGGGCCGGCAAAAATCATCCCTAGGCGGCTCAAGGTCCCCTGGTGGGTAAAAAAGTCAGTGAGAAGGTAGCCCAGGTGTATGGGGTAATGTTCGATGATGCTGTAGAGCATAAGCAAGTCGATACGAGTAACCACCCCTGTAGAGTTAGCTCGACCGCTCTTACACTCCTGGATAGCAAAGCCTAAATGTACCTGTAAGCGGGCGCCGCCATCATGGAAGCTTTCCTGGATGATGTGCAAGCGATGGACTTCCAGAAGGATCTATAGATGGTTGGGTGCGGGAGATCTCGCGGCAAATTTTTGAACTCCGAAGTGTGAATGTCATCATCCGTGTAGAGTCCAAGATAAAAGGCAAACTTGTCTTGAGACATCTTGTGCTTCTTGCCGAATGCCCTTAATGATACATGGCCAGCCTGCCCGGTGTAGGGGTTGTGGACAATATGCCTCAATCGAGCTAAGGACCTCCAATGTAATATCCTTGTAAGTGGGCTCATCAATCTCAAAAATCTTATCCCAACCACAAAGCGAAATGTACTCTAGGATGGTATGATTAAGGTTCAAAGCCTCCAAAGTCTCCCAATCTATCTTGCATACAATGCCAAACTTCTTCCTCGACAAAAGAGCATAACGGGCCTTGTGGGTTTCGTCGGTGAACCTTTGCTCGTGAGCGGGCGGTGGAGAGCTCCTCCGGGGTAGCTTTGAAGCCACATGCTTGGTCGGCATCCCTACAAGACCATACAAGCTTCATCAAACCAAAAATATATGAGAAGAATACTCAATGGAATCAAGGCGCTAAAATCTTAGTGTTCGGGAAAATTTTTCAAGAGTTTCCTTTTGTAAAAGTACCAACAAATTTTACAAACCTTGAAATTCAACACATACATTCACAAGAAACATTCACAACCACATTCCCAAGAAAATCAGCCCAAAAACACAAAGAAAAGCCCTAGAAATGGAGAGATATGGAGCTTACTTCAATCTAGGGCACCAAAGTGAAAATGAAGTGGAATCCGGCTAAAAACTCGATAAAGCTTTGCAAATCTTCCAAAAACTTGATCTCTAGGTTGAGGAGAGCCTTCTTCTGCAAAAAGAATGAAGGGAAATGATGGAGAAATGAGGAGGAGAAGGAAAGGAAATGATGAGAAGATGAGTGAATAGTGCACAAAACATGGGTTGAAAGGATTTTAAACAAGTCAGCCAACTATACGGGCAAGCATATGCCCGTATGGTTGCCCGTATGAGTTTCGGGAAAAGTTCTACGCAGCCATACGGGTAGGCATACGGGCATATGCTTGCCCGTATGACTTTCTGGAATTTCTATATGCTTAACCATATGCCCGTATGGTGGCCCGTATGACTTTCTGGAATTTTCTATATGCTCAAGAAACGGGCTGATTTCAAGATTTTCATCAAGGGCTCATCCAAACATCCTAAAAACTCATGAAAAACAAAGCCGAAACCACAAACAACCATTCAAAACATGGAATTTGATACAACACAATGAAGTAAAAATTAAAGAACTCATGACAACCATTGAAGATCATGATCAAAAAAATTGAGAAAGATGGCTAAACAACCACAAACACACAACTAAAAAGCAAAGAACAACAAGCACTAACACTTCAAAAATACAAAAAACATGCAAACACACAAACTAGAAATACGAAAATGAACTTGCAAGGAATTTAAATGCTTGGGTTGCCTCCCAAGGAGCGCTTGTTTAACGTCTTTAGCTCGATGTCTCTTACCTTAACATCATGGTGGATCAAAGTGAGTCAAATTACCTCCAACCTTGTGTGAAATGTTGTTACCCGAGAAATTCATATAGAGGCATGAAAAGATCTTGAACTTCGTTTGATTTTCCATGAGTAAGTCATCTACATCCATGGGCGGCGATGATACAACCTTCACAACTTTTGTATGCTTTTTCTTTGTCCCCCTCCACATCTTCTTCAAAGCTTTCTTTTCTTTGTCATGAGGCGGAGGTCGAACCCTCACTTGTGAAACTTGTTGCATTGGTATAGGTGTGGCATCACTTTTTTCAATCTCATCGTCATCTAACTCCCCCAAAATCTCATCCAATGGGTTTAAGGCAAGAACTTCCTACACACAATCGGAAACAATGATATCAGTTATATCGGTATAATACAAACTATTGTCATGATCAAGTGTGTGCCGCATTGCTTCGGGGAGAGTAAAGACAACTTGTTCATCACCAACTCTTAATGTCATCTTTCCGCCCTTGACATCAATCAATGCACCCGAAGTGTTTAGGAACGGCTGACCGAGAATGATGGGGACCTCAACATCATCATCTACATCTAGAATCACAAAATCAACGGGGATGATGAGTTTGTCAACCCTAACAAAGACATCTTCAACAACACCCCTTGGTCTCCGCATAGAACGGTCGGCAAGTTGTAGGGTCATTCGTGTAGGCCTTAAGTCCTCCAATCCTAGTTTCAAAACTAACTTGTACGGCATCACATTAATGCTCGCTCCCGAGTCGGCTAAAGCATTCTCTTGTATTCCTTCACCAAGTACGCACGGGATGATGAAACTGCCGGGATCATTGAGTTTCTTGGGCAACTTCTTTTGAAACAAAGCGGAGTAATTCTGCGATAGTGTCACCGAGTCCACATCTTCTAGTTTTCTTTTGTTCGTGATGAGGTCTTTCATGAACTTGGCATACTTGGGCATTTGTGAAAGGGCTTTCACCAATGGAATATTAATGTGGAGTTGCTTGAATATGTTCAAAAACTTTTTAAATTGAGCATCCTCCTTGTCTTATTTCAATCTTGTCGGGTAAGGCACCACGTGCTTGTACTCGCTCACCTTTGGGACCGGGGAATTTTGGACATCATCACTACATTCCTTCTTGTTCAAATGAGGGTCTTCCCGATCGGCTACCCTATCATTAGAAGCACTTGGACTCGCCTCAGCCCTTGCTTCCAATTGCTTTCCACTCCTCAGTGTAACGGCTTTCAAGTGTTCCCTCAGGTTGCTTTCGGTGTTGCTTGGCAAGCTACCCGAAGGACGATCAGAATGTGCTCGAGCAAGCTGTCACACTTGGTTCTCAAGGGTTTGCATGGATGCTTGAACATTCCTCAACACAGTACCGAAGTCATCCAACCTTTTCTCAATACCTTGAAACCGTGCCTCGGAATTAATCATAAATTTAGCCAAAACATCCTCTGTGGTAAACTTCCTTTCTTGTTGAGGAGGCGCCCGGTACTGACTTCCTTGGGATGGTGGAGCTCTCTGTTGTGCTTGTCCCTGATTCCATGATAAGTTTGGATGGCCCATCCATCCCGAGTTGTAGGTGTTGCCATATTGATTTCCAAACCCTCTAGGTCCACCGCCAACGTAGTCAACATTTTCCACCGGTGCCGAAGGAGCAATGAATATAGGGCATTAAGAAGTAGCATGCCCGGCACCACAAGTGTCACAAGACATCACTGCCTTAGGAGTGGAGCAAGACCCAAGCATCAACTGCTCAACCTTCTGTGCTAATGAACTGACTAGGGCATTGTTGTCTGAGACATTCTTCGTTAAGGCTTCGACCTTAGCAGTCAACGCAGTGTTCTCATTCACCTCATAAAGGCCTGCAGCCTTTGGTGCTTTCTGTCGAGTACTCCAGTGATACTCATTATGAAATTGAAGAAAACAAGGAAATGAAAGTGCAAAAGGAAGAATGGCGAAAATATACAATGATGAAAAACACGAAACAAAATATTGGCCAAATCAACCAACTCTAAGTTTTCCGGATATCTCTCGTGGGTCCTTGGCAACGGCACCAAAAACTTGATGACTCAACCCGCAAGTGCACGGGGTCGTCAAGTAATACCCTCCCGCACGCGCGAGGGGGTCGTATTCCAAAGGGCCCGAGAGTCTACCCTTACTTCCTCTTCGTGTGATTGTTTGGCCGATCAAGTTGAGTGTTGTGCAAAAGAAATTAAAAAATTGATTAACATGCAAATAAAATGCTCTAAGGTGGAAGTAATAAACAAGGGGGTAAAATAATACAAAGAGAGGGTTACGGATGAGGATTACCAAGGGGGCTACTAAAGTGCGGGGTTTGCCTTAACTAGCATGCAAATGGGTAGTTTGGACCGAGAAACCCGAAGTTAGACCAACTCGATGGTCACGGAAATTGGTCCCTAATCCGGTACAAGTATCGAATACGGAATTCCTTCCACTCGAATCCTCACACGATTGCAAAGGGAGCAAAAGGTTTCTCAAGTTAGGGAGAAGACACAATCTAGGTCAACCCTAACAATTGGAGGGGTACAAATACCCGATGGTCACGGCGTATTCATACATGTATCCCTACCAAGCTTGGTAAGCCTAATACTAGGGCAATGGTCATGCTTCCTAGCATTTTCTAAACATTGATACACCGAGTTCTCATGCATACCAAGAATTCAAATACACCAAACAAGGTTCACAAACAAGTCCTAAAATGCATAAATCAAGTCAAGCAAGCATCCTACACAAGTTCACCCCCAAGGTTCACCTACATCCGGTGACCTTGGGGTTTAGTTGCCCATGAATACAAAATACACAAGATAATACATAGAAACAACCAAATACAAAGATAAGAACACCCCCTCAAAAGGTAAAGGCCGAATGATGTTCAAAAGACGCCACCAAGGAGGTGGCTACCCTTGTCGATTCTCCTCTCAACTATGGATCAAGAAGGTGGATCTCATCGTATGTCGCTCTCCTTGTCGTTCTCTCCCCGGAAATGGCCTACGACGGCAGCTCCTAGCTCTGATTTGAAGGTGGTGGCGAGTATGCTCAAGACCTAGGGCTACTCCTCTTTCAAAAATGAACTATTTTCCCTTTAAAAACCCAATTCCAGCAACTCATGCGGGCTGGCATACGGGCTGACATACGGGGACTGTAGCACCCGAACTTCGTGTAAGTTGCTACAGTGAGTGCTACAGAAAATACTACAGTGCCTGCTGTAGTAACGAAGCACGTATTTGGACTTGTGGATGTGTGCCAAAATCCTTTGGAGGGGCACAAAGGCAGTCACATTCACAACAAGTCCAATCCGTGTTACTTAGGAGAATTTCGCGAAAGAAGAAGACCTGAAGCAATCGGCGCGACCTACCGTTGCTTGTGTGCCCAAGTAATGGCCTCGATGAAGAACAATGAACACAGGAGGTGTTTCGGCAAGTTACAATCCTGTTCAGCTGAAGATTAGAGTTCCAAAGAAGTCACACGGGCGTGTGGAAATTCCACACGGCCGTGTGAACCAGTTTCCAGCCAGACAGAGAAGTCACACGGGCGTGTGGAAATTCCACACGACCGTGTGTTTGTGCAATTTCAGCTATCCAGTGAAGACACACGGGCGTGTGGAAATTCCACACGGCCGTGTGAAATTAATTTTTCAGCCGAGACAGAAGCTTCACACGGGCGTGTGGAAATCCCACACGGCCGTGTGAAGCCCCCGATAAGTCTAATTTTAAAGCCACGATTCAACATTATAAAAGGGGATTTTTGCAACCTTTGGAGGCATCTTTCGACCTATCTTTTCCCCAACTTTCTGGAGTGTGGCTAGGGTTTCGGAGAAGATTTCGTGGAGGTTCTAGCGCGTCGTCGGCATCGATTTCGAGGTTCGACGTTTGCACAAGACCACGGCCACACCAATTCGAGGGGGTTTTTCATTGATGTCTATGTTTTATGCTTTATTTCTCACATTGACGAACATGTATAGCTCTATGAGGAGCTAAACCCCTCGTGGGGTATTCGGACTTGTAAACTTTAGGGTTTCTTATGTTTCTTTGACATTGATTATTATGCTTTGCATCGTTGATGAATAAAATTGAGTTTTTAATCTTGATTATCCTTTCATATTGTTTTCCCTTAAACGTGACATTAGGGTTGAGAGCAATCTAGGCTTTCCTTTGGAGGTGTGACAACTCCTACAGGCTTAGACTACTCAAGATTAAAGAGGGTTGAGAGGGAGAGTTGTGAGGTAGCAATGTACCCCTTTCCCCTTCGATGTGATTTCTCCCTACCTCCGATTCCTAGATTTAATAGCGGTCGAAATAGAGTGAAGCAATAGGTAGATAAACTCTCCTAGGGCTTAGTTACGCAAGTAATAGAGTGGAGGGTTGTAGTGAATCCTATTTGCTAGGGCTCAATCTAGACTAGGGTTCTTCCACCTGGACCAAAAGGTTAGAATTACGTATAGGAACAGGTTTAATCACTAGGAATCCCTAGAGCATAATGCAACTCCACATAGTGTGAGGTTTAGGCAGATGGACTCCCCTGGGGCTTAGTCATCTAGGTGATAGAGTGAAGGGTGTTGTGAATCCTAATACCGGGGCATAGTGTTGGAGTTAGTCACGGTTGTCCTTAGGTTTGGGACCGTGAGTCTTAGGATATCCTCGACTCAATTGACATCAATAGGAGAGTATAATATCATAGTCTTGCACTTGAAACATAGACCCTAGAGGTAGCTTGTCCGGATACCCCCCTTTTATTCATTGTTAGTCCTTCTCGATTTTCCTACTTGCACTTCTTTCTTCCATCTCTCTATTTAGTTTATTGCTTTGCATTATTTTCACTCATCAATCTTATTATCGATCTCCGTATTTTGCATAGCTTAATTAGTGAAACCTTATATTCTATCTCCCTATTCCCTGTGGATTCGACTACCTTCTCACCAAAGTAAATTTATTACTTCGACAAACCCGTGCACTTGCGGGATACACGCAAGGGGTCGTGTCAAGTTTTTGGCACCGTTGCCGGGGAATAGGCGTTTTAGATATTTGTTTTTCACTATTTTAGCTATTCACTTCGCATTCTATTTCATATTTTCTTTACCTATCATTGTTCTTATTTTTCTTTTCTTTGTTTTCGGCTCCAGGTTATGACCCGTGGGAACCCTTCAATACTTGTTGAAGGAGACCCAGACATTGGAAGAAGAACACATCGTAAAGGGAAAGAACCTGCACAAGAAGCATCAAATCAAGCCGATATTGAGACAGAAGGGTCAGAGACAATGGCAGAACAGAATGAGCAACAGCGAACGTTGTCCGATTTTGCTAGACCCGCAGTTATGGGGACCCAATCAAGCATCGTGAGGCCCCCAATTACAGCAATGAATTTCGAATTGAAGCCATCGTTCATTCAGATGTTGCAACAGTCCGCACAGTTTAATGGGTTGGCCGATGAAGACCCTAATAGTCACATAGAAAATTTCTTGGAAGTGTGTGACATGTTGAAGATAAATGGAGTGACGGACGATGCAATTCGATTGAGAGCCTTCCCATTTTCATTGAAGGGAAAAGCAAGGCATTGGTTGCACTCATTACCGAGAGCCTCCATTACTACGTGGGAGGAAATGGCCGAGGCATTCTTGGCTAGATACTTTCCACCGGGAAAATCTGCAAGACTCCGGAATGAGATATCATCCTTTGTTCAGATGGAATTGGAGTCTCTATTCGAGACATGGGACAGGTTCAAAGAGCTCCTTCGCAAATGTCCGGAACATGGATTTCCCGAGTGGATGATTATTCACACATTTTACAACGGGTTGAATCCGAGTACAAAGCAACTCTTAGATGCGGCAGCCGGAGGGACTCTTGGAAGCAAGACTCCCGGTGAAGCTAGGCACCTTGTAGAAGAGATGGCTATGAATAGCTATCAATGGAACTCAAGGGATAGAAAGAAGGTTGCCGGACTTCATGAAATTGATGCGGTTACATCCTTGGCGGCACAAGTCGAGTCATTGAGTAAGAAGTTAGACTCCCTAACTTCACCAAGAGTTGCGGCCATAACTACATGTAACGGTTGTGGAGGAGGACATGCTTCAAGTGATTGTCCTATTGCCATAGGAGGTACTAGTGCGGTGGAGCAAGCCGACTTTGTTGGAAACACGTATAGAGGACAAGGCCAAGGCAACCCGTATAGTGGTACATACAATCCGGGATGGAAGAACCATCCGAACTTCTCTTGGAGCAATCAAGGACAGTCACAACAGAACAAAAATAGTGCACCACCGGGATTACCAAGTCAACAAGCTCCGAATTTAGAAAGCCGAGTGACAGGGTTGGAGGGAAAGATGACTGACCTAGAGAGAGCCCTCACACGGTTCGTTTCCTCTTCGGATGCAAGGTTCCAATCGGTGGAAGCTACTCTTCGCAATCACACCGCCTCCCTACACAACTTGGAGAACCAAGTAAGGCAAATTACGAAGACTTTGGTTGAGAGACCTCAAGGTAGTTTGCCTAGCAATACGGAGACCAACCCAAGAGAACAACTAAAGGCAATTACCTTGAGAAGTGGTAAGGAGGTTGAGGGGCATCTCCCTCTTGAGAAGACTAAAGACTCACCCGAAGTTGTGGGAGTAGAGGATGGAGCACCAAAGGAGAAAGAGGTGGCACCCCCACCTTACAAGCCGAGAATTCCCTATCCTTTATGATTGAAGAATGACCAAGACAATGAGCAATACAAGAAATTTCTGGGTGTCTTCAAGCAATTGCACATCAACATCCCATTCGCGGAAGCATTAGCCCAAATGCCCAAGTACGCGAAGTTCTTAAAAGACCTCTTGACCAATAAGAGGAAGTTAGAGGAAAGTGCATCCGTCATCCTCGATGCAAACTGTTCGGCAGTGCTACAGAAGAATATGCCAAGCAAGAGGAAGGACCCCGGAAGTTTTATCATACCGTGCAATATTGGTGATATGGGTGAGGAGATGGCACTAGCCGACTCGGGGGCAAGCATCAATGTCATGCCCTACACGTTCTTCCAAAAGCTAGGCTTGGGCGAGCCTAGACCTACCCGGATGACACTTCAGCTTGTGGATAGATCGGTGAGGCATCCGAGGGGTATTGTTGAAGATGTGTTGGTGAAAGTGGATAAGTACATTTTCCCGGTCGACTTTGTAGTGCTCGATGTAGACGAGGATGTCGAGGTGCCGCTGATCCTTGGGAGGCCGTTCTTGCGCACTTCCAAGGCTTTGATAGACATGGACGGTGGAGAGCTCACACTGAGGGTTGGAGACGACAAGCTCACTTACCGCCTCGCCGAAGCCATGCGACATTCTCTTGATTTTGATGATGCTCTATATTATCTTGATGTCACTGATGATTGCATTGATGAATATATGCAGGATATGTTTAACCCGGATCCATATGAAGGGTGGCCGGACCAAGACATGGAGACTGAAGAGGAAGAAGTGCTCGCGCTTGGTTCAGTTAAAACAGACATCAAGAAGGAGAAGGAGTTTAGGAAAAAAATCCTTCGGAGATTGAAGAGGTCGAGACGTCACCACAAAAAGAACCCTAACAAGAAAGGGGATGAGCATTCACGGAGTAAGGGTGTTTCACCCGTGTGCGGTAACAAACTCGATAACTCTCCCTCTACCTTGCAACGATTATGCAATGCTTGTTTTCAAATTGTAGGGAAGAGGGCAAACTCCATTCATGAACCTCCGTAAGGTAAGACAGGTACGTCAAGCTAAGTGACGTTAAACAAGCGCTTCTTGGGAGGCAACCCAAGCATTTTATAGTTTTCTAGTACTTAGTTTAGGTTCGGATTGAATAAAAGTCTTAGCAATGGTGTCCCAATTTTCATGTGCATATGCTGAGTTTTCATGTGGACTTTCGATTATTTACGTGTGCCTTAACGTTAATTGACGAAGTTTGAGTCGGCTGAGTGTGTTTTCTGTAGTTTCTGGTCGTATTTTTATGTTGTACACAGGTTCTAAGTGTTCTAAAATCGTTTCTGAAATTTTCTGAAGAGCCTGTAAAATTTTTCTAAGTAAACCAGAGAAAACACACGCCCGTGTGGAATTTCCCCACGGCCGTGTGTCACCATTCAGAACTCAACCAGAGAGGGCACAAGGGCGTGAACTTGCCCCTGTGAACACCCTCAGAAGGGGCACACGGCCGTGTGTTATTTCCACACGGCCGTGTGGAACCCTGCAGAACTCCAACTCTTTTTTCCCGAAGAGTCCACAGGAGCGTGTGTGTGCCCCTGTGAGTGCTACTGTGTCAAGGCACACGGCCGTGTGGAATTTTCACACGGCCGTGTGACAACTCTGCAGGAATTCCCTTTCATCCCGAGAAACCACAGGGGCGTGTGTGAGCCCCTGTGGGAGAGCTTGTCAAGGCACACGGCCATGTGGATTATTCACACGGCCGTGTGAAACACTTAGGTTTTTCTCGGGCGAGTCAGAGAGGCCACAGGGGCGTGTGGGTACCCCTGTGGCCGGCCTTGTGTTCTTGGCCAGGTTGGGCACACGGCCGTGTGGCTTGGTCACACGGCCGTGTGAATATTTTCAGAGACCGTCTGAACTTTCCCGTGAGCCCACAGGGGCGTGTACCAGCCCCTGTGGATATCCCTGTGAAGGCACACGGCCGTGTGGAATTATCACACGGCCGTGTGGGGTAGTTCAGAGAGTGACCAGAGTGCACACAGGGGCGTGTGTTGGCCCCTGTGAACCCTAATTTCATAGGCACACGGCCGTGTGGATGGTTCACACGGCCGTGTGATTTCCCAGAATTTCAAAAGTCGCGTGTTTCTCATTTAGTTTTCACTTGTGCCTTTGAATGCTTTCACTCTAAACTCTCTTGGACCTTCTCCGTTGCTCTCCTGACTTTCTCTGAGGATTTTTGGGGATCGTATTCGAGTTTTCCGGCCGTATTACTTTGTTTTTCATCTTCACCGCCGGTGAGACCTTCAGTTCCTTTTTCTTCGTCAATTCTTGATTCAATTCGTTCTTTTATACAATTTTGCTTGGTTTGAATGTTTACATTACATACGAGCATGCTTAGAATGAAATTAGAACAAATTTAGATGTAAATTGTGGATTTTTAGCCCCACGGCCGTGATGCTTTGCCCGTCAGAAACTCCACACGGGCGTGTGGAATTAACACACGGCCGTGTGGATTTCTGCAGATTGGTTATTTTGAACTGTTTTTGATTGTTTTCTTTTCCAATCTTACAGGAATGTCTTCTAGACCCAGGAAATCGACAGGGAAGCGTCCCCGTGAGTCCACACCTCCTCCGGCAGAGACAGAGTTCAGTATAACCGAGCATCAGGTTCGGTTCAAGCGTTTATCAGGACTCCGTTTTGGACAGACGAGATATTTGGATTTGAGTATAGTGAGGAATATTCAGGGGGGAGACAGCGTCGCAGATGAGATTGGCGAGCTGCTCTCAGTCGGTAGCTGGGAGAGATTGATGGTTATCAGGGACTCGGTGATCCGACCGCTCACGCTGGAGGTACTATCTTCATTTGAGTTTGATCGAGGGTACGACAGTTTCACCGAGGATATGACTATTCAGTTCAGAGCCCTCGGTCGACATTTCACGCTGAGTATGACCCAGTTCTCGGTGCGGATGGGTCTATATGATGAGGCATACACTGAGACAGAGGAGTACTCATTGCTCCCCACAGATTACCCGGGTACCTTGACACCGCAGCAGGCGTATAGCAGACTTTGTGGTCAGGGTCAGTACGAGCCGAGTGTCTCCAAGGCTTCATGCCTTTCTCGACCTGCCTATAGATGTCTACACGCAGTTATGAGCAGATCTATTAGTGGCAGGGGAGACAGTACTGGTGTTTTGAGTCGCCAGGAGCTTCTCTACTTGTATTCGATGGTGGAGAGTGAGCCACTCCACCTGGGGCACATTGTGGCCGACTACATTCGCCATCAGGGCCAGTACCCCAGGGTAGGAGTTATCTTTGCAGGCCCCTACATCACCAGACTTATCATTGGCCTGGGGCTCAGAAATGGAGTCAGGGGAGCAGAGAAGACGAGTGTACCAGTTCCCCTGGGCACAGATACCTTGAGGATGATGGGTATGATCCGCAAAGGAGGATCAGGGACGTATACCTGGACCATACCCCAGACGGAGCAGACTTAGGGTACACAGGCAGCTTTAGAGCCACCCCCGACGGATACACAGACCGAGGTACTCCCCACCGCGCCGGAGCCACCTCCGGTGCGGATGTTTTCACCGTCTCGAGGCCAGGACAGACTGGAGCGCCTCGAGAGCGCAGTGGGGATCCTACAGACCGAGGTGGCCGAGGTTAGGGCCACACAGATTACACAGCACCAGGAGGTGATGGCGCAGTTCCAGAGCTTGCGACAGATCTTCGAGCAGATTGTCGCCTCCTCCTCCTTCGTGGTCCGACCTCGGGTTTCTCCTCCACCACCTTCTCCCCCGACATCGGCCGATCCACCAGCAGATCCAGAGCCTCCAGCAGCACCAGAGGCCACCACTCAGGACACCGACGCTGAGGCGTCTTAGATTATAGATTATTTTCTTTTATTTGTCATTTCTGTATATCTTTACTTTATTTTGGACTTGTAGTACTCAGAAAAGATTCTCCTTCTGAGTATAGCTTTTATTTTGCTTTTTATTTTTGTCTCGAGTTGTATTCATTGCTTTACATTTTATATACTCGAGTTTTATTGAGCTTTACTGAACCCTCGTTTATGTGTGCGCAGATGGTCTTGGATGTAAGGATTTTGAGGAATAGTCATTCACACGGTCATGGGATCGTGTGTGCTCCATAAACCATTGAGACTCAACTCTCAATGACCTAGCTCCATCAAACGCAACACTTGGAGTTCAGGGGAGTAATGTTTCAATTGCCACTTCCACACTAATTGCTTTTATCTTTTTCACTTATTATTGTGCTTATATGCGTACATTGAGGACAATGTACATCTTAAGTGTGGGGGGGAGTTCACATTGCACACACCTTTACTTGTGCGTTCAATTGTTTATGCTAATGTAGCCTATGGCGGTTCACCTTAGTTGTAACGGTTGTATTCTTATAGTTTAGGAGAATTTTTAACATTGTATCCTATCATGCTCTAGTTTCTACTTGAATTTTAGGAATTTTTTGCTCGATATTCTCATATTGCACAACTTACTCTTGGAATCTTTTGGAAACTCAATCTTGAAGTTTTTAAGGACAAGTTTATCGTCGTTCTTAGTTTTACTTTGGAAAATGCATATATAAGGATTAAAAAAAAAAAAGTGGAAAAATGAAAAGAGAAAAAGAGAAAAAAATATATGAGTTTGTAAATATTAGCTTTGTTTTAATTATGCATTTGGGGTGGCAAGAGCTACCGCCTATGAAGTATGCAGCTACTCTCATAAGTCGGATACAAGTTATGCCCTAATGAGAGAAAGAGCTATCTCATGGGATGCGTGAAAGCTACTACCCCGGTAGAAAGAGCTACCTCCTCGAAAGAGTGAAAGCCACCTTTGGCGGCCGCCTAGGAAAGGGCTACCTTCAAGGATGTGTGAAGCTACTACTTCCACCACTATTTTTTGTTTTTGTATATAAATAAGTCCTTTCTAACCAAAGTTTGAGGAGTACTCGTCGGTTCTCTTGAGTAAGATCGCACACACTAACACATTTTCGAGTTTTCATCCTTTTTGATTCGAGTTTTTAGCTAGAGCATTGATAACCTTATGCAATGTTTTAATTTCCCCTTACTTGTAGAATGCTTCTTTTGCATACTTTTGGTGAACCTAAGGCCAAGCACTTTCAATTGTTCTTCCCAAGTACTTCCACGTTCTATTTTGCTTGAGGACAAGCAAAAGCTTAAGTGTGGGGGGGTTTTGATAAGTGCTTGTGTTATAGTATCGCGAAGCGCTATTATCTTACATTAAGCATACCTTTTATCAGGTTTTATCACTAAATGTGTGCATTTGTGTTCTCTTGTGCATTGAAGGTATTGTGGAGCCTAATTGGAGAAGAAGAATGAAATTAGGTCGCGTTCGCTAATGTTGGGATGTTCTCGGACCAAGCAAGGAACGAAGCACGTATTTGGACTTGTGGATGTGTGCCAACCTCCTTTGGAGGGGCACAAAGGCAGTCACATTCACAACAAGTCCAATCCGTGTTACTTAGGAGAATTTCACGAAAGAAGAAGACTTGAAGCAATCGGCGCGACCTACCGTTGCTTGTGTGCCCAAGTAATGGCCTCGATGAAGAACAATGAACCCAGGAGGTGTTTCGGCAAGTTACAATCCTGTTCAGCTGAAGATTAGAGTTCCAAAGAAGTCACACGGGCGTGTGGAAATTCCACACGGCCGTGTGAACCAGTTTCCAGCCAGACAGAGAAGTCACACGGGCGTGTGGAAATTCCACACGGCCGTGTGTTTGTGCAATTTCAGCTATCCACTGAAGACACATGGGCGTGTGGAAATTCCACACGGCCGTGTGAAATTAATTTTTCAGCCGAGACAGAAGCTTCACACGGGCGTGTGGAAATCCCACACGGCCGTGTGAAGCCCCCGATAAGTCTAATTTTAAAGCCGCGATTCAACATTATAAAAGGGGATTTTTGCAACCTTTGGAGGCATCTTTCGACCTATCTTTTCCCCAACTTTCTGGAGTGTGGCTAGGGTTTCGGAGAGGATTTCGTGGAGGTTATAGCACGTCGTCGGCATCGATTTCGAGGTTCGACGTTTGCACAAGACCACGGCCACACCAATTTGAGGGGGTTTTTCATTGATGTCTATGTTTTATGCTTTATTTCTCACATTGATGAACATGTATAGCTCTATGAGGAGCTAAACCCCTCGTGGGGTATTCGGACTTGTAAACTTTAGGGTTTCTTATGTTTCTTTGACATTGATTATTATGCTTTCCATCGTTGATGAATAAAATTGAGTTTTTAATCTTGATTATCCTTTCATATTGTTTTCCCTTAAACGTGACATTAGGGTTGAGAGCAATCTAGGCATTCCTTTGGAGGTGTGACAACTCCTATAGGATTAGACTACTCAAGATTAAAGAGGGTTGAGAGGGAGAGTTGTGAGGTAGCAATGTACCCCTTTCCCCTTCGATGTGATTTCTCCCTACCTCCGATTCCTTGATTTAATAGCGGTCGAAATAGAGTGAAGCAATAGGTAGATAAACTCTCCTAGGGCTTAGTTACGCAAGTAATAGAGTGGAGGGTTGTAGTAAATCCTATTTGCTAGGGCTCAATCTAGACTAGGGTTCTTCCACCTGGACCAAAGGGTTAGAATTACGTATAGGAACAGGTTTAATCACTAGGAATCCCTAGAGCATAATGCAACTCCACATAGTGTGAGGTTTAGGCAGATGGACTCCCCTGGGGCTTAGTCATCTAGGTGATAGAGTGAAGGGTGTTGTGAATCCTAATACCGGGGCATAGTGTTGGAGTTAGTCACGGTTGTCCTTAGGTTTGGGACCGTGAGTCTTAGGATATCCTCGACTCAATTGACATCAATAGGAGAGTATAATATCATAGTCTTGCACTTGAAACATAGACCCTAGAGGTAGCTTGTCCGGATACCCCCCCCTTTTATTCATTGTTAGTCCTTCTCGATTTTCCTACTTGTACTTCTTTCTTCCATCTCTCTATTTAGTTTATTGCTTTGCATTATTTTCACTCATCAATCTTATTATCGATCTCCGTATTTTGCATAGCTTAATTAGTGAAACCTTATATTCTATCTCCCTATTCCCTGTGGATTCGACTACCTTCTCACCAAGGTAAATTTATTACTTCGACAAACCCGTGCACTTGCGGGATACACGCAAGGGGTCGTGTCAAGTAACCAGCTACAGGAGCCGTATACGGGTAATCCAAAATCTCGTGCTACAGTGCTGCTACAGTATCTGGCTCGAAAATGGTCTTTTCTTGTCAATTTCTTCTAAAAATCTCATTGACGAGCTCCCTGCGGTAACTTCAGTGCTTGTAACACGAAATAAAACAATTTAGACCGAAAACGGGCATTCACTCATATAAAAATACGCGAATATACATAAATGATACGTACAATTAGGCATTTATCACACTCACTAGGGTATTTTATTACTTCGACAACCCGTGCACTTGCGGGATACATGCAAGGAGTCGTGTCAACCTTAAATTCCTTACATCCAAGACCATCTACACACATACACAAGAGGTTCAGTGTAGCTCAAGAAAAATCAAAATAAAGCTCGAGTATATAAAGATATAGAAATGAAATATAACTTAAGACAAATGAAAACAAAATAAAGGATAACCTTAGAAGGAAGATCCTTTCTGAGTGCTACAAGTCCAAAGTATAAAGAAAAGTACAAATGAAGTCGAAATAACAGAAAACAAATATAAAACTATGATGCCTAGGCGTCGATGTCCTGCGGTGGAGCCTCTGGCGCTGTGGCTTGCTCAGCGAGTATTGGTGGATCGGCCTGTGGAGTGGGAGATGGTTGATAAGTGTCTAAATGTATATGTTTTAACATACGTATTTTGTTCACTTAGCATGTATTTTTTTATATGAATGGATGCCCGTTTTATGCTTAATTGAGCATTATTTATGTTGTAGGGCATGGAGGAGCCATGAGGAACACGATAATACGATTTGGGGGAAAAAGGATGAAGAATCAGGGTGCTGGAGTACTGCAGCATACGGGGCCGTATAAGGGGCCGTGAGCATCAAAAGACAGTGGATTTCAACTAGCTCTCACGGCCCCCTATCCACCCCGGGATGCACCCCCACATGAGACAAGTTTTGCCTTATTTTTGCCTATCTATCCACCCCGGGATGGATCTATCCACCCCGGGATCCTGCGGGAGTATATATAGAGGTTTTTAGGGCACACAAAGGGGACTTCTTGGCCGGCATCTAAAAGAAAAGAAACAAAGAAATCTTGAGAGGACGACAATTTGGAGCCAAGGAAGGAGGCAAGAACATCATTTTGAAGGGGAGAAGCTTCACCATCAAGGAGGCAAGGATCCAAGTCAAGGGAAGCGTCATTCGGCATCTCTTGGACGGGGGAAAGCGTCATTCAGCCGGACCTCCACCTCCTCCTTCATCATTTCATCTAGGGATTGTCATTTATGAGCTTTTTAAGAGATTTACTTTGTATTTTCGTTGTTACTTGCTTGATGGCACACTAGACCCCCAAGGCCACCGGATGTTGGTGAACCTTGGGGGGTTTATCATGTATTTTGGATGATCTTTACTTAATTGCAAGCTTGGTTTGGTTTAAGATTTAGTTCATTGTGCTTTATGTCTAGAACTACCATATGGAGAGATCCGTAGTTCTTTCTTGAATTATACACGTAGATGTGACCTACTCACGTGTGTTAAGTCATTAATGAACTAAAAGGGGTTACTTGTATCGGCACACCGAGAAATTGGGTGTCGATAGCCCTCCGAGCTATAAGGATAGACTAGGGTTTAGTGTATCCTTATTTTGGGATCTCCTTGTACTTAATGCAATCGTAGGGATGTTGGTTAGGAAGAGATTCCAACGATATCCGTATAGGATTAGGGCTCAATCGCCGAGAAATTGGGGTTGATCTAATCTTGAGATCCTTCGGTCTAAATCAACCAAGCTACCTTTTATCCTTCATCCATGTATCATGATGACCCCTCAAGGGGATCCACATCCATAGGCCTTTACTCTTCATTGTAGCACTTGCAACCACATTGTATGCTTTCAATTCTATTTAATTATATCGTATTTATTTCTTTGCTTCAGTAGAACATACATCCATGCTTGTGTGGTTAGGTTAGATAATAGGCGATGGAGGAGTAAGAGTAGCTCCTTAGCCCCGTGGAATACGATCCTCGTGCTTTTGTGCGAGGTATTACTTGGCGATCCTGTACACTTGCGGGGAAGCAATCAATGGTGCTGCTGGTGACAGTGGTGGAGTAGAGGCTAGGGGTCTCACCATGAAGGGGGAGGTCATGGCCTGTTCAAGTAACTGACGCAGACTTTGGAACTGGGTCATAACCTACCGGTGCTGTGTCATATGAGTGGCCGTGACCTCGGCCACCTCGGTCTGAAGAACACCCACAATGTGGCTCCTACGCTGTGGGTGGTGACTGTGTCTTTGTCTGCTCTAGAGGTGGCTCTAACATTGGCTGTGAGCCCTCGGCCTGCTCACCCTGTACCTCGCCCAGGTCAGACTGTGGTACGATCAACACATGACTCCAGGTCCTCTTCTACGGACCATACCCATCAGCCTTAGGGTCTCTGTGCCCAGGGGAGATGGTACAACAATCTTCTTGGCCCCGCGCACCCCATCTCTGAGTCCCAATCTAATGATCAATCGGGCGATATACAAGCCCACGAATATTACTCCAATCCTGGGATACTGGCCCTGGTGGCGTATGTACTCGGCAATAATGTGCGCAAGCTGGAGTGGCTCGCTATCTACCATAGAATATAGGTACAAGAGCTCCTAGAGGCTCAGGACCCTAGAACTATCTCCGCGGCCATTCACTGAGCGGCTAAGAATGGCATGAAGGTATCTGTACGAGGCCCTAGATAAGCATGTAGCCTTGGACACCCTTGGCTCGTACTGTCCCTGGCCACATAGTCTACTATACGTGCGCTGTGGAGTCAGAGTGCCCGGATAATCTTTAGGTAGCAGCGCGTACTCCTTGATAAGTGCTCGTGTTATAGTAATGCGAATCTTTATTATCTTGCAATGAGCATTAATTTAACGAGATTTTATCACTAAAAAGTGTGCATTTGTTAACTTTTGTTCATTGTAGGGTTGTGAAGATAAAGTGAAGGAAAGAAACGAACTTAGATCATGTTCACCATCTTCGGCTGAAATTTAGAATTTCAGAGAATTCACACTGGCGTGTGGAAATTCCACATGACCGTGTGAATTAATTTTTCAGCAAGCCAGAAACTTTGCACGCCCGTGTGGAAATTCCATACGGCCGTGTGAAGTCCCGATAAGTCCGATTTTTAAAGCCGCACTCAACAATATAAAGAGCGATTTGGAGATTTTTAACATATCTTTGGACCTACCTTTCTCCCCAACTTCTGGAGAGTGCGTCTAGGGTTTTGGAGAGGACTTCGTGGAGGTCTACAGCGCGTCATCGGTATCGTCACCGACGTCCGGCGGCCGCACAAAACCACGGCCACAGCATACGCAACGGGGTTTTCATTGATGTCTTTACCTTGTGCTTTCTTTCATATTTTGATGAACATGTATAGCTCCATGAGGAGCTAAACCCCTTGTGTGTATTCGGACTTATAAACTCCAGGGTTATTATGTTTCTTTGACATTGTTATTATTCTTTTCCATTATTGATGAATAAAAATTGAGTTTTGATCTTAATTTCATCTTGTTAATGTTTTCCTTTAGACATGACACTAGGGTTGAGAACAATCTAGGTTGTCCTTTGGAGGTGTGACAACTCCTATAGGATTAGACTACTTAAGATTGAAGAGGGTTGAGAGGGTGAATCGTGAGGTAGCGAAGCGTTCCCTTTCCCCTCGAATGTGGTTTCTCCCTACCTCCGTTTCCTTGATTTCATAGCGGTCGAGATAGAGTATATCTACCAAAGGGTTAGAACTACACATAGGAACAGGTTTTACCACTAGGAGTCCTTAGAACTTAAAGCAATCCCATGTAGTGTGAGGTTTAGGTAGATATACTCCCCTGAGGCTTAGTCATGCCAGCGACAGAGTGAAGGGTTGACATGAATCCTAATTCGAGGGCATAATGTTGGGGTTAGTCACGGTTGTCCTTAGGTTTGGGACCATGTATCTAAGGATTTCCTCAACTTAATTGACATCAATAGGAAAGTATAATAGCATCGTCTTGCACTAGAAGCATAAATCCTAGAGGTAGCTTGTCCGGATAACCTATTTCATCCACTGCCAGTTTCTCTCTATTTTCTTTTACTTGCACTTTTGTATCTTCCATCTTTCTATTCAATTTCTTGTCTTTTATTATAATTGCTTCCATATTCACTCATTGATTCTACTCTTATCTTTCCATACTCCACATAGCTTAAATAGTGAAATCTCATATTTTAACTTCCTATTCCCTGTGGATTCGACTACCCACTCACCGGGGTAAATTTTATTACTTCGACAAACCCGTGCACTTTTGGGGCGTTGTCAAAGTTTTTGGCGCCATTGCCAGGGAATAGGCGTTTTAGATATTTGTTTTTCATAATTTTAGCTATTCACTTCACTTTCTATTTCACACTTTCTTTATCTATTATTATTCTTATTTTTCTTTCCTTTGCTTTGGCTTCAGGTTATGACCCGGGGAACCATTCGATTCTTGTTGAAGGAGATCCGGACATTGGAAGAAGAACACATTGCAAGGGTAAAGAACCTGCGCAAGAAGCTTCTAATCAAGCCGATATTGAGACAGAAGGGTCAGAAACAATGGCAGAACAGAATGAACAGCAGAGGACATTGTCCGATTTTGCTAGATCTACAGTCATTGGGACCCAATCGAGCATTGTGAGGCCCCCAATTACGGCAATGAATTTTGAGTTGAAGCCATTGTTCATTCAGATGTTGCAATAGTCCGCACAATTTAATGGGTTGGCCGATAAAGATCCCAACAGTCATATAGAGAATTTCTTTGAAGTGTGCGACATGTTGAAGATTGATGGAGTGACGGACGACGCGATTCATTTGAGAGCCTTCCCATTTTCAGTAAAGGGAAAAGCAAGACATTGGCTTCATTCATTACCGAGAGCATCCATCACTACATGGGAAGATATGGCCGAGGCATTCTTGGCTAGATACTTTCTACCAGAAAGTCAGCAAGGCTCCAGAATGAGATATCATCCTTTGTGCAAATGGAATTGGAGTCTCTATTCGAGACATGGGATAGGTTCAAGGAGCTCCTTCGCAAGTGCCCGCAATATGGATTTCCCGAGTGGATGATCATTCACACCTTCTATAATGGGTTGAATCCAGTACCAAACAACTTTTAGATGCGACGGCTAGAGGAACTCTAGGAAGCAAGACTTCCGGTGAAGCCCGACACCTTGTAGAGGAGATGGCTATGAATAGCTATTAATGGAACTCAAGGGACAGAGAGAAGGTTGCCGGAATTCCTGATGTTGATGCGGTTACATCTTTGGCGGCACAAGTGGAATCATTGAGTAAGAAGCTAGATGCACTAGCTTCGCCAAGAGTTGCGGCCATCACTACTTGTAACGGTTGTTGGGAAGGACATGCTTCGAGTGATTGTCCTATTGCTATTGGAGGCACTAGTGCGGTAGAGCAGGCTGATTTTGTTGGAAATTCTTATAGATGACAAGGCCAAGGTAACCCGTACAGTGGATCATATAACCCGGGGTGGAAGAACCACACAAATTTCTCTTGGAGCAATTAAGGACAGTCACAATAGAAAAATAGTGCACCACCAGGATTTCAAAGTCAACAAGCTCCGAATCTAGAAAGCCGAGTGACCGGGCTAGAAGGAAAGATGACCGACCTTGATAGAGCACTCACACAGTTTGTTTCTTCATCGGAAGCTAGGTTTCAGTCAGTGGAGGCTACTCTTCGCAATCACACCGCCTCCCTACATAATTTGGAAAATCAAGTGGGGAAAATTGCGAAGACATTGGCAGAAAAGCCTCAAGATAGCTTGCCTAGCAATACAGAGACTAATCCAAGGGAGCAACTAAAGGCAATCACCTTGAGGACTGGGAAAGAGATTGAGTGAAATCTCCCTCTAGAGAAGACAAAAGAAGCACCCGAAGTTGAAGAAGTAGGGGGGAAGCACCAAAGGAGAAAGAGGTGGCACCACCACCCTACAAGCCGAGGATCCCCTACCCCTCACGATTGAAGAATGTCCAAGACAACGAGCAATACAAGAAATTTCTGGGAATCTTCAAACAATTGCACATCAACATACCATTCGCGGAGGCATTGGCCCAAATGCCCAAGTACGCGAAGTTCCTGAAGGACCTCTTGACCAACAAGAGGAAATTGGAGGAGAGTGCATCTGTGATCCTTGATGCAAATTGCTTGAAAGTATTGCAAAAAAACATGCCAAGCAAGAAGAAAGATCCCGGGAGTTTCATAATACCATATAATATCGGCAACTTGGGTGAAGAGATGGCATTGGCCGATTCCGAGGCAAGTATCAACATCATGCCCTACACATTCTTCCAAAAGCTAGGTTTAGGCGAACCTAGACCAACTCGGATGACACTTCAACTTGCGGATCGATCGGTACGGCATCCGAGGGGGATTGTGGAAGATGTGTTAGTGAAGGTAGACAAGTACAGCTTTCCGGTGGACTTTGTTGTGCTTGATGTGGATGAGGATGTCTAAGTACCGCTGATTCTTAGGAGGCCATTCTTGCGCACTTCATAGACATGGACGGTGGAGAGCTCACACTTAGAGTTGGAGATGACAAGCTTACCTATCGCCTCACCGAAGCCATGAGACATTCTCTTGATTTTGAGGACACTCTATATTATCTTGATGCTACTGATGAGTGTATTGATGAATATGTGCAGGAAATGTTACGCCTAGATCCATATGAAGGATGGCCCGACCAAGATGTGGACATCGAAAGAGAAGAAGTACTTTCGCTTGGTCCAGTCAAGACAGACAACAAGATGGAGAGAGAGCGTATGAAAAAGATGTTTCTGAGGATGAAGAGGTCGAAAGGGCGCCACAAGAAGAACTCCAACAAGAAGGGGGATGAGCATTCACGGAGTAAGGGTGTTTCAAGCTTTTGTGTACGGGATCGCCAAGTAATACCCTGTGAGTGCTTTCAGATATGTCAAGCTTCTATTCATGAATGCTTGCTAATAATTGCTTCCCCGCAAGTGTACGGGATCGCCAAGTAATACCCTGTGAGTGACACAGGGGTCGTATTCAACTGGGGCCAAGGAAGTACTATTATTCACCCTTCATCTATTTTCTAGCCTACCATTCAATATGAGTTGATAAGAAATAAAACAAACAAACTAATCTAAACTAATCCTATGGCCTGGTAACTAGCTGATAAGTGCCAAAATACATCATGTTTTAGCTATGATGTTCTTGTACATTCATGCAACTTATGTGTATTTTCGATGAGTTTTTGCGCACTTGATGTTTTATTTTCATTTCAGGGTTTCGAGGACCAAGTGCGCAAGTTTCGACCGTATTCGTGTCATTCCGGGGAAGATTGAAGAAGAAACGAAGAGTTGGAGCACCCTGGAAGCCGACGCGCCGCACACGGACACATTTTCTCGGCCGTGTGCGGCCACTGTGCGGCCCGCACAGTGGCCGCACAAGGGAGACAGAGAGGTGTGCGGCCAGTGTGCGGCCCGCACACTGGCCGCACAGCACAGCCAGAAGGCTGTGCGGGCACTGTGCGGCCCGCACAGTGCCCGCACACCTTCGGGCTATATATGCTTGTTCTGAAGAGTTTTTGAGGGGAATTTGGGTTCTCATCCGGCCTCCACTTGTCCTAGACTTCATTTCACCATTTCTTGAGGGATTTTGGAAGGATTTTCGGCTAGATTCGAAGGAGAGAAGAAGGGGAAGACGTTGAGAAGCTTCATAGGGCTCGCCGGCGCGGATCCGACGAGCTACGCCTTCAACCCTAGTCGACATCTTCGAGGGGGTTTTTCTTGTTTTTATTGGATGGAATTGTTGTATGATGAGCTCCTTAGTTTTGTGATGTTGAACTAAACCTCCCAAGGCCGCCGGGCTCCCGGTGAACCTTGGGAGGAGACTTTGTATGAATGACCTATATTTTGCTTTAAATGAATGTGTTAGTTTGATTGTTTGGTTTTAATTCATCATCATGTTGTTCATTCTACAATGGATGGATTCCGTAGAATTGATTTTGAATGATACTTGTTTGGCGGGATGCTAGCTTGTATTAGGTCCTTTGATGAGTTAAAGAGGGTAACATGTATTAATACACCGGAGGTTCCGGGTGTTAATAGCCTCCCGCGCGATTAGGGTTAATTTAGCCGAGAGCGTGCATTAGATTAACCCTAATCAAGACTCCTTGTTCTCATTGACATCGTAGGGGTATTTTCTGGATAGAGAAACCCGTACTGGATTAGGGCTACACTACGGAGGTTCCGGGGTAGTCGACATCCGAGTCTAGCGGACCGAAACCAAGCCAACCCTAGTTTTATAATTATCTTGGTCATTCGTATTTAGTCTTCTCCCGGGGGAATCCTCGCCCGAGGCCTTCCATAATTATTGGATTCTTCATCTCTATTTTATTCCGGATTGAGTTTTATCTTATTTGCATTTCTTTACTTGTTTTTATTATTTTAATATTGCTTCAACCTTGTTTCGATCGACTAGAAAGTGACTCCCAAAAGGAAGTAATAGTAGATCTCGGGCCCTTGGGAATACGACCCTCCTCGTGAGGTTTATTACTTGACGACCCGTGCACTTGCGGCCGGGGAGTCGCGTGCTAGCTCTGTAGCTAGTCGCGCGCTCGCTCATCAAGTTTTTGGCGCCGTTGCCGGGGAACAACCGAGAATTCTAGGAAAACTTTTGGATCATTGCTCTAGTCATTTCGCTTTCATTTGTAATTATCCATCTTTTATTGTTTTTGTTTTCGTCATTTTTATATATTCACTAATATCTCTTTTATCTTTTGTTTTCTCAGGCGTTCTGTGCATGACTCGTGCAAACCCCACTGGGTTTGTAGAGCCGAACGAAGAAATTGAACGCGTCATACACCAACGGTTGAGAGAAAATCAAGTGGGTTCCTCCTCGGGATCAGTTGCTGCACCTGAATCAGTTCCTATAGCTATGGCCGAAGAGAGAAGAACTTTGTCTGACTATGAGAGGCCACAGTTTACTGGGGGAGGGTTTAGTGTGCAAGCTCCGGCTGCCAGTGCAAGTAATTTTGAATTGGCTAGACCAATCGGCATGATACAGAATTCAGTGCAGTTCGATGGCTTGGCCGATGAGGACCCGAATGAGCACCTATCCCGATTCCTCCAAATGTGCTCAACTTTCAAAGTCAATGGCCTATCTGATGATGCAGCTAGACTCCGTCTTTTCCCATTCAGTTTGCGGGGCGCCGCTTACAGGTGGCTCACATCACTCGCCCCGGGTTCCATAAAGACATGGGAGGAGATGGTAAACAAGTTTATGGGCCGCTATTTTCCTCCAAGCAAGGCTGCTAGATTAAGGCAAGAGATCTCGGCCTTCAGTCAAAGAGATTCCGAAACCCTCTTTGAAGCTCATGAGAGATTTAAAGACCTCTTGAGAAAATGCCCACATCATGGTTTTGAAGCTTGGATGCGAATACAGATACTGTATAATGGCTTGAGCTACCAGAATCGTCAACTCATTGATGCCGCAGCCGGTGGATCCTTGAGTAGCAAATACCCCGAAGATGCCGAAGAATTAATTGAGAACATGGCACGAAATGAATCACATTGGGGTTCAAGGGCAAAACTGACTCAAGCTCGAGGGGTTCATGAAATCGACAGTAAAACCGCTCAAGATGCGAAGCTCGAAGCACTAGCGAAGCAAGTGAGTTTGCTTATGTCCGAAAGAACCGAGCGTTCGAGCACAAGTGTCAAGCAAGTGATGAATTGTGGAACTTGTGGAGGGGGACATGATGTTGCTAGTTGCCCCATTTCAGTCCCCGATGTCACCCCACTCGAACATGTTGACTATGTGAATCAGGGGCAAAAATTTCAAGGAAACCCCTATGGTGGAACATACAACCCCGAGTGGAGAAATCACCCAAATTTCAATTGGGGAAATCAAGGCCAACAAAAATTTACGCAACCACCAGGGTTTCAGGCACAATCATCACAAGCACCTCCAACGGAAAGGAAATTCACTACTGAGGATGTCCTAGCTAAATACATGCAAATCACCGATGCAAGGTTGAACACACTTGAGACAACAGTGAGGAATATGCAAGCTTCAATCCAGGGCATCGAAAAACACTTGGGACAGATCGCGGCATCCATGGCGGAAAGAACACCGGGTAGTCTCCCTAGCAACACTGAGACTAACCCACGAGAACATGTGCAAGCTATCACTTTGACGAGTGGTAGAGAGGTTGAGGTTCGGCCGACTCCTAGGCCAATTGATAACAAGGAAAAGAACGTGGTGAGAGGCATTTCCTCCGTAGGTGGGGATGAAGCTAATGACAGCCATGACAATTCAATTGAACCTCAAAACAAAGAGAAAAAATTGCTAGAGCACCAACCGAAGGTCCCCTATCCGGCAAGACTCAATCGGGACAAGGAGGACACTCAATTCAAAAAATTTTTGGAGATGATCAAGCAACTTCACATCAATCTTCCACTTGTAGAGGCCTTTTCTCAAATGCCAAAATATGCCAAGTTTATGAAGGAGTTGCTTACAAACAGGAAGAAACTTGAAGAAGCATCTACGGTGTCTCTAGGGGAGAGTTGTTCGGCAATTCTCCAAAGCAAATTGCCCGAAAAAATCAAAGACCCGGGTGGTCTAATTGTGGAGTGTCATTTTGGGGACTCGCTTGTAGAGAAAGCCCTTGCCGATTCCGGTGCAAGCATAAATGTTATGCCCTACAAGCTTTTCTTAAAACTGGGCCTTCAAGACTTAGAGCCGACGCGGATCACCATACAACTTGCGGACCGAACTGTTAGACGCCCGCGTGGCATTGTGAGCGATGTGATTGTGAAAGTTGGTGGTCTAGTTTTTCCGGCTGACTTTGTCATTCTTGATGTTGATGATGCTACTGAGGTCCCCATCATACTCGGCCGGCCCTTCCTTGCCACATCCCGTGCCCTGCTGGATATTCAAGACGGGAAAATGACCTTGCGGGCCGGGAATGAAGAAGCCACTTTTAAAATTCCCGAGGCAATGAAACACCCCAAGGAGCTTGATGACACTTCTTATGCACTCGATGATACAGAATTACTAGTTCAAGATTGTGTGCATGAAGTCCTTATGATGACCCCCCTTGATGAATTCTTACAAGATGTTGTTATTGAGGAGGATGAGACACAAAAGAAGGCACAAGAAGACCCTCCTCATATATTTCCGGATAAGTCACAAGGGAGAAGTAAAGGAGAGCGCTCGTGGAAGCGAGCATGGAAAAAAATAACTCCCAAGGTCAACAAAGCAAACAAGAATTCTCATGACGAGGTACACACAGCATGTTTCGTCGACCTAGGTATGCACAACATCGATTCCCTCCTCTCTTTAAATTTGCCGGTTGGATCATCATTTGCATCCATTGGAACTTCAGGTAAAACTTTTTCTTTTAAACCACCATGAGTTGAGAAACTTGAACGTCAGGCTCGTGACGCTAAACAAGCGCTTGTGGGAGGCACCCCATGAATTTTTACAATTCCGTACTTTTCAAATTTCGTATTTTTGGTCATGCTATGTTTGGGGTGTGAGCTCTCCGTTTCATCCGTTCTTGGTATGTTTTTAGTGTGTATGTCCTTGTTTCCTTCCCATCTCGGTGAATTCCCGTTTGTTTTATGTTTATATACATATATCCTTTGTCCGAGATGAGTTTTGTTGCGTTTGTAATGTCGAAGACGTGTTTTAGGGTTGGAGATAGCCGTTTCTGCATTTTTTTTTCAGGGCTTTGTGCGGCTACTGTGCGGCCGCACAGAGGCCGCACACCCCTGGCAGAAGGGTGTGCGGCTGGTGTGCGGCCCGCACACCACCCGCACACTGGCCCCAGTTTTGCTGCTGTAATGCTCTTCTTTCCGGCTTTTCTCCACATTTTCGCGCTTGTTTTGATCATACCACATCCCTCGCATCGTTTCAACGTTAAAAATATTTTCAAAACTCAATTTATTCGCATACCTTCGCGTTGTTTCCACTTCACTCATTTTTCTAAACTCGTGTTCGCGCATTTTAGCGTGTTGCCATGGCTTGATCTTTATTTTTCGAGACGTAGGTCAACTTTCTGATCGAGCCCGTTGGAGGAGACACAGAAGACCTTGAGCGGCTTCATCAGTCCTTTCACTCCGAGAGCTCACTTTCGCTTTCATTCCTTGTTTCTTTTCTTTGTTTTTGTGTGGTTGATGGATGCTTGTAGGTAGACCAAGACGTCCATTTTTCTTCCTCTCCACTTCGCTTGTAGCCATGGTGATGGTCACCCCGAGCTCGTGCCTTGCAAAGCTCATTACCAATTTCTCGGGGAAGTTCATGACACCACCCTCTTTATTTTCCATGCATAAATTTTTCTGTACTGCTGATCAATGTACATTGAGGGCAATGTACTGCTTTAAGTGGGGGGTGGCTATGCATGTCTGATCTTCGTTACTTGTTTCGTGAACTTGTATGAAAATTTTTGATAATTCTTGACTTGTTGCATGATTGTAAACCTAGGATGGCGTACTTAATTGTGATTGTATTATAGCTCGAAATCATGATAAATGCTAAGCTTTTTATGACCCTGCACACTTGAGATTTTCATGTCATTCTAGGCAATTCTCGCACTATTCCCTTAGGTAGAACCCTGGACATCTAGGCGAGGAACCACAGCACTTTCGTGACCCTCTTAGTTGCTAACCCATACTAGTGGTCTCGCGCCTTGACGTGTTAGAATACCTTCTAATAGGGTTTTAAGGACCTTCTTCTTGTTCTTTTTTGCAATACGGTCGAAAAAAAAAAAAAAAAAAAAAAAAAAAAAAAAAAAAAAAAAAAAAAAAAAAAAAAGAGGCAAAGTGAATAAAAACGTGGACAGTGCTCCTCTGTCCTAATAGCGAAGTAACCTGGGGTTCTGGCTCCTAACCAGAGTGTTCCTCTCGCCAAAAGCTATAAGGACATGAGCGCGTTTACATGAATGTGCAAAGCTCCAGGTAATGTGGATTTGCAGTTCATGTTAGTCCCGGAAAAGAAAAAGATAAACATATTGCGTACAGAAAAATAAATTTCGACCGGTTATTGTTCGAAAATAAAAGGAAGGATCCTTACGACTCTACTAGAAGTATTTCTACCACCTCAAGGCCGTATTCCACTAGGTGGCGTGAATTGCTTCAAGAAGTGGTCCTCGGGGTCCTGTCTACCTTGTTTGGACTACAGGACTTCGAACTAGGGGATTTGCACACACACAGCACGACACGGCCAATGAATGCGTGAATCATCTCAAGTGGTCTTTGCTTAATATTTTGAGTTTCACTTTGGCTATGATACTTCCATCTCTGGCCGGAGGTTATGTATTTTGTCACTTATGATTATCTCTGGTTCTCCATGTCCGTTTGCTTGGGGACAAGCAAATGCTTAAGTGGGGGGTATTTGATAAGTGCCAAAATACATCATGTTTTAGCTATGATGTTCTTGTACATTCATGCAACTTATGTGTATTTTCGATGAGTTTTTGCGCACTTGATGTTTTATTTTCATTTCAGGGTTTCGAGGACCAAGTGCGCAAGTTTCGACCGTATTCGTGTCATTCCGGGGAAGATTGAAGAAGAAACGAAGAGTTGGAGCACCCTGGAAGCCGACGCGCCGCACACGGACACATTTTCTCGGCCGTGTGCGGCCACTGTGCGGCCCGCACAGTGGCCGCACAAGGGAGACAGAGAGGTGTGCGGCCAGTGTGCGGCCCGCACACTGGCCGCACAGCACAGCCAGAAGGCTGTGCGGGCACTGTGCGGCCCGCACAGTGCCCGCACACCTTCGGGCTATATATGCTTGTTCTGAAGAGTTTTTGAGGGGAATTTGGGTTCTCATCCGGCCTCCACTTGTCCTAGACTTCATTTCACCATTTCTTGAGGGATTTTGGAAGGATTTTCGGCTAGATTCGAAGGAGAGAAGAAGGGGAAGACGTTGAGAAGCTTCATAGGGCTCGCCGGCGCGGATCCGACGAGCTACGCCTTCAACCCTAGTCGACATCTTCGAGGGGGTTTTTCTTGTTTTTATTGGATGGAATTGTTGTATGATGAGCTCCTTAGTTTTGTGATGTTGAACTAAACCTCCCAAGGCCGCCGGGCTCCCGGTGAACCTTGGGAGGAGACTTTGTATGAATGACCTATATTTTGCTTTAAATGAATGTGTTAGTTTGATTGTTTGGTTTTAATTCATCATCATGTTGTTCATTCTACAATGGATGGATTCCGTAGAATTGATTTTGAATGATACTTGTTTGGCGGGATGCTAGCTTGTATTAGGTCCTTTGATGAGTTAAAGAGGGTAACATGTATTAATACACCGGAGGTTCCGGGTGTTAATAGCCTCCCGCGCGATTAGGGTTAATTTAGCCGAGAGCGTGCATTAGATTAACCCTAATCAAGACTCCTTGTTCTCATTGACATCGTAGGGGTATTTTCTGGATAGAGAAACCCGTACTGGATTAGGGCTACACTACGGAGGTTCCGGGGTAGTCGACATCCGAGTCTAGCGGACCGAAACCAAGCCAACCCTAGTTTTATAATTATCTTGGTCATTCGTATTTAGTCTTCTCCCGGGGGAATCCTCGCCCGAGGCCTTCCATAATTATTGGATTCTTCATCTCTATTTTATTCCGGATTGAGTTTTATCTTATTTGCATTTCTTTACTTGTTTTTATTATTTTAATATTGCTTCAACCTTGTTTCGATCGACTAGAAAGTGACTCCCAAAAGGAAGTAATAGTAGATCTCGGGCCCTTGGGAATACGACCCTCCTCGTGAGGTTTATTACTTGACGACCCGTGCACTTGCGGCCGGGGAGTCGCGTGCTAGCTCTGTAGCTAGTCGCGCGCTCGCTCATCACTAGCACACAGATGTAAATAAACAAAGGAGTATCAAGCACGAGAAGGGAGTGTTTGGATAAGGAATCCACCTAGGGTTGTCGTTAAGGTCCAAACTAGGATGGTTTAAAATGTGTTGATCGCATTTAAGACCTAGAGATCTCATAAATAGGTTAACCCCAATTTCTCGGCGGTTAACCCCGAATCCCATACGAGTGTTAATCGGAATCTCTCCGTATTAACCCACCTATGATCGCAAAGAGTTCAAGGAAATCTCTAATAGGAGTAAACCTACTATCCTTCGGCTTAAACCTAGCAATGGAGGGCTACCGGCATCCAATCTCTCGGTGTGTCGGCACAAGAATCCCCTTTCAATCTCTCCTAGATCTAGTACACGTGAGTAGGTCACGTCTACATGTACAACTCATAAAAGAATCACGGATTTATCCACAAATGTAATTCTAGACATGAAAGCATGAAAGATTGAATCTCAAACAACCATCAAACTAAATTGATAACAACATCCAAAGTTCATACACAAGATTAACCCTAGGGTTCATCCAAATCCAAACACAATGATAAGTTAATCCCTCATGATAAGGGACACTTAAACAACATACATGGAAGAAAGAAACATAAAAGAAGCAATGAAAACTCCCTCTAGGTCTTGATCCCCTTGAATGGATGAAGCTTCAAAGGTTTGTCAATGGTGGCTTAGATCTTCACTCCAACTCCTTCTCCCTTGCTCTTCTCCCTCTTGGTGATGATGTGTGCTTGTTTCATTTGTGTGCCTAAAAGGCCAAGGAAAAGTCTCATTTGTGTGCCCTAAAAACATCTATATATATACCCCCGAAGTATCCCGGGGTGGATAGATTGATCCCGGGGTGGATAGGTAGGCAAATATAAGGCAAATATAAGGCAAAACTTGGTTCATGTGGGGGTGTATCCCGGGGTGGATGGATGGATCCCGGGTGGATAGGAGGCCATGAACCCTAGTACAAAATCACTGTCTTTTGATGCTCACATCCCCTTATACGGCCCTGTATGCTGCACTGTTCATTCTTATACACTTCCATCATTTCCAGCCCAAAACTCCTCAGGTGCAACAACAACTGCTACAGTAAATACGCTACAGTGCTACGACGCTTGAATTTCATCCTTTTTCGCCCAAATTGCATCCTCGTGCTCGTCATGGCTCCCCCGTGTCCTACAACATAAATGATAGTTGATTAAGCAGAAAATGGGCATCAATTCTTAACAAAATACATGCTAAGTGTACAAAATACATATATTAAAACATATACATTTAGACACTTATCAAACATCTCCACACCTAAGCGTTTGCTTGTCCCCAAGCAAACAAATCATGAAAAATAAGGAGACAGATAAGTGGCTAAATGTATTATCTCCGGCTCGAATAAATATAAGATTCTACAAGCAATGAGTAATGATATATAGATGTTGAGTTACAATCAATAAGTACAACAAAAAGATCCTGTCTCACCTCTTATATGTCTGTGCAGTGTAAGTGAATCTTTTATCTCATTTGCCCTTTCTTGGTCTAGCCTACTGACTTCAATCAGTACAGCTCTAGATGCTAATCACTCCACATACAAGAATACTGGGTCTTAAAATGCTAAGTGCTACCTCAATGAACAAGTAAGATCCTTCTAACTCCTGAATTTGAAACTAAATCCCTATTCTTCTCAAAACGTCAAGTAGGGAGTCTAAGTGATCACTAGGGTTTTATTTACATGTATATTCACTTTTTTTGTTGTTTGTTTTTTTTTTGTTTTTTTTGTTTTTCTGTTTTTTTGTTTTATTCTTTTTTTTTTTTGAGTCCGCCTAACATAGACTGCACAAAAATCTTTCTGGAGGGTGCACATGCTTGTTAGGCACAAGAGCCACCCAACTACTCGATTACAGTCTACATAGACTCATTCATGCTTCATTAGCAGAGGAATACTGACATAGACTCATTTTTTTTTCATATTCACCCTAGATCATGTCTTTAGACTACACTACAAGTTACAAAACTAGGACTAGCTCAATAAGGCTTAGAAGTTCTTAAGAGTTCATTGAAGGATAGAACTTAGTCTTCTAAGGCCAAGTACTCAAGGTTGTGTGTTAAGCATACAAGAGAGTTAAAGTAGTCAAGTTGGCTATTCCTAGGGCATCAACAAAAAATTCAGTGCACAAGACAATACTAGAAGTGAAACAGGATTCAATAGAGCACAAAAATGTGTACCTCACATCAATCATTAGTTCATGCTTGAAGAATCTAACAAGAATGAACAAAGCAATCATTGATAACACTAGCATGTAAATATGGCCATAATATATGTAATACACCCATCCCCACACCTAGTGTTGTACATTGCCCTCAATGTACACTAATCATGGATAACATGGCAATATAATCAATAAACATTAGAGGAGGATGAAAATGAACTTCCCCGGTTTATCTTGTGCAACTAGCGATGTGTGACCCGAACATAGAGTACGGCGAGCTATACATGTCAGGTCTAATCTCCATTGAATGCGGAGAAGCTCACCAAATTTCCCTTAATGCCCTACAAGGCAAAAAGGGCACACCATCATTCCACAAAATTAACAAAGGAGAGATGGGAAGTAGTCATGCAAAGACTCAAACAAAACACAAAAAGAACACACAAGCTAGAAACTAAAGTCTAAAACAACAAAACAAAATGTCCATGCTAGTCCTTGTCCATTCACAATCATGATGTCCAATTCCCTCTTATTACAAGTGTTGCTAAGGGATAACAAAGATGAGACAATGTCAGGCACAAATATAAGAAAATCAAGGGTTTTCATGATGGGAGTGTGAAAGAATTCAAGATGTGCTACAGTACCTTCCCAAAAAAATTGCAAGAGCTTCCCTTGTACATGGAGCATAAAATTTTTTACAAAGCTTGTAAATTACTCCAAAAACCCATACAAACAACAAAAAACCAATCTCCCATACATTGATATCCATTCATCTCAAAAAAAAAAAATAAATAAGAGAAAGGGAGAGGAAATATTCATGCTCAAAGCTAGGGTTTAGAGAGAGGTACCTTGGGTGGTCGGTGACGATAACAGCAAAACTCCCACAAATTCATGCAAATTAAGTCCTTGGAAGTATGAGAATCGTGTATAGGAAGAAAAATGAAGAAAAACGGTGAAAGAATGATGGAAAACGGATGAGAAATGAGAGAGTTATGAAGAAAAAATGGTGAAGATATAAGTCCTAGACCCGTGGCATACGGCCGTGAAGGGGGCCGTGAGCCCTAGGCCATTTTCACTGGAAATTTGTCACGGCCCTATATACGGCCGTGAGGGGGGCCGTGAGACACAAGCCAAACTCACTGGAATCGTCTCATGGCCCTCCAAACGGGCCCCTTAGGGCCGTGAGGACCTAGAAGGCTTCAAAAACTCTTCAAATACAACCCAAAACACCCAATGAAGGCCATGAAGTGATTAAGAACACCTCTAACTTGAAAGAAATTCTTAAAAACTCGATGTAATGCATGATATAATAACAAAAACATGATTCTCAAGATGTTTATCAATTAAAACACACAAACAATGATAAGAAGAATGTACAAGGAAAACAAGCATGGACTTATTCAAACAAATAAAAACATGAAAGAAACACAAGCATACACAACAAATACACAAACCACACTCCACTAAAAACATAAAAAGAAGAAAATGAAGAATTTAAGGCTTGGGTTGCCTCCCAAGAAGCGCTTGTTTAACGTCATTAGCTCGATGTACCTCTTTCTTACCTAAGGTGGCTTGAAAACGGTGTGTTCATCCCGGCTAGATGTGGCATAAGAACTACCAAGAAATATGAAACATACCTTCCGGGATGATGAAAATTTGGAGGTCAAGCATGAGTCACCTTTTGGCCTCCATGGAAAAAGCTTGGGCCAGGAGTTGTGCAATTTGAACTTGGGCGGATCCTTGGTTGATTTGAGCATCCTCCCCGCTTCTACTTTGGTCCCTGCTGAATTTCCTTGGAGCTTCCTCAAGATTTGTTTTGGCCTCCAAGGAAATAGATAAGGTTGAAGGCTTTTCAAACTCGGCATAGGTGGGTCCTTGGGTGGTACTTCTCCTCCTACCCACATCTCTGATAAGTGCTCGTGTTATAGTAATGCGAAGTGTTATTATCTTGCAATGAGCATTAATTTAATCAGATTTTATCACTAAAAAGTGTGCAATTGTTTACTTTTGTGCATTGTAGGGTTGTAAAGATAAAATGAAGGAAAGGAACGAAGTTAGGTCGTGTTTAGCGTTGTTGGGAAGATTTTCGGACTAAGCAAGGAGTAAGGCGTGAGCATAGACTTGTGGGTGTGTGCCAACCTCCTTTGGAGGGGCACAAAGGCAGTCACATTCACAATAAGTCTAACTCATGCCAACAAGGAGAACTTCACCAATTAGGCGATTCGAAGCAATCGACACGATCTACTATTGATTGTGTGCCCAATTCAACGGGCTCGATGAAGAACGACGAATCCGGGAGCATTTTCAGCACAATTACTGTAGCAGTGATGTAGCAATTTACTGTAGCAAAAACACTGTAGCAAGTTGCTGTTCACAGTTGGCCGAAAATCAGTTTTCTAGAATTTTCACACGGCCGTGTGAAACCCCGATTTCAGCAAATTTAAAGCCGCGACTCCACATTATAAAAGCCCGATTTAGAGACTTTTTGGGAGAATCTTTGACCTAATTTTCTCCTCAACTTTGGAGAGGGCGGCTAGGGTTTTGGAGAGTACTTCGTGGAGGTTTGGAGCGCGTCATCAGCATCGTCATCGACGTCCGGCGGCCGCACAAGACCACGGCCACACCATACGCAAGGGGGTTTTTCATCTATGTTTTTACTTCTTGTTTTATTATATACATTGATGAACATGTATAGCTCCATGAGGAGCTAAACCCCTTGTGGGTATTCGGACTTGTAAAACTCTAGGGTTATTATGTTTCTTTGACATTGTTATTATGCTTTTCCATTATTGATGAATAAGAATTGAGTTTCGATCTTAATTTTATCTTGCTATTGTTTTCCCTTAGATGTGACACTAGGGTTGAGAGCAATCTAGGTTTTCCTTTGGAGGTGTGACAACTCCTATAGGATTAGACTCTTTAAGATTGAAGAGGGTTGAGAGAAAGAGTTGTGAGGTAGCGATGTACCCCTTTCCCCTCTGGTGTGATTTCTCCCTACCTCCGTTTCCTTGATTTAATAGCGGTCAAGATAGAGTGAAGTGCTAGGTAGATAAACTCCCCTGGGGCTTAGTTACGCGAGTAATGGAGTGAAGGGTTGAAGTGAATCCTATGCACTGGGGCTTAATCTAGACTAGGGTTCTTCCTCCTGGACCAAAGGGTTAGAACTACACATAGGAACAAGTTTAATCACTAGGAGTCCCTAAAACTTAATGCAATCCCACGTAGTGTGAGGTTTAGGTGTACTCCCCTGGGACTTAATCGTGCGAGCGATAGAGTGAAGGGTTGTTGTGAATCCTAATACCGGGGCATAGTGTTGGGGTTAGTCACGGTTGACCTTAGGTTTGGGACCGTGAGTCTAAGGATTTCCTCGACTTAATTAGCATCAATAGGTAGGTATAATAGCATAGTCTTGCACTAGAATCATAGATCCTAGAGATAACTTGTCCGGATACCCCACTTCATTAATTGTTAAATCCTCTTTAATCTCTTTTCTTGCGATTTCTAATCTTTCACCTTTCTCTATTTAATTTCCTGTCTTTAGTATAATTGTTCTCGCAATTCACACACAAATCGATTACTACTTTTCCGTACTTCGCATAGTTCTAATAGTGAAATCTCGTATTCTAACTCCCTATTCCCTGTGGATTCGACTACCCTCTCACCGGGGTAACTTTTATTACTTCGACAAACCCGTGCACTTTCGGGGACCCTGTCAATCTCCTTCTTCAACCAACGTCAATCTTCCTTTGATCACCCATAAAAATCGTTTGGGCCTCCAAGGAAAAAGTTTTGGTTGGGACATGTCTAGAATCGGCATTGGTGGGTCATTGGGTGGCTTCCACCCCCTACCCATATCTTCAGTTGTCCCGAATGATTCTCTTTTGTGTTTAGTGTTTTGAGTCATTTCTATGCTAAGGGCTTGCTCATGTGATGTTGATGCAACTTTTTCTTCCATATTATCAACCAAGACACCAAAGTCCTCATCCACCTCTTCTTGACAATAACCCTTTTCATTTTAATTATTGTTCATAGAATGGGGCTCTTTTGCTCGCTCATGAAATAATTGTTCAACCCGACTTTCTAGCTTGTGAAGAGAGGCTTGTATAGCTAAAAGGGTGGCATCATTGGCCTCAAATCGTGCATTATATTTGGCATCAAGGGCATGAAGTTCAGTGGTGATGGCTTCAAGTTTGGTATCGATGACTTGAAATCTATTTTCAGTGTTTATCATGAATTTTGCCAATACATCCTCAGTAGTAAATCTTTTTACTTGTGGTGCTTGATACTGAGGACCTTGAGGAGGGGAAACTTTTTGTTGTTGTTGCCCTTGATTTCTAGAAAAGTTTGGGTGGTATTTCCACTACGGATTGTAAGTTGGGGCAAATGGATTTCCTTGTGGTCTTGACCCCCCCATATGCTCAACATTCTTGACTTGTGCAACTGAGGAGCTAGCACCTTGCATCTTCCAATTGAATTGTACCTCACACAAAAGAGAATACAAAGAACAAAGTCAAAATGAAAGAGTATAAAATAAAAGTAATATGAACAAGAAGAAAAATATCTACAAAGAGTATAATGTACAAAGAAAAGAAAAAAAAATGGCTAGAGCAATAGACTATAAGCTTTCCTAATATTCCTTGAATGTCCCCGGCAACGGCGCCAAAAACTTGATTGCTTCCCCACAAGTGTACGGGATCGCCAAGTAATACCCTGTGAGTGACACATGGGTCGTATTCCACTGGGGCCAAGGAAGTACTATTACTCACCCTTCATCTATTTTCTAGCCTACCATTCAATATGAGTTGATAAGAAATAAAACAAACAAACTAATCTAAACTAATCCTATGGCCTGGTAACTAGCAGATGGATGTAAATAAACAAAGGAGTATCAAGCACGAGAAGGGAGTGCTTGGATAAGGAATCCACCTAGGGTTGTCATTAAGGTCCAAACTAGGATGGTTTAAAATGTGTTGATGGCATTTAAGACCTAGAGATCTCATAAATAGGTTAACCCCTAATCCCATACGAGTGTTAATCGGAATCTCTCCGTATTAACCCACCTACGATCGGAAAGAGTTCAAGAAAATCTCTAATAGGAGTAAACCTACTATCCTTCGGCTTAAACCTAGCAATGGAGGGCTACCGGCACCCAATCTCTCGGCGTGTCAGCACAAGAATCCCGTTTCAATCTCTCCTAGATCTAGTACACGTGAGTAGGTCACGTCTACATGTACAACTCATAAAAGAATCATGGATTTCTCCACAAATGTAATTCTAGACATGAAAGCATGAAAGATTGAATCTCAAACAACCATCAAACTAAATTAATAACAACATCCAAAGTTCATACACAAGATTAACCCTAGGGTTCATCCACATCCAAACACAATGATAAGTTAATCCCTCATGATAAGGGACACTTAAACAACATACAAGGAAGAAAGAAACATAAAAGAAGCAATGAAAACTCCCTCTAGGTCTTGATCCCCTTGAATGGATGAAGCTTCAAAGGTTTGTCAATGGTGGCTTAGATCTTCAGTCCAACTCCTTCTTCCTTGCTCTTCTCCCTCTTGGTGATGATGTGTGCTTGTTTCCCACTTGGATCCCCGCCGAAAGGTGGCCGGAAAGCCTCAAGATGAAGTGGTGGCGGTGGCCCAAAAGGCCAAGGAAAAGTCTCATTTGTGTGCCCTAAAAACATCTATATATATACCCCCGAAGTATCCCGGGGTGGATAGATTGATCCCGGGGTGGATAGGTAGGAAAATATAAGGCAAAACTTGGCTCATGTGGTGGTGTATCCCGGGGTGGATGGATGGATCCCTGACACGACCTTTTGCGTGTGTACCGCAAGTGCACGGCCTTGTCGAAGTAATAAAATTACCCCGGTGAGTGGGTAGTCGAATCCACAGAGAATAGGGATTTAAAATATGAGAAATTGCTATTCAATCGTGTGATATACGAAAAGAAACAATGATCGGCATGATGAGTGAGTTTATGAAAATTAGAGTAGATGCAAGGCAAGTAAATAGACAGATGAAAGAGAGAAAAGTGCAAGCAATGAGTAAAAAGAGAGACTAGCAATAAGTGAGAATAGGGTATCCGGACAAGTTACCTCTAGGACTTATGCTTCTAGTGCAAGACTATGCTATTATACTTTCCTATTGATGTTAATTGAGTCGAGGAAAATCCTTAAACACACAGTCCCAAATCTAAGGTCAACCGTGACTAACCACCAACACTATGTCCCGGCAATAGGATTCACGTCAACCCTTCACTCTGTTGATTGCTCAACTAAGCCCCAGGGGAGTATTTCTACCTAAGCCTAACACTACGTGGAATTGCTTTGAGCTCTAGGGACTCCTAGTGATAAAACCTGTTCCTATGTGCAGTAGTTCTAACCCTTTGGTCTAGAAGGAAGAACCGTAGTCTAAATTAAGCCCCAGTGCGTAGGATTCACGTCACCCCAAAGCCTTGGGGGAGTATGTCTTCCTAGCACTTTACTCTATTTCGACCGCTAATAAATCAAGGAATCGGAGGTAGGGAGAAATCACATTGGAAGGGAAAGGGGTACGGTGCTACCTCACAACTCTCCCTCTCAACCCTCTTCAATTTTAAGTAGTCTAATCCTATAGGAGTTGTCACACCACCAAAGGATAACCTAGATTGTTCTCAATCCTCAGTGTCACGGCTAAGGGAAAACAATAGCACAAGATATCTAAAATTGAAACTCGAATTTATTCATCAATTAATGGAAAAGCATAATAACAATGTCAAAGAAACATAATTATCCTAGAGTTTTACAAGTCCGAATACCCACGAGGGGTTTAGCTCCTCATGGAGCTATACATGTTCATCATGTATGAAATAAAACACAAACTAAAGACATCAATGAAAACCCCTCGCGTATGGTGTGGCCGTGGTCTTGTGCGGCCGTCGAACGTCAGTGACGATGCCGATGGCGCGCTCCAATCCTCCACAAAGTCCTCTCCGAAACCCTAGCCGCACTCTCCAGAAGTTGGGGAGAAAGATAGGTTCAAAGCTCCACAAAAAGTCTCCAAATCGGGCTTTAAATAGGCTGAGTGCGGCTTTAAATTTGAAGTTATCGGGGCTTCACACAGCCGTGTGGAATTTCCACACACCCGTGTGAAGTTTTTGTCTTTCCTGAAAAATTACTTCACACGGCCGTGTGGAATTTCCACAGGCCCGTGTGAAGTCTCTGGCTTGCTGGGAAATCAATTCACATGGCTGTGTGTTAATTCCACACGCCCGTGTGAGGTCTCTGCTTGCTGGAAAATTAATTCACATGGCCTTGTGTTAATTCCACACGCCCGTGTGAATTCTCTGGAATCTTGATTTTCGGCGGAAGTGCACAGTACTTGCTACAATGATTTTGCTGCAGTAACAAGATACAGTGCTACTGCAGTAACTTTCCAAAATGCTCCTGAATACGTTGTTCTTCATCGAGGCCATTGAATTGGGCACACAATCAATGGTAGATCGTGCCTATTGCTTCAAGTCTCCTTGGTGAAGTTTTCCTAAGCTACACGAGTTGGACTTGTTGTGAATGTGACTGCCTTTGTGCCCCTCCAATGGAGGTTGGCACACACTCACAAGTTTAAGCTCGTGCCTTGTTCCTTGCTTGGTCCGAAAACCTTCCAACAATGGCGAACACGACCTAACTTCGTTCTTCTTTCCCAACTTAGCTCCACGAACCTACAATGCACAAGAATACACAAATGCACACTATTTAGTGATAGAATCTGATAAAAAGTATGTTCATTGTAAGATAATAACGCTTCGCATTACTACGACACAAGCACTTATCAAATCCCCCCACACTTAAGCTTTTGCTTGTCCTCAAGCAAAATAGAACGTGAAAGTACTTGGGAAGAACAATTGAAAGTGTTCGGCCTTAGGTTCACCAAAAGTATGCAAAAGAAGTATTCTACAAGTAAGGGGAAATCAAAACATTACATATGGTTATCGTTGCTCTAGCTAAAAACTTGAATCAAAAAGGATAAAAACTCGAAAACGTGTAAGTGTGTGCGAATTCACTCAAGAGAAGCAACGAGTACTCCTCAAACTCTTGTTACAAGGACTTATTTATATATACTAAGTAAGGAAGTAGTAGCTTCACTCAACCTCTAAGGTAGCCCTTTCCTAGGCGGCCGCCAAAGGTGGCTTTCACACTTTCGAGGAGGTAGCTCTTTCTACCGGAGTGGTAGCTTTCACACTTCCCATGAGATAGCTCTTTCCCTCATTAGGGCATAACTTGTATCCGACTTATGAGAGTAGCTTCATACTTCATAGGAGGTAGCTCTTTCCACCCCAAATGAAAAGCTTAAACTAATATTCACAAGCTAATAGTTTTTTTTTTTTTTTTGCTACATAGAACTTCACAACTTACTAAAGTAATACTAAAGTAGTCCTTAAAACTTCAAGATCGAGTTTTCAAAAGATTTCAAGAGTGAGTAGTGCAAGAAGGTGTAATCGAGCAAAAATCTCCTAAAATTCAAGTGGAACTAGAACAAGATAGAATATAATGTTAAAAATTCTCCTAAACTCTAAGAATACGAATGTTGCAACTAAGGTGAACCGCCATAAGCTACATGAACATGAACAATTGAAAGCACAAGTAAAGGTGTGTGCAATGTGAATCCCCCCCCCCCCCCCCCCCCCCCCCCCTCCCCCACACTTAAGATATACATTGTCCCCAATGTACGCATGCAAGCACTGTAACAATAAAACAATGAAAAACAATTAGTGTGGAAGTGGCAATTGAAACATTACTCCCTTGAACTCCAAGTGTTGCGTTTGATGGAGCTAGGTCATTGAGAGTTGAGTCTCAATGGTTTGTGGAGCACACATGGTCCCATTACCGTGCCAATGACAATTCCTCAATTTCTTTAAATCCAAGACCATCTGCACACATACGCAAGGGTGATAAGTGCCTAAATACATCATGTTTTAGTTGTAATGTTTATATATTTTCATGCAACTTGTGTTAGTTTTCGTTGACATTTTGCGCATTTGATGTTTTATTTTAGTTTCAGGGTTTCGAGGACCAATTGCGCAAGGATGAACCATATTTGACAAGTTTCGGGCATGAAACTAGAGGATTTTCAGGTGCCAAACTGTAGCACCATTATTGTAGCATTTTCACTGTAGTGCAGGTACTGTAGCAGTGTGCGGGCACTGTGCGGCCCCGCACACCACCCGCACAAGGGAGACAGAAGGGTGTGCGGGCTGTGTGCAGCCCGCACACAGCCCGCACACTCACGGGCTGAACTGGTTATTTAAGGGTTTCTAGGGCTGGTTTTTGGGTGTCTTTGGCCACCATCCTCTCCACCTTTCTCCACTAGCACCACCTCCATTCTCCACCATCATCTCCACCATTTTCCTTCACCACCACTGGATTGGACAGGCAATTTGAAGATCAAAACTCAAGGGGAGAAGAAAGGAAGCACTCAAGGAGATCATCACGCAGCTCAACCGCCGCGGATCCGGCGAGCCTTTGTCACCACCTTCTAGCCTACATCTATGGGAGATTCTTATGAGCATTTTCATTGTTTATTTTGTGTTTTCTCTCTTTTGATGTGGAACTAGCCTCCCAAGGCAACCGGGCTCCGGTGAACCTTGGGAGAGGAACTTGTATGGATGATGATACTTATTTATAGATGATTGTTGGCTTGTTTGTTTGATTTCAATCTATTGTTTTAATGTTCAACCTACAATGGATGGATTCCGTAGGTTTTGATTCATGAATTCTATGTGTATGGCGGGATGCTTGCATGTATTAGGTTGCACAATGATTGAAGCGGGATTCAATGTGCCGGTACACCGGAGGTTCCGGGTGCCGGTAGCTCCCAGCGTGGTTAGGGTTGTTTTAGCCGAAAGCGCGCATTATAATAACCCTAATCGAGACTCTCTATTCCCAATGACATCGTAGGGGTATCCTCTGGATAGAGGAACCTGTACTGGATTAGGGCTACACCACGGAGGTTCCGGGGTAGTCGACTCCCGAGTCTAGCGGATCAAACCTAGCCAACTTAGCACTCAATTTCCTATATTCATCCTAACTTGTTCTTCTCCTGAGGGGATCCTCTCCCGAGGCCTCTAGTTTTCATTGCTACTTGTTCTTTATATTGCTTGTATGGTGCGCCTTAGTCCATTTTGTTTATAGCTTTTCTTTTATCTATATTTTCGTATTTGTCTTTTATACAACAACTCTTGAATTGATCGACTAGATAGTGATACCTAGGAGGAAGTAATAGCAGATCTTGGGGCCCTTGGGAATACGACCCTCTTGTGTTCGTACGAGAGGTTATTACTTGACGACCCGTGCACTGGCAGCCGCGGAGCTGCGTGCTCGCTTCTTTAGCGTGTCGCGCGACGACCATCAAAGGATTCAGTATAGCTCAAGAAAAACCAAAATAAAGCTCAAGTATATAAGGATATGATAATGAGATACAACTCAAGACAAAGTAAAGGAAAAATAAAAGCAAATCCAGAAGGAGAGTCCTTTTCGGGAATTGTTAGTGTGAGGAACTAGAAACAAGTCCATCAAGCACAATTGAAGATGCTACTTGCCTCAACATCGATCATTCCACTCATTTGCCCATTTTGTTCTTGTGCACTAAGAAAATTCCGGGAATTGTTTTTGAAGATGTGGGTAGAAAGATAAAACCATCAATAAACCCACCTATGCGGGGCCTGGACAATTCCCAACCAAAAATATTTCCTTGGAGGCCTAAACACATTCTTTGGGCAATCCGAGATTTTCCCATCATGGTTGAGGAAGAAGATGTGGATAGGGTGTTGAAGCCGCCCAAGGACCCACCGGTCCCAAGCTTAGATAGTTCTCAACCAAAGCTCTTTCCTTGGAGACCCAAACAATTTGGTGGGATACACAAAGGAAGAATGGCCGGGAATGAAGAAGAAGCGGAGAGGAGTTTCAAGCTGTCCAAGGATCCGCCTAAGTTCAAATTGCACAATTCCTGGCCCAAGCTTTTTCCTTGGAGGCCGAAAGGTAATTCATCCTTAATCTCCACCTCGGCACCATCCTGGCAGGTACGTTTCATTTTCTATGGTAGTAGTTATGCCACACTTGGCCGGGAGGATCACACCGTCTTCAAACCTCCATGAGGTAAGAAGGTACGTCAAGCTCGTGACGTTAAACATGCGCTTCTTGGGAGGCAACCCATGGTTTTAAATTTCGTATTTTGCTTAGTGTGTTTGTATGTTGTAGTTTTCTTAGTTTTGGTTGTTTAGCTTTGTGTGGGTATGCTAATTTCTTGTATGTATTGCATTTGATGCTTGGATGTGTATTTTCATTTGTGTTGGTGATTTTCAGTGTGTTCTTCATTGATTTATGATCATCTTTGTGTTTTGATGAGTCTTATGCATGTTGGGTTGAGAATGCTAGATGTTGGGAGGTGATTCATGACATGTCAAGGCCGGAAAAACAAATTTTAACGGGTGTGCGGGCAATGTGCGGCCCTGCGCACAGGCCGCACACCCTTCTGGAGCCTATGTGCGGCCTGTGTGTGGCCCTGCACACGGGCCGCACACCTTACAGCCTAGTGTGTGTGGGTGGTGTGCGGGGCTGCACACATCCCGCACACAGCCATTTCAGCCCACTTTTCAGCCAAATTTCAGCATCTTCGGGGCTGATTTCTTCGCCTTCCTTTCACCCGATCTCTCTCCAATTTTTTTTGGTTTATCCTCTTAGTTTGCCTCATTTGTCCAACCTTTTATTGATCTTAATGTTTCTCATCAATTTTTGAGTTTAATTTTGTCGATCTACCGTTTTCATCGAGTTTTCACCGACATCGTTGAATTGTGTCATCTTGGTTTAGGTTTTTGCGTATCTCTCATCCTTTTTAATTTTCAATGTTTAAAATTGTTTTAACTCCCAAACTCTTTGATGTGAGAATGTTGTAAACTTGAAAATGCATGCTCTTACATCATTTCTTATCAAGTTTTGCCAAGCATTGAGTTGGAAAGTTTCACTTGGGCACCCACACATTGCGTCTCGTGTTTCTTGTTTCCCTTGTTCTTAGCTTTGTCATTTGTTTGTGTGTTTGTTTTATTTTATTTGTGTGTGTGATGGATAACTTGAGATGATGTTCCTTTCTACCTTGTAGGTGGAATTGGGGCATCAAATGCGACTTTCTCCCCCGACATCTCCAAGAATCACTGGTGGTCACCCTGATCTCATGGACTTCAAGATTATGTTTTGAGACTCAGGGAAGTTCACGAGCCTACCTCCTTTATTTTCATTGCATATTCTTTATCTGCTGCTGACTTAGGTACATTGAGGGCAATGTACTATTTTAAGTGGGGGGTGGGTGTGCATGGTTTGGTTTGATTACTTATTTCGTGAACTTGTTTGAAAATCAATGAATTGTTGCATGATTGTAAAACCTGGGATGGCATACTTAATTGCGAACGTGTTATAGCTTGAAACTATGATAAATGCTAAGCCTCTTGTGACCTTGCACGCTTGAGATTTTCATGTCATTCTAGGCGTTTCTAGCACTATTCCCTTAGGTAGAACCCTGAACATCTAGGCGAGGGACCACAGCACCTTCGTGACCCTCTTAGTTGCTAACCCATACTAGTGGGTTCGCGCCTTGGCGTGTTAGAATGTCATCTAATAAAGTTTTAAGGACCTTCTTCTTGTTCTTTTTTGCAATACGGTCGAAAAAAAAAAAAACTTGGACAATGCTCCTCTGCCCTAATAGCGAAGTAACTTGGGGTTCTGGCTCCTAACCAGAGTGTTCCTCTTGCCAAAAGCTATAAGGACATGAACGCGTCTACATGAATGTGCAAAGCTCCAGGTAATGTGGATTTGCAATTCATGTTAGTCTCGGAAAAGAAAAAGAAAAAGTTAAGCAATTGTGTACAGAACAATAAATTTTGACCGGTATTTGTTCGATAATAAAAGGAAGGATCCTTAGGACTCTACTAGACGTATTTCTACCACCTCAAGGCCGTATTCCACTAAGTGGCGTGAATTGCTTCACGATGTGGTCCTCGGGGTCTTGTCTACCTTGTTTGGACTACAGGGATTCGAACTAGGGGATTTGCACACACACAACACAACACTGCCAATGAACGCGTGAATGATCTCAAGTGGTCTTTGCTTAGTATTTTGAGTTTCATTTTGGCTATGATATCATCTCTTGCCTGAGGTTGTGTATTTAGTCACTTATCAGTATCCCTGGTTTTCATGTCCGTTTGCTTGGGGACAAGCAAATGCTTAAGTGGGGGGTATTTGATAAGTGCCTAAATACATCATGTTTTAGTTGTAATGTTTATATATTTTCATGCAACTTGTGTTAGTTTTCGTTGACATTTTGCGCATTTGATGTTTTATTTTTGTTTCAGAGTTTCGAGGACCAATTGCGCAAGGATGAACCATATTTGACAAGTTTCGAGCATGGAACGAGAGGATTTTCAGCTGCCGTACTGTAGCACAATTATTGTAGCATTTTCACTGTAGCGCATGTACTGTAGCAGTGTGCGGGCACTGTGCGGCCCCGCACACCACCCGCACAAGGGAGACAGAAGGGTGTGCAGCCCGCACACAGCCCGCACACTCACGGGCTGAACTGGTTATTTAAGGGTTTCTAGGGCTGGTTTTTGGGTGTCTTTGGCCACCATCCTCTCCACCTTTCTCCACTAGCACCAACTCCATTCTCCACCATCATCTCCACCATTTTCCTTCACCACCACTGGATTGGACAGGCAATTTGAAGATCAAAACTCAAGGGGAGAAGAAAGGAAGCACTCAAGGAGATCATCACGCAGCTCAACCGCCGCGGATCCGGCGAGCCTTTGTCACCACCTTCTAGCCTACATCTATGGGAGATTCTTATGAGCATTTTCATTGTTTATTTTGTGTTTTCTCTCTTTTGATGTGGAACTAGCCTCCCAAGGCAACCGGGCTCCGGTGAACCTTGGTGAGAGGAACTTGTATGGATGATGATACTTATTTATAGATGATTGTTGGCTTCTTTGTTTGATTTCAATCTATTGTTTTAATGTTCAACCTACAATGGATGGATTCCGTAGGTTTTGATTCATGAATTGTATGTGTATGGCGGGATGCTTGCATGTATTAGGTCGCACAATGATTGAAGCGGGATTCAATGTGCCGGTACACTGGAGGTTCCGGGTGCCGGTAGCTCCCAGCGTGGTTAGGGTTGTTTTAGCCGAAAGCGCGCATTATAATAACCCTAATCGAGACTCTCTATTCCCAATGACATCGTAGGGGTATCCTCTGGATAGAGGAACCTGTACTGGATTAGGGCTACACCACGGAGGTTCCGGGGTAGTCGACTCCCGAGTCTAGCGGATCAAACCTAGCCAACTTAGCACTCAATTTCCTATATTCATCCTAACTTGTTCTTCTCCTGAGGGGATCCTCTCTCGAGGCCTCTAGTTTTCATTGCTACTTGTTCTTTATATTGCTTGTATGGTGCGCCTTAGTCCATTTTGTTTATAGCTTTTCTTTTATCTATATTTTCATATTTGTCTTTTATACAACAACTCTTGAATTGATCGACTAGATAGTGATACCTAGGAGGAAGTAATAGCAGATCTTGGGGCCCTTGGGAATACGACCCTCTTGTGTTCGCACGAGAGGTTATTACTTGACGACCCGTGCACTTGCGGTCGGGTAGTCGCGCGCTCGCTTCTTTAGCGTGTCGCGCGACGACCATCAAAGGGTTCAGTATAGCTCAAGAAAAACCAAAATAAAGCTCGAGTATATAAGGATATGATAATGAGATACAACTCGAGATAAAGTAAAGGAAAAATAAAAGCAAATCCAGAAGGAGAGTCCTTTCTGGGTACTACAAGCCCAACAAAATAAGAAAATAACAGTGCGACAAAAGAAAGATAAAAACTATGACGCCTTAGCGTCGGTGTCCTGATGAGTATCCTCTGGTACTACTGCTGCTGCTGGTGGTGGTGGATCTGATGCTGATGGAGATGTACGTGGAGTCGGTGAGGGGACCCGTCGGGGTCGCACCACAGATCGCTCAAACAAATGGATCACTGTGGCAAGCTGTGCCGACAGGTGAGCGAACTGTGATGCCTGAGTGGTCCTCAACTCGGCAAACCTTGCTGCCTGTGCGACCCTCAGCTCTGCTAACTCTTGCCGTATGATACCCACAGCACTCTCGAGGCGCTCGAACCTGTCCTGTCCTCGAGATGGAGAAAAGATACGCACTGGAGGTGGCTCCGGTGCTGTGGGTGGTACCTCGGTCTCTGCCCCTACCTCTGTGTCCACTGGTGGTGGCTCTAAGGCTGCCTGTGAGCCCTCGCCCTGGTAAGCCTCGGGCCAGTATAGCGTGTAACACTGGTAATGTCTCCAGGCCATGCCCATCTGTCTCAACATCTCCAAGTCGATTGGAGAAGGTGTGACTGTCTTTTCTATCCCTCTGATTGCATCCCGAAGACCCATTCCCTTCATTAGTCTTGTGATGCATGGTCCTGCAAAAATCGTCCCAAGCCTGGGGTACTGACTTTGATGACGCATGGACTCGGTGAGTATGTACCCAATATGGAGTGGCTCCTTCTGTACCATTGAATATAAGTAAAGGAGTTCCTGCCGACTAAGAACTCCTGTACTATCGCCCCGGCCGTTTATTGACCTACTCAGAATGACATGAATGTATCTATAAGCCGGTCGTGATAGACAAGTAGCTTTTGATACACCTGGCTCATAGTTCCCTCGTCCACATAATACTTTGTAAGCTCTTTGAGGAGTCAAATTTCCGGGGTAGTCAGTTGGAAGGTTCTCGTACTCCTCTGTTTTAGTGAATGCCTCGTCGTGCAACCCCATGTAAATGGAAAACTGTGTCACCGACAAATTGTACTCATGCCCACATGCCCGAAACTGTATAGAGTTGGCGCTCATCGACTCTCTACTTGCTTTGTCGAATTTGAATGATGATAGCACCTCTAAAGTAAGCAGACGGTTTGCTGGATCTCGAGTTGACAACAAGCTCTTCCAACTTCCTACTACAACAAGCTCTTCAATCTCATCTGCCATTTCAATACCCCAATAAGCTGGTTTTACACATTCTATGTCCAAGTATCGAGATTGTCCAATTTTGAGTTTCGCCAATCTTCTATATGTTTCTTGGTGTTCATATGGGATATCGTTGATCGGCTCTGGAGAGTGTTCTCGTGCTCTTTTGTTGGTGCCTTTCCTGGGTGCCATTCCTGAAAAGTGGTTTAAAAGAAAATTAGTCACTGTGTTATAATGAATCATCCTGATAAGATCCACACGGCCGTGTGGAATTTTCACACGCCCGTGTGGATTATCGGACGGACATTGATGCAAGGTTGAGAATCAAAAGAGGTCGGAGAGTGTTTTGGAGTGAAAGTGAAAGAGACACGAGTGAATTCCAAAAGAAAAACCTTCAGCTTTTTGAAGTTCTGGGAATTCACACGGCCGTGTGAACTTGGTACACGGCCGTGTGCCTCTTTAATTAGGGTTCACAGGGGCCAACACACGCCCCTGTGCGCACTCTGTTCACTCTCTGAACTACCTCACGCGGCCGTGTGAAACCATCCACACGGTCGTGTACCATCACAGGGGAATTTACAGGGGCTGGTTCACGCCCCTGTGAGTTCTCGGGAGAATTCAGAAGGTTTCTGAAACTGTTCACACGGCCGTGTGGAATTTCCACACGGTCGTGTGCCCAACCTGGTCAAGAACGCAAAGCCAGCCACAGGGGCACCTCACACGCCCCTGTGGCCTCTTTGACTTGCCCGAGAAAAACTAAGTATTTTCACACGGCCGTGTGAATAATCCACACGGCCGTGTGCCCATCACAAGCTCTTTCACAGGGGCTGTTACACGTCCCTGTGTATTCTCGGGGAGAAGGGTTTTTTTCCGCAGAATTTCACACGGCCGTGTGGAACTTGCACACGGCCGTGTGCCTTGGCACAGTGGCACTCACAGGGGTACCCACACGCCCCTGTGGACTCTCTGGGATGAGAGTAAAAGTTCTGCGAAAACCTACACGGCCGTGTGTTAATTCCACACGGCCGTGTGCCCCTTTTGGAGTTTTTCACAGGGGCAAGGTCACGCCCCTGTGTGTCCTCTGGTTGAGTTCTGATTGGTAACACACGGCCGTGTGTTAATTCCACACGGCCGTGTGTTTTCTCTGGTTTACTTAAAAAATTCTACATACTTCTCAGAAAAATTCAGAAATTCTTGTATGACACTTAGAACCTGTAAAAATCATGAAAACACGACCAGAGACCACAGAAAACACACTCAACTAACTTAAACTTCGTCAATTATCATTAAGGCACACATGATTCATCAAAAATATTTCTTTGTCGTTGTTGCAAACCTCTCCGCCAAAGTATGGTTTAAGCCGGTGTCCGTTTTCTTTGAACATGCCCTTCTCCGGATGAGTAATCTCAATTGAACCTTGGGGTGATACCTGAGTGACTGTGTATGGGCCAAACCATCTAGTCTTTAACTTTCCGATGAAGAGTCGTAATCGGGAGTTGAATAGTAGGACTTAGTCGCCGACCTTGAATTCCTTAGGTAATTTGATATGCTTGTCATGCCACTTTCGAATCTTCTCTTTGTAAATTCTGGCATTCTCATATGCTCTCAATCTCCATTCATCGAGCTCGTTAAGATGAAGCAGCCTCTGTTCACCAGCTCTTCGTAAATCAAAGTTCATTGCTTTAATTGCCCAATATGCTTTATGTTCAAGTTCCACGGGTAGATGGCATGACTTCACGTAGACCAGATTATACGGAGTGGTGCCTATGGGCGTCTTGTATGCTGTGCGATGGGCCCATAGTGTGTCATCCAACCGTTCTGACCAGTCTCGCTTTCCTTGTTCCACAGATTTAGTCAAGATTCGCTTGAGTTCTCTATTGGTAACTTCCACTTGACCACTAGTTTGAGGATGATATGGAGTGGCAAGGCGGTGGCGTACCCTATATCTTTTCAACACTTTTTCTAATTGGGCATTACAGAAGTGGGTCCCTCGATCACTAATGATGATTCGCGGAGTTCCAAATCGAGTGAATAACCATTTTAAGAATTTCACCACCGTTTTAGCATCATTACTTGGCAATGCTTGTGCTTCAACCCATTTGGAGACATAGTCAACTGCTACTAGTATGTACTGGTTCCCGTTAGACTTCGGAAACGGTCCCATGAAATCAATGCCCAGACATCGAATACCTCACAAAATTGCATAGGATTCTGAGGATCTCATCCCGCCGAGATAAGTTTCCAGCCCTCTGACAATTGTCACATCGAAGAATGAACTGGTGTGCATCGTGAAAGAGAGTTGGCCAATAAAATCCTGCAGCCAAGACTTTTTCGGCGGTCCTACTTGATGCATAATGGCCTCCAACTGGCCCTGAATGACAATGAGCAAGAATGTCCCATCCTTCCTCCCTTGATACGCATCTCCGAACTATATGATCTGCACAAATACGGAAGAGGAACGGATCATCCCAGAAGTAATTCTTTAAATCACTGAAGAACTTCTTCTTTTGCTGGAATGTGAGCCCTTGTTTGAGCACCCTCCCTGAAAGATAGTTAGCAAAATCCGCAAACCATGGAGTGTCACCTGATGAAGTCGATTTCTGAATCGAATACAAGTGCTCCTCCGGGAAGAAGTCATTAATTTCCTTGCTTGATGGCTCTTGACCAATGCTACCCTCTAACCGTGACAAGTGATCCGCCACTACATTTTCGGTTCCCTTCTTATCCTTTATCTCCATATCAAACTCCTGTAAGAGTAGTATCCAGCGGATCAATCTTGGTTTCACATTAACTTTGTTCATGAGGTAACGGAGAGCTGAATGGTCTGTGAATACAATAACTCTTGATAAAATGAGATATGATCTGAATTTATCGAGTGCAAACACCACCGCTAATAATTCCTTCTCTGTGGTAGTGTAATTCTCTTGTGCATCTGTGAGAGTCTTACTTGCGTAATAGATGGGTTGGAATTGCTTACCTCTCCTTTGCCCCAAAACTGCTCGAACTGCATAATCACTAGCATCGCACATCAGCTCAAATGGTTCATCCCAGTTCGGGGTGATTAGAATCGGAGCTTGAACCAGTTTTTCTTTTAAGACCTTGAAAGCTACTGCACATTCTTCCCCAAAGTCAAATGGAGCATCTTTTTCGAGAAGCTTGGTTAACGGCTGAGTGATCTTTGAAAAATCTTTAATGAACCGCCTGTAAAAGCCTGCATGCCCCAGAAAACTTCTGATTCCTTTAACGTTTGTCGGTGAAGGAAGTTTATCTATGACTTCTATTTTTATCTTATCCACCTCCATACCCACACTGGAAATTTTGTGACCGAGAACGATACCTTCTTGAACCATGAAGTGACACTTCTCCCAATTTAGCATGAGATTTGTCTCCTCACATCTTATCAGCACTCGTTCTAAGTTTCTTAAGCATATATCAAAGGAGTCACCAAAAACAGAGAAGTCATCCATGAATACCTCCATTACGTCTTCGATAAGATCATCGAAAATATCAGTCATACAGAGTTGAAATGTAGCAGGTGCATTACATAACCCAAACGGCATTCGTCTGTATGCAAATGTTCCATATGGACAAGTAAAAGTTGTTTTCTCTTGATCTTCTGGAGCAATAGGAATCTGAAAGTATCCTGACATTCCATCTAGGAAACAGTAAAACTGATGCCTTGCTAATCGTTCCAGCATTTGATCAATAAAAGGCAACGGAAAGTGATCCTTTCGGGTTGCATCATTCAACCTTCTATAATCAATGCAAACTCTCCATCCCGTGACTATTCTAGTTGGGATAAGTTCATTCTTCTCATTCTTAATTACTGTCATCCCTCCTTTCTTCGAAACCACTTGAGTTGGGCTTACCCAAGTACTATCAGAGATTGGGTAAATAATTCCTGCATCCAGGAGTTTCACCACCTCTGCCTTCACAACCTCTTTCATGTTTGGATTCAGTCTTCTTTGAGGTTGGATCACCGTTTTGAAGTTATCCTCCATTAAAATCTTATGTGTGCAGATTGAAGGGTTTATTCCTTTTAGGTCTGTGATTTTTAACATACATATTTTGTTCACTTAGCATGTATTTTCATATGAATGGATGCCTGTTTTATGCTTAATTGAGCATTATTTATGTTGTAGGGCATGGAGGAGCCATGAGGAACATGATAATACGATTTGGGCGAAAAAGGATGAAGAATCAGGGTGCTGGAGTACTGCAGCATACGGGGCCGTATAAGTGGCCGTGAGCATCAAAAGACAGTAATTTTCAACTAGCTCTCACGGCCCCCTATCCACCCCGGGATGCTTCTATCCACCCCGGGATGAACCCCCACGTGAGACAGGTTTTTGCCCTATTTTTGCCTATCTATCCACCGCGGGATGGATCTATCCATCCCGGGATCCTGCGGGAGTATTTATAGAGGTTTTTAGGGCACACAAAGGGGACTTCTTGGCCGGCATCTAAAAGGAAAGAAACGAAGAAATCTTTGAAAAACGACGATTTGGAGCCAAGGGAGGAGGCAAGAACATCATTTTGAAGGGGAGAAGCTTCACCATCAAGGAGGCAAGGATCCAAGACAAGGGAAGCGTCATTCGGCATCTCTTGGACGGGGGAAAGCGTCATTCGGCCGGACCTCCACCTCCTCCTTCATCATTTCATCTAGGGAGTGTCATTTATGAGCTTTTTAAGTGATTTACTTTGTATTTTTGTTGTTACTTGCTTGATGGCACACTAGACCCCCAAGGCCACCGGATGTTGGTGAACCTTGGGGGGTTTATCATGTATTTTGGATGATCTTTACTTAATTGCAAGCTTGGTTTGGTTTAAGATTTAGTTCATTGTGCTTCATGTCTAGAACTACCATATGGAGAGATACGTAGTTCTTTCTTGAATTATACACGTAGATGTGACCTACTCACGTGTTTTAGGTCATTAATGAACTAAAAGGGGTTACTTGTATCGGTACACCGAGAAATTGGGTGTCGATAGCCCCTCCGAGCTATAAGGATAGACTAGGGTTTAGTGTATCCTTATTTTGGGATCTCCTTGTACTTAACGCAATCGTAGGGATGTTGGTTAGGAAGAGATTCCAACCAATATCCGTATGGGATTAGGGTTCAATCGCTGAGAAATTGGGGTTGATCTAATCTTGAGATCCTTCGGTCTAAATCAACCAAGCTACCTTTTATCCTTCATCCATGTATCATGATGACCCCTCAAGGGGATCCACATCCATAGGCCTTTACTCTTCATTGTAGCACTTGCAACCACATTGTATGCTTTCAATTCTATTTAATTATATCGTATTTATTTCTTTGCTTCAGTAGAACATACATCCATGCTTGTGTGGTTAGGTTAGATAATAGGCGATGGAGGAGTAAGAGTAGCTCCTTAGCCCCGTGGAATACGATCCTCGTGCTTTTGTGCGAGGTATTACTTGGCGACCCATGCGCTTGCGGATCGATTCAATCAAGTTTTTGGCGCCGCTGCCGGGGGACTTTCTAAGGAATTCTGAGAAACTTCTAGCCTATTGCTCTAGCCATTCATTTATTTATTTATTGTTTCTTTTATTTCCTTTTGTTTTTGTTTCTTTTGAGCTTAACTTATTTTATCTTTCTTGATCTTGCAAGGCACCGTGCATGGCAAACTTAAACTATACACAAGGAAATGAATCAATTTTGAATGAGATTTGGCGGGAGTGGTTACCACCTAAACATCACTTGTCACACATTCAGGATAATTCTTTCTGCAGATTCAGGCCATGGGAAGGCTCAACCCTAGAAAACAAGGGTGACACATTGAAGACACTATTCACAGAATACATGAACAACGGGGTGGTTTCACAAAATGAGGATGGTAACTTCTCTACTGAGTTGCTGCTTCGAAAACTGAAAAGAATAGACGAACCCCGGCCAAGTCGAATGGTCAAATTTGTAGAGGATCAGAGAGATACACAAGAAAGCATTATGCAACATGTGTTTGGCATAAATGATAGCTCGGATGAGGGTTCGGAGTCAGAAGAACAGGAGGATGCAGTTCAGCATGATGGACTGGGAAATAAAAGCTTAAGACCGTCAACCGAAGAAGCACCTGAACTAGAGCTGAAAGAGTTGCCTGAACACCTCGAGTATGCTTTTCTTGGAGAAGGAACACAACTTCCAGTTATCATTGCTGCGAATCTAACAGTTGAACAGAAAAGGAGCTTAGTGAATGTGTTAAAGAAACATAAGAAAGCAATTGCGCGGAAGATAGCCGACATAAAGGGAATAAATCCATCCTTTTGCACTCACAAAATTCTGATGGAAGAAAATCACAGACACTCAGTATTGCCTCAAAGAAGACTCAATCCAAATATGAAAGAAGTGGTCAGGGCCGAGGTCATAAAGCTCCTTGATGCAGGCATCATCTACCCAATATCTGACAGTGAGTGGGTTAGTCCAATGCAAGTGGTCCCTAAGAAAGGACGGATGACCGTGATCACCAATGAGAAAAATGAGTTGATTCCAACCCGAACTATCACTGGGTGGCGTGTCTGCATTGACTACAGAAAATTGAATGATGCCACTCGGAAAGACCATTTCCCGCTGCCATTCATTGACCAGATGCTGGAGCGACTAGCAGGGCACTCCTACTACTGCTTCTTGGATGGGTTTTCTGGGTACTTTCAAATCCCCATTGCACCAGAAGATCAGGAAAAGACCACATTCACATGTCCTTATGGGACGTTTGCCTATCGCCGAATGCCTTTTGGACTTTGCAATGCCCCTGCTACTTTTCAGAGGTGCATGATGGCAATTTTTGAAGACATGGTGGAAGACTTCATGGAGGTGTTTATGGATGACGTTTCCATCTACGGAGACACATTTGATTGGTGCCTCAAAAATCTTGAGCGGGTTCTCGTTAGATGTGAGGAAACTAATCTTGTGCTAAGTTGGGAGAAATGCCACTTCATGGTACAAGAAGGGATAGTCTTGGGTCACAAAATCTCAAAGGATGGGATTGAGGTAGATAAGGCGAAGATCTCTGTCATAGAAAAGCTACCTCCCCCAAATTCAGTGAAAGCCATTAGAAGTCTTCTGGGACATGCAGGCTTCTATAGAAGATTCATCAAAGATTTCTCAAAAATTGCTAGACCCTTAACAAAGTTGTTGGAAAAAGATGTCCCATTTGAGTTTGGCGATGACTGCATGAAAGCATTTCTTACACTCAAGAAGATGCTAGTTCAAGCTCCTATTGTGGTAGCTCCGGATTGGGATTCCCCATTTGAACTGATGTGTGATGCAAGTGATTTTGCAGTGGGTGCGGTTCTTGGGCAACGCCGAGACAAACATTTCCACCCCATCTATTATGCGAGCAAAACCTTAACTGGAGCTCAAGAAAATTACACCACAACTGAAAAAGAACTACTTGCCGTGGTGTTCGCATTTGATAAATTCCGTTCCTACCTAGTTCTGTCCAGAGTTGTAGTGTACACTGATCATTCAGCCTTGAGATACCAGTTCAGTAAGTCAGACGCCAAGCCAAGGCTGATTAGATGGGTGTTGCTCCTTCAGGAGTTTGATCTAGAAATCAAGGATAAGCGTGGAGCAGAAAATCTCGCAGCCGATCATTTATCCCTCTTAGAGAACCCCAGTAGGGAAACTATAACTGAGAGAGAGATCAATGATTCATTCCCTGAAGAGCACTTGTACAACATTCAAGTTATGGAGGAAAATGAGCCGCCTTGGTTTGCCGATTTTGCCAACTATTTGGTTGGAGGGGTTATCCCAAAATGGTTCACCTATCAACAACGAAAGAAATTTTTTTCGGACGCCAAGCACTACATATGGGAAGATCCCTACTTATTCCGAACTTGTGCCAATCAAGTTGCTCGAAGATGTGTATCCCGACCGGAGGGCCTTAGCATCTTGAAACATTGTCATTCAGGGCCTACTGGAGGCCACTACAATGCGAACCGGACTGCAAAGAAGATCCTTGATGCAGGTTTCTATTGGCCATCATTATTTCAAGATACCCAAAAATTCATACAATCTTGCAATCGTTGTCAATGGGTTGGCAACATATCTCGTAGGGATGAGATGCCCCAGAATTGGAATCAAGCTTGTGAAGTCTTTAACGTTTGGGGGATTGACTTTATGGGACCATTTCCTAGCTCCCATGGGTTTAAGTTCATCCTTGTGGCAGTAGACTATGTATCCAAATGGGTAGAAGCACAAGCCTTGCAAACAAGTGATGCTAGGGTGGTGGTAAAATTTTTGAAGAAACTGTTCTCCAGGTTTGGCACACCACGCGCAATCATCAGTGACAGAGGCACACACTTCTGCAATGCCCAATTCACAAAAGTCTTGAAGCGATATGGTGTACACCACAAAATGGCGACACCCTATCACCCACAAACTAGTGGGCAGGTAGAAGTGTCCAATCGAGACTTAAAGCGAATACTTGAGAAAATGGTGAGTCAAAACCGAAGAGACTGGGCGGAACACTTGGACGACGCTCTCTGAGCTTACAGAACTGCATACAAAACTCCTATAGGGGCTACCCCTTATAGGCTAGTCTATGGAAAAGCTTGCCATTTACCGGTTGAGCTTGAACACAAAGCTTTTTGGGCCATCAAATTCCTAAATCTTGACTCCACTCTTGCAGGTAACAAGAGGAAGCTACAACTGAATGAACTGGATGAATGGCGCTCCAATGCATACGAGAATTCGAAGCTTTACAAGGAAAGAGTAAAGGAGTACCACGACAGGCATATCAAGCACCCAAAACAATTCCAAGAGGGAGATCAAGTGTTACTGTTTAATTCCAGGTTGAGATTATTCCCTGGGAAGCTCAAATCGCGATGGTCTGGTCCATACGTTGTCACTCAGGTTTTCCCGCATGGAGCAGTTGAGGTGACCCACCCGGATCGTGGTGCCTTCAAGGTGAACGGACAAAGATTGAAATTGTACTTCAATCATAATGATATTTCAAGCTCGACCGGGGGTAACCGCAAGCTTTTTGAACCCCCTTGAGGTAAGAAAGAAGGTACGTCAGGCTCGTGACGTTAAACAAGCGCTTCTTGGGAGGCAACCCAAGTGTTCGGGGGTTTTTAAATTCAATTTTCATATTTTAGTTATTCATATCTACTTTGCATTGTGCTAGTTTCCTTATCTGTTGTGCATTTGAATAAGTCCATCCTCAAAATCTTTGCTCTCATCATGTGTGTTGTTTTATATTTTTCCTTGTTGTGCCTACTTGCTATATTGTCAATTCATGAGTTTATTCGAGTCTTTTGCGTATTTCTTCCGAGTAGGAGGTGTTTTAGATCATGTTATTACTTTTCGGAGAGTTTTAGATTGCGTTAAGACCCAAAACCAGCCTCCCCAGGTCCTCACGGCCCTAAAGGGGCCGTGAGCCATTCTCCAGTGAAAATACACTAGAGCTCACGGCCCCCCTCACGGCCGTATTGGGGGCCGTATGTGCATTTTAATCAGCGGGCTGGGCTTTTGTACTAGCCTTCACGGCCCCCCTCACGGCCGTGACAGGGGCCGTGAGGCTCGGCCTAGTACCTTAACCCCCCCCCCCCCCCCCATTATTTGGCCCTTTAAGTCTTCTTCTCCATTCCCCTTTCATCTCCACCATTTCCCCTCCCCTCCTTCCATCATTTCTCAACCAAATCTCTCCATTTTTCGTTCTAGATCACCTCCTAGACATTTTGTGACATCGATCTAGTGATTTACCAAGAGCTTCAAGCAAGTTCCACCAAGGATTCACCGGTAAGCTTTTCGATGGCCTAGATTTCTCTTTCTCATTTTCTCTTGAGTTCATGGAGCTTTTTGGTGGATAAATTCATGCTTTTATCATGTGTTGGTGGTGTGATTGTTGTTTGTTCAATTTCCATTGAATTCTTGTAAAAATTTTTCGATTTTCATGATGGTAATGAAATGCTCCACCATGAATAGTGTCCATACGGCCCCCTATACGGCCGTATGGACCCTGTTCATAGCCATTTTTCATTTATTTCTTGCTTCTTGTGTTATTTTCGGTGTTGTATTGGATTGGTTTAGGCTTGATGAGGATCTTATATGTTGTAGGGATGCCAAACTTCAAGAGGGTTGCTTCAAAACGTCCAAGAACTTCAACACAAATTCCCGAGTAACCTACGTTCACGCACCCCCTTCATATGGCACACTACGAAATATTGAAGACTAAACCCTTTGGCACCGTCCGACGTATTGATTGGAATTTTTTGGAAGAGCTTGGAATTGCTGACCAAGTGAGGGAGGTTCTATCTCAAAATGGTTGGGTGAATTTATTTACTATCGATGAACCAACATACCGGCAGCTCACTTTGGAGGTTTTGAGCACCTTTGAGGCACAACAAGACCGGCGACGCATCATTTGTCAGAAACAGGGGACTATTCGCTTCCAAGCTTTTGGAAGACTTCACGAGTTGACTCACGTCGAATTTGCAAGTTACTTGGGGGTCTATGACGAGGAATACATGAACTCCATTCCGATCGGCCAAATTCGAGTCGATTTTCCATCGCATGTGAATGCGAATCAATATTGGGCCACCATAGCCTCAGGCGACACTAAAAACACTCGCAAGGCGTCCCGGATTGCTGATCCTATCATGAGATATGTGCATGCCCTAATTACTCGTTCCATAGGGGGCCGAAAGGATAGTACTAGAGTGGTGTCCAACTCTGATCTACTGATGTTGTTTGGGATTTTTGAGCAGTACCCCCTTCACCTTGGGCATCTTGTGGCTGAAGCATTTATTCATCACGCACAGTGCGCGCGGTTAGGTGCTATTTTCTTGGGTCCGTACATCACCAGGTTGATTCGCGGTATGAAATTGTTCGACCGCGCTCGTGATATGACAATTGTGGGTGGTGTTGCGACCCTTGGCGCGAATGTCTTGCTTGCTGTTGGTCTAGTTGAAAAGAGAGGTGCCCGCTACCGACTTTCCCGTCAGTCATCGGCCGGGGAGTCCAGTTTGCCAGCAGACACTGACTCCGATCCTGATGACACGCCCACTCCCACTCCTGGCACCACATCATCATCGGGGTTCGAAGCTAGGTTGCGAGGAATGGAGAGCGATATTCAGGCCATCCGTCACGAGCAGCGTGAGATGCGCGGACAGCTGTACCAGATCATAGAGGGTCAGCGCCTGCTCACCGAGGACTTTCGCCAGTTTACCATCTCTGTTCGTGGTTCATCTTCACGGACTGGCACCGCCTCCTGCGCCGACACACCTGTCCCACCTGTTATCGACGAGCCGTTTCATTCTTGAGCATGGACACTTTTTTTTTTCTTTTTTAGCAGCATGTTGTTTCTTTTATTGTTGTTTTCTTTATTTTCTGCACGTGTGTTTGTTTGTTTTGAATAAGTTGGGAAGGGTTATACCCTGACCAACACTTTGTAGAACTCTGGTTGCTTTTATTTAGTTGTGTGTTTGACCACTCCCTAGTATTAATCTTTTCTGTTTTATTTTTTTGGAATGATGGTTTTGCCCTTGCGCTTTGCAGGGCATTGAAGGGAATTTGGTGAGCATCTCCACATTTTGTGGGAGCCAGACCCGACATGTAAAGCTCGCCGTACACTTTTGTCGGGTCACACTTCGCCATTTTTACCAAATAAACCGAGGAAGTTCGTTTTCACCCTCCTTCTTTGTTATTATTGTGTATATTGCCTCTATTTTCCTGATTAGTGTACATTGAGGGCAATGTACAACACTAGGTGTGGGGATGGGTGTATTTACCTGTATTAGATCAACTTTGCATGCTAGTGTTATCAATGATGGCTTGTTACTTTCTTGTGAGATTCTTCAAGTGTGAATTAATGATTGATGTGAGTTACATTTTTTCTTGTTGTGCTCTATTGAATACTGTTTCACCTCTAGTATTGTTCTGTGCACTGAGTCTTTTGTTGATGCCCTGGGAATAGCCTGCTTGACTTTCTTAACTCTCTTGTATGCCTAACACACAATTTTGAGTACTTAGCCTTAGACTACTAAGTTCTATCCTTCAATGAACTCTTAAGAACTTCTAAGTCTTGTTGAGCTAATCCTAGGTTTGTTACTTGTAGTGCAGTCTAAAGGTTTGATCTAGGGTATGTAAAAAAAAAAGAGAGAGTCTATGTCAGTATTCCTCTGCTAATGGAGCATAAATGCGTCTATGTAGACTGTAATCGAGTAGTTGGGTGACTCTTGTGCCTAACCAGCATGTGCATCCTCGAGAAAGATTTTTGTGCAGTCTACGTTAGGCGGACTCAAAAAAAAAAAAAAGAGTCTATGTCAGTATTCCTCTGCTAATGGAGCATGAATGCGTCTATGTAGACTGTAATCGAGTAGTTGGGTGACTCTTATGCCTAACCAGCATGTGCATCCTCCAGAAAGATTTTTGTGCAGTCTACGTTAGGCGGACTCAAAAAAAAAAAAAAAAGTGTTTATACATATAAATAAAAATAACCCTAGTGATCACTTAGACTGCCTACTTGAGGTTGTGAGTAGAATTGGGATTTAGTTTCAAGTTGTAGAATTAGAAGGATCTTAATTGTTCATTGGAGTGGCACTTAGCTTTTTACGACTTAGTACTCTGTACTTGTGGAGTGATTAGCATATAGAGCTGTACTGATTGAAGTCATAGCGCTAGACCATGTCAGGGCAAATGAGATGAAAGATTCACTTACACTGTACAGACATATAAGAGGTGAGACAGGATCTGTTTATTGTGCGTATTAACTGTAACGCAACATCTGTATATCATTATTCTATACTTGTATAATCTCGTATTTATTTGAGCCGGAGATGTACATTTAGCCACTTATCATTCCCTTTGTTTTTCATGATTTGTTTGCTTGGGGACAAGCAAACGCTTCGGTGTGGGGATGTTTGATAAGTGTCTAAATGTATGTGTTTTAACATACATATTTTGTTCACTTAGCATGTATTTTTATATGAATGGATGCCCGTTTTATGCTTAATTGAGCATTATTTATGTTGTAGGGCATGGAGGAGCCATGAGGAACATGATAATACGATTTGGGCGAAAAAGGATGAAGAATCAGGGTGCTGGAGTACTGCAACATACGGGGCCGTATAAGGGGCCGTGAGCATCAAAAGACAGTAATTTTCAACTAGCTCTCACGGCCCCCTATCCACCCCGGGATGCTTCTATCCATCCCGGGATGAACCCCCACGTGAGACAGGTTTTTGCCCTATTTTTGCCTATCTATCCACCCCGGGATGGATCTATCCATCCCGGGATCCTGCGGGAGTATTTATAGAGGTTTTTAGGGCACACAAAGGGGACTTCTTGGCCGGCATCTAAAAGGAAAGAAACGAAGAAATCTTTGAAAAACGACGATTTTGAGCCAAGGGAGGAGGCAAGAACATCATTTTGAAGGGGAGAAGCTTCACCATCAAGGAGGCAAGGATCCAAGACAAGGGAAGCGTCATTCGGCCGGACCTCCACCTCCTCCTTCATCATTTCATCTAGGGAGTGTCATTTATGAGCTTTTTAAGTGATTTACTTTGTATTTTTGTTGTTACTTGCTTGATGGCACACTAGACCCCCAAGGCCACCGGATGTTGGTGAACCTTGGGGGGTTTATCATGTATTTTGGATGATCTTTACTTAATTGCAAGCTTGGTTTGGTTTAAGATTTAGTTCATTGTGCTTCATGTCTAGAACTACCATATGGAGAGATCCGTAGTTCTTTCTTGAATTATACACGTAGATGTGACCTACTCACGTGTTTTAGGTCATTAATGAACTAAAAGGGGTTACTTGTATCGGTACACCGAGAAATTGGGTGTCGATAGCCCCTCCGAGCTATAAGGATAGACTAGGGTTTAGTGTATCCTTATTTTGGGATCTCCTTGTACTTAACGCAATCGTAGGGATGTTGGTTAGGAAGAGATTCCAACCAATATCCTTATGGGATTAGGGTTCAATCGCCGAGAAATTGGGGTTGATCTAATCTTGAGATCCTTCGGTCTAAATCAACCAAGCTACCTTTTATCCTTCATCCATGTATCATGATGACCCCTCAAGGGGATCCACATCCATAGGCCTTTACTCTTCATTGTAGCACTTGCAACCACATTGTATGCTTTCAATTCTATTTAATTATATCATATTTATTTCTTTGCTTCAGTAGAACATACATCCATGCTTGTGTGGTTAGGTTAGATAATAGGCGATGGAGGAGTAAGAGTAGCTCCTTAGCCCCGTGGAATACGATCCTCGTGCTTTTGTGCGAGGTATTACTTGGCGACCCGTGCGCTTGCGGATCGATTCAATCAATATTCTAAGTGCTCTGGGAGTGTTTTCAACTCTAAATCGGGTGGCTCATCGATGGATGGTCGAAGTCGATCCCCCTTTAGTCTGTCAATTTCTTAAAATTTAGTATCTTGGGGTTCATTGACGCATCCTGAGATCTTCTCTAGATCATACCCTTTGAGTTGGTCCTGGGACCCCAATCTAACCCCCAACTCACAAGCTTCCTCTATTAGGTTTGCGATCCCCATTGAAAAGACTTCTTGCTTGTGTTCCCAATAACCTGATTCAAACTGTGCGAGAACCTTCTCAAGGGTTTCTTCTGTGTCACCATTTGACGAAGCTAGAGCTGATTTATCAATTTCGTCCAACACACTGCCCAATTCATAATTCATGTTCTGCTCCTTGTAGAACTGATCGATACCATCCACCATTTCTGTACAAGGTTGCCTCACTGATTGCTCATACTCAGTATAACTTGGAAATGGTTGGGTGATAAACAACTGCATTTTCTGCTCCACTTCCTCAACTAGACCCACAAGTGTATCAAAAGCTTCGCTTGCGTTAAAGATTCCCTCGGTAAACTGCAATTAGCGTGGAAAGAATTGGTAAGAATAGTGATAGATAAAGAAAGTGTGAAATAGACAACGAAGTAAATGACTAAAATAGCAAAAACAAGTATCCAAAATACCCCTATTCCCCGGCAACGGCGCCAAAAACTTGACACGACCTTTTGCGTGTGTACCGCAAGTGCATGGCCTTGTCGAAGTAATAAAATTACCCCGGTGAGTGGGTAGTCGAATCCACAGAGAATAGGGATTTAAAATACGAGAAATTGCTATTCAATCGTGCGATATACGAAAAGAAACAATAATCGGCATGATGAGTGAGTTTATGAAAATTAGAGTAGATGCAAGGCAAGTAAATAGAAAGATGAAAGAGAGAAAAGTGCAAGCAACGAGTAAAGAGAGAGACTAGCAATAAGTGAGAATAGGGTATCCGGACAAGTTACCTCTAGGACTTATGCTTCTAGTGCAAGACTATGCTATTATACTTTCCTATTGATGTTAATTGAGTCGAGGAAAATCCTTAAACACACGGTCCCAAATCTAAGGTCAACCGTGACTAACCCCCAACACTATGTCCCGGCAATAGGATTCACGTCAACCCTTCACTCTGTTGATTGCTCAACTAAGCCCCAGGGGAGTATTTCTACCTAAGCCTAACACTACGTGGAATTGCTTTGAGCTCTAGGGACTCCTAGTGATAAAACCTGTTCCTATGTGCAGTAGTTCTAACCCTTTGGTCTAGGAGGAAGAACCGTAGTCTAAATTAAGCCCCAGTGCGTAGGATTCACGTCACCCCAAAGCCTTGGGGGAGTATGTCTTCCTAGCACTTCACTCTATTTCGACCGCTAATAAATCAAGGAATCGGAGGTAGGGAGAAATCACATCGGAAGGGAAAGGGGTACGGTGCTACCTCACAACTCTCCCTCTCAACCCTCTTCAATTTTAAGTAGTCTAATCCTATAGGAATTGTCACACCACCAAAGGATAACCTAGATTGTTCTCAATCCTCAGTGTCACGGCTAAGAGAAAACAATAGCACAAGATACCTAAAATTGAAACTCGAATTTATTCATCAATTAATGGAAAAGCAAAATAACAATGTCAAAGAAACATAATTATCCTAGAGTTTTACAAGTCCGAATACCCACGAGGGGTTTAGCTCCTCATGGAGCTATACATGTTCATCATGTATGAAATAAAACACAAACTAAAGACATCAATGAAAACCCCCTCGTGTATGGTGTGGTCGTGGTCTTGTGCGCTCCAATCCTCCACAAAGTCCTCTCCGAAACCTAGCCGCACTCTCCAGAAGTTGGGGAGAAAGATAGGTTCAAAGCTCTACAAAAAGTCTCCAAATCGGGCTTTAAATAGGCTGAGTGCGGCTTTAAATTTGAAGTTATCGGGGCTTCACACGGCCGTGTGGAATTTCCACACGCACTGTGAAGTTTCTCTCTTACCTGAAAAATTACTTCACACGGCCGTGTGGAATTTCAACACGCCCGTGTGAAGTCTCTGGCTTGCTGGGAAATCAATTCATGCGGCCGTGTGTTAATTCCACACGCCCGTGTGAGGTCTCTGCTTGCTGGAAAATTAATTCACACGGCCGTGTGTTAATTCCTCACGCCCGTGTGAATTCTCTGGAATCTTGATTTTCGGCAGAAGTGCACAGTACTTGCTACAGTACTCTCCAAAATGCTCCCGAATACGTTGTTCTTCATCGAGGCCATTGAATTGGGCATACAATCAATGGTAGATCGTGCCTATTGCTTCAAGTCGCCTTCTTGGTGAAGTTTTCCTAAGCTACACGAGTTGGACTTGTTGTGAATGTGACTGCCTTTGTGCCCCTCCAATGGAGGGTGGCACACACTCATAAGTCTAAGCTCGTGCCTTGTTCCTTGCTTGATCCGAAAACCTTCCAACAATGGCGAACACGACCTAACTTCGTTCTTCTTTCCCAACTTAGCTCCACGAACCTACAATGCACAAGAATATACAAATGCATACTATTTAGTGATAGAATCTGATAAAAAGTATGTTCATTGTAAGATAATAACGCTTCGCGTTACGACAACACAAGCACTTATCAATCCCGGGGTGGATAGGAGGCCGTGAACCCTAGTACAAAATCACTGTCTTTTGATGCTCACGGCCCCTTATACGGCCCCGTATGCTGCACTGTTCATTCTTATGCACTTCCATCATTTCCAGCCCAAAACTCCTCAGGTGCAACAGCAACTGCTACAGTAAATACGCTACAGTGCTTCGACACTTGAATTTCATCCTTTTTCGCCCAAATTGCATCCTCGTGCTCCTCATGGCTCCCCCGTGTCCTACAACATAAATGATAGTTGATTAAGCACAAAACGGGCATCAATTCTTAACAAAATACATGCTAAGTGTATAAAATACATATATTAAAACATATACATTTAGACACTTATCACATGCGAAGGCACACGGGCGTGTGTAATTAACACACGGTCATGTGGGGTAGTCCAGAGAGTAACCAGAGTGCACACAGGGGCGTGTGTTGGCCCCCTGTGAACCCTAATTGCATAGGTACATGGCCGTGTGGAAATGCCACACGGCCGTGTGAATTCCCAGAACATCAAAAGCCGCGCGTTTTTCTTTTGGAATTCACTTGTACCTCTTAATTTCTTCACTCTAAATCACTCTCCGACCCTCTCCGTCGATTCCCTAATCTTCTTTGAGTTTTCTGGAGGTTTTATTGGAGTTTTCCGGCCGATTTCTGTAATTTCTTCATCCACAACGTTGGTAAGAACTTCAAGCCTTAAAACTTCTTCATTTCTTGATTTAACTAGTTTTCTTTGATTATCTCGCTTATATTGAATGAGTATACTTTATGCGAACATGTTTAGAAGGAATTTAGAACAAATTTGAGTGTAAAATCGAAATTTTAGCTCACGGTAGTGATGCTCTATCCGCTAGAAGCTCCACACGGGCTTGTGGAATTTCCACACGACCGTGTGGATTTCTGCAGATTATGTTTTTGAACTTTTTTTTTAACCGTTTCTTTGTCAATCTCGCGGATATGTCTTCTAGGTCTAAGAAAGCAGCTGGAAAGCACCCTCACGAGCCTACCCCACCCCAGTGGAGATTGACTTCCTATTACCTGAGCATCGGGAATGGTTCAAGCGATTGTCGGACCTCGATTTTGGACAGAACCGTTTCCCCGACTTGAGCATTTTACGGGACATTCAGGGGGGAGTAGACATGGTCGAGGAGGTCGAGGAACTCCTCTCAGTAGGGAGCTGGAGCAGATTGTTGTCCATTGGAGAGCCAGCGATCAGGTTTCTAACGCTATAGGTGCTTTCTTCATTTGAGTTCGACCGGGAGTATGACAATTTCACCGCTGTTGCTACTATTCAGTTCCAGGCCCTCGGTCGACACTTCACCTTGAGCATAACCGAGTTTTCAGTGCGGATGGGACTATACAACGAGGTACACACTGAGACAGAGGTGTACGCACTACTCCCCACAGACTATCCGGGTACTTTGACCCCTCAGCATGCGTACAGTAGGTTATATGGCCAGGGACAGTACGAACCAGGGGTGTCCAAGGCTACATGTTTGACCAGGGCCTCGTATAGATACCTTCACGCTATTTTGAGCCGATCAGTGAGTGGTTGAGGAGACAGTATAGGGGTCTTGAGCCGCCAAGAGCTCCTGTACCTATATTCGATGGTGGAGAGCGAGCCACTACACCTGGGGCGCATTGTAGCAGACTACATCCGCCACTAGGGCCAGTAACCCAGGGTGGGAGTTATCTTCGCGGGCCCTTATATCACACGACTGATTATGGGATTAGGACTTCGAGACGTAGTTTGCGGGTCCGTGAGGACACTCTGATCATCCCTCACTCACAGTCTACACAGGGGGAGTAGGCAGAAGGTTCACAGGCAGCCTTAGAGCCACCCCCAGTAGATACAGAGGTACAAGCACCACCCATAGCACCGGAGCCACCTCTGGTGCGCATGTTCTCGCCCTCTTGAGGGCAGGATAGACTTGAACGCCTCGAGAGCGCCGTGGGTGTCCTTCAGACAGAGTTGGCCAGGGTCAGGGCCACACAGACAGCACAGCATACTGAGATGATGGCATGGCTTGATACCATTCACTGTTTACTTGAGCAGGCCGTCTCATCACCATTTGTGGTCCAGCCTTGGGCCCCTACTCCACCACTACCTTCTCCAGCTCGCATAGCAGCAGATCCACCAGCACCAGCTCCAGCAGCACCCGAGGCTACTGCACAGGACACCGACACTGAGGCGTCATAGTTTTAGTTTTTACTTACTTTTGATTTCGTTTTTTGTACTTTTCATTCTATTTTGGACTTGTAGTACTCAGAAATGATCCTCCTTCTGAGTTTATCCCTTATTTTGTTTTCTCTTTTATCTCGACTTGTATTCATTACTTTATCTTTATATATACTCAAGTTTTTATTGAGCAATACTGAACCCTTGTGTGTGTGCGAAGATGGTCTTGGACGAAAGGAATCTAAGGAATAGTCATAGGCACGGTCATGAGACCGTGTGTGCTTCACAACCCATTGGGACTCAACTCCCAATGCACCTAGCTCCATTAAACGCAACACTTGGATTTCAGGGGAGTAATGTTTCAATTGCTTACTTCCACACTAATTGTTTTATAATTTTTTTTGTATTGTGCTTGCATGTGTACATTGGGGACAATGCACATCATGGGGGGGGGGGGGGGGGGGGGAGTTCACATTGCACACACCTTTACTTGGGCGTTCAATTGCTTATGCTCATGTAGCCTATGGCGGTTCACCTTAGTTGCAACGGTTGTTTTCTTACAGTTTAGGAGAATTTTTAACATTGTATCCTATCATGCTCTAGTTTCTACTTGAATTTTATGGAATTTTTGCTCGATTATCTCATATTGCATAACTCACTCTTGGAATCTTTTGGAAACTCAATCATGAAGTTTTTAAGGACAAATTTATCATCGTTCTTAGTTTTACATTAGAAAATGCATATTATAAAACCCAAAAAAAATATATATGGAAAAGAGAAAAAGAAAAAAAATATGAGTTGTGAATATTTTCTTTGTTATATGCATTTGGGGTGGAAAGAGCTACCACCTATGAAGTATGTAACTACTCTCATATGTTGGATACAAGTTATGCCCTAATGAGAGAAAGAACTATCTCATGGGATGCGTGAAAGCTACTACCCCGGTAGAAAGAGCTACCTCCTCGAAAATGTGAAAGCCACCTTTGAAGGCTGCCTAGGAAAGGGCTACCTTTAAGGATGTATGAAACTACTACTTCCTTTCCTTTTTATTTTTGTTTTTGTATATGAATAAGTCCTTTTTAACAAAAGTTTGAGGAGTACTCGTTGGTTCTCTTGAGTGAAATCGCACACACTAACACATTTTCAAGTTTTTATCCTTTTTGATTCGAGTTTTTAGCTAGAGCATTGGTAACCTTATGCAATGTTTTGATTTCCCATTACTTATAGAATGCCTCTTTTGCATACTTTGGGTGAACCTAAGGCCGAGCACTTTCAATTGTTCTTCACAAGTACTTTCACGTTCTATTTTTCTTGGGGACAAGCAAAAGCTTAAGTGTGGGGGGATTTGATTAGTGCTCGTGTTATAGTAATGCGAAGCGTTATTATCTTGTAATGAGCATTAATTTAATCAGATTTTATCACTAAAAAGTGTGCATTTGTTTACTTTTGTGCATTGTAGGGTTGTGAAGATAAAGTAAAGGAAAAAAATGAAGTTAGATCGTGTTCGCCATTATTGGGAAGATTCTTGGACTAAGCAAGGAGCGCGTCATGAGTTGAGACTTGTGAGTGTGTGCCAACCTCCTCCGGAGGGGCACAAAGGAAGTAACATTCACAATAAGTCTAACTCATGTAGCAAGAAGAACTTTACCAATTAGGAGATTTGAAGCCATCGGCACGATCTACCATTGATTGTGTGCCAAATTCAATGGTCACAATGAAGAACGACGAATTCGGGAGCGTTTCGGGACAATTACTATAGAAGCATTGTACCAAGTTATTGTAGCAAGATACTGTTCATCTTATGCCGAATTTAAGAATTCCAGAGAATTTACACGGCCGTGTGGAAATTCCACACGGCCGTGTGAATTAATTTTCCAGCAAGCCAGAAACTTCGCACGCCCGTGTGGAAATTCCACACGGCCGTGTGAAGTGCCGATAAGTCCGATTTTTAAAGCCTCACTCAGCAATATAAAGAGCGATTTGGAGATATTTAATATATCTTTGGACCTATCTTTCTCCCCAACTTCTGGAGAGTGCGGCTAGGGTTTTGGAGAGGAATTCGTGGAGGTTTATAGCTCGTTATCGGTATCATCACCGACGTCCGGTGGCCGTACAAAACCACGGCCACACCATTCGCAAGGGGTTTTCATTGATGTCTTTACCTTGTGCTTTCTTTCATATTTTGATGAACATGTATAGCTCCATGAGGAGCTAAACCCCTTATGGGTATTCGGACTTGTAAACTCTATGGTTATTATGTTTCTTTGACATTGTTATTATGCTTTTCCATTATTGATGAATAAAAATTGAGTTTCGATCTTAATTTCCTCTTGTTAATGTTTTCCTTTAGACGTGACACTAGGGTTGAGAACAATTTAGGTTGTCCTTTGGAGGTGCGAAAACTCCTATAGGATTAGACTACTTAGGATTGAAGAGGGTTGAGAGGGTGAGTTGTGAGGTAGCGAAGCGTCCCCTTTCCCCTCCGATGTGGTTTCTCCCTACCTCTGTTTCCTTGATTTCTTAGCGGTCGAGATAGAGTGCAGTGCTAGGTAGATAAACTCCCCTAGGGCTTAGTTACGCAAGTAACAGAGTGAAGGGTTAAAGTGAATCCTACGCACTAGGGCTTAATCTAGACTAGGGTTCTTTCACCTGGACCAAAGGTTTAGAACTACACATAGGAATAGGTTTTACCACTAGGAGTCCCTAGAACTTAAAGCAATTCCATGTAGTGAGAGAGTGAAGGGTTGACGTGAATCCTAATACCAGGGCATAATGTTGGGGTTAGTCACGGTTGTCCTTAGGTTTGGGACCGTGTATCTAAGGATTTTCTCCACTCAATTGACATCAATAGGAAAGTATAATAGCATCGTCTTGCACTAGAAGCATAGATCCTTAAGAAAGCTTGTCCGGATTACCCTATTTCATCCATTGCCAGTTTCTCTCTATTCTCGTTTACTTACACTTTCTTATCTTCAATCTTTCTATTCAATTTCTTGTCTTTTATTATATTTTCTTTCATATTCACTCATCGATTCTATTCTTATCTTTCCATACTTCACATAGCTTAAATAGTGAAATCTCATATTTTAACTCCCTATTCCTTGTGGATTCGACTACCCACTCACCGGGGTAACTTTTATTATTTCGACAAACCTGTGCACTTTTGGGGCGTTGCCACTCCTCCATCTAAGTAAATCCCTCATCATATAATCCCATCCTCACCGAAAAATATGTCATGCTCAGGCTAAAGTGCTGACCAAGGGCTCAGAACTGGATAGTATCAATATCGGTGAAGCTGTCGTACCCTCGGACAAACTAGATCGATGATAGTACCTCAAGCGTGAGTGATAGATAAGTGTTTATGTTATAGTAATGCGAAGTGTTATTATCTTGCAATGAGCATTGATTTAATCAGATTTTATCACTAAAAAGTGTGCATTTGTTTACTTTTGTGCATTGTAGGATTGTGAAGGTGAATTGGAGAAAGGAATGAAGTTAGATCGTGTTCGCCGTTGTTGGGGAGATTTTCGGACTAAGCAAGGAAAAAGGCATGAGCATAGACTTGTGAGTGTGTGCCAACCTCCTTTGGAGGGGCACAAGGCCAGTCACATTCATAATAAGTCTAACTCGTGCTAACAAGGAGAACTTTACCAATTAGGAGATTTGAAGCAATCGCCAGGATCTATCGTTGACTGTGTGCCCAATTCAACGGCCTTAATGAAGAATGATGAATTCGGTAGCGTTTCGCCGCAATTACAGTAGCAAGTTATTATATTTCTTATTCTTATTTTGATGGATTTGTATAGCTTCATGAGGAGCTAAACCCCTTGTGGGTATTCGGACTTGTAAACCCTAGGATTATTATATTTCTTTGACATCGCTATTATGCTTTCCCATTATTGATGAATAAAATTGAGTTTCAATCTTAATTTCTTCTTGAATATTGTTTTCCCTTAGCCATGACACTAGGATTGAGAATAAACTAGCTTATCCTTTGTAGGTGTGACAACTCTTATAGGGTTAGACTACTTAGGATTGAAGAGGATTGAGAGGGTGAGTCGTGAGGTAGCGGAACGTCCCCTTTCCCCTCCGATGTGATTCTCCCTACCTCCATGTTCCATGATTTATTCGTGGTCAAGATAGAATTAGGTGCTAGGAGATAAATTCCCCTGAGGCTTCGTTATGCGAGCAACAAAGTGAAGGGTTGAAGTGAATCTTAGTGCCAGGACTTAATTTAGACTAGGGTTCTCTCATCTTGACTAAAGGGTTAGAACTACACATAGGAATAGGGTTAATCACTAGGAATCCCTAGAACTTAAAACAATTCCATACAGTGTGAGGCTTAGGTAGATAGACTCCCTAGGACTTAGTTGATAGGTCAATGAGATTCAAGGGTCGTAGTGAAACCTAATGACCGGAACATAGTGTTGGGGTTAGTCACAGTTGACCTTAGGTTTCGGACCGTGTGTTTAAGGATCTCCTCGATTCAATTAACATCAATAGGATAGTATAATAGCATTGTCTTGCACTAGAAGCATAAGTCCTAGGGGTAGTTTGTCCGGGTACCCATCTTTTCTTATTACTTGTCCTACTTGCATTCTCTCACCTTCCTCAATTCAATTTTAATTCTGGTTTTTATTAGTTTCTTTCGCACTCAGTTATCGATTTCCTTCCATACATCGTATTAGTGACATAGTGAATACTTGTATCTCAAATCCCTATTCCCTGTGGATACGACTACCCACTCACCAGGGTATTGACACGACCCCTTGCGTGTATCCCGCAAGTGCACAGGTTGTCGAAGAAATAAAATTACCTTGGTGAGTGGGTAGTCGAATCCATAGGGAATAGGGATTTAAAATACGAGAATTTGCTATTCAGTCGTACGATGTGCGAAAAATAATGATCGGAGTGATGAATGAATTTATGGAATCAATTAGAATAAAAGATAAGAAAGTAAATAGAGAAATCGAAAACGAGAGAAAAGCAAGTAGAATTAAAAGAGAAGACTAGCAATGGATGAAATAGGGTATCTGGACAAGCTACCTCTAGGACTTATGCTTCTAGTACAAGACTATGCTATTATACTTTCCTATTGATGTTAATTGAGTCGAGGATATCCTTAAACTCACGGTCCCAAAACTTAAGGTCAACCATGACTAACCTCAACATTATGTCCCGGTATTAGGATTCACTACGACACTTGACTCTCGTTGACCTGTCAACTAAGCCCCAGGGGAGTCTATCTTCCTAACCCTAACACTACATGGGATTTCTTTAAGTTCTAGGGATTCCTAGTAATAAAACATGTTCCTCTATGTAGTTCTAACCCTTTGGTCCAGGTGAAAAAACCCTAGTCTAGATTGAGCCCTAAAACTCTATAGGAGTTGTCACACATCCAAAGGATAACCTAGATTGTTCTCAACCCTAGTGTCACGGCTAAGGAAGAACAATAGCATAAGATAATTAAAACTAAAACTCGAATTTATTCATCAATAATGGAAAAGCATAATAACAATGTCATAGAAACATAATGATCCTAGGGTTTTACAAGTCCGAATACCCATGAGGGGTTTAGCTCCTCATGGAGCTATACATGTTCATGAAAGTGTAAAATAAAGCACAAACTAAAAACATCAATGGAATCCCCCTCACGTATAGTGTAGCCATGGTCTTATGCGGACGTCGAATGTCAATGTCGATGCCGATGGTGCGCTCTAATCCTCCACAAAGTCCTCTCGGAAACCCTAGCCGCACTCCCCCGAAGTTCCAGAGAAAGATAGGTCAAAAGATATCCAAAAAGTCTCCAAATCGGGCTTTAAATAGGCTGAGTGCGGCTTTAAATTTGAACTTATCGGGGTTTCACACGGCCGTGTGGAATTTCCACACACCCGTGTGAAGTTTCTGGCTTCCTGGAGAAATTACTACACACGGCCGTGTGAAATTTCCACACGCCCGTGTGAAGTCTCTGGCTCACTGGAAATTAATTCACACGCCCGTGTGAACTCTCTGGAAAACTGATCTTCGGCAGAAAAGGCACAGTAACTTGCTACAGTACAAGCTGCATTGTTGCTACAGTAACTCGCCAAAACGCTCCCGAATACGTTGTTCTTCATCGAGGGCATTGAATTGGGCACATAATCAATGGTAGATCATGCCGATTGCTTCAAGCCTCCTTCTTGGTGAAGTTCTCCTAAGCTACATGACACACCCCTTGCGTGTGTACCCCGCAAGTGCACGGGTTGTCGAAGTAATAAAAATACCCTGGTGAGTGGGTAGTCGTATCCACAGGGAATAGTGTTCAGAAACAAGTGTTATCGCTATTTAGCTATGAAAGAAGTCGATGATGAGAAAAGTATATATATATAAATGTAAAAAGAAAATAAAAGACTGCAAGAAGAATAATGAGGGTAGGAGAGGTAATCGATATAAAGATGGGGTACCCGGACAAAGCTCCCCCTAAGATAAATGCTTCTAGTTCAAGACTAGTATTATACCCTCTAATTGATGTCTAATTGAGTCGAGGATATCCTTAAACACACGGTCCCAAACCTAAGGTCAACCGTGTCTAACCCCAACACTATGCCCCAGCATTAGGATTCACTACGACTCTTGACTCTCGTTGACCTGTGAACTAAGCCCTAGAGGAGTATATCTACCTAAGCCTCACACTACGTGGGATTGCATTAAGTTCTAGGGACTCCTAGTGGTAAAACCTGTTCCTATGTGTAGTTCTAACCCTTTGGTCCAGGTGGAAGAACCCTAGTCTAGATTAAGCCCCAGTGCGTAGGATTCACTTCAACCCTTCACTCTGTTACTCGCGTAACTAAGCCCCAGGGGAGTTTATCTACCTAGCACTTCACTCTATCTCGACCGCTAATGAATCAAGGAAACGGAGGTAGGGAGAAACCACACCGGAGGGGAAAGGGGTACATCGCTACCTCACAACTCTCCCTCTCAACCCTCTCCAACCTTGTGTAGTCTAATCCTATAGAGGTTGTCACACCCTCAAAGGATAACCTAATAGATTCTCAACCCTAGTGTCACGGCTAAGGGAAAATCTCATACAATCATCATGCAAGATTGGAACTCAATAATAGAACATTAAATTAAGAAAGCATAATAAAAGTCATAGAAACAATATCATCCTAGGGTTTACAAGTCCGAATACCCACTAGGGTTTAGCTCTCCATGGAGCAATACAAAGTCAATAAATAGTTTAAGAACATATGCATGAAAACCATAAAGAAAACCCCCTTGTAGATCGTATCGATGGTCTTGTGTAGTCGCGTGTCTTCTCCAACGAATCCCTTGTCAAGACTAAGGCACACCACGACAAATCAATGCCGATGAGAGCTTCCCCAATAGCTTTCTTCCAAAGGATGTCGATGTCGATGCCGTTTAATCGCCTCCAAAGACCTCCAAGAACCTCTCCAAACCCTAGCCGAAAGCCCCCCAAAAGATATTCAAGTGATAGAAGGGGAGGGTCCCCAAATAGATATGAAAACGGGCTATTTATAGGCTAAAATCGGGCTGAATTCGGGCTGAAATCGGACTTCTGTGAAAATCCAGAAATTCCACACGCCCGTGTGTTAATTCCACACGGCCGTGTGGAAATTCTGAAATCGTGATTTCTCGGCACCTGTGAATAGTAACTTGCTACAGTAATATGAACATTGGCTGCTACAGTATTCTCTACAGTATTTTATGTCGATTGGATTGGGCACACAATCAACGGTAGATTATGTCGATTACTTCATTTCTCTTCATTGGCGAAGTTCTCCAATGCTACACGAGTTATAGACTTTTGTGAGTGTGACTGCCCTTGTGCCCCTCCAATGGAGGTTGGCACACACCCACAAGTCTAGACTCATGCCTTGTTCCTTGCTTGGTCCGAGAACTTCTCAACAATGGCGAACATAACCTATTCTTGCTTCATTCTTCTCCAAATTGGCTCCACAACCCTACAATGCACAAAAGTAAACAAATGCACACTTTTTAGTGATAAAATCTGATTAAATCAATGCTCATTGCAAGATAATAACACTTCGCATTACTATAACACGAGCACTTATCACTACACGAGTTAGACTTGTTGTAAGTGTGATTGCCTTTGTGCCCCTCCAAAAGAGGTTGCCACACACTCACAAGTCTATGTTCATACCTTGTTCCTTACTTGGTCCGAAAACCTCCCAACAACTGCGAACACGACCTAACTTTGTTCTTCTTTTCCAACTTGGCTCCACAAACCTACAACGTACAAGAATACACAAATGCACAATATTTAGTAATAAAATCTGATAAAAGATATGCTCATTGTAAGATAATAATGCTTCGTGTTACTATAACACAAGCACTTATCAGGTATATTATTACTTCGACAACCAGTGCACTTTCGGAACCCTGTTAAAGCTTTTGGTGCCGTTGCCAGGGAATAGGTGTATTTTAGATATTTTTTTTCGCTATTCTAGCTATTTCACTTCATTTTCTATTTCACACTTCTTTTATCTATCATCGTTCTTACTTGTTTGCTTTTTCTTGCTTTTGGTTTCAGGTTATGACTCGTGGGAACCCTTCGATTCTTATTGAAGGAGACCCAGAGATTGGTAGAAGAACTCATCGTAAAGGGAACGAACCTGTACAAGAATCTTCAAATCAAGCCGAAGTTGATACAGAAGTGTCAGAAGCAATGGCAGAATAGAATGAAGAGCAGAGGACATTGTCTGATTTTGCTAGACCCGCAATGATGGGGACCCAATCAAGCATTGTGAGGCCCCAATTACCGCAATGAATTTTGGGTTGAAGCCATCGTTCATTCAAATGTTACAACAGTCCGCACAATTTAATGGGTTGGCCGATGAAGATCCCAACAACCACATAGAGAACTTTCTTGAAGTATGTGACATGTTGAAGATCAATAGAGTAACGGACGACGTAATTCATTTGAGAGCCTTCCCATTTTCATTGAAGGGAAAAGCAAGACATTGGCTTCATTCATTACTGAGAGCATCTATCACTACGTGGGAGGAGATGGCCGGAGCATTCTTGGCTAGATATTTCCCTCCGGGAAAATCAGTGAGGCTTCGGAATGAGATCTCATCCTTCATGCAAATGGAATTGGAGTCTCTATTTGAGACATGGGATAGGTTCAAAGAGCTCATTCTCAAATATCCGCAACATGGATTCCCCGAGTGGATGATCACTCACACCTTTTACAATTGGCTGAATCTGAGTACTGAGCAACTCTTAGATGCAGCGGCAGGTGGAACTCTAGGAAGCAAGACTCTCGGTGAAGCCTGACACCTTATCGAAGAAATGGCTATGAATAGCTATCAATGGAATACAAGGGAATGAAAGAAGGTGGCCAGAATTTATGAGGTTGACGCGGTTAAATCATTGGCGGCATAAGTAGAGTCATTAAGTAAGAAGCTAAATGCTCTAGCTTTACCAAGAGTTGCGGCCATCACTTCTTGTAACAGTTGTGGTGGAGGTTACGCTTCAAGTGATTATCCTATTGCTATCGGAGGCACTAGTGCGGTGCAGCAGGTCAATTTTGTTGGCAATGCTTATAGAGGACAAGGCCAAGGCAACCTGTATAGTGGAACTTACAATCCGAGGTGGAGGAACCACCCGAACTTCTTATGGAGCAATCAAGGGCAGTCGCAACAAAAGAATAATGCACCATCTGGATTTCAAAGTCAACAAGCTTTGAACCTAGAAAGCCGAGTGACAGGGCTAGAGGGAAAGATGCCCAATCTTGAGTGAGCCCTCACGAGGTTTGTTTCTTCATCGGATGCTAGATTTCAGTCAGTGGAAGCTACTCTTCGTAATCACACCGCCTCCCTACATAATTTGGAAAATCAAGTGTGGCAAATTGCGAAGACATTGGCGGAAAGACCTCAAGGTAGTTTGCCTAGTAATACGAAGACCAATCCAAGGGAACAAGTGAAGGCGATTACCTTGAGAAGTGGAAAAGAGGTCGAGAGAAATCTCCCTCTAGAAAAGACAATAGAAGCACCCGAGTTGAAGAGGTAAGGGGAGAAACACCAAAGAAGAAAGAGGTGGCACCACCACCCTACAAGCTGAGGATTCCCTACCTTTCGAGGTTGAAGAATGACCACAACAAAGAACAATACAAGAAGTTTTTAGGTATTTTCAAACAATTGCACATCAAAATACCATTCACGGAGGCATTGGCTCAAATGGCTAAGTATGTAAAGTTCTTAAAAGACCTCTTGACCAACAAGAGGAAGTTGGAGGAGAGTGCAGCTATAGTACTTGATGCCAATTGCTCGCCCGTTTTGCAAAAGAACATGCCGAGTAAGAGAAAAGATCCCGGGAGTTTCATCATACCTTGCAACATCGGCAACTTGAGTGAAGAGATGGCATTGGCCAATTCGGGGGCAAGCATCAATATCATGCCCTACACTTTCTTCCAAAAGCTAGGCTTTGGCGAGCATAGACCAACGCGGCTGACACTTCAACTCGTGGACCGATCAGTGAGGCATCCGAGTGGGATTATGGAAGATGTGTTGGTGAAAGTAGACAAATACATCTTTCCTGTGGACTTTGTAGTACTTGATGTCAATGAGGATGTCGAAGTGCCGCTAATTCTTGGGAGGCCATTCTTACGTACTTCCAAGGCTTTGATAGACATGGACGGTGGAGAGCTCATGTTGAGGGTTGGAGATGACAAGCTCACCTATCGCCTCGCCGAAGCCATGAGACATTCTCTTGATTTTGATGACACTTTGTACTTTCTTGATGCTACTGATGAATGTGTTGATGAATACGTGCAGGAATTGATGAACCCGGATCCATATGAAGGGTGGCCGGACCAAGATGTGGAGATCGAAGAAGAAGCGCTATTACTTGGTCTAGTCAAAAAGGAAGTCAAGCCGGAACCTGGACTCATGAAGAAAATTAGAAGAAAACTAAAGAGAGCGAAGAGGCGACACAAGAAAAGACCCAAGAACAATGGGGATGAGCAACAACGGAGTAAGGACGGTTCACCCTTGTGTGGTAACAAAATTGCTAACTCTCCCTCTATTCTATAAAAATTATGTTCTACATGCTTTCAGATTGAAGGAAAGAGGGCATCCTTCATTCATGAGCCATCGTAAGGTCAGAGCCACACAGACAGCACAACATACTGAGATGATGGCACGGCTTGATACCATTCAGCGTTTACTTGAGCAGGCCGTGTCATCACCATTTGTGGTCCAGCCTCGGGCCCCTACTCCATCACCACCTTCTCCGGCTCCCGCAGCAGCAGATCCACCAGTACTAGCTCTAGTAGAACCAGAGGCTACTGCACAGGATACCGACGCTGAGGCGTCGTAGTTTTAGTATTTACTTGTTTTTTATTTTAGTTTTTGTAGTTTTCATTCTATTTTTGACTTGTAGCACTCAGAAAGGATCTTCCTTCTGAGTTTATCCCTTATTTTGTTTTCTCTTTTATCTCGAGTTGTATTCATTGCTTTATCATTATATATACTCGAGTTTTTATTGAGCTATACTGAACCCTTGTGTGGATGTGTGCGCGCGCAGATGGTCTTGGAAGAGAGGTATCTAAGGAATAGTCATAGGCACGGTCATGAGACCGTGTGTGCTTCATAACCCACTGGGACTCAACTCTCAATGCACCTAGCTCCATCAAACGCAACACTTGGAGTTCAGAGGAGTAATGTTTCAATTACCTACTAGTACGCATTTGAATCGCTATCCCGCAAGTGCACGGGGTCGCCAAGTAATACCCCTCGCGCGAACACGAGGGGGTCGTATTCCCAAGGGCCCGAGAATCTATTCTTACTTTTTTATTACAATGTTGTTTAACCTAATCAATTACTTGGAAGAAGAACTAAAAATAACCTACTAAAGCAAAGAACATGCAAATGGCAAGTATAAATACGGAGGAAAGTATCAACGTAAGGAAGTGGTCACGGATGAGGATTCCCTCGGGTGTTACTAAAGTGTTAAGGATGCCCTAACTAGCATGCACGTACATGGTTTGGACCGGGAAACCCTAAATTAGACAAACCCGATGGTCACGGTGTTGGTCCCTAATCCGATACGAGTATTGGAATACGGAATTGCTTCCGCCCAAATCCTTGTATGATTGCAATGGGTTTAGTGGATTTCCCCAAGCTAGGGTTGAAACACAATCAAGGAAAACATTAACAATTGGAGGGGTACAAATACCCGATGGTCACAGCGTATTTGTACATGTATTCCCTTCCAAGCTTGGTGAGCCTAATACTAGGGCAATGGTCATGCAACCTAGCATTGTCTAGGAATTGATTTATAGAGTTCTCATACACATCAAGGCAATCAAGAACCACCAAACAAGGATCACAAACCAAATCAAATGCATAAAACTAGGAAAAGCATCCAAAATACACAAGTTCACCCCCAAGTTTCACCCACATCTGGTGACCTTGGGGTTTAGTTACTCATGGTCACAAAACAAGTAAGAAAATACATGAAAACAACCAAAAGCATAACAAGAACACTCCCTCAAAGGATCAAGGCCGAATGACGCTTCCAAGGACACCACCCAATGAGTGGCTTCCTTTGTCAATCTTCCTCTCAAATGTTAATCGAAGGTGTGGACTCGTCGTATCGTGCTCTCCCTGTCGTCCTCTCCTCAAGAATCGCCTCCAAAACCCGGCCTCAAAGTCCAAAAGAAGGTGGTGAAGTCAAGCTCTCCCCAAGACCTAGGTTCCCCCCTCAAAATGCTCTCCAAAAGCCCTTAAAAACGAATTCCAGTGGGTTATGCGGCCTCCCATACGGCCCCGCATGCGGGGAGAGAAAGTCTCCGAGAAATCCTGAAAGTTGCGTAAATGCTACAGTGAAACTGCTACAATAAAACTGCTACGGTACTGTATGCAGCCTCAACAGCACCCGCATGAATCTCCTGACCAAGTTCTTCAAGTTTTCATGCTACAGTGATTGCTACAGTACCCCCCCCGGGCTCAGCAGCAATGTTTTCGATGCCGATTTCTTCTAAAATTCTGTCGACGAGCTCAAAGGGGTCTCATTGGTACCTGTAACACAAAAGAAACCAATTCAGACCAAAAACAGGCGTCAACTCATGGAAAAATGCGCAATACATACGCCCGAATACATAGAAAATACGTATGTTTAGGCATTTATCAAACATCCGCACACCTAAGCATTTGCTTGTCCCCAAGCAAGCACACATGAAGAACAGGGGTACGATGATAAAGGACTAAACATACTACCACAAGCTCAACTGTAAAGTACTCCTCTAGCACAGGTGAAAAGAAATTTAGAAAGTGAGCTGTACAGTGAGTGATCAAGTAATGGTAGCCCTGTTTTATCTAAAGTGCTTTCATGAGTGTGTGTGCTGGCTCCCAACCTTAACCTCCACACCCTGGATTACCCCAGGGGCCCATGCACCCCACATATGGTGAGAGTGGCATGAGACAGTTAAATACATCTTCAATACTCAGTTAAGAGTCTTTTGGGTTCCTAAACAAAACTCTAGCACTTAAGTGACCGGGCAACAAGTCCCAGGGGACGAAGTAGAGATACCAGATTTTTTTTTTTTGTTTTTTTTTTGAGTCCGACTAACATAGACTGCACAACAAATATTTCAGAAGGATGCACATGCTGATTAGGCACAAGAGCCACCCAACCTACTCAATTACAGTCTACATAGACGCATTCATGTTGTACTAGCAGAGGAATACTGTCATAGACTCCACATTTTTTTTTCACTGTACACACTGTATCTCAAGTCCCTTGGTAACATGGCACAATAGTTCATTTAAGGCTATAAAAAACAACGAAGGAACTCAAAAGCTCTTAACAGACTATTGAAGAAAGAGTTTAACAGTCTAATACCAAAATCATCATAATGGGTTGGTCAGAGTGTACAAGGTAGGAGCAATCATGATAGAGCATGAAAAAGCACTAAAAATAAAACAGGGCATCAATCAAGCACAGTATAAGAATACAACTCACTTCTATCATTCTTTCAAGCTAGGAAGTGCTAAACACGAAAATCATAGCTATCATCGGTATTCATGCATGCACAACAATTAAAGTACCCCATCCCCACACCTAAGGTTGTACATTGCCCCCAATGTACATAGATCAGCAGAATAAGGTGCGAGACATGCCAGAAAAATAAAGGAATAAGGTAAAGAAACTTCCCCAAATGGTTGATGAGATGAACTCCAAATACGCATGAACTGGGGAAAGTTGAGGGGCGCAAGGGCCGTGGAGCTTCTACAGTGATCAGTCCTGAAAATAGAAAGAAAGCAAATCACACCCCAAGGAATAAATAGAGAGCGGGACAAGTAAGAACGAATCAAAAATGGTAAAGTACAGTTTAGGTGGGTCAGGACCCTTGCTAACTGAAAAGTACAACAATACAAACAAACAAGTCTAGAAATAAAAACCAGTACAAACAACAGAAAAACTAAAAGTGGTGCTGTGAGTCTAGAGATCTGGAGGGAGTGATGGTGCGAAGCACGTGGTAGCTGTGGAGGAGGTGCCGACAGATGATGAAGCGCCGCGCATGTATGATAAGATCTCGGCCATGCTGCTCTCGATGCGGCCCTGTGATGTGGCTAAATCTCTCACTGATGCTGCCAGCGCCTCTTGAGACTCCCCAAGGGTCTGCAACTGCTGACGGACCTCAATGCGGAACTCCGTGAAACTATCCTTAAGTGATGGTCGACTCCCGCTAGGTGCTGCGTCGGGTACAGGGGCAGACTCTGAATCAGACTCGGATCCTGTCTCAGAATCCCGAGAGGTGCCGGGGTCTTGGGTGCTCATGCCACCGCTGCGCAAAAGGCGGTAAGTGTCTCCCGACCTCTCAACTATCCCAATATGAAGCAGGATCAACAGACTAAGTGGCGCAACGGTGCTCACAACTCTCATGCCATGGGTGAGCTCAATCAATCTTAGGCATAAGGCGTGTAATATACGGCCCGGAAAATATAGCTCCAAGGCGAGTAGAAGTCCCCTGATGCTCAATAAGTACGGCAAAAAGCTGGCCCAGGTAGATGGGGTACCGCTGAAGGATACTGTACATCATAAGCAAATCGGTACGAGAAACCACCCCAGTAGAATCAGCGTGACCGTTCACACTTCTGGATAGCAAGGCCTGCATGTACCTGTGAATGGGGTCTGCCATCATAGAAGTCTTCCTCGATGATGATAAGCGAGCAATTGACCTCCACAGAGAACTAGGAGACACCGAGCGTGGGAAATCACGAGGTAAATTCGCGAAGTCAGAAGTTTGGGTGTCCGCATCGTAGAGCCCAAGATAAATACCCAACTGGTCGTGATTAATCCTATGCCTCTTGCCAAAAGCCTGAAAAGATATAGTACTTGTTTGGCGCGCAATGTGACCGGGACCGGTAACCTCAATTTTGCTCAATACTTCCAAAGTTAACTCTCGGTAGGTGGGCTCGTCAATTTCAAATACCTTATCCCACCCGCCGTGGGAGATGGAGTCCCGGACAGTATTGTCGAGGCCTAAAGTCCTCAAGGCCTCCCAATCGGTAACTCGTACTGTGCCAAACCTCCTTTTTGACAAGAAAGCAAACCTTGTCTTGTGGGCTTCGCTCTTGAAGGTAGGCTGGCAAACGGGTGGTGGAGAGCTTCTCCTAACTCGCTTGGAGGCCACATGTTTGATCGACATTCCTACAAGACAAGAGAATCATCATCAAGCCAAAAAAAACATGAGAAAATTGGTTAATGAAGAACAAGGGCTGATTTTTGGCTAGTGATACAGTAATTTCGGGGAAATTTTGGTAGAGTTTCTTCTTGTAAAAGTGATAATATAAATGAACAAAGCTTGGAATTCAAGAGAAATAATTACAAGAAGCATTCACCTTGAAAACCACCATGTTTTCCCATCATTTCAACCATCAAAAACCCTAGAATAAGTGATAAGAAGACAAAGCTTGAACTAGGGCACCAATGAGAAGATGAAGTGAAAATCGGCTTAAACCTTGATAAAACCTTGAAAATCTTCCAAAACTTCGTTTTCTAGGATGAAGAGAGTGTTTGGATGCAAAAAGAATGAAGGAAAATGGTGGAGAGATGAAGGAGAAAAGAGAAGAAGTTTGATGAAAATTGAGTGAATAGTGAGGAAGTGGGGTGAAGAGTGGGAGAAGTAAGGGTCGGGTGACCATGCGGCCCCTTGTGCGGCCGCATGGTACCCCGCATGGGGCTCGGGAAAAAACATGCGGCCTGCTATGCGGCAGCATAGCAGGCCACAATGCTCTCGGGAAAATTCATGCGGCCCCTTGTGCGGCCGCATGGTACCCCGCAAAGCTCTCTGGAATTTTTGTGCGGCCCCTTGTGCGGCCGCATGGTAGGCCACACAAGGTTTTGAAATTCAACAGCTCAAAAAACTCTCATCAAAGTCAACCTAGCGCTAAAAAATTACATGAAAACAAAGCCGATAACACTCAAAAATCATTGAAAACATGGAAATCGAAGCACCAACAATCAAGGAAAAATACAATGATCATGAAACCAAGGGTGCAACATGGTAAAATAAATTAAGGAAAACGACTAAACAACCACCATGATCAAAGAAATCAACAACTCTCAAACTTAAAACCACCACAAAAAATACGAAGAATCCCCAAACACAACAACAACAACTAAGACGAAAAAATAGATGCAATGAATTTAAAGACTTGGGTTGCCTCCCAAGAAGCGCTTTTTTAATGTCTTTAGCTCGACATGGCTTACCTCAATACATGGTGGGATAAAGGGGTGAGAGATACCTCCAATTTTTGATGACGCATTGTTACCCGGAAAATAGTGTTTCAACAGGTGACCATTGACCTTGAACGTCCCGTGTTGTGGATGAGAAATCTCAACGACGCCATGAGGGAACACCTGAGTGACTGTATATGGTCCATGCCATCGTGACTTTAGTTTTCCCGAGAAAAGCTTCAACCGTGCGTTGAAAAGAAGTGCATGATCCCCACTTTGGAAGCACTTGGGTTGCTTAATATGTCGGTCGTGGTACTGCTTCATTTTCTCTTTATACCAGACATAAGTTTCGTACGCCAAAGCTCACCATTCTTCTAGCTCATTCAGTTGGAATTTTCTTTCGTGACCACAAAGATGAGGGTCAAAATTGAGTTGTTTTATTGCCCAATATGCTCTGTGTTCTAATTCCACCGGCAAGTGGCATGCCTTCCCATAAACTAGTCTGTAGGGCGTCGTTCCAGTGGGAGTCTTGAATGCAGTTCTGTATGCCCAAAGTGCATCCTCAAGTTTGTTTGCCCAATCTTTCCGGTGGTGGTTAACAGTCTTTTCCAAGATCCGCTTCAACTCTCTGTTCGACACTTCAACTTGTCCACTTGTTTGAGGATGGTAGGCTGTCAATGTTCTGTGAGATACCCTGTATCTCGTAAGAGCTTTTTCGAACAGGGAGTTACAGAAATGAGTCCCCCAGTCACTAATGATCACCCTGGGAGTTCCAAACTAAGAAAACAATCTTTTTAGAAATTTCACAACTACTCTTGCATCACATGACAAGCAAGCCTGAGCCTCCACCCACTTGGAAACATAGTCCACAGCAACCAGAATATATTTGTTCCCTTGGGAACTAGGAAATGGACCCATGAAATCGATTCCCCACACATCAAATACTTCGAAAGCTTGGTTCCAGGTTTGAGGCATTACATCCCTTTTTGATAAGTTGCCCACTTTCTGGCACCTATCACAATGTTGTACCAATGATTGCGCATCCTAGAACATGGTCGGCCAGTAGAACCCAGCATCAAGTGCCTTCTTAGCTGTCCTGGTCCCGCCGTAGTGGCCCCCAGTAGGTCCTGAATGACAGTGCAGCAGGATGTCATTACCCTCGTCCTTTGAGACGCACCTTCTCACAATCTGATCGGAGCATGTCCTGAAAAGGTATGGATCCTCCCATGTATAGTGCTTCAGGTCAGCGAAGAATTTTCTTGTTTGTTGAGATGAGAGCCACTTCGGGAAGGTTTTTGCTGCCAAATAGTTCGCAAAGTCAGCGAACCACGGAGCCTCATCACTCTCAATCGCTCGTATGCTACAAAGTTGCTCTCCAGGGAATGTGTCATTTATTTCTCCTTTTTGCAAGATTTCCTCATGGGGATTCTCAAGGCGCGAGAGATGGTCGGCTGCTAAATTTTCTGCCCCCTTTTTATCTCTTATCTCTAAATCAAATTCTTGTAACAGCAGGACCCACCGGATTAGACGAGGCTTGGTGTCAGGCTTATTCAACAGGTACTTCAATGCCGAATGATCAGTGTATACAACCACCTTGGATAGCACCAAATATGACCGGAATTTATCAAATGCAAAAAAAACTGCAAGCATCTCCTTTTCAGTGGTGGTGTAGTTTTCCTGGGCATCATTTAAAGTTTTGTTTGCATAATAGACAGGATGAAAATGGTTGTCTCGTCGCTGCCCCAGTACGGCCCCTACTGCAAAGTTACTTGCATCACACATTAGCTCAAACGGCAGGCTCCAGTCCGGTGAGATCATAATTGGTGCTTCCACAAGCTTCTTTTTCAAGGTGAGGAAGGCGTTCATGCAATCATCATTGAATTCAAAAGGGGCATCCTTCTCGAGCAGTTTTGTAAGCGGTCGAGCAATTGATGAAAAATCCTTCACGAACCTTCGATAAAACCCCGCGTGCCCCAAACAACTTCTGATTGCTTTAACTGAAGTGGGAGGAGGGAGTTTTTCAATGGTTGCGACTTTTTCCCTGTCCACCTCGATTCCCTTTTTTGAGATTTTATGCCCGAGCACTATGCCTTCCTTGACCATAAAATGACATTTCTCCCAACTAAGCACCAAATTAGTTTCCTCGCACTTGTCCAAAACTCTTTCCAAATTCTTAAGGCATAGCTCAAATGAATCACCAAAAATTGAGAAATCATCCATAAATACTTCCATGATATCTTCCACCATATCCTCAAAAATTGCCATCATACATCTCTGAAATGTCGTCGGTGCGTTGCATAACCCGAAGGGCATACGACGGTATGCGAATGTGCCATAAGGACAGGTGAAAGTTTTCTTCTCCTGATCTTCTAGGGCAATGAGGATTTGGAAATAACCGGAAAGCCCATCCAAGAAACAGTAGTAAGAATGTCCCGCTAGCCGCTCAAGCATCTGATCAATGAAGGATAATGGAAAATGATCTTTCCTTGTGGCATCATTAAGTTTCCTGTAGTCAATGCATACCCTCCATCCTGTGACAGTCCTGGTAGGAACAAGTTCATTCTTCTCATTAGCAATAACTGTCATCCTCCCTTTCTTTGGCACCACTTGCACCGGGCTTACCCATGCACTGTCGGAAATGGGATAAATGATACCTGCATCCAAAAGTTTAATGACTTCATTCCTCATGACCTCTTTCATATTAGGGTTGAATCTTCATTGGGGAATTGCTCGGGGTCGATGATCGTTCTCCATGAGAATCTTATGAGTGCAGAAAGATGGACTGATCCCCTTAATATCTGAGATTTTCCATGTGATCACCTTTTTATGTCTTTGAAGCACATCAAGAAGCTGTTCCTTCTACCTAACAGTAAGATCTAAAGCAATGATGACTGGGAGTTTGGACCCCCTTTCCAAGAAAACATATTCCAAGTGCTCGGGGAGGGGATTCAACTCTAGTTCTGGGGGTTCCTCAATTGATGACTTCTGCCTCACATAATTCCAAAGGCTAGACTGTTCAGTGTCATTACCGTCCCCCACTACCGAGCCATCAATGTCCACCACGTTGTCGACACATTGAAGCACACTTCCAATCGCACGAGCATTACTCGTAGGTACATGGGTGATTGCCTCGGAATGGCCAGCCCAAGCTTGATCTACCACACACCTTGTAGGTACCAAAGAATCGGCCTGAGAAGCAACGTCGTCTCTTGGCTCACGAGTGAGTGTAGCAGGTTGGTGATTTGGTGGGCACGCCTCTGTCACTGTTTGTTCCTCAATAGACTCCATAAATTGGTCAAAAATGGCTCGAGTACCCAGTTCTTCGTGAATTGTAGCGGTTGTGGCATCCCCTAGCAATCCCATCCACTAATCATTGTTAGGGTGCATCACGTCCGACCTGAATGGTGCACAAGAAAGAGAGAAATATGGTTCCTGTGGAAAACAGTTGTAACCCCAAATGTTAGTCGAAGCCATCACCTAAAAAGAAGAAAAGAAATAAGAAAATATAATACAAACAAAATACTGACGGAAAAGAAACCGGAATGGCGAAAGTGAACAAAATAAAAATGGTCAAATCAACACGCTTTAAGTTTTCAGAATGTTCCTCGTGGGTGTCACGCCCTGACCCGCGGGCCCACGGAACGTGACAATCGCCGCGACAATCCTGAGGAGGGATACTCCGCCACTCAACCCTCGAGACAGCGCAAGGCTAAATATTAAACCTGGAATCGACAAATTCTCAACACAAAAGCAGAGTTCAAGAATAATGATGCCCAACATAAGTAATAACAACACCAATCGCACCAATGATAAGAATAGAAAAGGGAGTTTTCAAGCATACAAGGAGGCAATACTAACAATAATAGCGAAAGCTGATGCACCAAAGTTTAAGAGTTGTTTAAATAGAACACCAAGTAACAGAATCCTCGACATACTAGTGGATCCCAAACTTGAGAAACAAGTGCATGATTCAAAATAAGATAAACGAATAGGAGGAGGTACAAGGAAGGCAAGAAGGCAACTAATGCTCAGCACGCAGCCGCACCGCCTCACCTACTACCTGCAACAAAACTGGGAAGAAGAAGGAGGGGATGAGTAACCACAGTTACTCAGTGAGGGGTTAAACACAGGACTATATCTCAAGCATGATCAAATAGAAATAAAACATCATAAAAATGTTTCAATTCTTAACAAAAATGAAGATACTTTGAATAATAATTATCACATAAGAATATAACTTTCTTAATGAAATGCAAAGCAAAAATTCCTTTGAAATCATCAAGAAAATCCATACCATTCTGGAAACTAATATTTGAACATTCCATTTAATAGTTTCAAATATCAAGATGCTTAGAAATGAGTCATTCAACAATCACAAATAGTCAATAGTTTCCAGGATGGCCTTAAAACCCTCCATTGCTAACCGTGGCCTTGGTTAGGTCTGGAGCTACCAAGATGCGCTTATCTTGGCATTGGCCGTTGGGAAGTTCGTGTGGTGACTCCGAACAACCCAACTATATCCAAGTCAGGGATCTACGCTCCCACCTGACATGGCATAAACGGTTTGACAGTTTTCCACGCCACCTCTATATAGGTCAGCCCGTGGAAAACAATCCACTTCTTACTGCAGTAAGTACTAGAGCTCGGCTCCCATGTCACCATCAAAACATTTGAATAACAATCCAGCCCGCAGGCTCAATATATATAACAATATGTTTGCATGAGCCTCATCAAGAGGTCACAAGTTCTCACATATGCAAATTTCACTCCAAGAGTGAATAACTTGATTAAAACATCATTGAGCACTCGTTTCAATCATAGCATTAGCAATAACACAAAATGTTTTGCATAACTAAGTTACATAAACTTATTTATTATCAAAACGAGAATTTAAAAACATATAATTTGCAAATTATGACTCAATAATAAAGCTTTCGAAACATAAATACAACATTTTGAAAATATACTTCAAATATAGCATCATCCCAATGAAAATGCAATTTGGTTGCATAAGCCTTTTAAGGACATTATAACAAGAACATCAAATCCCATGAAAACACCAAAACTGTAAAACATAGATATCGAAACATAAGGTTTTTCAACCCACAAGTAGTATATAAAATCTTTTCCAATAATCATAAAATAAGCCAAAACATAATTCAATTATGGCTCCAAACTACCCAAAAGACATTTTAAAAGCTATTGACAATGCAAGGTGTCATTAAGATGAAATTAAACCAAATAGGATAAAGGTATGCATGATATTATAATCTATAACCCATAGAATCTATAAAGCTCACTTATAAATTTTGAATCAATAACAACTCGAATAACCTTTCTTACATTCCTCTCTACTCTTTATCACCTTTGCAACTTTTCACCACTGATAAGAGGATTTCCTAGAGACCCTCAATAACACAAGAGTCATTATGAAGCCTCAATTGCTAAATACAAGTTTAATTTACCCATATACAAATGATTTCCAAATAAACAAATTTACAAACTAAAGTCACACTGATCATGCAGAAAGTATTCAAGCCATCACATACAGTTATGTGTGCCAAGACATCTACCAAGTCTTTCATTAAAGATCTTCAATATGCTTGCAAGATTTACACATCATCGACTGGCCACATACACAAGCCTATAACTCTTTGTATTATTCCTATATTTTAGATCAAATGCAAATTCCTCAACAAAGTGACATTACTCTCAAAACACTAGCATTAACTTCACTAGTAACAATTTCATTATAAAAGCTATAGAGATTTGACTTCCATTTCATGTTGGCATTATACCAAACAATTTATGGACATTCACAAAAACCTCCAAGTTCACAATCAAGATTCATTACAATTTTTAGCATATACAACACATGCTATCTATCATTATTCCTCCAAGGAACTTTCACTTGTAACAATATAATCATATCAAACATATGGCTTTTAGAGCAACAATAATTATAGTCATAACATGCATCCTCTCGACAAATTTATAAAATCAAGCTATATTCCAATCCCATACACCTCTATCATAATATCATACATCAACACTTTAAAGATCCTTGAGTGGTTAGACCATCCATTGCTCATACATGCCCTTAGGCAAGTTTTGGCATCATACACCTCAAGATTACCCGAAAAATATACATCATTAGAATCCATTATTCTTCCCTCATTGACTTCACAATTCAAAGCTACACATAGACTTAATGATGTAATTAATATCCTCAAATCACAACATAGATAATCACTCCCATGTATATCAATTAAACTCAAAGAAACTTGTGGTGATACTTGACTATTTCCATTATTCAAGAAAATATAAACCCCAAACGACTCAAGTTCAATTATCACTAATCAAAACATGAAACATACTAAAGGGAAAAAGATGATAAGTCCATAGCTTTTCTCAAGCATCAAAATGCACAAATATGTATATATACACATATTTACATATAAGTTTAGGCATTCTTTCAATAGAATTATGCATATTAATCCCACTCACAAAACATAGGCGAATACAGCCAAAGAAAATGCTACTCCTCCACTTGCACCTTGCCTCGAGACGAACCCTCACCACCTAACCAACCACGACCACACACACACCCACACACAAATAAGTAAAGAGTAAGCCAAGGAAAATCCTAAGATTAAGCATGCAAAACAACCTCAACGAGGTCAAGGGTTAGCTCAAAACAAAGACCAAGGATTTCCAAAGAATTCTAAAGATTCTAGGTTTCTCTCTAAGCCAAAGAAACCAAGAAAACAAAGGGAACTCACCGGTGCTACAGTAACCCCGAAATTGCAAGCACAAAATCTCTCAAGATTCCAACCATATTTGAGAAAGAAAATGAGGGCATCATACTCCAACATCCTTCTACACAACATCAAGAAGATAAGGAAGAAAGAAAGATGGAGCTTCAAGAGAGAAAGATTTCATTCAAGGTTCCCATCTAGGAGAAAAAACAACAAATGGGTGATTAAAAGATAAGAATGGCTTTAAAAAGAATGTCTTGAATGACAAGTTATGGCTTTGAGTTGATAGGGTATGGCTTGGATTTGACATGGTATGCGTTTGACATGAAAGGGGTATGGTTGGGATATGGCAAAAAGTAGGGTCATGGAAAAAGACCAAATTACCCTCAAGCATTTGAAATAAGGACTAGAGTGAATAAGCATTTGGCAAATGACAACAATGCCCCTGAACATTCAAGAAGGATATGGGTGAGTAAGTTTGGGAGATAATTACTCAAACGATCCCAACTAACACAATAAATGCTGAGAAAACCATGTACCCTCCAAACAACCAAAGAAGAGGAAACGGAAACGAGGGTGATGGGCAAGGTATCACAGTGGGTCCCCGCCAACGGCGCCAAAAACTTGATACGCGTTTTAATCGCTCTCCCGCAAGTGCACGGGGTCGCCAAGTAATACCCCTCGCGCGAACACGAGGGGGTCGTATTCCCAAGGGCCCGAGAATCTATTCTTACTTCCTTATTACAATGTTATTTAACCTAATCAATTACTTGGAAGAAGAACTAAAACTAACCTACTAAAGCAAAGAACATGCAAATAGCAAGTATAAATACAGAGGAAAGTATCAAGGTAAGGAAGTGGTCATGGATGAGGATTCCCTCGGGGGTTACTAAAGTGTTAAGGATGCCCTAACTACAATACACGTGGGTGGTTTGGACCGGGAAATCCTAAATTAGACCAACCCGATGGTCACGGTGTTGGTCCCTAATCCGATACGAGTATTGGAATACGGAATTGCTTCCGCCTAAATCCTTGTATGATTGCAATGGGTTTAGTGGATTTCCCCAAGCTAGGGTTGAAACAGAATCAAAGACAACCCTAACAATTGGAGGGGTACAAATACCTGATGGTCACGGCGTATTCGTACATGTATTCCCTTCTAAGCTTGGTGAGCCTAATACTAGGGCAATGGTCATGTAACCTAGCATTGTCTAGGAATTGATATATAGATTTCTCATACACATCAAGGTAATCAAGAACCACCAAACAAGGATCATAAACCAAATCAAATGCATAAAACTAGGAAAAGCATCCAAAATACACAAGTTCACCCCAAGGTTCACCTACATCCGGTGACCTTGGGGTTTAGTTACTCATGGTCACAAAACAAGTAAGAAAATACATGAAAACAACCAAAAGCATAACAAGAACACTCCCTCAAAGGATCAAGGCCGAATGACGCTTCCAAGGACGCCACCCAAGGAGTAGCTTCCTTTGTCAATCTTCCTCTCAAATGTGAATCGAAGGTGTGGACTCGTCGTATCGTGCTCTCCCCGTCGTCCTCTCCTCAAGAATCGCCTCCAAAACCCGGCCTCAAGGTCCCAAAGAAGGTGGTGAAGTCAAGCTCTCCCCAAGACCTAGGTTCCTCCCCTCAAAATGATCTCCAAAAGCCCTTAAAAACGAATTCCAGTGGGTTATGCGGCCCCGCATGCGGGGAGAGAAAGTCTCCGAGAAATCCCGAAAGTCGCGTAAATGCTACAGTGAAACTGCTGCAGTATAACTACTACAGTACCGTATGCGGCCTCAAAGCACCTGCATGGTAACCTACATGAATCTCCTGACCAAGTTCTTCAAGTTTTCATGCTACAGTGATTGCTACAGTACCCCCCCGGGCTCAGCAGCAATATTTTCGATGCCGATTTCTTCTAAAATTCTGTCGACGAGCTCAAAGGGGTCTCATTGGTACCTGTAACACGAAAGAAACCAATTCAGACCAAAAACGGGCGTCAACTCATGGAATAATACACAATACATACGCCCGAATATATAGAAAATATGTATGTTTAGGCATTTATCACCTACTTCAATACTAATTGTTTTATAATTTTTTTCACCTGTATTGTACTTGCATGCGTACATTGGGGATAATGTACATTTAAGTGTGGGGGGGGGGGAGTTCACATTGCGCACACCTTTACTTGTGCGTTCAATTGCTCATGCTCATGTAGCCTATGGCGGTTCACCTTAGTTGCAACGATTGTATTTTTAGAGTTTAGGAGAATTTTTAACATTGTGTTCTATCATGCTCTAGTTTCTACTTGAATTTTAGGGAATTGTTGCTCGATTACCTCATATTGCACAACTCACTCTTGGAATCTTTTGGAAACTCAATCTTGAAGTTTTTAAGGACAAATGTAGAAAGAGCTACCTCCTCAAAAGTGTGAAAGCCACCTTTGGCGGCCGCCTAGGAAAGGGCTACCTTCAAGAATGTGTGAAGCTACTACTTCCTTTTCTTTTTATTTTTGTTTTTTGTATATGAATAAGTCCTTTCTAACAAAAGTTTGATAAGTACTCGTTGGTTCTCTTGAGTGAAATCGCACACACTAACACATTTTCAAGTTTTTATCCTTTTTTATTCGAGTTTTTAGCTAGAGCATTGGTAACCTTTCAAAAGAAATTACCCAAGAAACTTAATGGTTCAGCTAGCTTCATCATCCCTTGTGTGATCGGGGATGGAGTGCAAGAAAGCACTTTGGCCGACTCGGGAGCTAGCATAAACTTTATGCCGTATAACTTGTTCTTGAGGTTGGGGTTAAACAATTTGTGACCCAGGCGAATGACTTTGCAACTTGAGGATCGTTTAGTGCGAAGACCCCGGGGAATTGTTGAAGATGTTCTTGTTCGAGTTGATAAGCTAATCATCCCGGTTGACTTTGTAATCCTAGATGTGGATGATGATGTCGAGGTCCCATTGATCCTCGGGCGTCCATTTCTTAACACCGCCGGTGCACTGATCGATGTTAAAGGAGGAAAGATGACTTTGAGGGTTGGTTACGAACAAGTGGTCATCACCCTCCCCGAAGCAATGAAACATACACTTGATCATGATGATGCTCTTTACTTCACGGATACTACTGATGTGATTATCTCTGATTGTGTGTAGGAAGTCCTCACTTTGAACCCCTTGGAGGAGTACTTTGAAGATCTCGGGGATGATGTTGCAGATGATGAGCCTCCCCCTCCACCATTGCAACAACTAGCACAAGTAGAGGTTAAATCTTCACCACATTCCAATAAGAAGAGAACCTTGAAGAAGTTGTGAGGAAGAAAAAAGAGAAGCAAAAGCGGGGGGTGAATGTTTCTGCAATGTCACCCGAGGAGGTTGACCATTTGTTCTTTGATGACCGGGGGAAATTCAAGATTTTTTCATGCCTCTCGTTGAACTTTTCGGGTAACAATTCTTCGTCAAAAAGTGGAGGTATCTCTCACCCCTTTGTCCCACCATGAGTTGAGGTAAGCCATGTCGAGCTAAAGACATTAAAAAAGTGCTCCTTGGGAGGCAACCCAAGTCTTTCAATTCATTGCATTTGTTTTTCTTCTTAGTTGTTGTTGTTGTGTTTGTGTGTTCTTCATATTTTTTTTGTGGTGCTTGTGAGTTTGAGTGTTGTTGTTTTTTGTGATTGTGGTGGTTGTTTAGTCGTTTTCCATAATGTATTTCATCATGTTGCACCATAGGTTTCATGATCTTTGTATTTTTCCTTAAGTGTTGGTGCTTCAATTTCCATGTTTTCAATGATTTTGATTGTTTTCGGCTTTGTTTTCATGTGATTTTTGAGAGCTAGAATGAGTACGTTGCTTTGTTGAGTGTGTTTTTGAGCATTTTTTTTGCATGGAGCCAGCCAGTGGACTATGCGGCCTGCTATGCGCCCGCATAGCAGGCCGCATAGCCATCCAGCGGCCTATGCGGCCTGCTATGCGGCCACATAGCAGGCCGCATAGAGAGGCAGTGGCTTATGCGGCCCCTTATGCCGCCGCATGAGAGGCCGCATAAGCCACCAGCACACATCTCTTCTCTTCTTCACTTCATTTCCTCACTATTCACTAATTTTCACTCTTCTTCTTCTCTTTTCCCCTCCATCTCTCCACCATTTTCCTTCATTCTTTTTGCATCAAAACACTCTTGATAAGTGCTTGAATATACATGTTTTACCGACTTGTTTTACATACATTGAGCATCATTTTACCATTGATTATGTCTCATAAAGTGTATTTTGGTGTTCTTTTATGCAATCAGGTTGTGGAAGTGTTAAAGGAGGAAAAGGAAGCAAAGATTGGTTATAAAGACGTATTGTTGGGAGCTTTTGTACAACACAAGTGTCAAGGCACAAGAGGGGATCATGCACATGAGGGTGTGTGCCAACTTCCTGAAGAATTCATGATGATTTGTGCGATGGAAAGGCACAAAGGCAGTCACACCTTCATGTCCCAACTTGTGTGAAGATAGTTAAAGCTCTCAAATGATGATTCGAAGAAGGAGAAGTCTTATAACTCACCACATGGACGTGTGCCCGACCATGTGGCCTCAAGATGAGAGAGTTTGGATCATGGTTATGGAGAGTATTGTAGCAAAACACTGTTCATTTCACTGTAGCAGTACTGTAGCAGAATTACTGTTCACGCGACCGCGTGGGAATTCTGCAGCCCACGCGATTGCGTGGGATCTCACGCGGTCGCGTGAAGACACGCGGCTGGCACGTTTTCAGGTTTATAAATACCCCGATTTGCCGATTTTAAAAGGACTTTTTGCGCACGTTTGAAGGCAAGAGCGGCTAGGGTTTCAAGGACGAGGTCTTTGGCGATATTGGGAGTCGTTCTTCACCAACTTCGATAGATCTTTCGACGATATAGCATCGGGGAGCCATTGGCAACCTAGCTTCGGAGAAGGTTCCTTCGAGACGTTAAATGATTCATCAAGGCCATCATCACGAATTCGAGGGGGTTTACTTTCATGGATTACATTGCTTTTTTCTTCATTATCTTTTGCTTTGTAATAAGTCCCATGGAGGGCTAAACCCTAGTAGATACTTGGGCATGTGAACCCTAGGTTTCGATTCATGTATTGACTTTCTTTATGCTTTCTTTTAATTCCAAGTTTATTTGAGTTTTAATCTTGTTTAATAATTTCTTGCATGCCTTATTGATTCGTATGGTTGTTTGGTATGCTTGATTTGTTTCCTTGGTGAGAGAGAGATTTCCATTAGGGATTAGAACATACAAGGTTAAAGAGGGTTGAGAGGGTGAGTCTTGAGATAGAGGAGTGTCCCCTTTCACTTCCGATTGAGTGTTTCCTATCTCCGTATTCCCTAAGTTTTATGCAACCATATGGGGTGTGAGGTGTGAGATTGATAGATTTCTCCGCTGGGACCTTTGTAAGGTGTTAGGGATCTTTCGCCTAGAAGTAGGGTTAGATCTAATTTTAGGAATCGGTTTCACTCTTAGGTATCCCAAAACTCATTGCGGTCATATAGGGTGTGAGGTATTGAGATTGAGTGATTTCTCCGCCGGGACCTTGTAGGGGACTAGTATCGGTGGCCTGGAAGCAGGGATTGATTGTTCTTGGATTACCTTGACTCATAGAACTCGGTTAGAAGCATTTAGTTAGTCTTGCACTTCATGATAGAGCCTAGGGGGTTCATTGCCCGGGTATCTCATCTTCATTGATTGAGATCTCCTTTACCTTTTCCTTTTATTTGTTTTCTTTCTTGCAATTTTCTTATTTTACACATTACATCCATTGCTCTATATCATTATTTCGACTAGATAACTAAGAATCAGTCATTACTAGTACTTCCGTTCCCTGTGGATTCGACTACCCACTCACCGGGGTAATTATTACTTCGACAACCCGTACACTTGCGGAACACACACGCAAGGGGTGTGTCAAGTTTTTGGCGCCGTTGCCGGGGAACGGGATATTAGGAATGCTAGGACTTGGTTACTTTAGTCATTCATCATTTTATTTCTTTTCTATTCCATATTTCGTTCTTACATCGTTCTCATTATTTTTTTTCTTCATTCTTTCTACAGGTTATGACCCGAGGAAATCCTTCGACATTCGTTGAAGAAGATCCTGAAATTGAGCCTAGATTGCGGAGAAAAGGAAAGGAATCTGCAGTAGCACAGAATTTTCCTGCAGAAATAGAAATTGAAGAGTCTGAAAACATGGCAGAACAAGCAGGGCAGCAAAGAACACTTTCAGATTTTGCTCGTCCTACGATTCGTGGTTCGCAATCAAGCATTGTTAGGCCACCAGTCACAGCCCAGAATTTTGAGTTGAAGCCGGGCTTCATTCAAATGCTTCAACAGTCCGCACAGTTCAATGGATTAACAGATGAAGATCCGAATAGTCGTATCGAGAGTTTCCTTGAAGTGTGTGACATGCTGAAAATCAATGGGGTTTCAGATGATGCAATTCGCTTGAGGGCTTTTCCGTTCTCATTAAAAGGAAAAGCCAAACAGTGGCTCCATTCTTTGCCAAGAGCTTCCATCACAACATGGAATGAGATGGTCGAAGCTTTCCTTGCAAGATATTTTCCACCGGGGAAATCGGCAAAGCTTCGAAATGAGATATCCTCTTATGTTCAGATTGAGTTAGAGTCATTATAGAGACATGGGAGCGATTTAAGGACCTCTTGCGGAAGTGTCCTCAACACAGGTTCCCCGAATGGATGATTATTCACACATTTTACAATGGGTTGAACCCGGGCACCAAACAGTTACTTGATGCCGCCGCGGGAGGAACATTGGGAAACAAGACTCCGGATGAGGCAAGACAACTAATCGAAGAGATGGCACTCAATAGTTATCAATGGAATGCAAGAGAGAAGAAGAAAGTGGCCGGGATTCACGAAATTGATGCCGTCACATCATTGGCGGCCCAAGTTGAGGCTATGAGCAAGAAATTGGACACTTTAACTTCTTCAAGAGTTGCCGCGGTCACTAGTTGCGATGGTTGTGGGGGTTCACATATGCCAACTGATTGTCCTATCTCAATTACTACTTCAGCCCCAATTGAACAAGTTGATTTTGTGGGGAATTCGGGAAGAGGACAAGGTAATCCTTTTAGTAACACCTACAACCAAGGTTGGAGAAACCACCCCAATCTCTCATGGAGTAATCAAGGGCAGCAAAGGCCTGCTGCCCCACCAGGATTTCAGCAACCACCTCCGATTCCGGAGAGAGTTTCAGAATTAGAGAAGGTTTTGTCAAAGTTCATTCAATCAACGGACACAAGATTTCAGAATATTGAGGCAACACTCCGAAATCACACCGCTTCGTTACATAATTTGGAGAATCAAGTATGACAAATAGCGAAGTCATTAGCGGAGAGACCTCAAGGAAGCTTGCCAAGTAACACCGAGACAAATCCAAGAGAGCATGTAAAGGCGATCACTTTGAGGAGTGGTCGGGAGCTCCAAGAAAAGCCCACTGCTGAGAAGAATTCTGAAATTCCTCACGAATCAACCCCCACTGGGAAGACAGCTGAAAATCCTCAAGAAAAGCCGATGAGTAAGGTGCTTGACAAGGACAAAGAGGTAGTTATACCAGCCCCATCATTTGCTCCAAGAATTCCTTATCCGGCACGTTTAAAGAAAGATCAAACTGATGAGCAAAACAGAAAATTTCCGGATCTATTCAAGCAAATACACATCAATATACCTTTTGTTGAGGCGTTGTCGCAAATGCCTAGGTATGCAAAATTCTTGAAGGATCTTGACACACCCCTTTGCGTGTGTGTACCGCAAGTGCACGGGTTGTCGAAGTAATAATTACCCTGGTGAGTAGGGTAGTCGAATCCACAGGGAACAGGGCTACTAGTACTAACTTCTTCTCTGCAATCTAGCCTAATGACCAATGTGATTTTGTGGTGATCTAGTGTGCATAGAAATTAATACCAGAGATGAATAGGCAAAAGGTAAATAAAGGGAGATCTCAATCAATGAAGATGAGATACCCGGGCAATGCTCCCCCTAGGCTCTATCATGAAGTGCAAGACTAACTAAATGCTTCTAAACCGAGTTCTATGAGTCGAGGCAATCCAAGAATAATCGGTCCCTGCTTCCAGGCCACCGATACTAGTCCCCTACAAGGTCCCGGTGGAGAAATCGCTCAATCTCAACACCTCACACCCCATATGACCGCAATAAGCTTTAGGGATACCTAAAAGTGAAACCGATTCCTAAAATTAGACCTAACCCTATTTCTAGGCGGAAGATCCCTAACCCCCTACAAGGTCCCGGCGGAGAAATCTCTTAATCTCACACCTCACACCAAATATGGTTGCATAGATCTTAGGGAATACGGAGATAGGAAACACTTAATCGGAAGGGAAAGGGGACACTCCACTATCTCATGACTCACCCTCTCAACCCTCTTCAATCTCATATGTTCTAACCCTAATGGAGACCTCTCTCTCACCAAGGCAACAAATCAAGCATACCAAACAACCATACGAATCAATAAGGCATGCAAGCAATGATAAAACAAGATTGAAACTCAAATAAACTCGGATTTAAAAGAAAGCATAAAGAAAGTCAATACATGAATCGAAACCTAGGGTTCACATGCCCAAGTATCTACTAGGGTTTAGCCCTCCATGGGGCTTATTACAAAGCAAAACATAACACAATGAAAAGCAATGTAAACCATGGAAATAAACCCCCTTGAATTCGTGATGATGGCCTTGATGGGTCGCTCAACGTCTTGAAGGATCCTTCTCCGAAGCTAGGTTGCCAATGACTCCCTCGATGCTATGACGGAGGAAAGAACTATCAAAGTTGGTGAAGAACGGCCCTCCAATTCGGCAAAGACCTCCTCCTCAAACCCTAGCCGCTTCCTCTCTCAAAAGGCACACAAAAGATATCAAAAGAATCGAAGAAACGGCCTATTTATAAGTCTGAATCGCGCCAGTCACGTGTCTTCACGCGACCGCGTGAGATCCCACGCGATCGCGTGGGCTGCAGAATTCCCACGCGGTCGCGTGGGATTTTGACGCGGTCGCGTGAACAGTAATTCCGCTACATTACTGCTACAGTGAAATGAACAGTATTTTTGCTACAGTACTCTTCATAACCATGATCCAAACTCTCTCATCTTGAGGCCACATGGTCGGGCACACGCCCATGTGGTGAGTTATAAGACTTCTCCTTCTTCGAATCATCCTTTGAGAGCTTTAACTATCTTCACACAAGTTGGGACATGAAGGTGTGACTGCCTTTGTGCCCTTCCATCACACAAATTATCTTGAATTCTTCAGGAAGTTGGCACACACCCTCATGTGCATGATCCCCTCTTGTGCCTTGACACTTGTGTTGTACAAAAGCTCCCAACAATACGTCTTTATAACCAATCTTTGCTTCCTTTTCCTCCTTTAACACTTCCACAACCTAATTGCATAAAAGAACACCAAAATACATTTTATGAGACATAATCAATGGTAAAATGATGCTCAATGTATGTAAAACAAGTCGGTAAAACATGTATATTCAAGCACTTATCAGATCTCTTGACCAACAAGAGAAAAATGGAAGAGAGTGTGGCTGTGGTCTTAGAAGGAAATTGCTCGGCATTGCTTCAAAAGAATTTGCCGAACAAGATGAAAGATCCGGGAAGTTTCATCATACCATGTGTGATCGGAGGTTTGGGGGAAGAAAAAGCATTGGCCGATTCGGGGGCTAGTATTAACGTCATGCCATACACTTTGTTTCAGAAATTGGGGTTGGGCGAGCCAAGGCCAACCCGCATGACGTTACAATTAGCTGATCGTTCTATTCGTCATCCTAGAGGTATAATTGAAGATGTTTTAGTAAAGGTTGACAAATATATTTTTCCTGCAGATTTCGTGGTGCTCGATGTGGACGAAGACGTGGAGGTTCCATTAATCTTGGGAAGACCATTTCTACGAACCTGCAAGGCACTCATCGACATGGATGGAGGCGAGATGACACTTCGAGTTGGAGAAGAAAAGATCACATACCGCCTCGCCGAAGCAATGAAGCATTCTCTAGACTTTGATGATTCATGTTATTTTTTAGATGTTAATGATGAAATTGCTAATGAGTATTTGCAGGAAATAGCACACCAGGACCCATATGAAGACTGGCCGGTTATTGAGGAGGAGAGACTTCATGATCAAGCATCATGCCTTTTCAAGGATCAATCGGAAGGAGGGGTGCTTAAACAGATTTTCCGTCGTGTCAAGAGAGCGAGGCATCGTCATAGGAAGCGGTCATGTGCAATTGGAGACAAGCACACAGAAGAAAAGAATCATACTTCCTCAATTGGTAACATATTTGAACAATTTTTCTTAAACATGAAACAATTCTATCCATCATGCGTGCAGGTTGCGAAAAAAGAAATCTTTCATTTACATGAGCCACCATGAGGTAAGAATAGGTACGTTAAGCTTAGTGACGTTAAACAAGCGCTCCTTGGGAGGCAACCCAAGTTTTTACTTGTTTTCTAGTTAGTTTTTAAATTCTGCAGTAATAAATTCATGAGTGTGCGTTTTGATGAAATTTTTTGTGGTGCTGAGTTTTCATGAACAATTTTTGGTGATTACAAGTGTTTTTCACATATTGGGCATGATTCGGGTTTTAATTCATGATAATCGTTGAAGAAATGGGCGAATTTTGAAGTTTGGAGAGCCGCGTGGACTGTATGCAGAAATTCTGCAGCTCACGTGGTCGCGTGAAATTTTCACGCGACCGTGTACAGTACCCACGTGGGGGTGTGGGATTTCCACACCCCCATGTGGCTTATATAATGACTTGAAGGGTTACGATTCATCATCCTTGACATTGAGCCTTTCATTTCCTCAACCTTCTCCTCTCTAAATTTCTCATCCATAAGGTTTCAAAATCAATTTTCTTCAACTGTTTGGGGATTCAAAAGGGTTTTTCCGGCATTTGCATCAAGTTTCATACATTGATTCTTATCGGTAAGGTTTATCCCTCTCCTTTCATGCCCTAGCTTCCAATTTTCATTTCCATGGTGTTCTTTACTTTCCTAGACTTGATTTTGCATGGTAAATGTTGTGAAAACACTTAGAAAACTTAGGAGAGAGTTGTAGAGGGATGTTGGAGGTCATCCATGGCCAAAGGGGCCAAAGGGGGTGTGACCGCCACGCGCGCTCGTAGGCCGGCCAACAGTCCACGTGACTGCGTGGACTAGCCACGCGACGGCGTGGGCTGGCGCTGGCCACAAGTAGCCAGCCACGCGATCGCGTGGCTGGGGTCACGCGATCGCGTGGCCCGCGGCCGAGAGCCCAGCTCTCGGCCTGCGACCACGCGACCGCGTGGCTCAGGCCATGCGACCGCGTGGCCTGCCGAGATAGCCAGCCAAGTACCCACGCGACCGCGTGGCTGGCCCACGCGGTCGCGTAAGATTCCTGCCGAGCAAGCACGCACCCACGCGGGCGCGTGAGCATTCCACGCGCCCATGTGGGCTGGAAACACCTATTTTTTTTGCTGTTTTCACACTTTGCACGCAGGTTTCGTCCTGCACTCATTGAAATTATGCTGAACTGATCTATTTTGTGTTTTCTTGCAGGAATGGCACCTAGGACAAAGAAAGTGGCCCATAAACGCCCTCGTCACGACAGGGAGTCGACACCACCACCTGAGGTTGAGTTTGTCGATTCCACACATAGGCATAGGTACGAGCGTCTGCAGGGACTTAAGATTGGACAGTCGCGTTACATTTGCTTCTAGACGCTCGACGCTATTGGCCTTTCAGAGGAGGTTCGCGGATTGATACAGGTTGGGGGTTGGGACCGACTCCTATCTATTTCTGAGCCCGTCCGACGAGATGTTACTCTGGAGGTTCTATCGACTTTTTCCTTTGATCGTGAGCGACCAGACGCGAGCTTTGATGCAGAGAACGTCATCCGATTCAGAGTTTTTGGTCAGCATCACGAGATGTCACTGACACAGTTTGCGATATTACTTCAGTTATATGATCAGGATTATGTGGACACTTTAGAGTACCGAGAGCTTTTGACTGACTTCCCCCCTGATATTACTCCGAGCCAGGTATTCCATGACTTATGCGGCGGTGCTCGGTATGTTCCAGGTCAGTCAAAGGGTTCTTTTCTTATACGTCACGCGCATAGATATATACATGTTGTTCTCAGCAGATCGATCACAGGACGGGGAGATGGTACAGGTGCATTGAGCCGTACAGATTTACTTTACCTGTATTCCATGACTCAGTGTGTTCCCATACATCTTGGATACGTCGTCGCAGACTTCTTTCGACATCAGAGTCAGTATTTACGTATTGGCGTGCTATTTGTGGGACCGTATATCACTCGACTCATGTTACGGATGCGTCTCATACGTTCGGTCATAGGCGAGCAGAGAGTCAGTAGTCCGTCACCTTTAGGGCTAGTCACTCTCCGACTGATGGGAGTAGTCCGACGTACAGCATCAGGTGGATATGCATTGGTAGAGGTGTCATCCGACGATGACGAGTCTGCTGAGACTCCAAACGCACCACCTCCTGCAGAGCCCACAGCCACTCCAGCAGCACCGATTTCATCAGTGGATCCTAGTACATCCTCAGATCGAGTACATGAGCGACTGGCTCAACTCGAAGCTGCCGTCGCCACCATGCTCGAGAACCAGGCGCGGATCATGCAGCGCCTTGACCAGATTCAGCAGACTCTGGACGCTGATACTGAGTCAGATACCCCATCGACACCAGCAGCACCACCAGATGCCGATGCTTGAGGCGTTTTCACTCATGGGATTCTCTTTTAGTTTTCGTTTTTTTTTTCATTTTACTTGCATTATCTTATTTTGTGGACTTATATACTCAGAAAGGTTATGCCTTCTGAGAGTTTATCTTCATATTTTAGTTTTTGTTGCGAGTTTATGTTTCAGTGTTATATCTTTATGAACTCGTATATTTTTATATTTTATTGAGCTTCACTGAACCCCGTAAATCCGTGCAGATGGCCTTGAGAGTGATGATGATGAATTTTTTTTCATACACACAACCATGTGACGTGGTTGCGTGAGCCTCACAACCCGTTGAACAACAACACGCCCTCAAGTTAGCTTCACCGATCGATCAATAAGGAGTTCAGGGGAGTGTTGTTTTAATTGCATCTTTACCCACATCATGTTTTTATTGCTTATATTTTTATTGTGCTTACATGTGTACATTGAGGGCAATGTACATCTTAAGTGTGGGAGAGGGTTCACCTTATACATGGCCTTTACTTGTTTTCTAATGATCATGCTCATGTTGCCCATGAAGGTTCACATTATGGTTGAGAGTTTAATTCTTAATTTTTGGAGATTGCAAACATTAGGTTTTATCATGCTCTAGTTTTTATCCAATTTTCTTGAAATTTGGGTCCGATTGCTCTTTAATGCACTTCTCTCACTCATTAAACCTATGGAAACTTACTCTAGTTCATTATTGTGGGATTATCTAGTGTTAGTTTGATTCGAGTTTATTTGAAAAAAAAAAAAAAAACAGAAAATTCAGAATTTTAGTTTGTTTGTATATAGGGGGTGGAAAGAGCTATCACCTATGTTGTATGAAGCTACTCTCATAAGTCGGATACTTGTTATGCCCTAATGAGAGAAAGAGCTATCTCATAGGATGTGTGAAAGCTACCACCTTCGGTAGAAAGAGCTACCACCTCAAAAGTGTGAAAGCTACTCAGGAGGCATCTCGTGAAAGAGCTACCTTAGAGGATGTGTGAAGCTACTATCTTTTCTTTTTGTGCATAAATAAGTTCCATTATTAATAAGAACTTTGAGTAGTGGATATAGTGTTGACATGAGTTGAGTTTTCACACACACACGCTTTCGGACTTTAGTACTTTCCTTTTTTATTGGATTATTTGCTAGAGTATTGATTGTTTCATCTATTGTTTGTTTTTCTCCATGATTTTAGAATTTTATTCTTGTACCCTCTTGGTGAACCTAAGGCCAAGCACTTCTCTTTGCTTTTCATGAGTTTATGGTTAATTTTGCTTGAGGACAAGCAAAGACTTAAGTGTGGGGGAGTTTGATAAGTGCTTGAATATACATGTTTTACCGACTTGTTTTACATACATTGAGCATCATTTTACCATTGATTATGTCTCATAAAGTGTATTTTGGTGTTCTTTTATGCACTCAGGTTGTGGAAGTGTTAAAGGAGGAAAAGGAAGCAAAGATTGGTTATAAAGACGTATTGTTGGGAGCTTTTGTACAACACAAGTGTCAAGGCACAAGAGGGGATCATGCACATGAGGGTGTGTGCCAACTTCCTGAAGAATTCAAGATGATTTGTGCGATGGAAAGGCACAAAGGCAGTCACACCTTCATGTCCCAACTTGTGTGAAGATAGTTAAAGCTCTCAAATGATGATTCGAAGAAGGAGAAGTCTTATAACTCACCACATGGACGTGTGCCCGACCATGTGGCCTCAAGATGAGAGAGTTTGGATCATGGTTATGGAGAGTATTGTAGCAAAAACACTATTAATTTCACTGCAGCAGTACTGTAGCAGAATTACTGTTCACGCGATCGCGTGGGATATCACGCGGTCGCGTGAAGACACGCGGCCCTTCACGTTTTCAGGTTTATAAATACCCCGATTTGCCGATTTTAAAAGGTCTTTTTGCGCACGTTTGAAGGCAAGAGCGGCTAGGGTTTGAAGGACGAGGTCTTTGGCGATATTGGGAGTCGTTCTTCACCAACTTCGATAGATCTTTCGACGATATAACATCGGGGAGCCATTGGCAACCTAGCTTCGGAGAAGGTTCCTTCGAGACGTTGAACGATTCATCAAGGCCATCATCACGAATTCGAGGGGGTTTACTTTCATGGATTACATTGCTTTTTTCTTTATTATCTTTTGCTTTGTAATAAGTCCCATGGAGGGCTAAACCCTAGTAGATACTTGGGCATGTGAACCCTAGGTTTCGATTCATGTATTGACTTTCTTTATGCTTTCTTTTAATTCCAAGTTTATTTGAGTTTTAATCTTGTTTAATAATTTCTTGCATGCCTTATTGATTCGTATGGTTGTTTGGTATACTTGATTTGTTTCCTTGGTGAGAGAGAGATCTCCATTAGGGATTAGAACATACAAGGTTAAAGAGGGTTGAGAGGGTGAGTCTTGAGATAGAGGAGTGTCCCCTTTCCCTTCCGATTGAGTGTTTCCTATCTCCGTATTCCCTAAGTTTTATGCAACCATATGGGGTGTGAGGTGTGAGATTGATAGATTTCTCCGCCGGGACCTTTCTAAGGGGTTAGGGATCTTTCGCCTAGAAGTAGGATTAGATCTAATTTTAGGAATCGGTTTCACTCTTAGGTATCCCAAAACTCATTGCGGTCATATAGGGTGTGAGGTGTTGAGATTGAGTGATTTCTACGCCGGGACTTTGTAGGGGACTAGTATCGGTGGCCTAGAAGTAGGGATTGATTGTTCTTGGATTACCTCGACTCATAGAACTCGGTTAGAAGCATTTAGTTAGTCTTGCACTTCATGATAGAGCCTAGGGGGATCATTGCCCGGGTATCTCATCTTCATTGATTGAGATCTCTTTTACCTTTTCCTTTTATTTGTTTTCTTTCTTGCGATTTTCTTATTTTAAACATTACATCCATTGCTCTATATCATTATTTCGACTAGATAACTAAGAATCAGTCATTACTAGTACTTCCATTCCCTGTGGATTCGACTACCCACTCACCGGGGTAATTATTACTTCGACAACCCGTGCACTTGCGGAACACACACGCAAGGGGTGTGTCAACTCTCCTCATCCTAGCAAACAAATTCTTGAAAGATTTTCGAAGCTCTATTAAGTTTTAAGCCGATTTTCACTTCATCTTCTCCTTAGTGCCCTAGATCAAGGTAAGCTCATTTCTTCTTCATTCTAGGGTTTTTACTTGTTTAAATGGTGGGAAAACTTTGTGTTGATCATGGTGAATGCTTCTTGTAATTGTTTTTCTTGAATTTAAAGCTTTGTATATTTAGATTATCACTTTTACAAGAAGAAACTCTACCAAACTTTTCCTGAAATTGCTGTAGCACTAGCCAAAAATCAGCCTTATTTCTTCATTATTTATTTTTCTCACAAATTCTTGGTTTGATGGAAGTTCTCTTGTCTTGTAGGGATGCCGACCAAACACGTGGCCTCCAAGCGAGTGAGGAGAAGCTCTCCACCACCCGTTTGCGAGCGTACCTTCAAGAACGAAGCCCATAAGACAAGGTTCGCGTTCTTGTCCAAAAGGTGGTTCGGCAATGTGAGGATTATCGCTTGGAGCACTTTGAAGACTTTGGGCATTGATGATACTATCCGGGACCTCATCTCCCATGGTGGATGGGATGGCATTCTTGAGATCGATGAGCCCACTTATAGGGAGTTGACTTTGGAAGTGTTAAGCACGTTTGAGTTCTCCGGGTATTCTTTTTTCACGCGCCAAGCTAGCATCATCACTTTCAGAGCTTTTGGTAAGTGGCACAGGATCACTGACAACCAGTTAGGCATATACCTCGGATTTTATACACCTGAGTCCCTCATCGGTTCGGAGCTCCAGGATTTGCCTCGGGATTTTCCACGCTCTGTTTGCCCTGATTCTTTTTGGAAAGCCATTGCTTGCACACAATCGAAGAAGGCTTCTATCGGGGTAATGTGAACGGTCGTGCTGACTCTATCAAGGTAGTGACTCATACCGATTTGCTGATGATGTACAGTATCCTTAAGCGGTACCCTATCCACATGGGATATCTATTTACCGAACTCATCGCACATCAGGGGACCTCTACTCGCCTTGGAGCTATATTTGTCGGACCGTATATTACGCGCATTATTAGGAGCCTAGGATTGATTGAGCTCACTCGAGGCATGAGTATTGTGGGCTCCGTCGCACCCCTTGGTCTGTCGACTCTACTTTCTATCGGGATAATTGAGACGTCGGGAGATACCTATCGCCTCCCACGCAGGGGAGGCAGGAGCACCCACGACCCCGACACCTCTCGAAATTCTGAGGCGCGATCTGATTCTGATTCAGAGTGTTCCCCTATACCTGACGTGGGACCCAGCGGGACTCGATCATCACTGGAGGCCAGTTTCACGGAGTTCCGCATTGAGGTCCGTGAGCAGTTGCAGACCCTTGGGCATCACAGGAGGCGCTGGCGACATCAGTGAGAGACTTGGCCACATCACAGGGCCGCATTGAGAGTAGCATGGCCGAGATCCTGTCTTATTTACGCAGCTCATCATCATCTGTCGGCACCTCTTCCGCAGCTACCACATGCTTCGCACCATCACTCCCTCCGGATCTCTAGACTTGCAGCACCACTTTTTAGTTTTCTGTTGTTTTTGTTTGTTTTTATTCGCAGACTTGTTTGTTTGTATTGTTGTACTGGTCAGTTAGCAAGGGTCCTGACCCTCCTAAACTGTACTTTCCCGTTTTTCATTTGTGCTTACTTGTCCGGCCCTTGTTGATTCTCCTCTCAACTATGGATCAAGAAGGTAGATCTCGTCGTATGTCGCTCTCTTTGTCATTCTCTCTCCAGAAATGGCGTCCAACCGCAACTCCTAGCTTCGATTTGAAGATGGTGGCAAGTGTGTTCAAGACCTAGGGCTTCCTCTCCCTAAAAAATGAACTTTTCTTCCTTAAAAACCCAATTCCAGCAAGTCATGTGGCCTGCCATACGGTCCGCATACGGGCACTGTAGCACCGCGAGTTTTGTGCAAGTTGCTGCAGTGGAGTGCTACAGTAAAATGCTGTAGTACCCCCTCCCCCCTACTACAGTAACTCTGCTACAGTACTGCTACAGGCGCTGTATGCGGTCAGTCATGCGCTTGTATGAATATCCAGACCTAGTCGTTTCGCAAAAATTCTCATGCTACAATGCCCTCCCGGCCCCGCGCTCGAAAATGGCCTTTTCTTGCCGATTTCTTTTAAAAATCTCGTTGACAAGCTCCCCGCGGTCACTTCTGTGCCTGTAACAAGAAATAAACCAATTTACACCGAAAACGGGCATCCACACATGTAAAAATACTCGATGAATACATAAATACACATAAATAATATGTATAGTTACGCGTTTATCAGTTTTCATCTATGCTTTTAATTTGTGTTTATTCTTATAGTTTGATGGATTTGTACAGCTCCATGAGAAGCTAAACAACTTGTGGGTATTCGGACTTGTAAACCTAGGATAATTATGTTTCTTTAAGTTGTTATTATGCTTTTCATTATTGATGAATAAAATTGAGTTTCAATCTTAATTGCATCTTGTATCAATTTTTTCCTTAGCCGTGACACTAGGGTTGAGAATCATCTAAGTTATCCTTTGGAGGTGTGACAATTCTTATAGGGTTACACTACTTAAGATTGAAGAGGGTCGAGAGGGTGAGTCGTGATGTAGCGAAACGTCTATTTTTCCCTCCGGTGTAATTTTTCCTACCTCCTTGTTCCACAAGTTCTCAGCGGTTGAAATAGAACAAAGTGCTGGGAGATGAACTCCCCTAGGGCTTAGTTGCATGAGCAACAGAGTGAAGGGTTGTAGTGAATCCTAGTGCTCGGGCTTAATTTAGACTAGGGTTCTTTCACCTGAACCAAAAGGTTAGAGCTATATATAGGAACATGGTTTTTCACTAGGAATCCCTAGAACTTAAAGCAATTCCATGTAGTGCGAGGCTTAGGAAGATGAACTCCCTTATGGCTTAGTTGACAGTTCAACAAGAGTCAAGGGTCGTAGTGAAACCTAATGCGGGGGCATAGTGTTGGGGTTAGTCATGGTTAACCTTAAGTTTGGAACCGTGTGTTTAAGGATATCCTCAACTCAGTTATCATCAATAGAAGAGTATAATAGCATTGTCTTGCACTAGAAGCATAAATCCGAGGGGTAGTCTTCCGGGTACCCTATTCCACTCATTGAATGTCCTTCTCTTATTACTCTTAGTTCCACTCTCCTGCCTTCCATATTTCTCTTTTACTTCTTTTTTAGTTTAATTGCTTTGCAACCACACATTGATTCTATTCTCACTTTTCGTACACCGTGCTAGCTAAATAGCAAACACTTGTGTCTTTGATCCCTACTCCCTGAGGATTTGACTACCCTCTCACCGGAGTACTATTATTTCTTTGACAACCCGTGTACTTGCGGTACACACATGCAAGGGGTGTGTCAAATTTCCACACACCCATGTGAATTTTCTGAATTCCATTTCTGACGCGCTGTGAATAGTAAACTACTACAGTGATCTTCCGCAGTAACTGCTTCATTCTCCGGATATCATTCACCTCATTGGCGAAATTCTCTAATGCTACACAAGTTAGACTTATTGTGAATGTGACTGCCTTCGTGCCCCTTCAAAGGAGGTTGGCACACACCCACAAGTCTAGATTCGTGCCTTGTTCCTTCCTTGGTATGAGAACTCCCCAACAACGGTGAACATGACCTGACTTTGCTCTTTTTCTCCAAATTGGCTCCATAACCCTACAATGCACAAAACCATATGAATACACACTAATTAGTGATAAAAATTGATAAAACTAATGCTTAATGTAAGATAATAACACTTCGCGTTACTATAACACGAGTACTTATCAGAAAACATGAGTTTTGTTTGGATTTCAAAACTGGTTTCAAATCATCAATTGTTCTAAAGTAGTTATTATTGGTACATTATTTGTGCAATCCAATTTTGTGTTCCACCATTAGTGCCTATGCTATCTTTGTTATTGTTAAACTTATGGGGAATTCCATCATGTTAGAATTAATAAACCTTGTATTTTATAGTTGCTATGCTTGTATTTAATTTGGGGTTTTTCTTAATTATTTGTAGTATGATATAGTTGTTTTAATGTTTAACTTATTTTATAGTTTAAACATGTGTTGGGTATTTTGAAATTTCATTGTTTTAAACCCCAGTGGAGTATTACGATTCCTTTGTAATATTTATACTATTGTTATACTATGTTGTAGACTATTATTATGTATAAGTGTGTTCTAAACCAATTATATTACTAGCAAAGTATCTTTCACTTATTTATGTTTTTGGTATTTGTTATCTTTTGGTATATTTTCTGGTTGAGTTGTGCTATTCCTCTCGTTGAGTAACTGTGGTTACTTATCCCCTCTTTCTTCTTCCCAATTTTGTTGCAGGTAGTAGGTGAGGCGGTGCGGCTGCATGCTGAGCATTAGTTGTCTTCTTAACTTCCTTGTATCTTATTCTATTCGTGTATGTTATTTTGAATATGACAGGGGTCCGAAAGTGTACGGGTTGTCGCAGTAATAATAGTACCCTGGTGAAAGGGTAGTCGAATCCACAAGGAGTAGGGATTGTAGATACAAGAGATTGCTATCTAGCTAGTGTGAACTACGGAAAGTGAGAGCAAGATCACAGATTTAGAGAAGGCCCTCCTCATAAGGGTTGTCCAATTTTCAGATGCGAGATTTCAATCGGGAGAGTCTACGCTTCGCAACCACACCGCATCGTTACACAACTTGGAGAACCAAGTTGGCCAAATTGCGAAGTTTCCGAGTGACCTCAAGAGAGTTTTCCAGGTAATACGGAGATGAATCCAAGGGAACAATTGAAGGCAATCTCCTTGAGAAGTGGCTGAGAGGTCGAGCGTAGTCTCCCTCTTGAGAAGAAGAATAATGAAGCACCTAAAGTGGTGAAGGTAGTAGCTTCACACAACCTCTAAGGTAGCCCTTTCTTAGGCGGCCGCCAAAAGTGCTTTCACATTTTCGAGAGGTAGCTCTTTCTACTGGGGTAGTAGCTTTCACGCATCGCATGAGATAGCTATTTCTCTCATTAGGGTATAACTTGTATCTGACTAATGAGAGTAGCTACATACTTCATAGGAGATAGCTTTTTCCACCCCAAATGCACAAATAAAACTAAACAAATATTTACAAGCTCGACAATTTTTTGTTTATATTTCTCAAAAAAAAACTAAGAACTCACTAAAACGATGATAAACTAGTCCTTAAACATCAAGCTTGAGTTTCCAAAAGATTCCAAGAGTGAGTAGTGCAATATGAGATAATCGAGCAAAAATTCCCTAAAATTCAAGTAAAAACTAGAGCATGATGAGATACAATGTTAAAACTCCTCCTGGACTCTAAGAATACCAATGTTGCAACTAAGATGAACCGCCACGGGGTACATGAGCATAAGCAATTGAACGCACAAGTAAGGTGTGTGCAATGTGAACTCCCCCCCCCCCCCCCCCCCCCCACACACACACACACACACACACACACTCACTTAAGATGTACATTGTCCCCCCCACAATGAAAAGTATAGCAATTCAAACAAGTAATGGGGGAGTGGGCAATTGAAACAATACTCCTCTAAACTCCAAGTGTTGCGTTTGATGGAGCTATATTTACTGAGAGTTGAGTCTCAATGGGTTGTGGAGCACACACTATCCCATGATCATACCTATTACTATCCCTCAAATTGCAAGCATCCAAGACCATCTGCACACATACACAATTGGTTCAATGTAGCTCAAGAAAAACCAAAATAAACCTTGAGTATATAAAGATAAATCAATAAAATACAACTCGAGAAAAAGATAAATGCAACATAAAGATAAAATCAGAAGGAGGACCCGTTCTGAGTACTACAGGTCCCAAATAAGAAATAAAAGTACAAAATGAAATAAAGATAAAAGAAACTAAGATGCCTCAGCATCGGTGTCCTGAATGGTAGCCTTAGGTGCTGTGGTAGGCTCAGTTGGTGCTGGTGGATCTATCGGTGGTTATGCTGCTGATGAAGGAGTCAGAGGGGAGGCTCGAGGTCGCTTCACGAATGGTGAAGTCATGGCTTTCTCAACTAACTACTGGATAATGTGTAACTGGGCCATGACCTCGGTGAGATGTGCAGCCTGGGTAGCTCTAACCTCGACCACCTCTGTCTGTAGCACCCCTACAGCACTCTCGAGGCGCTTTAACCTGTCCTGGCCCCGAGAAGGATAGAAAATGTGCACTAGTGGCGGCTCTGGTGCTGTAGGTGGTACCAGCGTCTCTCTCTACATCCGAGGTGGCGCTAAGGCTGGCTGAGATCCCTCAGCCTGCTCTCCCTCTGGTGACTTTAAATGGGGGCTGATCATAGAATATACTCCTTCTCGATATCTACGAATTATCCCCATGACTTTCATTGTCTCTGTGCCAAGAGGAGCCGGTATAGTCACCTTCTCAGCCCAACGTACTTCGTCTAGAGCCTGAGAAGATGACACTCACTCCGGTATAATGACCATGATGGAGCAAGTACTCTGCCAGAATTTGTACCCAATGTAGCGGCTCGCGCTGTATCATGGAGTGTAAGTAGAGTAACTCCTGACGGCTCAACATTACGGTACTATCCCCACGGCCGCTCACTAATCGGCTCAATACGGCATGTACATATCTATAGGCCGAGCGGGACAAGCATGTCGCCTTTGAAACCCTAGCTCATATTGCCCCTGGCCACATAATGCTCGGTATGCTATTTGGGGAGTAAGCACGCCCAGGTAGTCCGTAGGGAGTTGCTCGTACTCCTCTGTACTAGTATACACTACATCATATAGCCCTACTCGGATTGAAAATTGTGTGACACTCATACTGTGGTGCTATCAGAGGGCTTTGAACTGAATAGTGTCAACCGTACCGAAACTGCAGTACGAGCGATTGCACTCGAATGATGCGAGGACCTCTAACGTCAATTTACGGATAGCTGGCTCTCTGATCCACAATAATCGCTCCTAGGCACCAAATGATAATAACTCCTTGACCTCATTCGTAGTAGCATCGCCCTCCCCCCCCCTCCCCCCCCCCCCCTCCCCGTACTGCTCTCAGTGCACTCAAGTTAGGGTAGCGTGTCAGGCCAAATCTCAAGCTCGACAAGCGCTCGAAACGAACCTAGTGCGCGAGAATACTAAACTCTATCTGCTCTGGTCTGGGGTGATAGCTCGCAAGGATGCTTACCAGCTGCATTCTTCGATCTAGAAGCCATACTTGTAAGATTGAAAAGAAAAGTGATCAGTTCACTTCAAAAACTCAATTTAAAAAAATCCACAAGGCCGTATGGAAATAACAAACGCCCGTGTGGATCGTCGGGCCACGACAAGGGCATGGCTGTGCAGCCTAAGAATACATATAAAAACTATTTTAAACATTGTGAAACTTCCCACATTCATGTATTAAGTATGTATGCATGCAAGTCAAGCGGAAATTCACCAAATGAATCAAAAGAATTAAGATTGACAAAGTAGAATGGGAAAAAAAAAAGGGTTTACTGAAGATGTGAGACTTAAAACCTTGAAAATCGGCACAAAAACACTCTGAAAACCCACAAAATCGAGTGGGAGAAGGTCGGAAATGGGTGAGGAGTGTTCTTTTAGGGTGTAGAGATGTGAGTGAGTGAAAAACCGAGTAGATCGTAAGAGAAACTCGCGGCTTTTGGGTTTTTGCACAACCAAATAGCCGTGTGGAATTCCACATGGCCGTGTGGGGGTGTTTTGAGAGCAACCAGTTAGAATACAGGGGCGTCTAGCTGCCCCTGTGAACCTTCTTAGAAGAGGCACACAACCGTATGGAAATTCCACACGGCCGTGTGGCTTCACAGGGGCAGTCACACACCACTGTGGGCTCTTGGGAATACCTAAGGATTCTATCCACAACCACGCGGCCGTGTGCCCAACCTGGCCAAAAACACAAGGCCGGCCACAGAGCCACCCACACGCCCCTGTGGCCTCTCTGGATCAACTCGAGAAAAAGCCAAGTGTTCCATACGGCCGTGTGCCATTCACAAGCTCTCTCATAGGGGCAGCCACACGCCCCTATGTTTTCTCGGTAACAAAGGGAAGTCTCTGCAGAATGCCACACGGGCGTGTGCCTTGACACAGGAGAACTCACAAGGGCATCCACACACCCTTGTGGACTCTCGGGGAAGAGAGTATAAAGATCTGCAGGATCTTACACGGCCGTGTGCCCTTCACAGGGTCGCTCACAAGGGCAGCTCCACGGCCCTTGTGATGCTCGGGATGAACTCTGAGATGGTTCACATAGTCATGTGAAAATTCCACATGGCCGTGTGTGTTCTTCGGATGACTTAGAAAAATCTACAGGCTCTGTAGAAAAATTTCTGAACTCAAATACAAGCCTCAGAGCCAGCATACATCATGAAATTATGACCAAAGATCCATAAAAACATACTCAAGACCCAAAACTTCATCAATCAACATTCGGCACACAAAAGATAGCAAAGATCCATAAGGAAATCACAGCACATGTATATGAAAATCAGGACACCAACATAAATGCTTTTATTCATGCTACTACTCAACCAAAACCTAGGAAAATAGTAAAAGCTTGTGTTGCCTCCTAAGAAGCGCTTGTTTAACGTCACTTAGCTTGACATACCTGGATTTCCCTCATGCGGGCTCATGAATAAATGTTTTCCTCTTCCTTGCAACCTTAAAGCATGCAAAACATAATTTTTGTAGAGTAGAGGGGTAGTTGTCGAGTTTGTTACCACACAAGCGCGAAACAGCTTTACTCCTTGAATGCTCATTCCCATTTGTGTTGGGGCTCTTCTTGTGGTGTCTCCTCGACCTGCTCATTTTTTCGGATCACCCTCTTCATGACTCCCGGGGACGGCTTCACTACCTCTATATGACCAAGTGATTGTACATCTTCAATCTCCATGTCTTAGTCTGGCAACCCTTCATACGGGTCCAGATTCATCATTTCTTGCACATATGCATCAACAAGCTCATCAGTAGTGTTGGAATAATAAAGAGTATCATCAAAGTCTAGAGAATGTCTCATGGCTTCGGTAAGATGATGTGTGCTAACCCGCAAGTGCACGGGTCATAAAGTAATACCTCTTGTGCGAACACAAGAGGGTCGTATCCCCAGGGCCTGAGAAGCTACCCTTACTTCCTTTTCGCAATGTTGTTTAACCAATGAAACTTAAGTGAGTGAAATAAATGCAAAGGAACTAGATAAATGATTGATTAATGCAAATTGATGAGAACAAGATACGGGGTAAATCAGGGCTAGGAGTGGTCACAGATGAGGGTCCCCTTAGGGGCTACTAAAGTGAGTTGGATTCTTGAACTAATATGCAAGCGGCTAGCTTGGACCGTGAAAACCCTCAATTAGGCCAACCCGATGGTCACGGAAATTGACCCCTAATCCGGTACAGGTATTGGATGCGGTATTTCTACCGCCCAAGATTCCACCTACGACTGCAAAGGGTAATGTGGTTTTCTCAAACTAGGGTTGAAATACAAATGAGAACTTAACCCTAGTAGTGGAGGGGTACAAATAACCGATGGTCACGTCATATTTATACGTATTTCCCTTCCAAGTTTGGTGAGTCTAACAATAGGGCAATGGTCATACAACCTAGCATTTCCTAAGTCATTTGATACATACAGTTCTCTTATATATTAAAGATGTGAAAACACCAAACAATGGATCACAAACAAGCCTCAAACATCAATTAAAACAAAGTTATCCAAAACATCACAAGTTCACCACCAAGGTTCACCTACATCCGGTGACCTTGGGGTTTAGTTGCTCATGCTCAAGAGACACAACACAAAGTCCATAGAAACAACCAAAGAAAACATAAGAAAGACTCGCTCTCAAAGATGAAGGCAGGAGAAGTTCCAAGAATGCCACTCGTAGGGGTGGCTTTCCTTGTCTTCAACTTTCAAATGCAAAACTCTAACTTGGAGATCCTTCACAAGAACTCGCTCTTCTTGTATAATCCTTCATGAAATTGCCCTCCAAATGCTTCTTCAACCTCAGATCTAAGGTGGTGGTGAGAGGCTCCAAGAAGAAGACCAAAGATATCCCAAAGAAACCCTAAAAACCCCATTAAAAAGATGAATTTGTGGCTATTAACGGGTGACCTCATGTTCCATATATGGCCCATGAGGTTACCTGTAAAGTGGGTCGAAAGAATCCGCAAAGTTGTAAAATTACTACAGTGAGCTGCTACACTACTGCCTGCCTCTGAATTGCTTATGGATGGGCTTACGACCACGAGCTTGCCCATGAGGGTTTCCAGCCTTAGAGTTTTTGATAAGTGCTTGTGTGATAGTAATACGAAGTATTATTGTCTTACACTGAGCATTACTTTTCTCAGATTTAATCACTAATTAGTGTGTATTTGTGTTCTTTCATGCATTGTAGGGTTATAGAGAAGATTTAAAGAAGAAGGAGCAAGAATAGGTCATGAACGGGATTGTTGAGGGAGTTCTTGGACCGGGCGAGGAACAAGGCATTAGTTGTGTTCAAAGACATGTGAGTGTGTGCCAAACTCTAATTGGGGTCAAGTGAATACGTGATTTGGAGGACACAAACGCAGTCACACTCACATGTTGTGACTTGTGCAATATTATCAAGAGCTTCGTCAATGTGTTTCAAGTGAAGCCGCGACGTGATTTACCGTTGATTGTGCGTCCAATTCAACGGGCTCGATGAAGAATGATGAATTCGGGAGCATTTCGGTTAAGTGGTGTAGCAGTTACTATAGCTAATTACTATATCAAAAACACTACAGCAAGTTACTGTTCATGATCTATCGAAAATCAGCAAAACAGAATTTCCACACGGCCATGTGGAAATTTTGATTTTCCACAGGGCCGTGTGGAAAATCCACAGGGGCGTGTGGAACTCCGATTTCAGCCTACAAATAATCCGTTTTCAAATCTATTTGGGAACCCTTCCCTTCTATCTCTTGCCTATCTTTTGGGGGGCTTTCGGCTAGGGGTTGGTGAGATTCTTGGAGGTCTTTGGAGACGATTATACGGCATCGGCATCGACATCTATTGGAAGATATTTATTGGGGGAGCTTTCATCGGCATCGATTCGGCGAGGTGTGCCCTAGGCTTGACAAGGGATTCGTTGGAGAAGACGTGCGGCTCCACAAGACCATCGATACGATCTACAGGGCGGTTTTCTTTATGGTTTTCATGCATATGTTCTTAAACTCTTTATTAATTTTGTATAGCTCCATGAGGAGCTAAACCCCTCGTGGGTATTCAGACTTGTAAAACCCTAGGATTATTATGTTTCTATGACATTGCTATTATGCTTTTCTATTATTAATGAATATATTCGAGTTTAAATTTTAATTATCTTTTGCTATTGTTTTCCCTTAGCCATGACACTAGGGTTGAGAGCAATCTAGGTTACCCTTTGTAGTTGTGACAACTCCTATAAGGTTAGACTACTTAAGATTGAAGAGGGTTAAGAGGGTGAGTCGTGAGGTAGCGAAGCGTCCCCTTTCCCCTCCGGTGTGATTTCTCCCTACCCCCGTTTTCCTTGATTTTTTAGCGGTCGAGATGAGGCATCATAGTTTGTGGCTTAATTTAGACTAGGGTTCTTCCACCTGGACCAGAGGGTTAGAAATACATATAGAAACAGATTTTATCACTAGGAATCCCTAAAGCTTAAATCAATCCCACGTAGTGTTAGGCTTAGGTAGATAGACTCCCCTGGGGCTTATTTGCCCGAGCAACAGAGTGAAGGGTTGACGTGAATCCTAATGCCGGGGCATAATGTTGGGGTTAGTCATGGTTGACTTTAGGTTTGGGACCGTGTGTTTAAGGATACCCTCGACTCAATTAACATCAATAGGAAAGTATAATAGTATAGTCTTGCACTAGAAGCATTAGTCCTAGGGGTAACTTGTCCGGGTACCCCATCTTTATATCGATTACCTCTCCTACCTTTATTGCCCTTTTTGCACTCTTTTACTTTCTTATATATATATATATATATATATATACACATATTAAATTCTCTTATCATCGATTCCATTTATAGCAAAAATAGTGATAACGCTTGGTTCTGAACACTATTCCCTGTGGATACGACTACCCACTCACCAGGGTATTTTATTACTTTGATAACCCGTGCACTTGTGGGATACATGCAAAGGGTCATGTCAGTTTTCTTCAAATCATTGCATTTTGGGTTACTACAGTGGTGCTACAGTGTCGGCCCTAAAATGACATTTTCGGCATCAATTTCTTCTTAAATTGCGTTGTTGAGCTCGCCTGGGCTTCTTTCGTACCTAAAACATGAAATAAACAAATTTAGACCTAAAAGGGCATCAATTCATTATCAAAATACAATGATACATGCACAAGTATATGTAAAAAATATGTACATTTAGACGTTTATCATGAGGCGATAGGTGAGTTTTTCGTCTCCAACCGTCAAAGTGAGCTCTCTGCCATCCATGTCTATCAAAGCCTTGGAAGTGCGCAAGAATAGCCTCACAAGAATCAATGGTACATCAACATCCTCATCCACATTGAGCACTACAAAGTGCATAAGAAACATGTATTTATCCACCATGACGAGCACGTCTTCTATGATGCCCCTCGGATGTCTAAGTGATCGGTCCACTAGTTGAAGTGTCATCTGAGTGGGCCTAGGCTCTCCTAAGCCTAGTTTCTGAAAGAATGAGTAAGCCATGACGTTGATGCTATCTCCCGAATCCGCTAGTTCCATTTCCTCACCCAAATCATCAATATTGTATAGAATGATGAAGCTCCCAGGATCTTTCCTCTTGCTCGGCATATTCTTTTGCAACACCACCGAGCAAGTGGCATCTAGAATCATGGATACACTCTTCTCCAATTTCCTCTTGTTGGTCAAAAGGTCCTTCAAGAACTTCGCGTACTTAGGCATTTGTGACAACGCCTCCATGAACAGAATGTTGATGTACAACTGTTTGAACAACCCCAAAAATTTCTTGTATTGCTCGTCTTGTTGATCGTTCTTCAAGCTTGAAGGATAGGGAATTCTTGGCTTGTATGGTGGGGGTGCCACCTCCTTCTCTTTCGATGCTTCCTCTACCTCTACCACTTTAGGTGCTTCATCATTCTTCTTCTCAAGGGAGACTACACTCGACCTCTCGGCCACTTCTCAAGGAGATTGCTTTCAATTGGTCCCTTGGATTCGTCTCCGTATTACTTGGCAAACTCCCTTGAGGTCTCTCGAATAGAGACTTCGCAATTTGTCCAACTTGGTTCTCCATGTTGTGTAATGATGCGGTGTGGTTGCGAAGTGTAGACTCTACTGATTGAAATCTCGCATCCAAAGATAGGACAAACCTTGTGAGGGCTTTCTCTAAATTGGTCATCTTGCTCTTAAGTCCCGACACCAGGTTTTCCAAATTCGGTGCTTGTTGTTGTTGAAAGCCCGGTGGTGCATTAATCTTTTTTTGCCCTTCGTTGCTCCATGACAAGTTAGGGTGATTCCTCCACCACGGATTGTAGGTACCACTGTAGAGATTCCCTTGAGCTCTGAATGCATTGCCTACAAAATCCACTTGCTCAACCGAAGAAGAAGTACAACCAATTGCAATTGGGCAATCACTTGAAGCATGTCCTCCCCCACATCCATTACAATTTGTGATGGCCACCACTCTTGGTGAGTTAGAGCGTCTAACTTCTTACGCAATGATTCCACTTGGACGGCCAACGATGTAACCGCATCAATCTCATAAAGTCTAGCAACTTTATTCCTATCCCTTGAATTCCATTGATAGATATTCATCGGGTGCCATGCTTCCTAAGGTATCTCCTGCCGCTGCATCTAACAACTGTTTGATGATTAGATTCAACCCATTGTACAAAGTATGAATGATCATCCAATCGGGGAATCCATGTTGTGGGAACTTCCGCAGGAGCTCCTTGAACCTATCCCATGTCTCAAATAGAGACTTCAATTCTGTCTGTACAAAAGAAGAAATCTCATTCCTAAGCTTTGCTGATTTTCCGGGAGGAAAGTAACTAGCAAGGAAAGCTTCCGCCAACTCCTCCCATATAGTGATAGATGCTCTAGGTAATGAGTGTAACCATTTCTTCACTATTCCCATCAGAGAAAATGGGAAGGCTCTCAATTTGATGGCATCATCTGTTACTCCATTAATTTTCAGCATGTCGCACATCTCCAAGAAGTTCTCAATATGGATGTTGGGGTCTTTATCGTCCAACCAATTAAATTGTGCGGTCTGCTGCAACATTTCAATGAAACCCGGCTTTAGCTCAAAATTCTGAGCTGTGATTAGGGGCCTCACGATGCTTGATTGGGTCTCCAAGACTGCAGGTCTAGCAAAGTTAGACAAGGTTCTCTGCTGCTCATTCTGTTCTACCACTGTTTCTGACCCTTCTGTTTCTATGTCAGCTTGATTAGACTATTCTTGCATAGGTTCTTTCCCTTTTTGATGTGTTTTTCTTCCAATATCAGGGTCTCCTTAAATAGAATCGAAGGGTTCCCACGGGTCATAACCTAGAGCTAACAACAAAGAAAAGAATACAAATTCGAACGATGATAGATAAAGAAAGTGTGAAATAGAATGCTAAGTGAATAGCTAAAATAGCAAAAAACAAATATCTAAAATACACCTACTCCCCGACAACGGCACCAAAAACTTTGATAGAAGCCCGAAAGTGCACGGGTTGTCACAGTTATAACAGTACCCCGGTGAGAGGGCAGTCGAATCCTCAGGGAGCAGGGATTGTAGATACAAGAGATTGCTATCTAGCTATTGTGAAGTACGGAAAGTGAGAGCAAGATCAATTGTGTGTGTGTAAGAGTAATCGAAAGCAATAAGAAAATAAAGAGAAATATGGAAGATAAGAGAGTGCAAGCTGAGAGTAAATGATAAACGCTTAAATGTAGGTATTATTCTTGTATGTGTGCGTATAAATAGAGTATTTTTGTATGTGTGGATGCCCGTTTTCAATCTAAATTGGTTTATTTCATATTACAGGTACAAATGATACCGTGGGAAGCTCGAAAACATGATTTTAGAAGAAATCGGCAGGAAAAATACCATTTTCGAGCACGGCACTGTAGCACCACTGTAGCACGAAAACTTGGAGAAATGGCTAAGTTTGGAATTCCATGCGGGTACTCATACAGGCGCATAAATAACCGCATACAGTCCTATAGCACTTTACTATAGTATGATTACTGTAGCACTCTACTGCAGCAACTTACGCAAAATTCGGGGAGCTATAGTGCCCGTGTGCTGACGGCATGCCAAGCCGCATGGCATCCGGAGAATAGCTTTTTAAGGCTTTTTTGTTCATTTTCTAAGGGGGAGCCCTAGTTCTTGAGCCTACTTGCCACTACCTTCAAATCTGAGCTAGGAGTAGCCGTTGGAGGCCATTTTCGGGGAGAGAATGACGAGGAGAGCGACATACGATGAGATCCACCTTCTTGATCCACACTTGAGAGAAAGATTGACAAGGGAAGCCACTTTTTGGGTGGCATCCTTGGAAGCGTTATTCGGCCTCTAATTTTTGAGGTAGTGTTCTCATCGTTGTATTTGGTTGTTTCTATGTATTTTCTTGAGTATTTTGTATCCATGAGCAACTAAAACCCCAAGATCACCGGATGTAGGTGAACCTTGGGGGTCAACTTGTGTGGGATGATTGCGTGACTTGTTTTATGCATTTGGGACTTGTTTGTGAACCCTGTTTGGTGTATTTAAATGCTTGGTATGCATGAGAACTTGGTATATAAATTTTTAGAAAATGCTAGGAAGCATGACCATTGCCCTAGTGTTAGGCTCACCAAGCTTGGTAGGGATATATGTACGAGTACGCCGTGACCATCGGGTATTTGTACCCCTCCATTGTTAGGGTTGACCTTGATTGTGTCTTGATCCTAACTTGAGAAACCTATCACTATCATTGCAATTGTGCGAGGATTCGAGTCCAAGGAATTCTGAAATGACCCCTTGCATGTATCCCGCAAGTGCACGGGCTTGTCGAAGTAATAAATTTACCCTGGTGAGTGGGGTAGTCGAATCCACATGGAATAGGGACTTAAGGTGCGAGGTTTCACTAATTAGCTAAGTAATGTATGGTGGGTATGAAAAGAATTAATGAGTGAATATGAAAGCAATATAAAGAAACAAGAAATTAAATAGAGAGATGGAAGACAAGAGATTGCAAAAATGAGTAAATAGAGAAGGACTAGCAATGGATGAAAATAGGGTACCCGGACAAGCTTCCCCTACGACTTATGCTTCTAGTGCAAGACTATGCTATTATACTTTCCTATTTATGTTAATTGAGTTAAGGATATCCTTAAACACACGGTCCCAAACCTAAGGTCAACCGTGACTAACCCCAACACTATGCCCCGGCATTAGGTTTTCACTACGACTCTTGACTCTCGTTGACCTGTCCACTAAGCCCTAGAGGAGTACGTCTTCCTAAGCCTCACACTATGTGGGATTGCTTTAAGTTCTAGGGATTCCTAGTGATAAAACCAGTTCCTATGTGTAGTTCTAACCCTTTGGTCCAGGTGAAAGAACCCTAGTCTAAATTAATCCCCAGCACTAGGATTCACTTCAACCCTTCAGTCTGTTACTCGTGCAACTAAGCCCCAGGGGAGTTCCTCTCCTAGCACTTCACTCTATCTCGACCGCTAAGAAATCATGGAACATGAAGGTAGGAAGAATCACACCGGAGGGGAAAGGGGGTATTCAGCGACCTCACGACTCACCCTCTCAACCCTCTTCAATCTTAAGTAGTCTAACCCTATAGGAGTTGTCACCCCTCCAAAGGATAACTTAGATTGTTCTCAACCTTAGTGTCATGGATAAGGAAAAACAATTACAAGAGATAATTAAGATTGAAGCTCGAATTTATTCATCAATAATGGAAAAGCATAATAACAATGTCATAGAAACATAATGATCCTAGGGTTTACAAGTACGAATACCCACGAGGGGTTTAGCTCCTCATGGAGCTATACAAATTCATCAAAATATAAAAGAAAGCACAAATTGAAAGCATTGATGAAAACCACCTTGCGTATGATGTGGCCGTGGTCTTGTGCGGCCGCCGGATGTCAGTAACGATGCTGATGACACGCTCCAAACCTCGACGAAGTCCTCTACGAAACCCTAGCCGCACTCTCCAGAAGTTGGGGAGAAAGATAGGTCAAAAGATGTATAAAAAGTCTCCAAAACGGGCTTTTATAACGTTGAGTCGTGGCTTTAAAATTGAACTTATCGGGATTTCACACAGCCGTGTGGAATTTCCACACGCCATGTGAACTTTCTGGATTTCTGAATTTTTGCTGAAAGTGAACAGTAGCTTGCTATAGTGGTTTGATACAGTGCTGCTACATTAACTCGCCGGAATACTCCCGAATTCATTGTTTTTCATCGAGGCCAGTGAATTGGGTACACAATCAATGGTAGATCGTACCGATTGCTTCAAATCTCCTTCTTGGTGAAGTTCTCCTAAGCTACATGAGTTAAACTTGTTGTGAATGTGACTGCCTTTGTGTCCCTCCAAAGGAGGTTGGCACACACTCATAAGTCTAAATTCGTGCCTTGTTCCTTGCTTGGTCCAAAAACTCCCCAACAATGGCAAACACGATCTAACTTCGTTCTTCTTCTTCAAAATAGCTCCACAAACCTACAATGCATAAGTGTAAACAAATGCAACCATTTAGTGGTAGAATCTGATGAAAGAGATGCTCATTGTAAGATAATAACACTTTGCGTTACTATAACACAAGCACTTATCAAATTCCGTACTCAATACTTGTACCTGATTAGGGACTAATTTCCGTGACCATCGGGTTTGTCTAATTTAGGGTTTCTCGGTCTAAACTCCCTGTTTGCATGCTAGTTAGGGAAACCTTCACACTTTAGTAGCCCCCTTGAGAATCCTCATCCGTGACACTTTCCTTACATTGTTTTTACCCTCCGATTATTACCTCGGCCTTAGAGCACTTCATTGGCATTTTAATTGTGTTTTTAACTTTCTTTTCAAAACACTTGAATTAATCAGCCAAACAATCATACGAAGAGGAAGTAAGGGTAGATTCTCGGGTCCTTGGGAATATAACCCCCTCGTGCATGCACGAGGGGTACTACTTGGCGACCCCGTGCACTTGCAGGACCCGCACCAATAAAAGAGAGAAACAATCAAGAGTGAAATATGGTATCCGGACAAGCTACCTTTAGGATTAATGTTCTAGTGCAGGATAATGTATTATACTTTCCTATTGATGCTTAATGAGTCATGGACAACCTAAAATACATTGTCGCAAACCTAAGGTCAACCATTACTAATCCCAATCATTATGCCCCAGTATTAGGTTTCACTACGACCCTTAACTCTCGTTGACCTATCAATTAAGTTCCAGGGGAGTCCATCTTCCTAAGCCTCACACTACGTCGGATTGCTTTACGTTCTAGGGATTCCAAGTGATTAGCCCTGTTCCTAAGTGTAGTCCTAACTGATAAGCGCCCGTGTTATAGTAATGTGAAGCGCTATTATCTTACAATGAGCATTAATTTAATCAGATTTTATCACTCAAAAGTGTACATTTGTTTACTTTTGTGCATTGTAAGGTTGTGAGGATAAAGTGAAGGAAAGGAACGAAGTTAGATCATGTTCGCCATTGTTGGGAAGATTCTTGGACTAAGCAAGGAGCACGGTATGAGTAGAGACTTGTGAGTGTGTGCCAACCTCCTTTGGAGGGGCACAAAGGCAGTCACATTCACAATAAGTCAAACTCATGCTAGCAAGGAGAACTTCACCAATTAGGAGATTTGAAGCAATCGGAACAATCTACCATTGATTGTGTGCCCAACTTAACGGCCTCAATAAAGAACAATGAATTTGGGAGCGTTTCGGGACAAATAGTGTAGCAGTACTGTAGCAAAAAACGGTAGCAAGTTACTGTTTAGCATTCCAGCAACTTCACACAGGTGTGTGGAAATTCCACCCGGCCGTGTGAAATCCCGATTTCTGTGATTTGAAAGACGTGACTCAACATTATAAAAGCTCATTTTTTAGACTATTTGGGATATCTTTTTACCTATCTTTCTCCCCAACTTCTGGAGGGCGACTAGAGTTTTGGAGAGGACTTCGTGAAGGTTTAAAGCATCATCACCGACGTCCGACGGCTGCATACGACCACGGCCACACCATACGCAAGGGGGTTTTCATTGATGTCTTTACTTTGTGCTTTCTTTCATATTTTGATGAACATGTATAGCTCCATGAGGAGCTATACCCCTTGTAGATATTTGGACTTGTAAACTCTAGGGTTATTATGTTTATTTGACATTGTTATTATGCTTTTCCATTATTGATGAATAAAAATTGAGTTTCGATCTTAATTTCATCTTGTCAATGTTTTCCTTTAGATGTGATACTAGGGTTGAGAACAATCTAGGTTGTCCTTTGGAGGTGTGACAACTACTATAGGATTAGACTATTTAAGATTGAAGAGGGTTGAGAGGGTGAGTCGTGGGGAAGCGAAGTGTCCACTTTCCGCTCCGATGTGGTTTCTCCCTACCTCCGTTTCCTTGATTTCTTAGCGGTCGAGATAGAGTGAAGTGCTAGGTAGATAAACTCCCATGGGGCTTAGTTACATGAGTAACAGAGTGAAGGGTTGAAGTGAATCCAACGCACTGGGGCTTAATCTAGACTAAGGTTCTTCCACCTGGACCAAAGTGTTAGAACTACACATAAGAACAGGTTTTACCACTAGGAGTCCCTAGAACTTAAAGCAATCCCACGTAGTATGAGGTTTCATTAGATATACTCCCCTGGGGCTTAGTCGTGCCAGTGAAAGAGTGAAGGGTTGACGTGAATCCTTATACCGGGGCATAATGTTGGGGTTAGTTACGGTTGTCCTTAGGTTTGGGACTGTGAATCTCAGGATTTCCTTGACTCAATTGACAACAATAGGAAAGTATAATAGTATCGTCTTGCACTAGAAGCATAGATCCTAGAGGTAGCTTGTCCGTATACCCTATTTCATCCATCGCCAGTTTCTCTCTATTCTCTTTTACTTGCACTTTCTTATCTTCCATCTTTCTATTCAATTTCTTGTCTTTTATTATATTTGCTTCCATATTCACTCATCGATTCTATTCTTATCTTTCCATACTCCATATAGCTTAAATAGTGAAATCTCATATTTTAACTCCCTATTCCCTGTGGATGCTACTACCCACTCACCAGGGCAAATTTTATTACTTCGACAAACCCGTGCACTTTCGGGGGGTGTCACTAACCCTCTGGTCTAGGTGAAAGAACCCTAGTCTCAATTATGCCCTAGTACTAGGATTCACTACACTCTGTTGCTTGTGTAACTAAGCCCCACGGGAGTTCACCTCCTAGCACTTTGCTCTATTTCAATTGCTAAGAACTTTTGGAACAAGGAGGTAGGAAAAATCATACTGCAGGGGAAAAGGGACATTTTGCTACCTCACGACTCACCCTCTTGATCCTCTCCAATCTTGAGTAGTCTAATCCTATAGGAGTTATCACACCTCCAAAGGACAACCTAGAAGACTCTCAACCCTACTATCACATCTAAGGAAAAATCAATACAAGAATCAATCAAGATTGTAACTCAATTAAATTCATCAATTCAGAAAGCATAATAACACGTCATAGAAAAAAATTCATCCTAGGGTTTACAAGTCCGAATACCCACAAGTGGTTTAGCTCCTCATGGAGCTATACAAATCCATCAATGTATATGAATAAAAAAAATTGAAAACATAGATGAAAACTGGTAGCTTCCCCGCAAGTGTACGGGATCGCCAAGTAATACCTCGTACAAAAGCACGAGGATCGTATTCGACGGGGCTAAGGAGCTACTCTTACTCCTCCATCGCCTATTATCTAACCTAACAACACAAGCATGGATGTATGTTCCACTAAAGCAAAGAAATAAATATGATATGATTGAACAAATTTAAAAGCATACAATGTGGTCGCAAGTGCTACAGTGAAGAGTAAAGGCCTATGGATGTGGATCCCCTTGAGGGGTCATCATGATACATGGATGATGGAAAAAAAGGTAGCTTGGTTGATTTAGACCGAAGGATCTCAAGATTAGATCAACCCCAATTTCTCGGTGTGGCAATACAAGTAACCCCTTTTAGTTCATTAATGACCTAATACACGTGAGTAGGTCACATCTACGTGTATAATTCAAGAAAGAACTACGGATCTCTCCATGTGGTAGTTCTAGACATGAAGCACAATGAACTAAATCTTAAACCAAACCAAGCTTGCAATTAAGTAAAGATCATCCAAAATACATGATAAACCCCCCCAAGGTTCACCAACATCCGGCCGAATGACGCTTTCTTGACACTCCAAGATCATCCAAAAATGATGAAGGAGGAGGTGGAGGTCCGGCCGAATGACGCTTTCCCCCGTCCAAGAGATGCCGAATGACGCTTCCCTTGTCTTGGATCCTTGCCTCCTTGATGGTGAAGCTTCTCCCCTTCAAAATGATGTTCTTACCTCTTTCCTTGGCTACAAATCGTCGTCTCCCAAAGATTTCTTCGTTTTTTCCCTTTTAGATGCCGGCCAAGAAGTCCCCTTTTTGTGTCCTCAAAACATCTATAAATACTCCCGTAGTAACCCGGGGTGAATAGATGGATCCCGGGGTGGATAGATAGGCTAAAATAAGGCAAAACTTGTCCCATGTGGGGGTGCATCCCGGGGTGGATAGATGCATCCCGGGGTGGATAGGGGGCTGTGAGAGCTAGTTGAAATCCACTGTCTTTTGATGCTCACGGCCCCTTATACAGCCCCGTATGCTGCACTGTTCACTCTTATGCACTTCCATCATTTCCAGCCCAAAGCTCCTCAGGTGCAACAGCAACTGCAACAGTGAATTCGCTACAGTACTCCAGCTACAGTACTACGACACCCTGATTTTCAGCCTTTTTCGCCCAAATCATATTATCATGTTCCTCATGGCTCCTCCATGCCCTACAACGTAAATAATACTCAATTAAGCATAAAACGGGCATCCATTCATATAAAAATACATGCTACGTGAACAAAATACATATGTTAAAACATATACATTTAGACACTTATCAAAAACCCCCTAGTATAGCGTGGCTGTGGTCTTGTGTGGTCGATTCGTCTCTTTACCAAGGTTCTCGTCAAGCCTAGGGCATACCTCGCCTGATCGATGCCGACGAAATCTTCCCCAATAGCTATCCTCCACAAAGCCCTCTCCAATCCCTAGCCGCGACCCTCTAGAAGATAGGCTAAAATATCCAGAAAGAGTCACAAAAAGGCCTTTAAATAGTGATGAGTCGTGGCTGTAAATCAGCGGAAATAGGGATTTCACACGGCTATGTGAATTTCCCGAATTTAGTTTTCTGGCGCACAGTGAACAGTAAACTACTACATTGTCCTTCTATATTAACTGCTACAGTACTCGCGCATCAAATACTCCCGATTTTGTCATTCTTCATCGAGGACGTTGAATTGGGCACACAATCAATAGTAGACCATGTCGATTGCTTCATTCTCCTCATTGGGAAAGTTCCCCAATGCTACATGAGTTAGACTTATTGTGAATGTGACTGCCTTTGTGCCCCTCCAAAGGAGGTTGGCACACATCCACAAGTCTAGACTCGTGCTTTGTTCCTTACTTGGTCTGAGAACTCCCCAATTACGGTGAACATGACCTAACTTTTCTCTTTTTCTCCAAATTGTCTCCATAACCGTACAGTGCACAAAAGCACACAAATACACACTAATTAATGATAAAATCTGATAAAAGTAATGCTCAATGTAAGATAATAACACTTCGTGTTACTATAACATCAGCACTTATCAGAATCATGCACACGTTTCATGAGTCTTGGATCCACCCTATGTCGAAAACTCCGTGAAATGGTGTTCTATTTCATCAACTCTTAAAGTTTGGTGCATCATCTTTTTCTATTATTGTTAGTATTGCCTCCATGTGTGCTTGTGAACTTCCCTTATCTATTCTTATTATTGGTGTCATTGTTGTTGTTATTACTTCTACATGGCATCGTTGTTCTTGAAACTCTGCATTTGTGTTGAAAATTTGTTGATTCAAGGTTTATTGTTCAGCCTTGCGCTGTCTGGAGGGTTGAGTGGCGGAGTATCCTTCCTCTGGATTGTCATGGCGGTTGTCGCGTCCTTTGGACCTGTGGGTCGAGGCGTGACAGGATGGATGAGGAAGGTAATTGTGATACCTTGCTCACCAACCTTGTTCCCATTTTCTCTTCTTTGGTTGTTTCTATGGTAGATGACTTTCACAGCATTTATTGTTTTGGTTGGGGTCATTTGAGTAATTATCTCCCAATCATATTCACCTGTGTCTTTTCTTGAATGTTCAAGGGCATTGTTGTCTTTTGCCAAATGCTTATTCACTCTTGTCCTTGTTTCAAATGCTTGAGGGTAATTTGGTCTTTTTCCATGCCCCTTCTTTTTGCCATACCTCAACCATACCCTTGTCATTTCAAAGCCATACCATGTCAACTTAAGGCCATACCTTGTCATTTGCAAGCCATTCCTTGTCATTTCCATCCATGTTTTGTGATTTCAAAGCCATGGTTTCCTTTAATTTCCTCTTGTTTTTCTCTTGGAAAGGAAAACTTGAATAAAATCCTTCCCTTAATAGATTAAAGCTCCATCTTTTCATTATTCTTCTCTCTTGAAGCTAGAAAGAATGTTGGAGTATGATTCCCTTGTTTCTTTTTCAAACATTGTTGGAATCTTGAGTGAACTTTGAGCTTTGATTTTCGGGGGTACTGTAGCAGCGGTGAGTTCTCCTTGTTTTCTTGGTTTCTTCTACTTAGAGGGAAGCTCAGAACCTTTGGAATTCTTGGAAATTCTTGGTCTTAGTTTTGAGCTAACTCTTGACCTCGTTGAGGTTGTTTTGCATGCTTAATCTTAGGGTTTTCCTTGGCTTCTTTTTTTGTTTGTGTGTGTATGTGTGATCATGGTTGGTTAGGTGGTGAGGGTTGATCTCGAGGCAAGGTGCTAGTGGAGTAGAATTCTCTTGGACTTTACTCGTCTATGTTTTGTGACTGAGATTAATAAGCATAGTTCTATTGGAAAAATACCTAAACCTATATGTATAAATATTTATATATATGCATATTTGTGCATTATGATGCTTGAGAAAGACTATGGACTTATCATCTTATTCTCTTTGGAAAGTTTATTATGTTTTTATTAATGATGATTGATTCGAGCCTGATGGGATTTATATTTTCTTGAATGACGGATAATAGTCAAGTATCAACATAATTGAATTGATTTTAATTGACATACATGAAATTGATTTTCTATGTTGTGATTTGGGGTATATTGATTATTACATTAAGTCAATAAGGAAAGAATAGCGGATTTAAATGATGCGTATTTTTTTTGGGTAATCTTTATGTGATTGATGTCAAAACTTGCCTAGGGTCATGTGTGAACTAGGGATGATCTAATTACTCAAGGATATTTAATTTTTTGGGGTTTGACACTATGATAGGGATATATGTAATTTGAATATAGTTTGATTTTATAAGTATATCGATGGGATGTATGTTAATGACTATGATTATGGTTAAACATAAATTCATAAGTTTGATATGCTTATTTTGATACAAGTGAAAAATTACTTGGAAGAATAATGATGGATAACATGTATCGTATATGATAAAAGTTGTAATGAATTTTGAATGTGAACTTGGAGGTTTTTGTGAATATCCATAAATTGTTTGGTATAATGCCAACATGAAATGGAAGTCAAATCTCGATAGCATTTATAATGAAATTATTACTAGTGAGGTTAATTCTAGTGTTTTGAGAGTAATGTCCATGAATTTGCATTTGATCTAAAATACAAGAATAATACGAAGAGTTATAGGCTTGTGTATGTGGCTAGTCGATGATGTTTAAATCTTGCAAGAATAATGAATATCTTTAGTGAAAGACTTGGTAGATGTCTTGGCACACATAGGTGTATGTGATGGCTTGAATACTTTCTCCATGTTCAGTGTGACTTTAGTTTGTAAATTTATTTTTTTTTGGAAATCATTTGTATATGGGTGAATTAAACTTGTATTTAGCAATTGAGGCTTGATAATGACTCTTGTGTTGTTGAGGGTCTCAAAGAAATCCTCTTATCAATTGTGAAAAGTTGCAAAGATGATCAAGAGTAGAGAGGAATGTAAGAAAGGTTATTCGAGTTGTTATTGATTCAAAAATTTATAACTGAGATTTATAGATTTTATGGGTTGTAGATTATAATATCATGCATACCGTTATCCTATGTGGTTTAATTTCATCTTAATGACACCGTGCATTGTCAATAGCTTTTAAAATGTCTTTTGGGTAGTTTGGAGCAATAATTGAATTATGATTTGGCTTATTTCATGATTATTGGTACATATTTTATATACTACTTGTGGGTTGAATAACCTTATGTTTCGATATATGAGTTTCCAGTTTTGGTGTTTTCATGGGATTTGATGTTTTTGTTGTAATGTCCTTAAAGGCTTATGCAACCAAATTGAATTTGCATTAGGATGATGCTATATTGGAAGTATATTTTCAAAATGTTGTATTTGTGTTTCAAAAGATTTATTATTGAATCATAGTTTGCAAATTATATGTTTACGGATGCTTGTTTTGATATTAAATGAGTTTATGTAACTTAGTTATGCAAAACATTTTGTGTTATTATTGATGTGATGATTAAAATGAGTGCTTAGGGATTATTGTTTCATTTTATATGATGTTTATTTGATGAAAGACATTAATATGAGATGTTTTTAACAACTTACTCACTCACGAAGGAGAAAGTTGATTATGTGAAAATGATTTCATGGCAAATGTTATAATCAAGTTATTCACTCTTGGAGTGAGAATTGAAGTTGTGAACACTTATGATCTCTTAAATGAGAATTATGTTATCTTGTTGATGGTGACATGGGAGCCGAGCTCCAGTACTTACTGCAGTAAGAGGTGGATGGTTTCCACAGTCCGACATATATAGAGGTGGCGTGGAAAACTGTCAAACCGATTATGCCATTTCAGGTGGGAGCGTAGAGCTCTGACTTGGATATTACTGGGTTGTTCAGAGTCATCACAAGACTTCCCAATGGCCAATGCCAAGATACGCATATTTTGGTAGCTCCAGACCTAACCCGAAGCCCCGGTTAGCGAAAAAGTGTTTTGGAGGCTATATGTTGTGCCGATGTTTAACAATTTACCTATTCTTTAAACTCTGGTTTATTTAATTTTCTTATTCTTTAAAATCTGGTTTATTTGAGTTGCTGAAAAGAAAACATGAGTTTGGTTTGGATTTCAAAAATTGTTTCAAATCATCGATTGTTTTAAAGTGGTTATTATTCGTATATTATTTGTGTAATCCAATTTTGTGTTCCACCATTAGTACCTATGCTATATTTATTATTGTTAAACTTATGAGGCATTCCATCATGTTAGAATTAATAAAACTTCTATTTCATAGTTACTGTACTTATATTTAATTTAGGGTTTTTTTGAATTATTTGTAGTATGATATAGTTGTTTTAATGTTCAACTTATTTTATAGTTTGAACCTGTGTTAGGTATTTTGAAGTTTCATTGTTTTAAACCCAGTGGGGTATTAAGATTTCTTTGTAATATTTCTACTATTGTTATACTGTGTTGTAAATTATTATTATGTGTAAGTGTGTTCTAAAACAACTATATTGCAAGCAAAGTATCTTTCACTAATTTATGTTTTTGGTATTTGTTATCTTTTGGTATATTTTTGGTGGAGTTATGTGGTACGCGTTTGAATCGCTCACCCGCAAGTGCACGGGGTCGCCAAGTAATACCCCTCGCGCAAACACGAGGGGGTCGTATTCCCAAGGGCCCGAGAATCTATTCTTACTTCCTTATTACAATGTTGTTTAACCTAACCAATCACTTGGAAGAAGACCTAAAAATAACCTACTAAAGCAAAGAACATGCAAATGGCAAGTATGAATATGGAGGAAAGTATCAAGGTAAGGAAGTGGTCATGGATGAGGATTCCCTCGGGGGTTACTAAAGTGTTAAGGATGCCCTAACTAGCATGTACATGGGTGGTTGGGACCGGGAAACCCTAAATTAGACCAACCCGATGGTCACGGTGTTGGTCCCTAATCCGATACGAGTATTGGAATACGGAATTTCTTCCGCCCAAATCCTTGTACGATTGCAATGGGTTTAGTGGATTTCCCCAAGCTAGGGTTGAAACACAGTCAAGAATAACCCTAACAATTGGAGGGGTACAAATACCCGATGGTCACGGCGTATTCGTACATGTATGCCCTTCCAAACTTGGTGAGCCTTATAGTAGGGCAATGGTCATGCAACCTAGCATTGTCTAGGAATTGATATATAGAGTTCTCATACACATCAAGGCAATCAAGAAGCACCAAACAAGGATCACAAACCAAATCAAATGCATAAAACTAGGAAAAGCATCCAAAATACACAAGTTCACCCCCAAGGTTCACCTACATCCGGTGACCTTGGGGTTTAGTTACTCATGGTCACAAAACAAGTAAGAAAATACATGAAAGCAACCAAAAGCATAACAAGAACACTCCCTCAAAGGATCAAGGCCGAATGACGCTTCCAAGGACGCCATCCAATTAGTGGCTTCCTTTGTCAATCTTCCCCTCAAATGTGAATCGAAGGTGTGGACTCGTCGTATCGTGCTCTCCCCGTCGTCCTCTCCTCAAGAATTGCCTCCAAAATCCGACCTCAAGCTCCCAAAGAAGGTGGTGAAGTCAAGCTCTCCCCAAGACCTAGGTTCTTCTCTTAAAATGCTCTCCAAAAGCCCTTAAAAATGAATTCCAGTGAGTTATGCGGCCTCCCATGCGGCCCCGCATGCGGGGAGAGAAAGTCTCCAAGAAATGCCGAAAGTTGCGTAAATGCTACAGTGAAACTGCTACAGTACGTATGCGGCCTCAACAACACCCGCATGGTAACCCGCATGAATCTACTGACCAAGTTCTTCAAGTTTTCGTGCTACATCGATTGCTACAGTACCCCCCCCCTCCCGGGCTCAGCAGCAGTGTTTTCGATGCCGATTTCTTCTAAAATTCTGTCGACGAGCTCAAAAGGGTCTCATTGGTACCTGTAACACGAAAGAAACCAAATCAGACCAAAAATGGGCGTCAACTCATAGAAAATACGCAATACATATGCCCGAATACATAGAAAATACGTATGTTTAGGTATTTATCAAACATCCCCACACCTAAGCATTTGCTTGTCCCCAAGCAAACACACATGAAGAACAGGGGCACGATGATAAACGACTAAACATACGACCTCAAGCTCAACTGTAAAGTACTCCTCTAGCACAGGTGAAAGGGAATCTAGAAAGTAAGCTGTACAGTGAGTGATCAAGTATTGGTAGCCCTGTTTTATCTAAAGTGCTTTCGTGAGTGTGTGTGCTGGCTCCCAACCTTAACCTCCACACCCTGGATTACCCAGGGGCCCATTCACCTCATATATGGTGAGAGTGGCATGAGACAGTTAAATACATCTTCAATACTCAGTTAAGAGTCTTTTGGGTTCCTAAACAAAACTCTAGCACTTAAGTGACCGGGCAACAAGTCCCAAGGGACGAAGTAGAGATACCAGATTTTTTTTTTTTTTTGAGTCCGACTAACATAGACTGTACAACAAACTTTCAGAAGGATGCACATGCTGATTAGGCACAAGAGCCACCCAACCTACTCAATTACAGCCTACATAGACGCATTCATGCTGTACTAGCAGAGGAATACTGTCATAGACTCCATTTTTTTTTCACTGTACACACTGTATCTCAAGTCCCTTGGTAACATGGCACAATAGTTCACTTAAGGCTACTAAAAGAAACGAAGGAACTCAAAAGCTCTTAACAGACTATTGAAGAAAGAATTTAACAGTCTAATGCCAAAATCATCATAATGGGTTGGTTAGAGTGTACAAGGTAGGAGCAATCATGATAGAGCATGAAAAAACACTAAAAATAAAATAGGGCATCATTCAAGCACAATATAAGAATACAACTCACTTCTATCATTCTTTCAAGCTAGGAAGTGCTAAACACGAAAATCATAGCTATCATCGGTATTCATACATGCACAAGAATTAAAGTACCCCATCCCTACACCTAAAGTTGTACATTGCCCCCCAATGTACATAGATCAGCAGAATAAGGTGTGAGACATGCCAGAAAAAATAAAGGAATGAGGTAAAGAAACTTCCTCAAATGGTCGATGAGATGAAATCCAAATACGCATGAACCGGGGAAAGTTGAGGGGCGCAAGGGGCGTGGAGCTTCTACAGTGATCAGTCCTGAAAATAGAAAGAAAGCAAATCACACCCCAAGGAATAGATAGAGAGCAGGACAAGTAAGCACGAATCAAAAATGGTAAAGTACAGTTTAGGAGGGTCAGGACCCTTGCTAACTGAAAAGTACAACAATACAAACAAACAAGTCTAGAAATTAAAACCAGTACAAACAACAGAAAAACTAAAAGTGGTGCTGTGAGTCTAGAGATCTGGAGGGAGTGATGGTGCAAAGCACGTGGTAGCTGTGGAGGAGGTGCCGACAGATGATGAAGCGCCGCGCATGTATGATGAACCTCCTATTGGACAAGAACGCGAATCTTGTCTTGTGGGCTTCGTTCTTGAAGGTAGGCTCGCAAATGGGTGGTGGAGAGCTTCTCCTCATTCACTTGGAGGCCACGTGCTTGGTCGGCATCCCTACAAGACAAGAGAACATCCATTAAACCAAGAATTTCTGAGAAAAAATGCTTAATGAAGAAACAAGGCTGATTTTTGGCTAGTGCTACAGTAATTTCGGGGAAATTTTGGTGGGGTTTCTTCTTGTAAAAGTGATAATCTAAATGTACAAAGCTTGGAATTCAAGAGAAATAATCACAAGAAGCATTCACTGTGAAAACCACCATGTTTTCCCATCATTTCAACCATCAAAAACCCTAGAATGAGTGATAAGAAAACAAACCTTGAACTAGGGCACCAATGAGAAGATGAAGTGAAAATCGGCTTAAACCTTGATAAAACCTTGAAAATATTCCAAAAATTCGTTTGCTAGGATGAAGAGAGTGTTTGGATGCAAAAAGAATGAAGGAAAATGGTGGAGAGATGAAGGGGATAAGAGAAGAAGTTTGATGAAAATTGAGTGAATAGTGAGGAAGTGGGGTGAAGAGAGGGAGAAGTAAGGGTCGGGTGACCATGCGGCCCCTTGTGCGGCCGCATGGTACCCCGCATGGGGCTCGGGAAAAAACATGCGGCCCCTTGTGCGGCCGCATGATACCCCGCAAAGCTCTCGGGAATTTTTTTGCGGCCCCTTGTGCGGCCGCATGGTAGGCCGCACAAGGTTCTAAAATTCTCCAGCTCAAAAACTCTCATCAAACTCAACCTAGCACTCAAAAATTACATGAAAACAAAGCCGATAACACTAAAAAATCATTGAAAACATGGAAATCGAGGCACCAACAATCAAGGAAAAATACAATGATCATGAAACCAAGGGTGCAACATGGTAAAATAAATTAAGGAAAACGACTAAACAACCACCATGATCAAAGAAATCAACAACACTCAAACTCAAAAGCACCACAACAAAAATACGAAAAATACCCAAACACAACAACTACAACTAAGACGAAAAAAAAATAGATGCAATGAATTTAAAGACTTGGGTTGCCTCCCAATAAGCGCTTTTTTAATGTCTTTAGCTCGACATGGCTTACCTCAATTCATGGTGGGACAAAGGGGTGAGAGATACCTCCAATTTTCGATGACGCAATGTTACCCGGAAAACTAAATGAGAGACAAGAAAAGATCTTGAATTTCCCACGGTCATCAAAGAATAAGTGGTCAATCTCCTCGGGTGGCATCGTCGAGACATTCATCCCCCGCTTTTGCTTGTCTTTTCTCTTCCTCCATAGCTTCTTCAAGGTTCTCTTCTCATTAGAATGTGATGAAGATTTAACCTCTACTTGTGCTAGTTGTTGGATTGGTGGAGAGGGGAGCTCATCATCCACTACATCATCTCCGAAATCTTCAAAGTACTCCTCCAAAGGGTTCAAAGCGAGGACTTCTTGCACACAATCAGAGATAATCACATCAGTAGTGTCCGTGAAATACAAAGTATCATCATGATCAAGTGTGCGCTTCATTGCTTCGGGGAGGGTAAAAACCACTTGTTCGTTCCAACCCTCAAAATCATTTTTCCTCCTTTTACATCTATTAGTGCTCCGGCAGTGTTAAGAAATGGACGCCCGAGGATCAAGGGAACCTCCACATCATCATCCACGTCTAGAATTACAAAGTCAACCGGGATGATAAGCTTATTAACTCGAACAAGAACGTCTTCCACAATTCCCCGGGGTCTTCGAACTAAACGATCCGCAAGTTGCAAAGACATCCGTGTGGGTCTCAAGTTATCTAACCCCAACCTCAAGAACAAGTTGTATGGCATGACGTTTATGCTAGCTCCCGAGTCGGCCAAGGCGCTTTCTTACACTCCATCCCCAATCACACAAGGGATGACGAAGCTACCCGGATCATTAAGTTTCTTGGGTAGTTTCTTTTGAATTACGGCCGAGCAATTTCCCGATAGAGTCACCATCTCCAAGTCTTCAAGCTTCCTCTTATTAGTGAGGAGGTCCTTCATGAATTTAGCGTATTTCGGCATTTGTGAGAGGGCCTCAACCAAAGGGATGTTTATGTGAAGTTGCTTAAAGATGTTCAAGAATTTCTTGAATTGAGCGTATTCTTTATCTTGTTTGAGCCTTGAAGGATATGGTACCACGGCTTTATACTCAGGCTCCTTCTTAGTCAAGGAACTTGGAACATTTCCATTGTGCTTCGCCTTAATCTCATCAATTTCATCATTACTTGACTTAGGGTCTTCCCGGTCGGCTACCCTATCGTTGGAGGCACTTGGACCATCCCCGGTCCTTACCTCCAACTGCTTTCCACTCCTTAGTGTCACCGTCTTTAAGTGTTCCCTCAGGTTACATTCAGTGTTGCTCGGCAAGCTACCCGAGGGACGATCTAACTGTGCCCTAGCAAGCTGTCCCACCTGGGTCTCAAGAGACTGAATGAAGGCTTGGACGTTTCTCAATATAGTACCAAATTCATCAAATCTCTTGTCTACATTCTGGAATTTTGCCTCCGTAGAAATCATGAATCGTGCCAAAACATCTTCAGTCGAGTATTTTTTCTCTTGGACCTGCTGGGGTTGTAGTTGGGGCCCCTGGGGTAGTGGAGGTCTCCGTTGGAACTGGCCTTGATTCCACGATATGTTCGGGGGATTCCTCCATCCTGAGTTGTAGCTACTACCGTATTGATTCCCCGGTCCTCGAGGTCCTCCACCAGTATAATCCACCGATTCCACAGGTGCAGGGGGAGCAATAAAAATTGGACACTGCGAAGTTGCATGTCCTGCACCACAAGTCTCACAGGACATCACTGCCTTAGGGGTAGAACTAGACCCCAACATGAACTGTTCAAATTTCTGTGTCAAAGCACTGACTGCGGTGTTGTTATCGGTGACATTCTTCGATAAGGCCTCAACCTTTGCCGCCAATGCAGTGGTCTCATTCACCTCGAACAAGCCAGCAACCTTTGGTCCCTTTTACCGAGTGCTCCAGTGGCACTCATTGCTTGCCATGTTCTCAATCAGTTTCTCAGCTTTCTCAGGGAGCTTGTCACTCAAGGAGCCACCTCCCACGGCATCAATGAGTTGTCTCGCGGCATAATTCAAACCATTACAGAACATCTGCACTCGCATCCAAGCAGGGAAGCCATGATGTGGGCACCTTCGTAACAAGTCTTTGAATCGCTCGTGTGCCTCAAAAAGGGTTTCAGAATCCCCCTGTCTGAAAGAGGAGATCTCTTGTCTCAATCTTGCGGCCTTGCTTGGTGGGAAATACCGGACCAAGAATTTCTCAACCATTTCCTTCCAGGTGGTGATGGACCCAGGAGCTAAGGAAGTGAGCCATCTGTAAGCTGCCCCCCTCAAACTGAATGGAAACAATCGCAGTCTGATAGCATCATCGGACACAGAGTTGATCTTGAAAGTAGAGCAAATTTGCAGGAAACGGGATAGGTGAGCATGCGGATCCTCATCAGCTAAACCGTCAAACTGAACTGAATTTTGTATCATCCCGATCGTGCTCACCTTGATCTCAAAGTTGTTCGCCGGGACTGTGGGAGCTTGCACGCTGAATTCTTCCCCGGTGAACTGTGGTCTCTCAAAATCGGATAAAGTTCTCCTTGGTTCGGCCATGACTGATGGTTCACAAGATTCGACCCGAACCTCGCGTTGCCTCGAACTCTCGGTGACCTCTCTCAATCGCTGATGCAAAGTGCGTTTGATCTCGACGTCGGGCTCAACAAGAGTTGCTTGGCCAGCCTAAGTCATACAATGGGTACCTCGCAAAATAATTAAAAGTCAAAAACAAGCAAACGATGGAATGATGAAATATAAACAAGAATGGTGAAAGCGAACAAAATAAAAATGGTCAAATCAACACGCTTTAAGTTTTCAGAATATTCCTCGTGGATCCCCGGCAACGGTGCCAAAAACTTGGTACGCGTTTGAATCGCTCACCCGCAAGTGCACGGGGTCGCCAAGTAATACCCCTCGCGCGAACACGAGGGGGTCGTATTCCCAAGGGCCCGAGAATCTATTCTTACTTCCTTATCACAATGTTGTTTAACCTAATCAATCACTTGGAAGAAGACCTAAAAATAACCTACTAAAGCAAAGAACATGCAAATGGCAAGTATGAATACTGAGGAAAGTATCAAGGTAAGGAAGTGGTCACGGATGAGGATTCTCTCGGGGGCTACTAAAGTGTTAAGGATGCCCTAACTAGCATGCACATGGGTGGTTGGGATCGGGAAACCCTAACATAGACCAACCCGATGGTCACGGTGTTGGTCCCTAATCCGATACGAGTATTGGAATACAGAATTGCTTCCGCCCAAATCGTTGTACGATTGCAATGGGTTTAGTGGATTTCCCCAAGCTAGGGTTGAAACACAATCAAGAACAACCCTAACAATTGGAGGGGTACAAATACCCGATGGTCACAGTGTATTCGTACAAGTATTCCCTTCCAAGCTTGGTGAGCCTAATAGTAGGGCAATGGTCATGCAACCTAGCATTGTCTAGGAATTGATATATAGAGTTCTCATACACATCAAGGCAATCAAGAACCACCAAACAAGGATCACAAACTAAATCAAATGCATAAAAGTAGGAAAAGCATACAAAATACACAAGTTCACCCCCAAGGTTCACCTACATCCAGTGACCTTGGGGTTTAGTTACTCATGGTCACAAAACAAGTAAGAAAATACATGAAAACAACCAAAAGCATAACAAGAACACTGCCTCAAAGGATCAAGGCCGAATGACGCTTCCAAGAACGCCACCCAAGGAGTGGCTTCCTTTGTCAATCTTCCCCTCAAATGTGAATCAAAGGTGTGGACTCGTCGTATCGTGCTCTCCCCGTCGTCCTCTCCTCAAGAATTGCCTCCAAAACCCGGCCTCAAGCTCCCAAAGAAGATGGTGAAGTCGAGCTCTCCCCAAGACCTAGGTTCTTCTCTTAAAATGCTCTCCAAAAGCCCTTAAAAACGAATTCCAGTGAGTTATGCTGCCTCCCATGCGGCCCCGCATGGGGGGAGAGAAAGTCTCCGAGAAATCCCGAAAGTTGCGTAAATGCTACAGTGAAACTGCTACAATACCGTATGCGGCCTCAACAGCACCTGTATGATAAACCGCATGAATCTCCTGACCAAGTTCTTCAAGTTTTTGTGCTACAGCGATTGCTACAGTACCCCCCCCCCGGGCTCAACAGCAGTGTTTTCGATGCCGATTTCTTCTAAAATTCTGTCGACGAGCTCAAAAGGGTCTCATTGGTACCTGTAACACGAAAGAAACCAATTCAGACCAAAAACGGGTGTCAACTCATAGAAAAATACGCAATACATACACCCAAATACATATAAAATACGTATGTTTACGTATTTATCATTGTGCTACTCCCCTCACTGAGTAACTGTGGTTACTCATCTCCTCTTTCTTCTTCCCAGTTTTGTTGCAGGTAGTTGGTGAGGTGGTGTGGCTACTTGCTGAGCATTAGTTGCCTTCTTAGCGTCCTTGTATCTCATTCTATTCGTGTATGTTATTTTGAATCATGTACACATTTCTTGAGTCTTGGATCCACTAGTATATCGAGAACTCTGTTACATGGTGTTCTATTTAAACAACTCTTAAGCTTTAGTGTATCAGCTTTTGCTATTATTATTAGTATTGCCTCCTTGTGTGCTTATGAACTTCACTTTTTTATTTTTATTGTTGGTCTCATTGTTGTTGCTTTTACTTCTACTGGGCGTCGTTATTCTTGAATCTCTGCATTTTGTGTTGAGAATTTGTTGACTTCAGGTTTATTGTTCAGCCTTGCGCTGTCTTGAGGGTTGAGTGGCGGAGTATCCCTCCTCACGATTGTCACGCGGGTTGTCACGTCCTGTGGACCTACAGGTCGGGGCATGACAGTAATGTGGCAGGTGACGTGAACCCATACTTCTTCGCATGTATAAGTTGTTGATGGTGTACACGTCCAACGCCGATTTGTAGGTCATGAATTTCTTATCGCAAATCCCCAATTACCCTACCTATGAAACCAAATCAAAGCTTAGCAATTAGTTTGATACAAATTGAAAGTTGGTGTTCAAAGTGATGCTACAGTGAAATGAACAGTGTTTTTTCTACAGTACTCTTCATAGCCATGATCCAAACTCTCTCATCTTGAGGCCACATGGTCGGGCACACGTCCATGTGGTGAGTTATAAGACTTCTCCTTCTTCGAATCATCATTTGAGAGCTTTAACTATCTTCACACAAGTTGGGACATGAAGGTGTGACTGCCTTTGTGCTCTTCCATCACATAAATCATCTTGAATTCTTCAGGAAGTTGGCACACACCCTCATGTGCATGATCCCCTCTTGTGCCTTGCCACTTGTGTTGTACAAAAGCTCCCAACAATACGTCTTTATAACCCATCTTTGCTTCCTTTTCCTCCTTTAACACTTCCACAACCTAATTGCATAAAAGAACACCAAAATACATTTTATGAGACATAATCAATGGTAAAATGATGCTCAATGTATGTAAAACAAGTAGGTAAAACATGTATAATCAAGCACTTATCAAACTCCCCCACACTTAAGCCTTTGCTTGTCCTCAAGCAAAATTAACCATAAACATCATGAAAAGCAAAGAGAAGTGCTTGGCCTTAGGTTCACCAAGAGGGTACGAGAATAAAATTCTAAAATCATGGAGAGAAACAAACACTAGATGAAACAATCAATACTCTAGCAAATAATCCAATCAAAAATGAAAGTACTAAAGTCCGAAAGCGTGTGTGTGTGTAGACTCAACTCATGTCAACACTATATCCACTACTCAAAGTTTTTATTAGCAATGGGATTTATTTATAAACAAAAAGAATAGGTAGTAGCTTCACACATCCTCTAAGGTAGCCCTTTCTTGAGATGCCTCCCGAGTGGCTTTCACACATTTGAGGTGGTAGCTCTTTCTACCGAAGGTGGTAGCTTTCACACATCCTATTAGATAGCTCTTTCTCTCATTAGGGCATAACAAGTATCCGACTTATGAGAGTAGCTTCATACAACATAGGTGGTAGCTCTTTCCACCCCCTATATACAAACAAACTAAAATTCTGAATTTTTCTGAATTTTCTGATTTTTTTTTTTTTTTTTTTTAACATACTCAAATCAAACTAACACTAGATAATCCCGCAATTATGAACTAGAGTAAGTTTCCATAGGTTTAATGAGTGAGGAAAGTGCATTAAGGAGCAATCGGACAAAAATTTCAAAGAAATTGGATAAAAACTAGAGCATGATAAAACTTAATGTTTACAACCTCCAAAAACTAAGAATTAAACTCTCAACCCTAAGGTGAACCTTCATGGGCAACATGAGCATGATCATTAAAGCACAAGTAAAGGCCATGTATAAGGTGAACCCTCCCCCACATTTAAGATGTACATTGTCCTCAATGTACACATGTAAGCATAATAAAAATATAAGCAATAAAAGCATGATGTGGGTGAAAATGCAATTAAAACAACACTCCCCTGAATTTCTTATTGATCGATCGGTGAAGCTAACTCGAGGGTGTGTTATTGTTCCGCGGGTTGTGAAGCTCACACGACCAAGTCACATGGTCATGTGTTTATGACAAAAACATCATCATCATCACTCTCAAGGCCATCTGCACGGATACAAGGGGTTCAGTGAAGCTCAATAAAAATAGAAAAGTTGCACGAGTTCTTACGAATGAAACAAAATAAAGCACAACTCGCACAATCAAAATAAAGTATAAAGATAACGAAACTCTAAACGATAAAATAAAGAAAATTAGAAAAGAAAACTAAAGTAAAGAAAACTAAAGTCTCATGAGTGGGACGCCTCAAGTATTGGCATCATTTGCTGGTGTTGCTGGTGTGTTAGAAGGCATGTCCTCAACCAAGGTCAGCTATAAACGATCAAGGCATTTTTGGAGCAAGCTTTTCAATCCTTGGTGTCATACCTGCAAGAAAATTGCCAAAGAAGTGCAAATTTACATGATATAGCTAGATGCAGGAATCCACATGGGCGTGTGGGCAAGCCACACGCCCACGTGGCTTAATTTGCCACGTTTCCAGCCCACGCGGGCGTGTGAGAGAGCCACGCGCCCGCGTGGCCGTGTCCTGGCTCGGCAGAAGACCCACGCGACCGCGTGGATCAGCCACGCGGTCGCGTGGGTGCTTGTTTGGCACCCACGGCAGGCCACGCGGTCGCGTGGCTTGCCCCACGCGGTCGCGTGGTCGTAGGCAGAGGGGCGACCGCGCGGCCGAGGGCCACGCGACCGCGTGACCCCAGCCACGCGGTCGCGTGGCTGGCTTCTCGTGGCCAGCTCCAGCCCACGCGGTCGCGTGGGCTGGTCCACGCGATCGCGTGGACTGTTGGCCGGCCCACGCGGCCATGTGGCTAGGCCACGCGCCCGCGTGGGCGTCCAACCATGACCAAAGAGCCATAGTTGGACTCCAACGCCTCACTAAACTTCGTTTACATGTTTTCTAAGTGTTTTCACAACGTTTTCCATGAAAAATATCATTCAAGAAACAAGAAAACTCGATGGAATTGAGCATGAAAGCATGGACATGATAGGGGTAGTTGAGGCCTTACCGACGCGAATAAATGGAGAAAACTTGATGTAAATGCCGGCAAAACACTTCTAAATCTCACATAAGTCGAAGAAAAATGGATTTGGAATCTTAAGGATGGGAAGTTTGGAGAGGGGAAGTTGAGGAAATGAAGGGCTCAAGGTTAAGGATGATGAATAGTAACCCTTCAAGCCATTATATAAGCCACATGGGGGTGTGGAAATTCCACACCCCCGCGTGGGTACTGTACACGGCCGCGTGAGAATCTCACGCGGCCACGTGAGCTGCAGAATTTCTGCAGACAGTCCACGCGGCTCTCCAAACTTCAAAATTAACCCTATTCTTCAACAATTATCATGCATTGCACCCTGAATCATGTCATACATGTGAAAAACACTTCAAATCACCAAAAATTTTCCTTGAAAAGTTCAACACCAACAAAAATTAATTAAGGCACACACTCATGGTAATTATTACTATAGAATTTAAAATCTAAACTAGAAAGCAATTAAAACTTGGGTTGCCTCCCAAGTAGCGCTTGTTTTACGTCACTAAGCTTGACGTACCTCTTTCTTACCTTATGGAGGCTTGAAAAGAGTGTGTTCCTCCCGACTAGACATTGCATAGCTACTTCCCTTAAACCAAAAATCTAATTGCCGGGGTGGAGTTTTTGTTGGAGAGTCCAACCGTCTTACCTTTGGCCTCCAAGGAAACAATTTGGGTTGGGACTTGTCCAAGATTAGCATCGGTGGGTCATTGGATGGTTTAAATATCCTACCCACATCTTCTCCCAAACCCAAAATCTCTTTCTTGCATTCAATGAGTTGATTAATCCGAAAGAAAGGTGCTTGCTCCATTACCTTAGGGTTTGCTTCTTCATGTGTATTTTCAGCTTGAAATGAACATGATGTTAGCAAATCCCCTTGAAAATTTCGTTGCACACAAGCATAATCTTCATTCAAGCAATCCAAATTCTGAAAATGATGTTCTTCTTCTATCCTTTCAATTTCTGCAGCAATGTACTCAATTTGCCTTTCTTCATCAATGTGGTTCATAGCTTTGTCATGCATGGAAGAAACTTGACTTGCTTGTTCAAATTCTTCTTTTTCCCTAGCAAGTGTGTCTAAAATCTCTCCTATGTGATGCTCAATGTTTTTGATGGAGATTTCATGACATCTTAAGGTGGCTTCAACATTTTCGAAGCGGGGCATCGGTTGCTTCAATGAATTTGAGTAATACGCTTTCCAACCGAAGTACATCCTCCTCATGCTTCTCATCCATCTGAAATTCTTCTATAGGTGCTTCCCATTGCTGTCCATCAATATTCCACAAGTGGTTCGGGTAGCTCCATTGATTTGGATGATATGTGCTGCGATATTGGTTGCTTTGTTGTTGTTGTGCAGAAATAAGTCTATCAAGTTTTCCACTGAAATCTTCAATCTGAAAATATAACTTTGTAATTGGATCAATCATCATTCAAGTACCTTGCAAGAAAAATTAACACAAGTCAAAATAAAACAACTTAGAACGGTGGAAGAAAAAGAAAGTATGAAATAGATAAGATAACGAAAATGATAAATGGCTAGAGCAACAAAGTCCTAGCGTTCCTAGTATCCTATTCCACGGCAACGGCGCCAAAAACTTGACACACCCCTTTGCGTGTGTGTACCGCAAGTGCACGGGTTGTCGAAGTAATAATTACCCTGGTGAGTAGGGTAGTCGAATCCACAGGGAACAGGGCTACTAGTACTAACTTCTTCTCTGCAATCTAGCCTAATGATTAATGTGATTTTGTGGTGATCTAGTGTGCATAGAAATTAATACCAGAGACAAATAGACGAAGGGTAAATAAAGGGAGATCTCAATCAATGAAGATGAGATACCCGGGCAATGCTTCCCCTAGGTTCTATCATGAAGTGCAAAACTAACTAAATGCTTCTAAACCGAGTTCTATGAGTCGAGGTAATCCAAGAACAATCGATCCCTGCTTCCAGGCCACCGATACTAGTCCCCTACAAGGTCCCGGCGGAGAATTCACTCAATCTCAACACCTCACACCCTATATGACCGCAATGAGTTTTAAGGATACCTAAAAGTGAAACCGATTCCTAAAATTAGATCTAACCCTACTTCTAGGCGAAAGATCCCTAACCCCTTACAAAGGTCCCGGTGGAGAAATCTATCAATCTCACACCTCACACCCCATATGGTTGCATAACACTTAGGGAATACGGAGATAGGAAACACTCAATCGGAAGGGAAAGGGGACACTCCACTATCTCATGACTCACCCTCTCAACCCTCTTCAATCTCATATGTTCTAACCCTAATGGAGACCTCTCTCACACCAAGGCAACAAATCAAGCATACCAAACAACCATACGAATCAATAAGGCATGCAAGCAATGATAAAACAAGATTAAAACTCAAATTAACTCGGAATTAAAAGGAAACATCAAGAAAGTCAATACATGAATCGAAACCTAGGGTTCACATGCCCAAGTATCTACTAGGGTTTAGCCCTCCATGGGGCTTATTACAAAGCAAAACATAACACAATGAAAAGCAATGTAAACCATGGAAATAAACCCCCTTGAATTCGTGATGATGGCCTTGATGGGTCGCTCAACGTCTTGAAGGATCTTTCTCCGAAGCTAGGTTGACGATGACTCCCTCGATGCTATGACGGAGGAAAGAACTATCAAAGTTGGTGAAGAACGGCCCTCCAATTCGGCAAAGACCTCCTCCTCAAACCCTAGCCGCTTCCTCTCTCAAAAGGCACACAAAAGATATCAAAAGAATCGACGAAACGGCCTATTTATAAGTCTGAATCGCGCCAGTCACGTGTCTTCACGTGACCGCGTGAGATCCCACGCGATCGCGTGGGCTGCAGAATTCCCACGCGGTCGCGTGGGATTTTGACGCGGTCGCGTGAACAGTAATTCTGCTACAGTGATGCTACAGTGAAATGAACAGTGTTTTTGCTACAGTACTCTTCATAGCCATGATCCAAACTCTCTCATCTTGAGGCCACATGGTCGGGCACACGTCCATGTGGTGAGTTATAAGACTTCTCCTTCTTCGAATCATCATTTGAGAGCTTTAACTATCTTCACACAAGTTGGGACATGAAGGTGTGACTGCCTTTGTGCCCTTCCATCACATAAATCATCTTGAATTCTTCAGGAAGTTGGCACACACCCTCATGTGCATGATCCCCTCTTGTGCCTTGCCACTTGTGTTGTACAAAAGCTCCCAACAATACGTCTTTATAACCCATCTTTGCTTCCTTTTCCTCCTTTAACACTTCCACAACCTAATTGCATAAAAGAACACCAAAATACATTTTATGAGACATAATCAATGGTAAAATGATGCTCAATGTATGTAAAACAAGTAGGTAAAACATGTATAATCAAGCACTTATCAGGAGCTAAACCCCTTGTGGGTATTCAGACTTGTAAAACTCTAGGGTTATTATGTTTCTTTGACATTATTATTATGCTTTTCCATTATTGATGAATAAAAATTGAGTTTCGATCTTAATTTTATCTTGCTATTGTTTTCCCTTAGATGTGACACTAGGGTTGAGAGCAATCTAGGTTTTCCTTTGGAGGCGTGACAACTCCTATAGGATTAGACTCTTTAAGATTGAAGAGGGTTGAGAGGGAGAGTTGTGAGGTAGTAATGTACCCCTTTCCCCTCCGGTGTGATTTCTCCCTACCTCCGTTTCCTTGATTTAATAGCGGTCAAGATAGAGTGAAGTGCTAGGTAGATAAACTCCCCTGTGGCTTAGTTACGCGAGTAACGGAGTGAAGGGTTGAAGTGAATCCTATGCACTGGGGCTTAATCTAGACTAGGGTTCTTCCTCCTGGACCAAAGGGTTAGAACTACACATAGGAACAGGTTTAATCACTAGGAGTCCTTGAAACTTAATGCAATCCCACGTAGTGTGAGGTTTAGGTAGATGTACTCCCCTGGGACTTAATCGTGCGACCGATAGAGTGAAGGGTTGTTGTGAATCCTAATACCGGGGCTTAGTGTTGGGGTTAGTCACGGTTGACCTTAGGTTTGGGACCTTGAGTCTAAGGATTTCCTCGACTTAATTAGCATCAATAGGAAGGTATAATAGCATAGTCTTGCACTAGAAGCATAGATCCTAGAGATAACTTGTCCGCATACCCCACTTCATTAATTGTTAAATCCTCTTTAATCTCTTTTCTTGCGATTTCTAATCTTTCACCTTTCTCTATTTAATTTCCTGTCTTTACTATAATTGTTCTCTCAATTCACACACAAATCGATTACTACTTTTCCGTACTTCGCATAGTTTTAATAGTGAAATCTCGTATTCTAACTCCCTATTCCCTATGGATTCGACTACCCTCTCACCGGGGTAACTTTTATTACTTCGACAAACCCGTGCACTTTCGGGGATCCTGTCAAAGTTTTTGGCGCCGCTGCCGGGGAATAGGTGTTTTAGATATTTGTTTTTCACTATTTTAGCTATTCACTTCACTTTCTATTCCATATTTTCTTTATCTATCATTGTTCTTACTTTTCTTTCCTTTGCGTTGGTTTTAGGTTATGACCCATGGGAACCCTTCGATTCTTGTTGAAGGAGACCCGGACATTGCAAAAAGAGCGCATCGCAAAGGGAAAGAATATGTGCAAGAAGTTTCAAGTCAAGCCGATATTGGAACAGAAGGGTCAGAAGCAATGGCAGAACAGAACGAACAGCAGAGGACGTTGTCCGATTATGCTAGACCCGCAGTAATGGGGACCCAATCAAGCATTGTGAGGCCCCCAATTATGGCGAATAACTTTGAGTTGAAGCCGTCGTTCATTCAGATGTTGCAACAGTCCGCACAATTCAATGGGTTGGCCGATGAAGATCCCAATAGTCATATAGAGAATTTCCTCGAAGTGTGTGACATGTTGAAGATTAATGGAGTGACGGACGACACGATTCGTTTGAGAGCCTTTCCATTTTCATTGAATGGAAAAGCAAGACATTGGCTTCACTCATTACCGAGAGCCTCCATTACTACGTGAGAGGAGATGGCCGAGGCATTCTTGGCTAGATACTTTCCGCCGGAAAACTCAGCAAGGCTCCGGAACGAGATATCATCCTTTGTGCAGATGGAATTGGAGTCTCTATTTGAGACATGTGATAGGTTCAAGGAGCTCCTTCGTAAGTGCCCGCAACATGGATTCCCCGAGTGGATGATCATTCACACCTTCTATAACGGGTTGAATCCAAGTACCAAACAACTCCTAGATGCGGCGGCCGGAGGAACTCTAGGAAGCAAGACTCCCGGTGAAGCTCGGCACCTTGTAGAGGAGATGGCTATGAATAACTATCAATGGAACTCAAGAGATAGGAAAAAGTATGCTGGAATTCATGAGGTTGATGCGGTTACATCATTGGCGGCACAGGTGGAATCTTTGAGTAAGAAGCTAGATGCTCTAGCTTCGCCAAGAGTTGCGGCCATCACTACTTGTAACGGTTGTGGGGGAGGACATGCTTCGAACGATTGTCCTATTGCTATTGGAGGCACTAGTGGGGTAGAGTAGGCCGATTTTGTTGGGAATTCATATAGAGGACAAGACCAAGGTAACCCGTATAGTGGAACATATAATCCGGGGTGGAAGAACCATCTGAATTTTTCTTGGAGCAATCAAGGACAGTCACAACAGAAAAATAGTGACCACCGGGATTTCAAAGTCAACAAGCTCCAAATTTAGAAAGCCGAGTGACCGGGCTAGAAGGAAAGATGACCGACCTCGAGAGAGCTCTCACGCGGTTCGTTTCTTCATCGGATGCTAGATTTCAGTCGGTGGAGGCCACTCTTCGCAATCACACCGCCACCCTACATAATTTGGAAAATCAAGTGGGCAAATTGCGAAGACATTGGCGGAAAGGCCTCAAGGTAGCTTGCCTAGCAATACGGAGACTAACCCAAGGGAGCAACTAAAGGCAATTACCTTGAGGAGTGGGAAAGAGGTCGAGAAAACTCTCCCTCTAGAGAAGACAAAAGAAGCAATCGGAGTAGAAGAAGTAGGGAAAGAAGCTCCAAAAGAAAAGGAGGTGGCACCACCACCCTACAAACCAAGGATCCCCTACCCTTCAAGGTTGAAGAATGACCAAGATAATGAACAATACAAGAAATTTCTGGGTATCTTCAAGCAATTGCACATCAACATACCATTCGCGGAAGCATTAGCCCAAATGCCCAAGTACGCAAAGTTCCTAAAGGACCTCTTAACTAATAAGAGGAAGTTGGAGGAGAGTCCAGCTGTAGTACTTGATGCAAATTGCTCGGCCATCTTGCAAAAGAACATGCCGAGTAAGAGAAAAGATCCCGGGAGTTTTATCATACCTTGCAACATTGGTAATTTGGGTGAGGAGATGGCATTGGCCGATTCGGGGGCAAGTATCAATGTCATGCCTTATACCTTGACACACCCCTTGCATGTGTACCCCGCAAGTGCACGGGTTGTCGAAGTAATAAAAATACACTGGTGAGTGGGTAGTCGTATCTACAGGGAATAGTGTTCAGAAACAAGTGATATCACTATTTAGCTATGAAAGAAGTCGATGATGAAAGAAGTATATATATATATATATATATATAAATGTAAAAGAAAATAAAACAGTGCAAGAAGAATAATGAGGGTAGGAGAGGTAATCGATATAAAGATGGGGTACCCGGACAAAGCTCCCCCTAAGACTAATGCTTCTAGTGCAAGACTAGTATTATACCCTCTAATTGATGTCTAATTGAGACGAGGATATCCTTAAACACACGGTCCCAAACCTAAGGTCAACCGTGACTAACACCAACACTATGCCCCGGCATTAGGATTCACTACGACTCTTGACTCTCGTTGACCTGTCAACTAAGCCCTAGAGGAGTATATCTACCTAAGCCTCACACTACGTAGGATTGCATTAAGTTCTAGGGACTCCTAGTGGTAAAACATGTTCCTATGTGTAGTTCTAACCCTTTGGTCCAGGTGGAAGAACCCTAGTCTAGATTAAGCCCCAGTGCGTAGGATTCACTTCAACCCTTCACTCTGTTACTCGCGTAACTAAGCCCCAGGGGAGTTTATCTACCTAGCACTTCACTCTATCTCGACCGCTAATGAATCAAGGAAACGGAGGTAGGGAGAAACCACACCGGAGGGAAAAGGGGTACATCGCTACCTCACAACTCTCCCTCTCAACCCTCTCCAACCTTGTGTAGTTTAATCCTATAGAGGTTGTCACACCCTCAAAGGATAACCTAATAGATTCTCAACCCTAGTGTCACGGCTAAGGGAAAATCTCATACAATCGGCATGCAAGATTGGAACTCAATAATAGAACATTAAATTAAGAAAGCATAATAAAAGTCATAGAAACAATATCATCCTAGGGTTTACAAGTCCGAATACCCACTAGGGTTTAGCTCTCCATGGAGCAATACAAAGTCAATAAATAGTTTAAGAACATATGCATGAAAACCATAAAGAAAACCCCTTATAGATCGTATCGATGGTCTTGTGTAGTCACGTGTCTTCTCCAACGAATCCCTTGTCAAGCCTAAGGCACACCTCGACAAATCAATGCCGATGAGAGCTTCCCCAATAGCTTTCTTCCAAAGGACGTCGATGTCGATGCCGTTTAATCGCCTCCAAAGACCTCCAAGAACCTCTCCAAACCCTAGCCGAAAGCCCTCCAAAAGATATTCAAGTGATAGAAAGGGAGGGTCCCCAAATAGATCTGAAAACGGGCTATTTATAGGTTGAAATCAGGCTGAAATCGGAGTTCCACACGCCCCTGTGTTAATTCCACACGGCCCTATGTAAAACCAGGAATTCCACACGCCCGTGTCTTAATTCCACACGGCCGTGTGGAAATTCTGAAATCGTGATTTTTCGGCACTGTGAACAATAACTTTGCCCGAGAAGCTAACCTTACTTCCTTGTTGCAATGTTGTTCAACCGACAAGATTAAAGAGAGTGAATTGAATACAAAGAAACTAAACAACCAATTAATTAATGCGAATTGATGAGGATAAGATACCGGGTAAATCAAGGCTAAGAGTGATCACGGATGAGGGTCCTCTTAGGGGCTACTAAAGTGAGTTGGACGCTTGAACTAACATGCAAGTGGCTAGAATGGACTAGAAACCCCTAGATTAGGCCAACCCGATGGCCACAACAATTGACCTCTAATCCGGTATGGGTATTGGAATACGGTATTTCTACCACCCAAGATCCCCCAACGATTTCTATGGGTACAATGGTTTTCTCAAACTAGGATTGAAGTAAAACTTAGCATTTAACCCTAGGAGTGAAGGGGTACAAATACCCAATGGTCACAACGTGTTTATATGTATTTCCCTTCCAAAGTTTGTTGAGTCTAACACTAGGGCAATGGTCATGCAACCAATCATTTCCTAAGTCTTTTGATACATAGAGTTCTCATACATATCAAGCATGTAAAACACCAAACAATGGATCACAAACAAGCCACAAACATTAATTAGAACAAAACATCAAAAACATCACAAGTACACCCCCAAAGTTCACCTACATCTGGTGACCTTGGGGTTTAGTTGCTCAAGTTCACTAAATACAACAAGAAATACATGAAAATAACCAACCAAAGCATGAGAAGAACTTCCCCAAATAATGAAGGCCGGAGAAGTTCCAAAGACGCCACTCAAAGAGGTGGCTTCCCTTGTCTTCAACCTTCTAAATTCAAGCTCTAGATCATAGATCCTTCCCAAAACCTTTCTCTCCTCACCAAATCCTTGCCAAGAGCACCCTCCAAAAGCTTCTTCTTTCTCAGATCTGGAATAGTGGTGAGAGGCTCTAAGAAGAACACTTCCTTTTTTTCCAAGGAAACCCTAGAGTTCCCAATAAAAGGGTGAATTCGTGCCTCTTCACAGGTGAGCTCACTATCCATATATGGCCCGTGAGGTAGCCTACAATGTGAGTCGAAAGAAACCGCAAAGTTGTAAAACTGCTACAGTATTGCTACAGTACCACTGCTACAGTCTGTCTACCACTGAATTGCTTACGGTTGACCTCACGGCCGTGAGCTTGCCCGTGAGGGTTTCCAGACTTCGAAAAATTCCTCAAATTTGTGTCCTTCAGGCTGCTACATTATTGCTACAGTACCGGGACCCTAAAACGATGATTTCGGTGTAGATTTCTCCTCAATTTGTTGGTAGAGCTCTCCTAGGCATCTTTTGCACCTGAAACACAAAAATAAACCAATTTAGACCCAAAAGGGCATCAATTCATCAACAAAAATATGGAAACTATGTGGATGCATACATATAAAATATGTACATCTAGACGTTTATCAGAAACCACCAATGAACCTAGCTTCAGAGTGGTTTCCATTAAAACATCGAAATTCTCCATCAAGGCCATTAGTTCTGATATAGAGGTGGTTTATTTCTATGGCTTTTATATACTTTCAATCATTGATGGTTTGTTTTGTATATTGCTCCATGGAGAGCTAAACTTGTAGAGAGTATTTGGGCTTATGAACCCAAGATTCTAATCTTATGTGGATTTGCTTTGTGTTTCTATTTAATTTGAGTTTGGTTCAGTTTCAATCTTGTTTGCCTAATGCTTTCTTGCCTTATTGATCTTATGGTTATTTGGTTTACAAGATTTATTCACCTTGGTGAGAGAGAGGTCTCCATTAGGGTCAGAACCACAAGATTGAAGAGGGTTGACAGGGTGAGTCATGAGATAGTGGAGCGTCCCTTTTCCTTTCTGATTGGTGTATTCTATCTCCGTATTATCTAAGTTGTAAGAAACCATATATGGTGTGAGGTGTTGAGATTGAGATAGTTCTCGATCGGGACCTCATAGGGGGTTAGCGGCTTTTAACATAGAGGTAGGGTTAGGTCTATTTTAAGGAATTGGATACACTCTTTGGAATTCCTAGAGTGCTTTGCGGTCATATGCGTTGTGAGGTGTTGAGACTGAGAGATTTCTCCACTGGAATCTCATAGGGGACCAGTATCGGTGATCTGGAGGCAGTATTTAATTATCTTTGGATTTCCACAACCTAACCTACTCATTCTAGAAACACTTTACACACCTGGTGCCTAATACCTGAATCCTAGGGGAAGCATTGCCCTAGTATTCTACTTTTACTAATTAAGATCTCCCTCTATTTTACCCTTGCATATTCATCTTTGGTATTTATTTCTTTGCACACTAGATCACCACATCATCACATTGATCATTATGTTAGATAGCAGAGAAGAAGTTAGTACTAGTAACCTTGTTCCCTGTGGATTCAACTACCCGACCCGTCGGGTACTTTATTACTTTGACACCCGTGCACTTGCGATACACACACACAAAGAGGTATGCCGATTGAGAAGTACATGTTATATCTTGACAAATAAAAAAAGTTATGATGATGAATATAGTTTCCTAGATGAGGAAAAAATTTTGAAAATGATAATGATATGAAGACTTCTTAAGTAAGCATGTAAAATGACAAAAATGAAGGAAAAGTGATAGTTATTAGTAAAGACATTGTATCATAACACAAATTCTTTACTTCAAAAAAATAAGACTATAACATTACAACTCACTTGAAGAATATTCTAGGTCAACTAAGTATCTTTGACACATTAATGATGTTACAAATGGTTAAAGATATTCTAATTTATGTCTTGCACGATCCCAAACACTATCAAGGTTATTGTACCGAAGTTCATATGGCAAAAGCACTCTACACTTTAGGTTCATGGTCATTCATGTTCTTCGCCTTATTATTAGGAATAGGAAAGCATAATAAACTATGTTATATCCTTGGGTCTTATAATGAAATAAGGGTTAATCAAATTTTGGTGGATTTTGTGTTCTTTGTAAATCTGATGACTTCAAAATATTGCAAACATTGACTCTAAAGATATATTATTTCTTAACCAAAGTGATCATTGTCCAAGGATTTAATCAACATAGCGAAAAGCCTTTTGAGCAACTACTCTACCAATTGAGATACAAAGATTAACATTAGAAGTGAAGTTTCCTACCATCAACATTGACATGCCATATTGTGTTTTAGAAGATCAAGTTACATAAGAATTATGTGGTCCCCTCTACTTTGCATCAATTTTTGAATATGTAAAGTATGATGAAATATATCATGCAAACAGAGAAATCCCACTCTTTGGTGTACATAATATCCAAAATGATGATAACCATATTTTATGAATACACCAAATATGGCCAAGCTGATAAGTTCTTGAACATGCATATTTTATATATCATTTGCACTACATCTAGCATGTTATTTCTTATATTTAGCCCCAAACTAATAGAAAATTTCATTCTTTTGATTGCGTAAGGGTTTTATTGCATTTGAGGGCTGAAGAAGTTATTATGTAGGTGATTTAAAGTAGATTAGACCAAAATATAAGTTTTATAAGATCAGCTCAGCCTCACCATGACCATGGTCCAATTGTGCCAGTGCGTTAAACTCTCAGGACAACATTACAGGAGTTACAACAGCTGGTGAATACATAATGCCCATGTATAAGGGCACAACACCTGAGCCAGATCGTGTCAGACTGTGACTTTTAGCCCAATAAAGGATTTTAGATCATAATGACCAGAACAACGGCTGTCATGACCCTGTGGTAGAGTTAGGCTATAAATAACCATTGGTTTTCTTATTTGGAGGAGGATTCTTTTGTTTAATTTGGTTAAAGGTAGATGAAGTTCTACAATTTATGGTGGCTATAGATAAGGTTCAACTTAATTTAAATGAATTCCAGAATTTCTCAAAAGGAAACCAATGCGTATTGATAATGGAGAGTGTGTAAAAAGATTTAGTGCCTGATAAGTGCTTGTGTTATTGTGACGTGAAGCCTTATTATCTTACTATGAGTATCTCTTTTATCAGATTTTATTACTAAATAGTGTGCATTTGTGTATTCTTGTGCATTGTAGGTTTGTGGAGCCAAGTTGGAAAAGAAGAACAAAGTTAGGTCGTGTTCGCCGTTGTTGGGAGGTTTTCGGAACAAGCAAGGAACAAGACACGAACTTGGACTTTTGAGTATGTGCCAACCTCCTTTGGAAGGGCAAAAAGGCAGTCACATTCACAACAAGTCTAACCCGTATAGTTTAGGAGAACTTCACCAAGAAGAAGACTTGAAGCAATCGGCACAGTCTACCATTGATTGTGTGCCCAATTCAATGGCCTCGATGAAGAACAACGTATTTGGGAGCGTTTCGGCGAGTACTGTAGCAACACTGTAGCTTTGCTACTGTATCAATTCACTGTAGCAAGTTACTGTGCATTTTCTGCCGAAGATCAAGTTTCCAGAGAATTTACACGGGAGTGTGGAATTAACACACGGCCGTGTGAATTATTTTCCAGCAAGCTAGAGACTTCACACGGGCGTGTGGAAATTCCACACGGCCGTGTGAAGTAATTTTTCAGGAAGGTAGAAACTTCACACTGGCATGTGCAAATTCCACACGGCCGTGTGAAGCCCCGATAACTTCAAATTTAAAGCCGTACTCAGCCTATTTAAAGCCCGATTTGGAGACTTTTGGAGTATCTTCTGACCTATCTTTCTCTCCAACTTCTGGAGGGTGCGGCTAGTCTTTCGGAGAGGACTTTGTGAAGGATCGGAGCGTGTCATCGGCATCGTCATTGACGTCCGACGGCAGCACAAGACCACGGCCACATCATACGCGAGGGGGTTTTCATTGATGTTCTTATTTTGTAATTTATTTTACACTTTGATAAACATGTATAGCTCCATGAGGAGCTAAACCCCTCGTGGGTATTCGGACTTGTAAAACCCTAGGATTATTATGTTTCTATGACATTGTTATTATGCTTTTCCATTATTGATGAATAAATTCGAGTTTCAGTTTTAATTATCTTTTGCTATTGTTCTTCCTTAGCCGTGACACTAGGGTTGAGAACAATCTAGGTTATCCTTTGGAGGTGTGACAACTTCTATAGGATTAGACTCCTTAAGATTGAAGAGGGTTGAGAGGGAGAGTTGTGAGGTAGCAATGTACCCCTTTCCCTTCCGGTGTGATTTCTCCCTACCTCCGTTTCCTTGGTTAATTAGTGGTCGAGATAGAGTTTTAGGACTCAATCTAGACTAGGGTTCTTCCACCTTGACCAAAGGGTTAGAACTACATAGAGGAATAGGTTTTATAACTAGGAATCCCTAGAGCTTAAAGCAATCTCACGTAGTGTTAGGGTTAGGAAGATATACTCCCCTGAGGCTTAGTTAACAGGTCAACGAGAGTCAAAGGTCGTAGTGAATCCTAATACCGGGACATAATGTTGGGGTTAGTCACGGTTGACCTTAAGTTTTGGGACCGTGAGTTTAAGGATATCCTCGACTCAATTAACATCAATAGGAAAGTATAATAGCATAGTCTTTCACTAGAAGCATAAGTCCTTGAGTTAACTTGTCGGATACCCTATCTCACCCATTGCTAGTCTTTCTCTTTTAACTTCTACTTGCTTTTCTCTTGTCTTTCATCTCTCTATTTACTTTCTTGTCTTTTATTCTAATTGTTTCCATAAATTCACTCATCACTACGATTATTTCTTTTCATACACCGCATAACTAAATAGTGAATTCTTGTGTTCTAAATCCCCATTCCTTGTGGATTCGACTACCTGCTCACCAGGGTAATTTTATTACTTCGACAAGGCCGTGCACTTGCGGTACACACGCAAAAGGTCGTGTCAGTGCCTTTTTGGCATCCTTGACATCTTCACAGCCTTAACAATTAGAGATCTATTGGAGGGAGTTAGCTTTAGGATTCTTGATACTTTTCTTGTGGATTCTTTATTCTTTGGTCATCATTCATTTATCCATAATAGGACACATTTTCAAGGGGAATTGTATGTCGATGTAGCTAGGCTTTTACTTGTGAATATCAACTTCATTGGCATTATATTATTCTTTCTAGTTGGTTGTGCTTCATTGTATGTTTGCTTATTGATTAATGTGTTGATGCAGTCAGTAAGAGATTGCCACTCATTAGAACATCCGTACTTTATTAGATCTATATGGTGTGACCACCCGCAAGTGCACAGAATCGTCAAGTAATACCCTGTGAGCGATGCAAGGGTCGTATTCCACGAGGCCAAGGATCTAGTCTTACTTCCTTTTTACTTGTTGTTTAGCTTAAAAATCAGAGTATAGTTCTAACCCTTTTGTCCATGTGAAAGAACTCTAGTCTCAGTTAAGCCCCAGCACTAGGATTCACTATAACCCTTCACTCTGTTGCTCGTGCAACTAAGCCCCAGGGGAGTTCATCTCCTTGTACTTCGCTCTACTTTGACCGCTAAGAACTCATGGAACATGGAAATAGGGAAAATCACATCGGAAGGGAAAGGGGACGTTTCGCTACCTCACGACTCATGCTCTCGACCATCTCCAATCTCGAGTAGTCTAATCCTATAGAAGTTGTCACACATTCAAAGGATAACCTAGACGATTCTCGACCCTAGTGTCACGGCTAAGGAAAAATCATTACATTAAGCAATTAAGATCGGAACTCAATTAAAGGCATAAATTAAGAAAGTGTAATAAAAGTCATAGAAACAATGTCATCCTAGGATTTATAAGTCCGAATACCCACAAGGGGTTTAGCTCTCCATGGAGCTATACAAATCCATCAATGTATATAACAGGAGCCCAAAAGTATACGGGTTGTCACAGTAATAAAATACCGTGGTGACAGGGGCCCAAAAGTGCACGGGTTGTCGTAGTAATAATAGTACCCCGGTGAGAGGGTAGTTGATAAGTGCTCATGTTATAATAATGCGAAGTGTTATTATCTTACAATGAGCATTACTTTCATCAGATTATATCACTAAATAGTGTGCATTTGTGTGCTTTTGTGCATTGTAGGGTTGTGAAGCTAATTTGGAGAAAACAAGCAAAGTTAGATCATGTTCGCTATTATTGGAGAGTTTCCGGACTGAGCAAGGAACAAGGCATGAACCTATACTTGTGAGTTTGTGCCAACCTCCTTTGGAGGGGTATGAAGGCAGTCACATTCACAATAAGTCCAACTCGTGTAGCATAGGAGAACTTCACCAATAAGGAGAATTGAAGCAGTCGGCATGATCTACCATTGATTGTGTGCCCAATTCAATGGCAATGATGAAGAACGGTGAATTCAGGAGCATTTCAGGAAAGCGCCGTAGCAAGTCACTGTAGCAAAAATGCTGTAGCAAGTTGCTGTTCACTGTCTGCCGAAATTCAGCAAAACAAAGACTTCACACAGGCGTGTGGAAATTCCACATGGCCGTGTGAAATCCCGATTCAGCCGATTTGAAGCCGCGACTCAACATTATAGAAGCACGATTTTGAGACTTTTTCTAGATCATTTGCCAATCTGTTTTTCCTGGTTTCTGGAGGATTGCGGCTAGTGTTTCGGAGAGGACTTTGTGGAGGTTGGGAGCGCGTCATCGGCATCGTCATTGATGTCCGACGGCCGCACAAGACCATGACCACGCTATACGGAAGGGGGTTGATTGAATCGATCCGCAAGCGCACGGGTCGCCAAGTAATACCTCGCACAAAAGCACGAGGGTCGTATTCCACGGGGTTAAGGAGCTACTCTTACTCCTCCATCGCCTATTATCTAACCTAACAACACAAGCATGGATGTTTGTTCTACTAAAGCAAAGAGATAAATACGATATGATTAAACAAATTTAAAAGCATACAATGTGGTTGCAAGTGCTACAATGAAGAGTAAAGGCCTATGGATGTGGATCCCCTTGAGGGGTCATCATGATACATGGATGAAGGATGAAAGGTAGCTTGGTTGATTTAGACCGAAGGATCTCAAGATTAGATCAACCCCAATTTCTCGGCGATTGAACCCTAATCCCATACGGATATTGGTTGGAATCTCTTCCTAACCAACATCCCTACGATTGCATTAAGTACAAGGAGATCCCAAAATAAAGATACACTAAACCCTAGTCTATCCTTAAAGCTCGGAGGGCTATCGACACCCAATTTCTCGGTGTGCCAATACAAGTAACCCCTTTTAATTCATTAATGACCTAATACACGTGAGTAGGTCACGTCTACGTGTACAATTCAAGAAAGAACTACGGATCTCTCCATGTGGTAGTTCTAGACATGAGGCACAATGAACTAAATCTTAAACCAAACCAAGCTTGCAATTAAGTAAAGATCATCCAAAATACATGATAAACCCCCCAAGGTTCACCAACATCCGGTGGCCTTGGGGGTCTAGTGTGCCATCAAGCAAGTAACAACAAAAATACAAAGTAAATCACTTAAAAAGCTCATAAATGACACTCCCTAGATGAAATGATGAAGGAGGAGGTGGAGGTCCGGCCAAATGACGCTTTCCTCCGTCCAAGAGATGCCGAATGACGCTTCCCCTTGTCTTGGATCCTTGCCTCCTTGATGGTGAAGCTTCTCCCCTTCAAAATGATGTTCTTGCCTCCTTCCTTGGCTCCAAATCGTCGTCTCTTCAAAGATTTCTTCGTTTCTTTCCTTTAGATGCCGGCCAAGAAGTCCCCTTTGTGTGCCCTAAAAACCTCTATATATACTCCCGCAGGATCCCGGGGTGGATAGATCCATCCCGGGGTGGATAGATAGGCAAAAATAGGGCAAAACCTGTCTCATGTGGGGGTGCATCCCGGGGTGGATGAATGGATCCCGGGGTGGACAGGGGCATCCCGGGGTGGATAGGGGGCCGTGAGAGCTAGTTGAAAATTACTGTCTTTTGATGCTCACGGCCCCTTATACGGCCCCGTATGCTGTAGTACTCCAGCACCCTGATTCTTCATCCATTTTCGCCCAAATCGTATTATCATGTTCCTCATGGCTCCTCCATGCCCTACAACATAAATAATGCTCAATTAAGCATAAAACGGGCATCCATTCATATAAAGATACATGCTAAGTGAACAAAATATGTATGTTAAAACACATACATTTAGACACTTATCAAACATCCCCACACCTAAGCGTTTGCTTGTCCCCAAGCAAACAAATCATGAAAAACAAAGGGAATGATAAGTGGCTAAATGTACATCTCCGGCTCAAACAAATACGAGATTATACAAGTATAGAAAAATGATATACAGATGTTGAGTTACAGTCAATACGTACAACAAACAGATCCTGTCTCACCTCTTATATGTCTGTACAGTGTAAGTGAATCTTTCATCTCATTTGCCCTGATATGGTCTAGCCCTATGACTTCAATCAGTACAGCTCTATATGCTAATCACTCCACAAGTACAGAGTACTAAGTCTTAAAAAGCTAAGTGCCACTCCAATGAACAATTAAGATCCTTCTAATTCTACAACTTGAAACTAAATCCCATTTCGACTCACAAACTCAACTCAAGTAGGCAGTCTAAGTGATCACTAGGGTTATTTTTATTTATATGTATAAACACTTTTTTTTTTTTTTTTTTTTTTTTTTTTTTTTTTTTTTTTTTTTTTTTTTTTTTTTTTTCGAGTCCGCCTAACGTAGACCGCACAAAAATCTTTCTGGAGGATGCACATGCTGGTTAGGCACAAGAGTCACCCAACTACTCGATTACAGTCTACATAGACGCATTCATGCTCCATTAGCAGAGGAATACTGACATAGACTCTTTTTTTTTTTTTTTATTTTATTTTATTTTTTTTTTTTTTATTTTTTTACATACTCTAGATCACACCTTTAGACTGCACTACAAGTAACAAACCTAGGATTAGCTCAACAAGACTTAGAAGTTCTTAAGAGTTCATTGAAGGATAGAACTTAGTAGTCTAAGGCTAAGTACTCAAACTTGTGTGTTAGGCATACAAGAGAGTTAAGAAAGTCAAGCAGGCTATTCCCAGGGCATCAACAAAAGACTCAGTGCACAGAACAATACTAGAGGTGAAACAGGATTCAATAGAGCACAACAAGAAAAAATGTAACTCACATCAATCATTAATTCACACTTGAAGAATCTCACAAGAAAGTAACAAGCCATCATAGATGACACTAGCATGTAAAGTTGACCTAATACATGTAGATACACCCATCCCCACACCTAGTGTTGTACATTGCCCTCAATGTACACTAATCATGAAAAGAGAGGCAATATACACAATAATAACAAAGGAGGAGGGTGAAAACGAACTTCCCCGGTTTATTTGGTAAAAATGGCAAAGTGTGACCCGACAAAAGTGTACGGCGAGCTCTACATGTCGGGCCCGGCTTCCACAAAATGTGGAGATGCTCACCAAATTCCCTTCAATGCCCTGCAAAGCGCAAGGGCAAAACCATCATTCCAAAAAAAAAATAAAACAAGAAAGATTAATACTAGGGAGCGGTCAAACACACAACTAAATAAAAGCAAACAGAGTTCTACAAAGTGTTGCTCAGGGTATAACCCTTCCCAACTTATTCAAAACAAACAAACACACATGCAGAAAATAAAGAAAACAACAATAAAAGAAACAACATGCTGCTAAAAGAGAAATAAGTGTCCATGCTCAAGGATGAAACGGCTCGTCGATAACAGGTGGGACAGGTGTGTCGGCGCAGGATGCGGTGCCAGTCCGTGAAGATGAACCGCGAGCAGAGATGGTAAACTGGCGAAAGTCCTCGGTGAGCAGGCGCTGACCCTCTATGATCTGGTACAGCTGTCCGCGCATCTCACGCTGCTCGTGACGGATGGCCTGAATATCGCCCTCCATTCCTCGCAACCTAGCTTCGAAGCCCGATGATGATGTGGTGCCAGGAGTGGGAGTGGGCGTGTCATCAGGATCGGAGTCAGTGTCTGCTGGCAAACTGGACTCCCCGGCCGATGACTGTCGGGAAAGTCGGTAGCGGGTACCTCTCTTTTCAACTAGACCAACAGCAAGCAAGACATTCGCGCCAAGGGCCGCAGCACCACCCACAATCGTCATATCACGAGCGCGGTCCAACAATTTCATACCGCGAATCAACCTGGTGATGTACGGACCCAAGAAAATAGCACCTAACCGCGCGCACTGTGCGTGATGAATAAATGCTTCCGCCACAAGATGCCCAAGGTGAAGGGGGCACTGCTCAAAAATCCCAAACAAAATCAGTAGATCAGAATTGGACACCACTCCAGTACTATCCTTTCGGCCCCCTATGGAGCGAGTAATCAGGGCATGTACATATCTCATGATAGGATCAGCAATCCGGGATGCCTTGCGAGTGTTTTTAGTGTCGCCTGAGGCTATGGTGGCCCAATATTGATTCGCATTCACATGCGGTGGAAAATCGATCCGGATTTGGCCAATCGGAATGGAGTTCATGTATTCCTCGTCATAGACCCCCAAGTAACTTGCAAATTCGACGTGAGTCAACTCGCGAAGTCTTCCAAAAGCTTGGAAGCGAATAGTCCCCTGTTTCTGACAAATGATGCGTCGCCGGTCTTGTTGTGCCTCAAAGGTGCTCAAAACCTCCAAAGTGAGCTGTCGGTATGTTGGTTCGTCGATAGTAAATAAATTCACCCAACCATTTTGAGATAGAACCTCCCTCACTTGGTCGGCAATTCCAATCTCTTCCAAAAAATTCCAATCAATATGTCGGACGGTGCCAAAGGGTTTAGTCTTCAATATTTCGTAATGTGCCATGTGAAGGGGGTGCGAGAATGTAGGTTCCTCGGGAATTTGTGTTGAAGCTCTTGGACGTTTTGAAGCAACCCGCTTGATGTTTGGCATCCCTACAACACATAAGATCCTCATCAAGCCTAAACCAATCCAATACCACACCGAAAATAACACAAGAAGCAAGAAACAAATGAAAAATGGCCATGAATAGGGTCCATACGGCCGTATAGGGGGCCGTATGGACACTATTCATGGTGGAGCATTTCATTACCATCATGAAAATCGAAAAATTTTTACAAGAATTCAATGGAAATTGAACAAACAACAATCACACCACCAACACATGATAAAAGCATGAATTTATCCACCAAAAAGCTCCATGAACTCAAGAGAAAATGAGAAAGAGAAATCTAGGGCACCAAAAAGCTTACCGGTGAATCCTTGGTGGAACTTGCTTGAAACTCTTGGTAAATCACTAGATCGAGGTCTCAAAATGTCTAGGAGGTGATCTAGAACGAAAAATGGAGAGATTTGGTTGAGAAATGATGGAAAAAGGAGTGGAGAAATGATGGAGATGAAAGGGAAATGGAGAAGAAGACTTAAAGGGCCAAATAATGGGGAGGGTTTAGGTGCTAGGCCGAGCCTCACGGCCCCTCTCACGGCCGTGAGGGGGGCCGTGAAGGCTAGTACAAACTCCCAGCCCGCGAGTAAAAAACACTCACGGCCCCCTATACGGCCGTGAGGGGGGCCGTGAACTCTAGTGTATTTTCACTGGAGAATCGTTCACGGCCTCCCTCACGGCCCCTTTAGGGCCGTGAGGACCTGGGGAGGCTGGTTTGGGGTCTCAACACAATCTAAAACTCTCCGGAAAAGTAATAACATGATCCAAGGCACCTCCTACTCGGAAGAAATACGCAAAAGACTCGAATAGACTCATAAATTGACAATACAACAAGTAGGCACAACAAGGAAAAATATAAAACAACACACATGATGAGAGCAAAGATTTTGAGGATGGACTTATTCAAATGCAAAACACATAAGGAAACTAGCACAATGCAAAGTAGATAAGAACAACTAAAATATGAAAATTGAATTTAAAACCCCCGAACACTTGGGTTGCCTCCCAAGAAGCGCTTGTTTAACGTCACGAGCCTGACGTACCTTCTTTCTTACCTCAAGGGGGTTCAAAAAGCTTTCGGTTACCCCCGGTCCCCGTTGAATCGTTATTGTTGAAGTAACATTTCAGTCTCTGTCCATTCACCTTGAAGGTACCTTTTTCTGGGTGAGTGACCTCCACTGCTCCATGCGGGAAGACTTGAGTAACAGTGTATGGGCCCGACCAACGCGATTTTAGCTTTCCGGGAAACAGTCTCAACCTAGAATTGAAAAGTAACACTTGGTCTCCTTCTTGAAATTGTTTTGGATGTTTGATGTGCCGGTCATGGTACTCCTTCACTTTTTCTTTGTAGAGCTTTGAATTCTCATATGCATTAAAACGCCATTCATCCAACTCATTCAGTTGTAGCTTCCTCTTGCTTCCTGCAAGAGTAAAATCAAGATTTAGAAATTTAATTGCCCAATAAGCTTTGTGTTCAAGTTCAACTGGTAAGTGGCATGCTTTCCCATAAACTAGCCTATAAGGGGTAGCCCCTATAGGAGTTTTGTATGCAGTTCTGTAGGCCCAGAGAGCGTCATCCAAGTGTTCCGCCCAGTCTCTCCGGTTTTGACTCACCATTTTCTCAAGTATTCGCTTTAAGTCTCGATTGGACACTTCTACCTGCCCACTAGTTTGTGGATGATAGGGTGTCGCCATCTTGTGGTGTACACCATATCGCTTCAAGATTTTTGTGAATTGGGCATTGCAGAAGTGTGTGCCTCTGTCACTGATGATTGCGCGTGGTGTGCCAAACCTGGAGAACAGTTTCTTCAAAAATTTTACCACCACCCTAGCATCACTTGTTTGCAAGGCTTGTGCTTCCACCCATTTGGATACATAGTCTACTGCCACAAGGATGAACTTAAACCCATGGGAGCTAGGAAATGGTCCCATAAAGTCAATCCCCCAGACGTCAAAGACTTCACAAGCTTGATTCCAATTCTGGGGCATCTCATCTCTACGAGATATGTTGCCAACCCGTTGACAACGATCGCAAGATTGTATGAATTTTTGGGTATCTTGAAATAATGATGGCCAATAGAAACCTGCATCAAGGATCTTCTTTGCAGTCCGGTTCGCATTGTAGTGGCCTCCAGTAGGCCCTGAATGACAATGTTTCAAGATGCTAAGGCCCTCCGGTCGGGATACACATCTTCGAGCAACTTGATCGGCACAAGTTCGGAATAAGTAGGGGTCTTCCCATATGTAGTGCTTGGCGTCCGAAAAAAATTTCTTTCGTTGCTGATAGGTGAACCATTTTGGGATAACCCCTCCAACCAAATAGTTGGCAAAATCGGCAAACCAAGGCGGCTCATTTTCCTCCATAACTTGAATGCTGTACAAGTGCTCTTCAGGGAATGAATCATTGATCTCTCTCTCAGTCATAGTTTCCCTACTGGGGTTCTCTAAGCGGGATAAGTGATCGGCTGCGAGATTTTCTGCTCCACGCTTATCCTTGATTTCTAGATCAAACTCCTGAAGGAGCAACACCCATCTAATCAGCCTTGGCTTGGCGTCAGACTTACTGAGCAGGTACCTCAAGGCTGAATGATCAGTGTACACTACAACTCTGGACAGAACTAGGTAGGAACGGAATTTATCAAATGCGAACACCACGGCAAGTAGTTCTTTTTCAGTTGTGGTGTAATTCTCCTGAGCTCCAGTTAAGGTTTTGCTCGCATAATAGATGGGGTGGAAATGTTTGTCTCGGCGTTGCCCAAGAACCGCACCCACTGCAAAATCACTTGCATCACACATCAGTTCAAATGGGGAATCCCAATCCGGAGCTACCACAATAGGAGCTTGAACTAGCATCTTCTTGAGTGTAAGAAATGCTTTCATGCAGTCATCGCCAAACTCAAATGGGACATCTTTTTCCAACAACTTTGTCAAAGGTCTAGCAATTTTTGAGAAATCTTTGATGAATCTTCTATAGAAGCCTGCATGTCCCAGAAAACTTCTAATGGCTTTCACTGAATTTGGGGGAGGTAGCTTTTCTATGACAGAGATCTTCGCCTTATCTACCTCAATCCCATCCTTTGAGATTTTGTGACCCAAGACTATCCCTTCTTGTACCATGAAGTGGCATTTCTCCCAACTTAGCACAAGATTAGTTTCCTCACATCTAACGAGAACCCGCTCAAGATTTTTGAGGCAACAATCAAATGTGTCTCCGAAGACGGAAAAGTCATCCATAAACACCTCCATGAAGTCTTCCACCATGTCTTCAAAAATTGCCATCATGCACCTCTGAAAAGTAGCAGGGGCATTGCAAAGTCCAAAAGGCATTCGGCGATAGGCAAACGTCCCATAAGGACATGTGAATGTGGTCTTTTCCTGATCTTCCGGTGCAATGGGGATTTGAAAGTACCCAGAAAACCCATCCAAGAAGCAGTAGTAGGAGTGCCCTGCTAGCCGCTCCAGCATCTGGTCAATGAATGGCAGCGGGAAATGGTCTTTCCGAGTGGCATCATTCAATTTTCTGTAGTCAATGCAGACACGCCACCCAGTGGTAGTTCGGGTTGGAATCAACTCATTTTTCTCATTGGTGATCACGGTCATCCCTCCTTTCTTAGGGACCACTTGCACTGGACTAACCCACTCACTGTCAGATATTGGGTAGATGATGCCTGCATCAAGGAGCTTTATGACCTCGGCCCTGACCACTTCTTTCATATTTGGATTGAGTCTTCTTTGAGGCAGTACTGAGGGTCTGTGATTTTCTTCCATCAGAATTTTGTGAGTGCAAAAAGATGGATTTATTCCCTTTATGTCGGCTATCTTCCACGCAATTGCTTTCTTATGTTTCTTTAACACATTCACTAAACTCCTTTTCTGTTCAACTGTTAGATTCGCAGCAATGATAACTGGAAGTTGTGTTCCTTCTCCAAGAAAAGCATAGTCGAGGTGTTCAGGCAACTCTTTCAGCTCTAGTTCAGGTGCTTCTTCTGTTGACGGTCTTAAGCTTTTATTTCCCAGTCCATCATGCTGAACTGCATCCTCCTGTTCTTCTGACTCCGAACCCTCATTCGAGCTATCATTTATGCCAAACACATGTTGCATAATGCTTTCTTGTGTATCTCTCTGATCCTCTACAAATTTGACCATCCGACTTGGCCGGGATTCATCTATTCCTTTCAATTTTCGAAGCAGCAACTCAGTAGAGAAGTCACCATCCTCATTTTGTGAAACCACCCCGTTGTTCATGTATTCTGTGAATAGTGCCTTCAATGTGTCACCCTTGTTTTCTAGGGTTGAGCCTTCCCATGGCCTAAATCTGCAGAAAGAATTATCCTGAATGTGTGACAAATGATGTTTAGGTGGTAACCACTCCCGCCAAATCTCATTCAAAATTGATTCATTTCCTTGTGTATAGTTTAAGTTTGCCATGCACGGTGCCTTGCAAGATCAAGAAAGATAAAATAAGTTAAGCTCAAAAGAAATGAAAATAAGAGAAAAGAAAAGAGACAAAAAGTAAATGGCTAGAGCAATAGGCTAGAAGTTTCTCAGAATTCCTTAGACTTCCCCGGCAGCGGCGCCAAAAACTTGATTGAATCGATCCGCAAGCGCACGGGTCGCCAAGTAATACCTCGCACAAAAGCACGAGGGTCGTATTCCACGGGGTTAAGGAGCTACTCTTACTCCTCCATCGCCTATTATCTAACCTAACAACACAAGCATGGATGTTTGTTCTACTAAAGCAAAGAGATAAATACGATATGATTAAACAAATTTAAAAGCATACAATGTGGTTGCAAGTGCTACAATGAAGAGTAAAGGCCTATGGATGTGGATCCCCTTGAGGGGTCATCATGATACATGGATGAAGGATGAAAGGTAGCTTGGTTGATTTAGACCGAAGGATCTCAAGATTAGATCAACCCCAATTTCTCGGCGATTGAACCCTAATCCCATACGGATATTGGTTGGAATCTCTTCCTAACCAACATCCCTACGATTGCATTAAGTACAAGGAGATCCCAAAATAAAGATACACTAAACCCTAGTCTATCCTTAAAGCTCGGAGGGCTATCGACACCCAATTTCTCGGTGTGCCAATACAAGTAACCCCTTTTAATTCATTAATGACCTAATACACGTGAGTAGGTCACGTCTACGTGTACAATTCAAGAAAGAACTACGGATCTCTCCATGTGGTAGTTCTAGACATGAGGCACAATGAACTAAATCTTAAACCAAACCAAGCTTGCAATTAAGTAAAGATCATCCAAAATACATGATAAACCCCCCAAGGTTCACCAACATCCGGTGGCCTTGGGGGTCTAGTGTGCCATCAAGCAAGTAACAACAAAAATACAAAGTAAATCACTTAAAAAGCTCATAAATGACACTCCCTAGATGAAATGATGAAGGAGGAGGTGGAGGTCCGGCCAAATGACGCTTTCCTCCGTCCAAGAGATGCCGAATGACGCTTCCCCTTGTCTTGGATCCTTGCCTCCTTGATGGTGAAGCTTCTCCCCTTCAAAATGATGTTCTTGCCTCCTTCCTTGGCTCCAAATCGTCGTCTCTTCAAAGATTTCTTCGTTTCTTTCCTTTAGATGCCGGCCAAGAAGTCCCCTTTGTGTGCCCTAAAAACCTCTATATATACTCCCGCAGGATCCCGGGGTGGATAGATCCATCCCGGGGTGGATAGATAGGCAAAAATAGGGCAAAACCTGTCTCATGTGGGGGTGCATCCCGGGGTGGATGAATGGATCCCGGGGTGGACAGGGGCATCCCGGGGTGGATAGGGGGCCGTGAGAGCTAGTTGAAAATTACTGTCTTTTGATGCTCACGGCCCCTTATACGGCCCCGTATGCTGTAGTACTCCAGCACCCTGATTCTTCATCCATTTTCGCCCAAATCGTATTATCATGTTCCTCATGGCTCCTCCATGCCCTACAACATAAATAATGCTCAATTAAGCATAAAACGGGCATCCATTCATATAAAGATACATGCTAAGTGAACAAAATATGTATGTTAAAACACATACATTTAGACACTTATCAGGGGTTTTGATCTATGCCTTTGATTTGTATCTCTTTTCATAGTTTGATGGATTTATATAACTCTGTGAGGAGCTAAACCCCTTATGGATATTCGGACTTGTAAACCCTAGGATGATTATGTTTCTATGACATTGTTATTACTCTTTTCCATTACTGATGAATAAAAATTTAGTTTCAATCTTAATTTCAGGTTGTATTATTTTCCCTTAGCCGTGACACTAGGGTTAAGAATAGTCTAGGTTATCCTTTGGAGGTGTGACAACTCCTATAGGGTTAGACTACTTAAGATTAAAGAGGGTCGACAGGGTGAGTAGTGATGTAGCGAAACGTCCCCTTTCCCCCCGGTTTGATTTTCCTTACCTTCATGTTCCACGAGTTCTTAGCGATCGAAATAGAGCCTAGTGCTAGGTGATGAACTCCGCTGGGGCTTTGTTGCGTGAGAAACAAAGTGAACGGTTGAAGTGAATCCTAGTGCTGTTGCTTAATTGAGACTAGGGTTCTTTCACCTAGACCAAAGGGTTAGAGCTATACATAGGAACAGGGTTAATCATTAGGAATCCCTAGAGCTTAAGAAGGCGAACTCCCCTATTGCTTAGTTGATAAGTCAATAAGAGTCAAGGGTCATAGTGAAACCTAATGCCGGGGAATAGTATTGGGGTTAGTCACGGTTGACCTTAGGTTTGGGACCGTGTGTTCAAGGATATCCTCGACTCATTAATCATCAATAGGAAAGTATAATATCATTGTCTTGCACTAGAAGCATACATGCTAGGGGTAGCTTGTCCGGATACCCTATTTCATTCCTTGATTGTCCTTCTCTTATTGTTCTTGCTTGCACTCTCCTAATTTTCATATTTCTCTTTACTTTCTTCTTGATTTCGATTACTTTTGTACACACAAAATTGACTTGCTCTCGTTTTGCGTATTTTGCATTAGTTAAATAGCATTTTCTAGTATCTTTGATCCCTACTCCCTATGGATTCGACTACCCTGTCACTAGGGTACTATTATTACTTCGACAAACCCATGCACTTGCAGTACACACACGCAAGGGGTATGTCAGTAGTCTAATCCTCAGGGAGTAGGGATCAAAGGCACAAGTGTTCGCTATTTAGCTAGTGCGGTGTACGGAAATTGAGAATAGAATTAATGTGTTGTTGCAAAAGTAATTTAGAAAAACAAGAAATAAAAGAGAAATATGGAAGGGAAGACAGTGCAAGAAAGAGTAATAAGAGAAAGACAATCAATGAATGAAATAGGGTACCCGGACAATCTACTCCTAGGATTCATGCTTCTAGTGCAAGACAATGCTATTATATTCTTGTATTGATGTTTAATGAGTCGAGGATATCCTTAAACACACGGTCTAAACCCTAAGATCAACCGTGACTAGCCCCAATATTATGCCCCGGCAGTAGGTTTCATTATGACCCTTGACTCTTGTTAACCTGTTAACTAAGCCCTAGGGGAGTCCATCTTCCTAAGCCTCACACCACGTGGGATTGTTTTAAGTTCTAGGGATTCCTAGTGATAAACCCTATTCCTATGTAAAGCGCTAACCCTTTGATACAGGTGAAAGAACCCTAGTCTCAACTAAGCCCCAGGGGAGTTCATCTCCTAGTACTTCACTCTATTTTGACCGCTAAGAACTCTTGAAACGCGGAGGTAGGGAAAATCACACCGGAGGGGAAAGGGGACGTTTCGCTACCTCACGACTTACCCTTTCGACCCTCTTCAATCTTAAGTAGTCTAACCCTATAGGAGTTGTCACACTGACACACCCCTTTGCGTGTGTGTACCGCAAGTGCACGGGTTGTCGAAGTAATAATTACCCTGGTGAGTAGGGTAGTCGAATCCACAGGGAACAGGGCTACTAGTACTAACTTCTTCTCTGCAATCTAGCCTAATGACCACTGTGATTTTGTGGTGATCTAGTGTGCATAGAAATTAATACCAGAGATGAATAGGCAAAAGGTAAATAAAGGGAGATCTCAATCAATAAAGATGAGATACCCGGGCAATGCTCCCCCTAGGTTCTATCATGAAGTGCAAGACTAACTAAATGCTTCTAAACCGAGTTCTATGAGTCGAGGTAATCCAAGAATAATCGGTCCCTGCCTCCAGGCCACCGATACTAGTCCCCTACAAGGTCCCGGCGGAGAAATCGCTCAATCTCAACACCTCACACCCCAATATGACCGCAATAAGCTTTAGAGATACCTAAAAGTGAAACCGATTCCTAAAATTAGACCTAACCTTATTTCTAGGCGGAAGATCCCTAACCCCCTACAAGGTCCCGGCGGAGAAATCTCTTAATCTCACACCTCACACCAAATATGGTTGCATAGATCTTAGGGAATACGGAGATAGGAAACACTTAATCGGAAGGGAAAGGGGACACTCCACTATCTCATGACTCACCCTCTCAACCCTCTTCAATCTCATATGTTCTAACCCTAATGGAGACCTCTCTCTCACCAAGGCAACAAATCAAGCATACCAAACAACCATACGAATCAATAAGGCATGCAAGCAATGATAAAACAAGATTGAAACTCAAATAAACTCAGATTTAAAAGAAAGCATAAAGAAAGTCAATACATGAATCGAAACCTAGGGTTCACATGCCCAAGTATCTACTAGGGTTTAGCCCTCCATGGGGCTTATTACAAAGCAAAACATAACACAATGAAAAGCAATGTAAACCATGGAAATAAACCCCCTTGAATTCATGACGATGGCCTTGATGGGTCGCTCAACGTCTTGAAGGATCCTTCTCCGAAGCTAGGTCGCCAATGACTCCCTCGATGCTATGACAGAGGAAAGAACTATCAAAGTTGGTGAAGAACGGCCCTCCAATTCGGCAAAGACCTCCTCCTCAAAGCCTAGCCGCTTCTCCTCTCAAAAGCCACACAAAAGATCTCAAAAGAATCGGCGAAACGGCCTATTTATAAGTCTGAATCGCGCCAGTCACGTGTCTTCACGCGACCGCGTGAGATCCCACGTGATCGCGTGGGCTGCAGAATTCCCACGCGGTCGCGTGGGATTTTGACGCGGTCGCGTGGACAGTAATTCCGCTACAGTACTGCTACAGTGAAATGAACAGTGCTTTTGCTACAGTACTCTTCATAACCATGATCCAAACTCTCTCATCTTGAGGCCACATGGTCGGGCACACGTCCATATGGTGAGTTATAAGACTTCTCCTCCTTCGAATCATCATTTGAGAGCTTGAACTATCTTCACACAAGTTGGGACATGAAGGTGTGACTGCCCTTGTGCCCTTCCATCACACAAATTATCTTGAATTATTCAGGAAGTTGGCACACACCCTCATGTGCATGATCCCCTCTTGTGCCTTGACACTTGTGTTGTACAAAAGCTCCCAACAATACGTCTTTATAACCCATCTTTGCTTCCTTTTCCTCCTTTAACACTTCCACAACCTAATTGCATAAAAGAACACCAAAATACATTTTATGAGACATAATCAATGGTAAAATGATGCTCAATGTATGTAAAACAAGTAGGTAAAACATGTATAATCAAGCACTTATCACACACCTCCGAAGGATAACCTAGATGATTCTCAACCCTAGTGTCACGGCTAAGGGAAAATCAATACAAGATGAAATTAAGATTGAAACTCAATTTAATTCATCAATAAAAAAAGTATAAAAACATGTCATAGAAACATAATCATCCTAGTGTTTACAAGTCCGAATACCCATAAGGGGTTTAGCTTCTCATGGAGCTATACAAATCCATCAAACTATGAGAATAAGCACAAATCAAAAGCATAGATGAAAACCCCCTTTTGTAGAGTGTGGCGGTGGTCTTGTGCGGCCGTCGGACATCGATGTCGATGTCGATTACGCGCTTCAATCCTTAACAAGGTCCTCTCAAAACCCTAGCCACAACCCTCCAGAAGATAGAAGAAAAAATATGCCAAAAGATTCAGAAAAAGTCTCAAAAGCGCCTTCAAATAGTGTTGAGTCACGGCTTCAAATCGGCTGAAATCGAGATTTCACACGGCTGTGTGGAATTCCCACACGCTAGTATGAAGTCTCTATTTTGCTGAATTTCGGCAAATAGTAAATAGTAACTTGCTACATCGCTTGCGACATTGCTGCTACAGTTATTGCGACAGTGTTGATTGCTTCAATTCTCCTCATTGGTGAAGTTCTCCTATGATACACGAGTTAGACTTATTGTGAATGTGACTGCCTTTGTACCCCTCCAAAGGAGGTTGGCACACACCCACAAGTCTAGACTCGTGCCTTGTTCCTTGCTCGGTCCGAAATTTCCCAACAACAGTGAACACGATCTAACTTTGCTCTTTATTCTCCAAACTAGCTTCACAACCCTACAATGCACAAAAGCACGCAAGTGCACACTATTCAGGGTATTATGTCCCACGTGCAGTATCCTGGGGTCCGAGTCCATTTGGAGTGAAACCGAGTGCGTTTCTTGCGTGTGCGTTGACCAAGGGATTAAAATTCGCTGACACGGGCAAGACATGGTCGTGCCCGACGTACTACAAATCGCAGCCTAGAGTGCAGAACAGCTAAAATCCTGACACGAGAGTGTCCCAGGCAGGAAACGGTCAGCACATGCCCATGCCCGAAATGCTGCAAATCCCAGGAGAAGTTCCCTCAAGAATGACATGGGCACGGTGCCTAGTACACGATCATGTGATAAGTGGCACGGGGGTCGCACGCCTATGTCTGAAGTGCTACAAATCTCAGGTGTTTCACTCAAGGATTTCCCAGGAAAGTACACGGTCTCAACACGACCGTGTCAAGACCGTATCGGGCTCCGAAACAGCCTTTTTAACTCCAGAATTTAGAGTTTCTATCTCATCTTTGTTCGGGGATTCTTCTCTCCACCGGGAGGATGTTCATGAGATTGAAGATCAAGCTTCACCAACTCGCCTAAGGAGATCAAGGACAAGTAAGAGGCATCCCAAGAGGTGCGGCTAGTGCAAGGACAATGCAAGGAAGGTCATCTAGAGTATAGAAGGGAGTCTCTTCCTCTTTCTAATGTTCTTTCTTTCTCCTTTTCTTGTGTACCTGCCCACGAGGGGCTAACTGGCCGTAGTGCCCAAGGTTGTGAACTCTTGTTAAACTGTAATGCTTATACACCATTCTAATTGATTACGGAGTTTTTGTTGATACTGGTGTTAAATCTTGTATTGCATAACTCAATGTGTTAGAAGTGCATAGTTGTTAGGGTAAAACTCGGCGCGTTGCTCATTTTGAGCAATGTACAGTTATCTTAGCAAAACTCGGTGTATCAGAGAACACATAGATGCAATATTGCTATTGAGCACACGCCTATATCTATGGAATGTACCTGGTGGTCAATTAGGATGAGATAGCGTGCATAAGTCATTGGGAGAACCCTGAGGAATTACTCTTGTATTGTCGAACACTTGGTTCTAATTTCCTCCATTACCACCAACTTTATCATTCATTTATTCTTTGATGATTCAATCCCTTTTCTACTTGTTTAACTAGACATCAAATGATAATCGAGTTCTTTAAGTACAGTTCTGATAAATGCCTAAACATAAGTATTTTCTGTATATTTGGGCGTATATATTGCGCATTTTTCCATGAGTTGACGCCTGTTTTTGGTCTGAATTAGTTTCTTTCGTGTTACAAGTACCAATGAGACCCCTTCGAGCTCGTTGACAGAATTTTAGAAGAAATCGGCATCGAAAACACTATTGCTGAGCTCGGGGGGGGGGGAGGCACCGTAGCGATCACTGTAGCACAAAAACTTGGAGAACTTAGTCAGGAGATCCATGCGGGTTACCATGCGGGCGTTGTTAAGGCCGCATACGGTACTGTAGCATTTACGCGACTTTCGGGATTTTTCGGAGACTTTCTCTCCCCGCATGCGGGGCCGCATGGGAGGCCGCATAACTCACTGGAATTCGTTTTTAAGGGGTTTTGGAGATCATTTTGAACGGGAACCTAGGTCTTGGGGAGAGCTTGACTTCACCACCTTCTTTGGGAGCTTGAGGCCGGGTTTTGGAGGCGATTCTTGAGGAGAGGACGACGTGGAGAGCATGACACGACGAGTCCACACATTCGATTCATATTTGAAAGGAAGCTTGACAAAGGAAGCCACTCCTTGGGTGGCGTCCTTGGAAGCGTCATTCGGCCTTGATCCTTTGAGGGAGTGTTCTTGTTATGCTTTTGGTTGTTTTCATGTATTTTGATGAGTGCTATCCCGCAAGTGCACGGGTCGTCAAGTAATACCCTGTGCGTGACACAGGGGTCGTATTCCCTGGGGCCCGAGAAGCTACCCTTACTTCCCTTTTATAATGTTGTTTGACCGATGCAACTCAAGATTGTGAATATAATGCAAAGAAGCTAGATAAGTAAATAACCAAAGCTAACATACGAGGGCAAAATACGGGGTAAAATAGGGCTAGGAGTGGTCACGGATGAGGATTCCCTTAGGGGTTACTAAAGTGAGTAGGATGCTTGAACTAATTGATGAAGTGCTATCCCGCAAGTGCACGGGTCGTCAAGTAATACCCTGTGCGTGACACAGGGGTCGTATTCCCTGGGGCCCGAGAAGCTACCCTTACTTCCTTATTACAATATTGTTTGACCGATATGATTCAAAAGAGTGAATATGATGCAAAGAAGTTAAAGAAGTAAATAACCAAAGCAAACATACGAGGGAAAGATACGGGGTAGAAATAGGGGTAGGAGTGGTCACGGATGAGGATTCCCTTAGGGGCTACTAAAGTGAGTAGGAAGGCTTGGACTAACATGCAAGTGGCTAATTGGACCGAGAAAACCCTAGACTAGGTCAACCCGATGGTCACGGAAGTCGACCCCTAATCCGGTACGGGTATTGGATACGGTACGTATACCGCCCAAGATTTCCCCTACAATTGCAAAGGGTGAAGTGGTTTTCTCAAACTAGGGTTACAATATAAAAGAGTACTCAACCCTAGGAGTGGAGGGGTACAAATACCCGATGGTCACGGCGTATTTATACGTATTTCCCTTCCAAGTTTGGTGAGTCTAACACTAGGGCAATGGTCATGCAACCTAGCATTTCCTAAGTCTTTTGATACATAGAGTTCTCATACATACCAAGCATGTAAAACACCAAACAATGGATCACAAACAAGCCACAAACAATGTATAGAACAAGATCATCCAAAACATCACAAGTTCACCCCCAAAGTTCACCTACATCCGGTGACCTTGGAGTTTAAGTGCTCATGTTCACTAAATACAACAATAAATGCATGGAAACAAACGACAAAGGCATGAGAAGGACTCCCTCAAAGGATGAAGGCCGGTGAAGTTCCAAAGACGCCACGCCAAGGGGTGGCTTCCCTAGTCTTCAACCTCCAAATGAAAGCCCTAGGATGAAGGATCTTCCCAAAACCTTGCTCTCCTCGCCAAATCCTTGCCTAGATCGCCAAGAAACCGCAAAGATGTGATTTTTGCACAGTTACTACAGTAAACTGCTACAGTAAAATGCTACAGTGCCTGCTCGCGGATGACCTCCCGGCCGTGAGCTTGCCCGTGAGGATTCCCAGACTTAGAATTTTCTTCAAATCTTCGTGCTTCAGGCTGCTACAGTGTTGCTACAGTGCTAGGGAACCCAAAACGGCGATTTCGGTGTCAATTTCTTCTCAAATTGCGTCGTTCAGCTCACCTAGGCTTCTTTTGTACCTGAAACACAAAATAAACCAATTTAGACCTAAAAGGGCATCGATTCATCAACAAAATATGAGAAGCATGCGCAAGTGTACGTATAAAATACGTACATTTAGACGTTTATCAAACATCCCCACACCTAAGCGTTTGCTTGTCCCCAATCAAACAAACATGAAGAACAGGGGCAAGAAGATAAACGGCTAAATGTACGACCTCAAGCTCAAAAGTAAAGAACTCCACAGGCACGAATGGACAGAAATCGAGAAGTGAGCTGATCAATGACTAGTCAAGTAATACTAGTTCCATTTCTCCTAGAGTGCCCCGTGAGTGTGTGCTAACTTCCACCTTGACCTCCACACCCTGGATTACCCCAGGATGACCATTCACCCCACGTATAATGAAAGTGACATTAGAATGCTAAAAACATCCTCAATACTCAGATAAAAGTCTTTCGGTTCCTAGATAAAACTTTAGCTCAAAAGTGACTATGCAGTACGCTCCAGGGGATCAAGACATTTTATTACTCTCACATATGCACAAACTTTTTCTGAGTCCGACTAACGTAGACTGCACAAAAATCTTTCAAACGGATGCACATGCTGGCTAGGCACAATAGCCACCCATCCTACTTGATTACAATCAACATAGACGCATTCATGCTGTATTAGCAGAGGAATACTGTCATAGACTCCTTTTTTTTCATGTATAGACTATCTCTCAAATCCCCTGGCTAAACCCACTACAGTAGTTCACAAAAAGCTAAAGAAAACAATAAAGGAACACAAAAGCTCTTGAAAGAGTATTGAAAATAGAATTTAACAAATTAATGCCAAAATCATTATAATGGGTTGGTTGGAGTGTACAAGGCGGAAGTAATCGTGTACAAGCATAGGGGGCGCTAAAGGTGAAATAGAACTACATTCAAGCGCATGTAAAAGTACAGCTCACAACTATCATTCTACCAAGCCAGGAAATTCTAAACATGTGAATCATAGTTATCATAGGTAATCAAAGCATGCACAAAATACAAGTATACTCCAAAAATCCATCCCCACACCTAAAGCTGTACATTGTCCCCAATGTACATAAGTCAGCAGAACAGGGTGGGACAAACATTTTAAGCACAAGTAAATGGAGTAAAAGAAACTTCCCCAACAACTGATGAAGAATGGCATGTGGTCCTCAATGTTGGTGGGGTGAAAGAATACTGAGGGCGCGGAGTGTGAAACTCAGTAACAATTCTCCTGAAAGCACAAGAAGTATAGATCACAACTCCAGAAATGAAAAATACAAAAGAGAGCAAAATGACAAAAGTCTCAAAACAACCATGAAAAGTTTAGCAGGGCGAAGCCCTAGCTAACTCAAAAGTACAGAGTACAACATGAAAAAGAAAATGCAGTGGAAACAAAGTATCATAGCAAGCATGCAACGCGAGTCAGGGGCCAGAAGGGAATGACGGAGCTGCACAAGTGGTGGCCGCCGAGGTGGTGCCGACTGATGATGACGAACTGTGCAGGAACGCTAAAATGTCAGCGATAGCGGTCTCAAGGCGGCTCACCGAAGCAGTCAGCATCTGCAGCTGCTCGCAGACCTCTGCTCGGAACGTGTCAAACCTCTCCTCCAATGAATGCTGAGGTGCCCGTGGTGCAGCAACATCGTCCGACTCAGACTCTGATCGTGACTCAGACTCGGTGTCATGAGATGGGCCGAGGTCTGACTGGCGTCGTACTACCCTGTGTGTAGTGCCCCGCCGCTCAACCATACCAATACATACCAAAGTCTGCAGGCTGAGTGGGACGACTGCACCCACAACTGTCATGCCCTGGGTTCCCTCAAGAAGATCCATACCCTTGATCATGCGTGTGATGTAGGGCCCAGCGTAAATGGATCCCAGGCGGACAAACTTGCCTTGGTGGGCAAAAACATCGGCGAACAAATGACCCATGTGGAGGGGGTACCGCTGTATAATGCTATACAGCATCAATAAGTCCGTGCGCGATACTACCCCGGTACAATCCAGTCGGCCCCCAATGCTCCTAGTCAGTAAGGCGTGAATGTATCTGTGAGCGGGGTCTTTCAACTGGGAAGCTTTCTTGGTGCGTGACCGGTGAGCAATGGTATTCCAATATGTAGCATTGGTCACGGGGTAAGGGAAGTCCCTACCTAATTCCTTGAATTCCGGCCTTTGGGTGAATGCTTCGGTGTAAAATCCCATGTAAATACCCAATTGGTCTTGAGTGATCCTGTGGCTCTTCCCGAAGGCACGGAATGGCACATATCCGGGTTGGTGAGAGAAAGGGTTGAAGTGATAGATTTCAAAGGTGCTTAACACTTCAAGAGTTAACTCCTTGTATGTGGGTTCGTCAATGGACAATAATGTATCCCAACCATCGTGTGTGATGAGTTCCAATATTGTTTCATCCAAACCCAGGGTTTTGAGGACATCCCAATCAATTTTCTTTATCGTCCCAAAGTTCTTGCTCGAAAGAAGCGCAAAACGATTCTTGTGTTCTTCCTTCTTAAACTTGGGTTGTTCATGAGGCGGAGGAGGGTCATTTCGGGCTCTCTTGTAAGCAACCTTCTTGGTTCTCATCCTACAAAGTGAATGGAAGCTCAATTAGACAAGTTACAAGCAACAAAAATCTTGAAAAATGAAAGAATCATGAAAATTTCTCAGTGCTACAGTAATTCCGAAAAATTTTTCAAGAACTTTGTTTGAAAACTTGAAGATCTCAAAATACAACCATTCCAAAACCTTGATACAAGCTTGTAGAAGCCAAGGAGAGAACAAACCATAAGAAAATAAACCCCCACAACCATAGAAACATCAAGATCATGAGAAGAAAAATTCACCTTAAAACATAGGGTTTTTGGAGTGAAACTTGAGTTGAATCCGGCCAAAAGAGTGGTTATTCTTCAAATCTTAAGCACCAAATGTTTTTAGAGGAGAGTGAGAGCAATTTAAAGCAAGAAAAATGGAAGAAAATGGAGGAGAAATGAGAGGGAAGTGAGAGTGTTAAGTGGAGAGGATGATGAATAGAAGGAATGGCCAAATGAAGCCAATTTAATCAAGTCCCGAAAAGCCTCACGGGTGAGCTCACGGGCGTGAGCTCACCCGTGAGAGCTCTCTGTTTGCCTCACGGACAAGCTCACGGCCGTGAGGTTGGCCGTGAGGGCTCTCGGTTTGGCTCACGGCCAAGCTCACGCCCGTGAGCTTGGCCGTGAGAGCCCTCCGTTTTGCTTGCGGGCAAGCTCACGGCCGTGAGCTTGCCCGCAAGGGTTCTTTCCCTTGCTTAAGGGCACAATCATGTACAAAACTTAGCTCTCAACTCGATTTAGCAATGAAGAACACTCCTCTAAAGCTTAAAACAACTCAAAGAAAGGCCGAATAAGGCATGAAAGCAATCAAAACATGAATCTCATGAAAACTAATCATTAAACAATTCACAACAACATACAAGCATGCAAATATGAATTAGACAAAATGATGAGCGATAAGAGCACACAAGAACAAACCCTAGGGTGCTAATATGCTAACACACAACAAAAATACGAAAAAGAGAAACACAAACACTCAAAACAACAAAAGAATGAAATTGCAATGAAATTAAACTTGGGTTGCCTCCCAAGAAGCGCTTGGTTAACATCGTTAGCTTGACGTGTGTTACCTCAACAATCATGGTGGGACAAAAGAAGGGAATTTACCTCCAACCTTTGATGATGTATTGTTACCCGAAAATTTCATGGAGAGGCATGAAAAAATTGTGAACTTCCCTTGGTTCTCCATGAGTATGTCATCTACTTCCTCGGGTGATACCGTTGAAACCTTTGCAACCTTCTTTGGTTCCTTTGTTTTTCTCCACACCTTTTTTGTGGGTTTCTTCTCCTTGTTATGTAGTGGGGGGTCAAACACCACTTGTGTAGATTGTCGCAATGTTGGAGGGGGGAGGGGCATCAAATTCTTCTATCTTTTCCTCCTCTAGCTCATCCAAAATTTCATCAAGTGGGTTCAGAGCGAAAATTTCCTGCACACAATCAGAAATAATTGCATCAGTTTTATCCATGAAATAAAGACTATCATCATGGTCAAGTGTGTGCCGCATTGCAGCGGGAAGGGTGAAGACCACTTGTTCATCACCAACTCTTAATGTCATCTTTAAACCCTTGACATCAATCAATGCTCCGGAAGTGTTTAGGAATGGACGGCCGAGAATGATGGGGACCTCAACATCATCATCCACATCTAAAATCACAAAATCCATAGGAATGATGAGTTTGTCAACCCTCACAAGGACATCTTCAACAATACCCCTTGGTCTCCGCAAAGAACGATCGGCAAGTTGTAGAGTCATTCGTGTAGGCCTTAGATCTTCCAGTCCCAATTTCAAAAACAACTTGTAAGGCATCACATTAATACTCGCACCCGAGTCGGCAAAAGCACTCTCTTGTATTCCTTCACCAAGGGTGCAAGGGATGATGAAACTACCGGGATCATTGAGTTTCTTGGGCAACTTCTTTTGAATTAAAGCGGAGCAATTCCCCGATAGTGTCACCGAGTCCACCTCTTCTAGTTTTCTTTTGTTTGTGATGAGGTCTTTCATGAACTTGGCATACTTGGGCATTTGTGAGAGGGCCTCAACCAAAGGAATGTTAATGTGGAGTTGCTTGAATATATTCAAAAATCTTTTAAATTGAGCATCCTCCTTGTCTTATTTCAACCTTGTTGGGTAAGGTACCACGGGCTTGTACTCGTTCACCTTTGGGACCGGGGATTCGTGGACATCATCACTACATTTCCCCTTATCATCCTTGCATTCTCTCATGTTCAAATGAGGGTCTTCCAGATCGGTTACCCTATCATTAGAAGCAGTTGGGCTCGTCTCGGCCCTTGCTTCCAATTGCTTTCCGCTCCTTAGTGTAACAGCCTTCAAGTGTTCCCTCGGGTTGCTTTCAGTGTTGCTTAGTAAGCTACCCGAAGGACGATCAGAATGCGCTCGAGCAAGCTGTCCCACTTGGTTCTCAAGAGATTGCATAGATGCCTGAACATTCCTCAACACAGTGCCGAACTCATCCATTCTTTTCTCAATACCCTGAAACCGTGTCTCGGTATTAATCATAAATTTGGCCAAAACATCTTCCGTGGTATACTTTCTTTCTTATTGTGGTGCTGCTGGGTAATGGCTTGCTTGAGGTGGAGAGGGCCTCTGTTGAACTTGGCCTTGACCCCAGGGCATGTTCGGGGGGTTCCTCCAACCTTGATTGTATGCGTTACCATATTGATTTCCCGGCCCTCTAGGTCCACCTCCAACATAATCAACAGACTCCACAGGTGTAGAAGGGGCAATGAATATAGGACACTGTGACGTTGCATGCCCTGCTCCACATGTGTCACAAGACATCACGGCCTTAGGGGTAGAATTGGACCCCAACATCAGTTGCTCAAGTTTCTGTGCCAATGAACTGACCAAGGCATTGTTGTCTGAGAGATTCTTTGTCAAGGCCTCAACCTTAGCCGTCAATGCTGTGTTTTCATTCACTTCATAAAGCCCTGCAACCTTTGGTGCCTTTTGCCTAGTACTCCAGTGGCATTCATTACTGGCCATGTTTTCAATCAAAGCTTCAGCTTCTTCAGGCAGTTTGCTACTCAAGGATCCACCTGCTGCGGCATTAATCAGTTGCCTTGTTGAATAATTCAGTCCATTGCAGAACATTTGCACTCTAATCCAAGACTGAAATCCATGGTGAGGGCACTTGCGCAACAAGTCTTTAAACCTTTCATGTGCTTCAAAGAGTGTCTCCGAATCTCCCTGCCTGAAGGATGATATTTCTTGCCTCAACCTCGCTGCTTTGCTAGGAGGAAAGTATCGGGCCAAGAATTTTTCCACCATATCCTTCCAAGTGGTGATGGAGCCGGGAGCCAAGGATGTGAGCCACCTATAAGCTGCTTCCCTTAAACTGAATGGAAAAAGTCTTAGCCGAATAGCATCATCAGAGACCGAGTTTATCTTGAAGGTTGAACATATTTGCAAGAAGCGAGATAGATGAGCATGCGGGTCTTCATCTGCCAACCCGTCAAACTGAACCGAGTTCTGAATCATACTAATCGTGCTCGCCTTGATTTCAAAATTGTTAGCCGGAACCGCCGGTGCCTGAACACTGAATTCTTCACCGGTGAATTGAGGCCGCTCATAATCAGATAGGGTCCTCCTTGGTTCGGCCATAATGGTAGGTTCACTTGATTCCACAACAAACTCTTGTCCTCGTTGTCTTGAACTCTCACCCAACTCTCTCAACCTTTGATGCAAAGTTCTCTCTACTTCGTTGTCGGGTTCAACTAGGTTTGCTTGACTCGAACGTGTCATAAAATAGGTACCTTGCAAAACCGGAGTCCAGAATTACCAATCGACGAGAGGTAAAAAAAAAATAGAAATGCAAAACGATAGATAATGGAATATATACAAAGGATGATAAATGCAAACCAAGAAAATGGTCAAATCAACATGCGCAAAGTTTTCCGGATATTTCTCGTGGGTCCCCGGCAGCGGCGCCAAAAACTTGATGAAGTGCTATCCCGCAAGTGCACGGGTCGTCAAGTAATACCCTGTGCGTGACACAGGGGTCGTATTCCCTGGGGCCCGAGAAGCTACCCTTACTTCCTTATTACAATATTGTTTGACCGATATGATTCAAAAAAGTGAATATGATGCAAAGAAGTTAAAGAAGTAAATAACCAAAGCAAACATACGAGGGCAAGATACGGGGTAGAAATAGGGCTAGGAGTGGTCACGGATGAGGATTCCCTTAGGGGCTACTAAAGTGAGTAGGAAAGCTTGGACTAACATGCAAGTGGCTAATTGGACCGAGAAAACCCTAGACTAGGTCAACCCGATGGTCACGGAAGTCGACCCCTAATCCGATATGGGTATTGGATACGGTACGTATACCGCCCAAGATTTTCCCTACGATTGCAAAGGGTGAAGTGGTTTTCTCAAACTAGGATTACAATACAAAAGAGTACTCAACCCTAGGAGTGGAGGGGTACAAATACCCGATGGTCACGGCGTATTTATACGTATTTCCCTTCCAAGTTTGGTGAGTCTAACACTAGGGCAATGGTCATGCAACCTAGCATTTTCTAAGTCTTTTGATACATAGAGTTCTCATACATACCAAGCATGTAAAACACCAAACAATGGATCACAAACAAGCCACAAACAATGTATAGAACAAGATCATCCAAAACATCACAAGTTCACCCCCAAGGTTCACCTACATCCGGTGACCTTGGAGTTAAGTGCTCATGTTCACTAAATACAACAATAAATGCATGGAAACCACCAACAAAGGCATGAGAAGAACTCCCTCAAAGGATGAAGGCCGGAGAAGTTCCAAAGACGCCATTCCAAAGGGGTGGCTTCCCTAGTCTTCAACCTCCAAATGTAAGCCCTAGGATGTAGAATCTTCCCAAAACCTTGCTCTCCTCGCCAAATCCTTGCCTAGATCGCCCTCCAAGAGCTTCTTCTTCCCCAATTCGAAGGTGGTGGTGAGAGGTCCTAAGAAGAAAACTCAAGATGCCCTTGAAAACCCAAGCCAAAGTCCTTTAAAAGATGAGTTTGGGCAAGCTCACGGGTGGCCTCACGGTCCATATACGGCCCGTGAGGGAGCCTGTAATACGGGCTACAAGATACCGCAAAGTTGTGATTTTACACAGTAACTGCTACAGTACTGCTCGCGGATGACCTCACGGCCATGAGCCTGCCCGTGAGGGTTTCCAGACTTCATTCTCCTTCCAACTCTTCGCGCTTCGGGCAGCTACAATAATGCTACAGTACTCGGTGACCCTAAAACGAGACTTTCGGTGCAGATTTCCTCTCAAATCCCGTCGTTAGGGTCACCAAAGCATATAATGTACCTGAAACACGAAATAAAACAATTTAGACCACAAAAGGGCATCGAATCATCAACAAAATACGAAAATCATGCGCAAGTATATGTATAAAATATGTACATTTAGACGTTTATGAAACATCCCCACACCTAAGCGTTTGCTTGCCCCCAAGCAAACAAACATGAAGAACAAGGGCAAGAAGATAAACGGCTAAATGTACGACCTCAAGCTCAAAAGTAAAGAACTCCACAGGCATGAATGGACAGAAATTAAGAAGTGAGCTGATCAATGAATAGTCAAGTAATACTAGTTCTATTTCTCCTAGAGTGCCCCGTGAGTGTGTGCTGACTTCCACCTTAACCTCCACACCCTGGATTACTCCAGAATGACCATTCACCGCACATGCAATGAAAATGGCATTAAAATGTTAAAAGCATCCTCAATACTCAATTAAAAGTCTTTCGGTTGCTGAACAAGACTCTAGCACTGAGGTGACTATGTAGCAAGCTCCAAGGAATCAAGATACTTAACTCTTACATATATACAAATATACACACATTTTTTTTTACTAAGTCCCCGACTAACATAGACTGCACAAAAATCTTTCAGACGGATGCACATGCTGGCCAGGCACAAGAGCCACCCATCCTTCTTGATTACAGTCTACATAGACGCATTCATGCTATACTAGCAGAGGAATACTTTCATAGACTCTTTTTTTTTTTTAGATATATATATATGTACAGACTAACTCTCAAATCCCCTGGCTAAACCCACTGCAATAGTTCACAATAGGCTAGAGAAATAATAAAGGAACACAAAAGCTCTTAAAAGAGTATTGAAAATAGAATTTAACAATTTAATGCCAAAATCATTATAATGGGTTGGTTGGAGTGTACAAGGTAGAAGCTATCGTGTACAGGTATAGGGTTGCACTAAAGGTGAAATAGAACTACATTCAAGCTGTTGAGGCCATGCGGGTTACCATGGGGGGGCTGTTGAGGCCGCATATGGTACTGTAGCAGTTTTAATGTGCCATTTACGCTACTTTCGGAATTTTTCGGAGACTTTCTCTCTCCGCATGCGGGGCCGCATGGGAGGCCGCATAACTCACTGGAATTCGTTTTTAAGGGGTTTTGGAGATCATTTTGAAGGGGAACCTAGGTCTTGGGGAGAGCTTGACTTCACCACCTTCTTTGGGAGCTTGAGGCCGGGTTTTGGAGGCGATTCTTGAGGAGAGGACGATGGGGAAAGCATGACACGACGAGTCCACACCTTCGATTCATATTTGAAAGGAAGCTTGACAAAGGAAGCCACTCCTTGGGTGGCGTCCTTGGAAGCGTCATTCGGTCTTGATCCTTTGAGGGAGTGTTCTTGTTATTCTTTTGGTTGTTTTCATGTATTTTCTTACTTATTTAAAGACCATGAGTAACTAAATCCCAAGGTCACCGGATGTAGGTGAACCTTGGGGGTGAACTTGTGTATTTTGGATGCTCTTTCTAGATTTATGTATTTGACTTGGTTTGTGATCCTTGTTTGGTAGTTCTTGATTGCCTTGATATGTATGAGAACTCTATATATCAATTCCTAGACAATGCTAGGTTGCATGACCATTGCCCTAGTATTAAGCTCACCAAGATTGGAAGGAAATACATGTACGAATACGCCGTGACCATCGGGTATTTGTACCCCTCCAATTGTTAGGGTTGTCCTTGATTGTGTTTCAACCCTTGCTTGGGAAATCCTCTAAACCCATTGCAATCGTACAAGGATTTGGGCGGAAGTAATTCCATATTCCAATACTCATACCAGATTAGGGACCAACACCGTGACCATCGAGTTGGTCTAATTTAGGGTTTCCCGGTCCAAACCACCCACGTACATGCTAGTTAGGGCATCCTTGTCACTTTAGTAACCCCCGAGGGAATCCTCATCCGTGACCACTTCCTTACCTTGATACTTTCCTCCGTATTCATACTTGCCATTTGCATGTTCTTTGCTTTAGTAGGTTATTTTTAGGTATTCTTCCAAGTGATTGATTAGGTTAAACAACATTGTGATTAGGAAGTAAGAATAGATTCTTGGGCCCTTGGGAATACCACCCCCTCGTGTTCGCGTGAGGGGTATTACTTGGCGACCCCGTGCACTTGCGGGTGAGCGATTCAAACGCGTACCAAGTTCCCTGTGGTTTGACACTTGCGGGGAGAGCATCAATTTTTTAGCGTCGTTGTCGGGAACTGGTCACTTTTAGGAAAGTTAGGACTTTAGTGCTCTAGTGTGTGAATATTTTGTTTTCGAAGTTTTTCTTTAGTATTCTTTGTTTTACTTTTAGTTTTGTTTGTGATTGCCTTGCAAATTTACAGTGATTATCTTGTGCCTAGCTACCATTGTATGACCCATGGGAATACATCATCCCCACTGTTGAATCCGGACCCAGAAGTTGAGAGAAATTTTAGAAGAAGAGTCCGACAAGTGAACTTGAGTGAAACAGGGTCAGTCGAAATTAGTGTCAAAGTTAACCAGGAACAAGAAATGGCCGGATATCAACAACAGACTATTTCAGATTTTGCCCGGCCGAATTTTAAGGGAATAGGGTCGAGCATCTTCAGATCACCTGTTGCAGCCAACAATTTCGAACTTAAGCCAAATTTCATTCAGTGGTTGCAATAGGAGTGTCATCTTGATGGGTTTCAAGATGAAGGCCCCCTATGAGAACCTCCGCAAATTTTTGTAAATCTGTGACATGTGTAAGATGAACAACGTCACTGAGGATGCTATCCATTTGAGATTATTCTCGTTTTCCTTGAGACGAAGAGCTAAGCAATGGATTACTTCATTACCCGAGGGATCTTATAAGGATTAGAAATAGTTCACTGATAGTTTTCTTGCGCGGTACTTCCCTTCGGCTAAAATCACAAAGCTAAGGAGCGATATTTCTCCTTATTGCCAATTTGAGTCAGAATCCTTGTATGATACTTGGGAAAGATACAAGGAGTTATTGAGAAAGTGCCCTTCACATGGAATTGTTGAGTGAATGCAAATTTAGATTTTTTATAATGGGTTGAGCAATGCCACACCAAACAAATGCTTGATGCTGCCGCGGGAGGATCTTTGTGCAACAAGCAACCAAGTGCCGCCTTCACACTCATTGAGGAGATGGCAAACAATGGCTACCAATGGAGCACCAAACGTAGCAAACTGGCAAAATCAGCAGGCATTTATCAAGTGGATGGTGTCACAACACTTGCGGCACAAGTTGAAAAGCATCTTGATGCCATGAACTTACCTCCTCCGAGCCTTGGACCCTCTCTCTTGTAATACTTGTGGTCCGTCTAGGGAAATCATTTGTCCTTCATCGACCGATTCGGGAACAGGGTAAATGGAGCAAGTCAACTATGTGGGACAGAATCGCGGATTTCAGAATAGCCTATATAGTAACACCTACAACCCTGGATGGAGGAATCATCCTAATTTTTCATGGTCAAGTCAGTTTGGATAAGGGCAGGGGACACCACAACAGCAATATGCTCTTCTTTCGCTGCGAATGCATTAACCGTCTTCCCTTTCATCATCAGAACCAACTCCCGACCTCACTAGCCTGATTTTAAAGTTCATCAAGAGTATAGAATCCCGTTTTGCTAGTCATGAGGAGATGATTCGAAACACAAATGCGACGGTGAGGAATATGGAGAATCAGATGGCTCAGTTGTCAAAGTTAGTGGAAGAAAGATTTCCCGGGTTTCTCCCGAGCAACACAGTAGTGAATCCTAGGGAATCTTTAAAGGGCGTATAGTTGAAAAGTGGAAAGCAAGTGCAAAACCCTATTGCGAAGGCCCCTATGGAGGAACACGCCAACCCCATTGATGATCGTCCCAAGCGCACGGGTCGCCAAGTAATACCCCTCGCGCAAGCACGAGGGGGTCGTATTCCCTAGGGTCCCAAGAGCTGCTATTACTACCCTCTAGATGACACTATTTAGTCTACCAAATATAGATTTAAAACAAGATAAGAAAGCAAATAAAAGAAAATCTATAAACAAATAGACTAAGGCACACCACAATAGCACATTAAGGAAACAATTAGCAATAAAAGTGTGAGGCTCCCGGGCGAGGATCCCCTCAGGACAACTCAAGCTAGAAAGATAATCGAATTACACAAGCAAAGGTGGTGAGGCCAAGAGATATCCAATAGTAGGTCACCCCGATGGTCACGGTGATAACCCCTAATCCGGTACAAGTATTGGAATACGGAATCACTTCTAAGCCCTAATGGTCGGACTCAACCTAGGTGTATGAAATACTCGATGGTCAAGCCTTAATGGTCGGAGGGGTATGAAATACCTGATGGTCACGATGTATCCATACATGTATTCGTTCTAAGCCTAGTGTGTCTAGTACAAGGGCTATGGTCACGCTACCAAGTACAACCTAGAAGTTGAAATACAGAGTTCTCATGCAAATCAACACATCAAAGATCACAAGGCTTACACACAAACCACACAAATAAGATATATGTAATCAAATATCCATACAAGCAAGTTCATCCCAAGGTTCACCGGATGCCCGGCGACCTTGGAAGTCTAGTTCAACATAAATAAGGATGAAGTCTCAAAATACAATACAAGAATGATCAAAACCAAAGAAAACCGCCTTCGGGTAGACTAGATGAAGATGGTGATGGGAACTCGCAGGTCGATGCTGACGAACTCCTCGATGATCTCCCTTGCGTGTGATCTTCTTCTCCTTTCAATTTGCTCCTTAAAAGTGCCTTCTCCAGCCCCTTGAAGCCCTTGAAACCCTAGATGGTAGTGCAGGAGAATGGTGGCCAAAAGACCAAAAGAAAAGTGCCCTAATCCTCTTTAAAAACAACTTTCGTGATGCCATGAGGCCTCTCATGCAGTCGGCATGCGGGCAGAGAAAAATTATGAGAAATCCCGAAAATTGCGCAAGTTGCTACAGAAACTGCTACAGTACAACTGTTGTAGTCCTGCATGCAATCTTCATTGCGCCCGTATGTTTACCCGCATGAACTTCCAGGCCAAGCCATTTCTTCAAGTCTTCGTGCTACAGTGGTTGCTACAGTTCCTCAACAGTACCGGGGCTCAAAAATAGTGTTTTTCTTGCCAATTTCTCCTTAAATCATGTTGTCAAACTCCCTACGATATCTTTTGTACCTATAACACGAAAAAAAACCAATTTAGACCAAAAACGGGTATCCACACATACAAAAATACTCTATTTATATGTATACATACATGAATAATACATACATTTAGGTGTTTATCACCCATTGTTGTTGTTGATTTGGAAGACCCGAATGAAAAAGAAAGTACAAAGGAACCGGGTAAGGTAAAGGACCCAGTTTCAGAGTACCAACCGAAGCTATCATACCCGTTGAAGCTTAGGAAAGACAAGCAAAATGAGCAATTCAAAAAAATCTTGGATATGTTGAAGACTCTACACATCAATGTCCCATTTGTTTAGGCTCTTGCACAAATGGCAAGGTACGCTAAGTTCCTCAAAGATTTGCTCACAAACAAGAGGAAATTGGAAGAAGTGTCATCCTTGACACTTGGTGAGGAATGTTCAGCCCTTATTTGCAACAAGCTTCCTAAGAAAGAGAGGGACCCAGGTGGGTTCATTATTCCTTGCACTTGTGGGAGCCTTGTAGATGAGAAGGCTCTTATTGATTTGGGGGTAAGTATCAACCTTATGCCCTACAAGATTTTTCGGAAATTGGGCCTCAGAGAGCTGAAAGCAGCTAACATGACACTGCAACTGGTCGACAGATTCATCCGGTAACCGAAGGTGATTATTGAAGATGTGTTAGTCAAGCTCGATAAGTTCATCTTCCCGGTAGACTTTGTGATACATAACATTGATGACCGAGTTGATGTGCAACTAATTTTGGGTTGGCCATTTCTTGCAACGTCGAAGGCATTGATCGATGTGAAGGATGATCGGATGACACTTCGTGTGGGGGATGAAGAAGTCATCTTCAAGCTTAAAGATTCAATGAGGCACACCATGGATTTTGATGACACATGCTATTTTCTTGATATTATTGATGATGTTTCTAATTTTGTGCAGGATACGTTTGTGAAAGATGAGTTGACAGAATTATTGGGGGAGGAACCCCCGTGTGATGAGGACATGGTGGGAGACCTACATTGTGTGAATCTGGCAGTAGTTGAGAGTGTTTCATCTTCCGCATCTCCTGCAAAGAAGCTCTCCCGCACATCTATTCGGTGGTGTAAGGTATCCATGAAAGAGAAAAGGACAGCATAACCTCCTAAGGGTCCTAACACATTAGAGACAATTTGGCCTAGGCCCTTCATGGAGAATGATCTAATCAATTCTTTGCATCCGTATACTTTTTGTGTGAGTTCAGGTATTTGGGAGAGGCCCCGATTGTGTGAGCCTCCGTGAAGCCAAACAAGCGCTTCTTGGGAGGTAACCTAAGTATTTTGTCGTTTGCATTTATTTGTTTTCTTTGTTCATTTGTTTTTTGATTTGTTGGTCTTTTTGGACATTGATGTTGATGATTCAAGGGGGAAATCTTTTATTTATAACCTTTGGGATGCTATTAATGACTTGGGTTTGATCGATGTTGCTGAGATTTTTTTTAGGAAAGAAGTTGTTCATTTAGGAGATTTTTCGAGCTTGACATGGGCGCGACACAACCATGCGCAAGCTGCTAATTTTTACAGGTTGTGCGCTCTTTTATTTCCAGGATGAACATGGGTCTGATATGGGCGTGTGTAAGGTTCGACACAACCAGAGCGTGCAATACACGATCGTGTCCCAACCTTGGTAAGTTCAAATATTTCTCCTGTAATCTGCAGCAGTAGGGATACAAGTTTGACGCGGGCGTGTCGCATCGAAAACGACGCGAGTCTTGAACACAGCGTGTAAAGCCGCATCCCCTCGGGGCACGACCATTACTTTGACTGTCCAAGCGAAACCCTAGCGGCGCCCCTTCATCTCCGAGCACCCTTTCACGCGCATCCGTTTCATTCCTGTCCTCCTCTTTATATCCTCAAGGATCAAGGTGCATTTCTCATCTCTTTTCCTTGTGATTTCTTCCCTACGAGGTATGTGTTTGTTTGTATACTCATTTGTTATAGATCTATGGAATACTTAATGTGCATGCGTGTATTTCTTGGTGAAAGAATATTTTCTTGCATGTATCTTCCTTGCATTATGGGTAATTATGGATGATTAGGAGGTTGAGGTCATGGAGACCCTAGCGGGGATGATGACTGTTTGTGACACGGGCTTGTCATGGTGACACAGGCGTGTCATTGCCTTGCTCTATTTTCTTTACATTGTGATTGACACGGTTAGGTCTTCCATGACACGACCGTGTCAGAACCCTGTTTCCTAGCTATGAACTGAGTTTATATTGTTTACTTCTCTTGAAAATCATGCCTAGGAAATCCATTGCTTCTAGGGCCCCAAAGCGGCAGAGGACTAACCCTTCCTCGAGCAACAACGACATGACACCTCACTTCCACACTCAGGTGCTGCAAGCATGATATGATCAACTTGCTTACCGTCGGTTCGGTGAGTCACGCGAGATTGATTGGGATGTACTGTGTAAGGTGGGCTTATAGGAAGATGTCCAGTAGTTGGAGAGCATTGGGGACTGGAGGCAGTTATTCCGGATCACGGACACCACCTATGAGTAGTTGGCTCTGGAGATCTTATTGACATTTGAGATATTTCGGGGCACCATTGCCTTTCATTAGGCCGACTTCATTCGATTTCAAGATTTTGGCGCCCTTTATCGGATGAGCCCTAGTGAGTTCTTGATCCATCTAGGGTTGTATGATGCTGCTTTCACCAAAACTCCCGAGTATAATGCCTTGTCGACCTCACGTCCGCCTGTGGAGTCAATAGAGAATGCATAGCAACACGTATGCCTGGCACCGCACTATGAGCCCGGCCAAACTAAGGTGACCACACTCCGCTCCCCCGCGTTACGGTACATTCACTTTCTTCTCAATCATACTATAGCTGGGAGTGGGGATCGTGATAAACGCCTAAATATACTGGTAACGCGCTTGAATCGCTCACCCGCAAGTGCACGGGGTCGCCAAGTAATACCCCTCGCGCGAACACGAGGGGGTCGTATTCCCAAGGGCCCGAGAAGCTATTCTTACTTCCTTATCACAATGTTGTTTGACCTAATCAATCACTTGGAAGAAGAACTACCAATAACCTACTAAAACAAAGAACATGCAAATAGCAAGTATAAATACGGAGGGGAAAAATCAAGGTGAGGGAATGGCCACGGATGAGGATTCCCTCGGGGGCTACTAAAGTGCTAATGATGCCCTAACTAGCATGCACGTGGGTGGTTTGGATCAGGAAACCCTAGATTAGACCAACCCGATGGTCACGGCGTTGGTCCCTAATCCAATACAAGTATTGGAATACGGAATTGCTTCCGCCCAAATCCTTGTACGATTGCAAAGGGTTTAGTGGATTTCCCCAAGCTAGGGTTGAAACACAATCAAGGACAACCCTAATAATTGGAGGGGTACAAATACCCGATGGTCACGGCGTATTCGTACATGTATTCCCTTCCAAGCTTCGTGAGCCTAATACTAAGGCAATGGTCATGCAACCTAGCATTGTCTAGGAATTGACATATAGAGTTCTCATACATATCAAGGCATTCAAGAGCCACCAAACAAGGATCACAAACCAAACCAAGTACATAAACTAGAAAGTAGCATCCAAAATACACAAGTTCACCCCCAAGGTTCACCTACATCCGGTGACCTTGGGGTTTAGTTGCTCATGATCACAAAGTAAGCGAGCAAATACATAAAAACAACCAAAAGCATAATGAAAACACTCCCTGAAAAGATCAAGGCCGAATGACGCTTCCAAAGACGCCACCCAAGGAGTGGCTTCCTTTGTCAAACTTCCTCTCAAATGCAAATCGAAGGCGTGGATTCGTCGTCTCGTGCTCTCCCCATCGTCCTCTCCTCAAGAAATGCCTACAAAAGCCGGCCTCAAGCTCCCAAAGAAGATGGTGAAGTATAGCTTTTCTCAAGACCTAGCCCCCTCCTCCAAATGAACTCAAAACCCTTAAAAACCTTTTCCAGTGGGTTATGCGGGCCCTTATGCGGCCCCCATGCGGGGAGAGAAAATTCCCGAGAAAATCCCGAAATCGCGTAAGCTGCTACAGTGTCGCTACAGTAGACCTGCTGCAGTACCGTATTCGGTCTCTACAGTGCCCGCATGAATCTCCAGACTTAGCCATTTCGCCAAAGGGTTCGTGCTATAGTAGTCGCTACAGTACCCCCCCTCAGAAATAGTGTTTTCGTCGCTGATTTCTTCTCAAATTCTATCAACGAGCTCGAAGGGGTCACATCAGTACCTGTAACACGAAAGAAACCAATTCAGACCAAAAACGGGCGTCAACTCATAGAAAAATATGTAATACATACACCCGAATACATGGAAAATATGTATGTTTAGGCGTTTATCATATACGCATTTTATATGTATTTGGCCGTATCTATTGCGTATTATTATATGAGTTGACACCCGTTTTTTGTCTAAATTTGTTTCTTTCATGTTACAGGTACCAATGAGGCGCTAGCAAGCTCGATGAAAGAATTGGAGAAGAAATCAACATCGAAAACACTGTTTTTGAGCGCGGGTGGGGGGGTACTGTAGCGATACTTTAGTAACCACTGTAGCACGAAGACTTGAAGAATGGCTTGGTAAGGAAGTTCAAGCGGGAAACCATGCGGGCGCAGTGGAGGCCGCATGTAGTACTGTTGCTGATCTACTATAGCAGCTTACTGTAGCGGCCACTGCAGCAACTTACGCGATTTTCGGGATATCTCAGAATTCTTCTCTGCTCGCATGCCGACGGCATGAAAGGCCACATAGCTCGCTGGAATGGGTTTTTAAGGGCTTATTCGGAGCAAATTGGAGGACGAGCCCGAGGTCTCGTGAGAGCTTGACTTCACCATCTTGATTTGGGAGTTTGAGGCCAGGTTTTGGAAGAGATTCTTGAGGAGAGGACAACGGCGAGAGCGCGACATGACGAGTCCACACCTTTGATCTACATTTGAGAGGAAGATCGACAGAGGAAGCTACTCCTTGGGTGGCATCCTTGGAAGCGTTATTCGGCCTTGATCTTTTGAGGGAGTGTTCTCATTATGTATTTTGTTGTTTTCATATACTTTCTTGCTTATTTTGTGATCATGAGTAACTAAACCCCAAGGTCACCGGATGTAGGTGAACCTTGGGGGTGAACTTGTGTTGTTTGGAGGCTTGATCTAGTTTATGTATTTGTTTTGGTTTGTGATCCATGTTTGGTGTATCTTGAATGCCTTGGTATGTATGAGAACTCTATGTATCAATTCCTAGAAAATACTAGGTTGCATGAACATTGCCCTAGTATTAGGCTCACCAAGCTTGGAAGGGAATACATGTACGAATACACCGTGACCAGCAGGTATTTGTACCTCTCCAATTGTTAGGGTTGTCCTTGATTGTGTCTCAACCCTAGCTTGAGAAATCCACTACACCCAATGTGATCGTTAGGCGGAAGCAATTCCGTATTCCACTACTCGTACCGAATTAGGGACCAAACAACGTGACCATCGGGTTGGTCCAATTTAGGGTTTCTCGGTCCAAACCACCCACGTGCATGCTAGTTAGGGCATCCTTAGCACTTTTGTAACCCCCGAGGGAATCCTCGTCCGTGACCACTTCCTTGCCTTGATTTCCCTCCGTATTTGTATTTGCTATTTGCATGCTTTTTACATCCGTAGATTATTTGTAGTTCTCTCTATCAAGTGATTGCTAAGGTTAGACAACATTGTGATAAGGAAGTAAGAATAGATTCTCAGGCCCTTGGGAATACAACCCCCTCGTGCTTGCGCGAGGGTATTACTTGGCAGCCCCGTACACTTGCGGGTGAGCAATCAGATAGCACGGAGGTCGTCACTCTATGAGAGTTGGATTTTCTGTTGAGCATGGTGGACGGGTTCCACTTGCATTTGGGCTATGAGGTTGCTGTGTCTATCTCTTGCCAGGGAATGAAGCCCCATATTGGCGCGATCTTTATTGGCCTATACAACACGCGGTTAGCTCGACACATGGGTATTCTTCCGAGCACCACTGCAAGCCGGATGCGAGTGGTTGGCGGGGTAGTTCCCATTTCCCCTTAGACCTTACGATCCATGGGGATGCTCCCCCGGATCAAGACTAATCGGGGGATTGAGTTTCGGGTTTGTAGAGATATTGATCCTTCGGCCCCCGCTTCTGCTAGTATATCCTCATCGCACCCTGGTCGCTCTATTCGTCAGCCTGAACCGATCGCATGCTCATCCGCGGCATTCCACTGGCTACAGAGGAGTGTGTCGCTCATCGCTGATCACCTGGGGGTTCGTTTATCTCCCCCGCCTTTATCACCCGAGCAATCACCCCCGCGTCCACACACGAATACAACTATCCTTTCGGCCCCGCCCACTGATGAGTGTCCGCAAGCGCACGGGTCGCCAAGTAATACCCCTCGTGCAAGCACGAGGGGGTCGTATTCCCAAGGGCCAAGGAACTACTATTACTTCCCCTTCATCTATTTCCTAACCTAGCAATTATATGATAAAAGTAAGATAAGAAGAATAACAAAGAGAAAACTATAAACACATGGACTAAGGCTCACCACGTAAGCATAATAAGGAAGCAAATAACAATGAATGTTCGAGGTCCCCGGGCAAGGATCCCCTCGGGACTACTAAAGCTAGAAGGATACTCGAATAACATAGGCAAAGGTGGTTAGGCCAAGAGATGTCTAAAGGTAGGTCACCCCGATGGCCACGGTGATAACCCCTAATCCGGTACGAGTATTGGAATACGGAATCACTTCCGCCCAAATCCTCACACGATTGCAATGTGACACGACCTTTTGCGTGTGTACCGCAAGTGCACGGCCTTGTCGAAGTAATAAAATACCCTGGTGAGTGGGTAGTCGTATCCACAGGGAATAGTGTTCACAAACAAGTGTTATCGCTATTTAGCTAGGATGGGAATCGATGATGAGAAAAGTATGTATGTATAGATATAAAAGAAAATAAAAGAGTGCAAGAAGAATAATGAGGGTAGGAGAGATAATCGATATAACGATGGGGTACCCGGACAAAGCTCCCCCTAGGACTAATGCTTCTAATGCAAAACTTGTATTATGCTCTACAATTGATGCCTATTGAGTCGAGGATATCCTTAAACACACGGTCCCAAACCTAAGGTCAACCGTGACTAACCCCAACACTATGTCCCGGCATTAGGATTCACGTCAACCCTTCACTCTGTTGATTGCTCAACTAATCCCCAGGGGAGTATATCTACCTAAGCCTAACACTACGTGGAGTTGCTTTAAGCTCTAGGGATTCCTAGTGATAAAACCTGTTCCTATGTGTAGTAGTTCTAACCCTTTGGTCCAGGTGGAAGAACCCTAGTCTAAATTAAGCCCCAGTGCATAGGATTCACATCACCCCAAAACCTTGGGGGAGTTTGTCTACCTAGCACTTCACTCTATTTCGAACTCTAATGAATCAAGGAATCGGAGGTAGGGAGAAATCACAACGGAAGGGAAAGGGGTACGTCGCTACCTCACAACTCTCCCTCTCAACCCTCTTCAATCTTAAAGAGTCTAACCCTATAGAGGTTGTCACACCCTCAAAGGATAACTTAATAGATTCTCAACCCTAGTGTCACATCTAAGGGAAAACAATAACAAGATAAAATCAAGATTGAAACTCAATAAAAGAACATCAAATTAAGAATATCATACTAGGGTTTACAAGTCCGAATACCCACTAGGGTTTAGCTCTCCATGGAGCAATACAAAATCAATAAAGAATTTAAGAAAATATGCATGAAAACCATAAAGAAAACCCCCTTGTAGATCGTATCGATGGTCTTGTGTAGTCGTGTGTCTTCTCCGACGAATCCCTTGTCAAGCCTAAGGCACACCTCGCCAAATCAATGCCGATGAGAGCTTCCCCAATAGCTTTCTTCCAAAGGATGTCGATGTCGATGCCGTTTAATCGCCTCCAAAGACCTCCAAGAACCTCTCCAAACCCTAGCCGAAAGCCCCCCAAAAGATATCCCAGTGATAGAAGGGGAGGTCCACAAATAGATATGAAAACGGGCTATTTATAGGCTGAAATCGGGCTGAAATCGGGCTTCTGTGAAAATCCAGAAATTCCACACGCCCGTGTGTTAATTCCACACGGCCGTGTGGAAATTCTGGAATCGTGATTTCTCGGCACCTGTGAACAGTGTTTTATGCTACAGTGTTTCTGCTACAGTCACGGCCGTGTGAAATTTCCACACGCCCGTGTGAACTCTCTGGAATTCTGAATTTCGGCAGAATGTGAATAGTAGCTGCTATAGTATTATCTACATGTTTGCTACAGTACCTGCTACAGTACTTCTCCGAAATACTCCCGAATCCATCGTTCTTCATCGAGGCCGTTGAATTGGGCACACAATCAACGGTAGATTATGTCGATTACTTCATTTCTCTTCATTGGCGAAGTTCTCCAATGCTACACGAGTTATAGACTTTTGTGAGTGTGACTGCCCTTGTGCCCCTCCAATGGAGGTTGGCACACACCCACAAGTCTAGACTCGTGCCTTGTTCCTTGCTTGGTCCGAGAACTCCTCAACAACGGCGAACATAACCTATTCTTCCTTCTTTTTCTCTAGATTTTCTCCACAACCCTTCAATGCACAAAAGTAAACAAATGCACACTTTTTAATGATAAAATCTGATTAAATTAATGCCCATTGCAAGATAATAACACTTCGCATTACTATAACACGAGCACTTATCACAATGCGCCTAGGGAAATCCCTAATTAAGGTCAAACACAACGTCTAGGTTCAACCCTAATGGTTGGAGGGGTACGAAATACCCGATGGTCACGGCGTATTCGTACATGTATCCCTTCTAAGCCAAGCATGTCTAGTACAAGGGCGATGGTCACACGACCAAGTACAACCTAGAATTCAAACCACAGAGTTCTCATGCAATTTGATACAATAAAGAACACAAAGCTTAGACCACAACCAAACCAAATACCAAAAATATACTCAAAGTATCCATACAAGCAAGTTCATCCCAAGGTTCACCGGATGCCCGGTGACCTTGGGAGTCTAGTTCAACATCAATAAAGGAGAAAGTGTAAAGAACAAGAGATACAAGCTAAAGCACATAACTAACTGCCCTAAGATGAAGACTAGAGGTGGTGATGAGAACTTGATGGATCCACGCCAACAAGCTCCTAGATCTTCTCCTTGATCGCGCTCCTTTTCTCTCCTTCGATTTGCACCCTAGATCAGCCTTCTACCGTAGCCTTGAAGCTCTTGAAACCCTCAATGGTTGTGGAGGAGAAGTGGTGGCCAAAAGACCAGAGAAATGATGCCCTAAAGGCCTTTAAAACCTAATTCCAGCAAGTTATGCTGGCTGGCATACGGGCCGACATACGAGCACTGTAGCACCTCGAGTTTCGTGCAAGTTGCTGCAGTGAGCGCTACAGTAAAATGCTAGTCCCCTAAGGCTCACCACGTACGCATACTAAGGAAGCAAATAACAGTAAATGTTCGAGGTCCCAAGGCAAGGATCCCCTCGGGACTACTAAAGCTAGAAGAATACTCGAATAACATAGGCAAAGGTGGTTAGGCCAAGAGATGTCCAAAGGTAGGTCACCCCGATGGCCACGGTGATAACCCCTAATCCGGTACGAGTATTGGAATACGGAATCACTTCCGCCCAAATCCTCACACGATTGCAATGTGCCTAGGGAAATCCCTAATTAAGGTCAAACACAATGTCTAGGTTTAACACTAATGGTTGGAGGGGTACGAAATACCCGATGGTCACGGCGTATTCGTACATGTATCCCTTCTAAGCCACGCATGTCTAGTACAAGGGCGATGGTCACACGACCAAGTACAACCTAGAATTCAACCCACAGAGTTCTTATGCAATTTGATACAATAAAGAACACAAAGTTTAGACCACAACCAAACCAAATACCAAAAATATACTCAACGTATCCATACAAGCAAGATCATCCCAAGGTTCACCGGATGCCCGGTGACCTTGGGAGTCTAGTTCAACATCAATAAAGGAGAAAGTGTAAAGAACAAGAGATGCAAGCTAAAGCACATAACAAACTCCCCTAAGAAAAAGACTAGAGGTGGTGATGAGAACTTGATGGATCCACGCCAACAAGCTCCTAAGTCTTCTCCTTGATCGCGCTCCTTTTCTCCCCTTCGATTTGCACCCTAGATCAGCCTTCTCCCACATCCTTGAAGCTCTTGAAACCCTCGATGGTGGTGGAGGTGAAGTGGTGGCCAAAAGAACAGAGGAATGATGCCCTAAATGCCTTTAAAACCTAATTCCAGCAAGTTATGCGCTCTGGCATACGGGCCGACATACGAGCACTGTAGCACCCCGAGTTTCGTGTAAGTTGCTGCAGTGAGTGCTACAGTACCACTTCTACAGGACTACATGTGGTTCGTCATGCGCCCGTATGGGTGCCCATATGGATCTCCAGACTTAGCCGTTTCACCAAAGTTTTCGTGCTACAGTGTTGCTATAGTCCCCAGGCTCGAAAATGGTCTTTTCTTGCCGATTTCTTCTAAAATCTCGTTGTCGAGCTCCCCACGGTATCTTCTGTGCCTGTGACACAAAATAAACCAATTTAGACCGAAAACGGGCATCCACACATATAAAAATACTCGACTAATATGCAAACATACATAAATAATACGTACAGTTAGGCGTTTATCACCCACTGTGACCCCTCCTGCCCCTGCATCGTCTGCTTCTGGTTTAGGCAGCGAGTCAGCATTTGGCGACGACTCTCCAAGCATGAAGGGTGATGATTCACATGTAGGCAGTGATTCCTAGGATGATAGTGGGTCACCCCTTCAACATTGCCTCCTACATCTACTGATTTTCTTTCTGTCTTTATTTCCAGTTATTTTGTTTTGTTTTTTCTTTAGACATTATACTTTCTGAGTCCAATCTCACGGGGACCCCCCATCCTCAACTGGCATTTTGGTTTGTTTATTTTTAGCATGCTCATTTTCCCTATTTGTATACAATTTTCACTTGTGTGCCTCTCTACATTTTAGCCGTGTGTTGGTTTCTTGGAGTTAATTGGGCAACACGTTGAGAGTAGCCACATCACTCTCCATGTTTGTTGCGACTTGGTTGAATAGCATGCATGTGAGAGCGGCACCATCACTCTCCATGTTCAGCGAAGATTTTGCACCCTCTACCTTTCTTTTTGTTTCCACTGATCATATTGTATGCCATTCTGATGATTGTCCACAAGTGCACGGGTTGCCAAGTAATACCCCTCACGTAAGCACGAGGGGGTCGTATTCCCAAGGGCCAAGGAACTACTATTATTTCCCTTTCATCTATTTCCTAACCTAGCAATTCGATTGTAAAGCAATAATTACAAAATGGAGAAAGAAATAACTATAATGAAATCCGGGCTGCTACTACACACATTTAGCAAACAAGGAAGAATCAAACATGCAAAGGCGTGATTTGGACAACGAATCCCCCTAGGGTTATCATTAAGCTCTGAATTTAGGATGAAATGTTATGATGGTAGTTGGGCCAAGAGATTCTTAAACTAGGTCACCCTGATGGTCACGGTGATAACCCCTAATCCGGTACGAGTATTGGAATACGGAATCACTTCCGCCCAAATCCTCGCACGATTGCCTTACGCCTAGGGAAATCTCAAATTAGGGTCAAACACAATATCTAGGTTCAACCTTAATGGTTGGAGGGGTACAAATACTCGATGGTTACGGAGTATTCGTATATGTATCCCTTCCAAGCCTAGTGTGTCTAGTACAAGGGCGATGGTCATGCAACCGAGTACAACCTAGAAGTTGAAATACAGAGTTCTCATGCAAATCAACACATCAAAGTACACAAGGCTTGAACCACAAACTATAAGATTCCATAAAAGAAATACAACATCAAACAATACATCAATGAAGATGATCATCCAAATTACAAACAAACAACCCCAAAGTTCATCATGTCCAAATCACAAATAAGTTAGTTCCACATAAAAGAGGAAACTCATACAACTCCAAGGAATAACAAAACAAGAAATGAAGCAAGAAATACTCCCTCTAGCTTTGGAATACCTTAGAGAGATGAAAACCTTGAAAGTATGCCTTGATGTCTTGGATCTTTTCTCCTATCTCCTTCTACGGTGTTGCCTCCCTCTTAGTGAAGCTTTGTGTCGTAGATCACCGGAAATCGCCGCCAAACAAGGGTGGGGCGGTGGCCCAAGACTACTGCTACAGTAAATCTGCTGCAGTAGTCTCGCTGCAGTAGACCTGCTACAGTACATTGCGCTCTGATTTGCTTGAGGTTCATCTCACGGCCGTGAGGTTGCCCGTGAGGGTTTCCAGACTTAGAAAATTCTTCAAGTGTTCGTGCTTCAGGCCGCTACAGTGTTACTATAGTGCCCGGGACCCTAAATGACGATTTCAGCGTAGATTTCTTCTCAAATTGCGTCATCGAGCTCACCTAGGCATCTTTTGCACCTGAAACACAGAATAAACCAATTTATACCTAAAAGGGCATCAATTAATTATCAAAATATGAAAAGGCATACGCAAGTATATGTATAAAATACGTACATTTAGATGTTTATCACATTCATTTCTACATTGGGGACAATGTAGACTTCAAGTGTGGTGGAGGGTTGCATGCTTGCATGTTGTATGCTTGTTATAGATGAGTGCTTCACTAATGATGATCCTTGAATTGTTTGTTTGACTCGGCTTGAACTTAGGAGGACACGAGTGTGTTAGGAGCCACTTGAGCTTAAGTGTAGACTTTTTTCTACTTGTAAGATAAATATCAGTTCACTTTACTCAGAGTTTGTTGCCACTCATCTTGTTTAATGCTCGCGTTTGTTTGTCTTGTTAAAAAAAAATAATTGGAAAGTCAGATTCCGACCCCGGGATGCCCTACCAATCACAATTTTAGATTAAGTTCTGTAGAAAAATGGTAGAAAGAGCTATCATCCTAAGTTGAGTGAAAGCCGCTCTTGAGTAGTCAAATTTTGGGCATTACAAGTGTACATTTGATGACCTACCGGGAGAAAAGGCTAACACTAGGGTGTATGAAGCTACTACCCATTGTGTTGACTGTAAATAGAGTGTTTTTGTTTGGAGACTTATTGAGATAGTGGGGCTCATACTCTGGGGTTTTTGCACACACACATAGTCTTTGAAGCATAGGAGAGTCTTGTACAAATTGACAGGGTCTTTTAACCCTCTCTGTTCCTCTTTTATTTTAAGCTTTGTCAATCATGTGAGATTGGAAGGGTTGTGATAAGTGTCTAAATGTAAATGTTTTAATATACGTACTCTGTACACTTAGGATGTATTTTGTTAAGAATTGATGCCCGTTTTGTGCTTAATCGACTATTATTTATGTTGTAGGACACTGTAGCGTATTTACTGTAGCGTGAGCAATGTAGCATTCTTACTGTAGCAGTTGCTGTTGCACCTGAGGAGTTTTGGGCTGGAAATGATGGAAGTGCATAAGAGTAAACAGTGCATCATACGGGGCCGTATAAGGGGCCGTGAGCATCAAAAGACAGTGATTTTACACTAGGGTTCACGGCCCCCTATCCACCCCGGGATCCATTCTTCCACCCCGGGATTGACACGACCCCTTGCGTGTATCCCGCAAGTGCACGGGTTTGTCGAAGTAATAAATTTACCTTGGTGAGAAGGTAGTCGAATCCACAGGGAATAGGGAGATAGAGTATAAGAATTCACTAATTAAGCTATGCGAAATATGGAAAACAATGGTGATATTAATGAATGAATGTATTTCAAAACAATAAACTAAATAGAAGGATGAAAGTAAGAAATGCAAATAGGAAAATCGAGAAGGACTTGCAATGAGTAAAAGGGGGTATCCGGACAAGCTACCTCTAGGGTCTATGTTTCAAGTGCAAGACTATGATATTATACTCTCCTATTGATGTCAATTGAGTCGAGGAAATCCTAAGACTCACGGTCCCAAACCTAAGGACAACCGTGACTAACCCCAATGCTATGCTTTGGTATTAGGATTCACAACACCCTTCACTCTGTCACCTAGATGATTAAGCCCCAGGGGAGTCCATCTACCTAAACCTCACACTATATGGGATTGCATTATGCTCTAGGGATTCCTAGTGATTAAACCTGTTCCTACAACAATAGTTCTAACCCTTTGGTCCAGGTGAAAGAACCCTAGTCTAGATTAAGCCCCAGCATATAGGATTCACTACAACCCTTCACTCTATTACTTGCGCAATTAAGCCCTAGGGGAGTTTATCTACCTATTGCTTCACTCTATTTCGACCGCTATTAAATCAAGGAATCGGAGGTAGGGAGAAATCACATCGGAAGGGAAAGGGGTACATTGCTACCTCACAACTCTCCCTCTCAACCCTCTTTAGTCTTAAGTAGTCTAATCCTATAGGAGTTGTCACACCTCCAAAGGAAAACCTAGATTGCTCTCAACCCTAATGTCACGTTTAAGGGAAAACAATATCAAGAGATAATTAAGATTAAAACTCAATTTTATTCATCAACGATGGAAAGCATAATAATCAATGTCAAAGAAACATAAGAACCCTAAAGTTTACAAGTCCGAATACCCCACGAAGGGTTTAGCTCCTCATAGAGCTATACATGTTCATCAATGTGGAAAATAAAGCATAAAACATAGACATAGATGAAAACCCCCTCGAAGTTGGTGTGGCCGTGGTCTTGTGCAAACGTCGAACCTCGAAATCGATGCCGACGATGTGCTAGAACCTCCACGAAATCCTCTCCGAAACCCTAGCCGCACTCCAGAAAGTTGGGGAAAAGTTAGGTCGAAAAGATCCTCCAAAAGGTTGCAAAAATCCCCTTTTATAATGTTGAATCGTGGCTTTAAAATTGGACTTATCGGGGGCTTCACACGGCCGTGTGGAATTTCCACACGCCCGTGTGAAGCTTCTGTCTCGGCTGGAAAATTAATTTCACACGGCCGTGTGGAATTTCCACACGCCCGTGTGTCTTCACTGGATGGCTGAAATTGCAAAACACACGGCCGTGTGGAATTTCCACACGCCCGTGTGACTTCTCTGGAACACTAGTCTTCAGCTGAACAGGCTTGGTACTTTGCCGAAACGCCTCCCGGGTCCATTGTTCTTCATCGAGGCCATTACTTGGGCACACAAGCAACGGTAGGTCGCGCCAATTGCTTCAAGTCTTCTTCTTTCGCGAAATTCTCCTAAGTAACACGGATTGGACTTGTTGTGAATGTGACTGCCTTTGTGCCCCTCCAAAGGAGGTTGGCACACATCCACAAGTCCAAATACGTGCTTCGTTCCTTGCTTGGTCCGAGAACATCTCAACATTGGCAAGCGCGACCTAATTTCATTCTTCTTCTCCAATTAGGCTCCACAATACCTTCAATGCACAAGAGAACACAAATGCACACATTTAGTGATAAAATCTAATAAAAGGTATGCTTAATGTAAGATAATAACGCTTCGCGATACTATAACACAAGCACTTATCAGGGATACACCCCCACATAAGCCAAGTTTTGCCTACCTATCCACCCCGGGATGGATCTATCCACCCCGGGATATTGCGGGCATATTTAAGGTTGTTTTTAGGGCACACAAGGGAGACTTTTTTGGCCTTTGAGGCCGCCGCCACCATACCTTCTTGAGGCCTTCCGGCCACCTTTTGGCGGCGATCTTTGTGGGAAACGAGCACACATCATCACCAAGAGGGAAAGGTGCAAGGGAGAAGGAGTTGTAGTGGAGATCTAAGCCATTATCGACAATCTTGTGAAGCTTCATCCATTTAAGGAGATCATCAACTAGAGGGGGTTCTCATTGCTTCTTTTATGTTTTTGTCTTCCTTGTATGTTGTTCATGTATCCCTTGTCATGAGGGATTAACTTATCATTGTGTTTGGATTTGGATGAACCCTAGGGTTCATCTTGTGTATGAACTTTGGATGTTGTATTTAATTTGGTTTGATGGTTGTTTGAGATTCAATCTTTCGTGCTTTCATGTCTAGAATTACATTTGTGGAGAAATCCGTAATTCTTTTATCAGTTGTATGCGTAGACGTGACCTACTCACGTGTACTAGATCTAGGAGAGATTGAAAGGGGATTCTTGTGCCGACACGCCGAGAAATTGGGTGCCGGTAGCCCTCCATTGCTAGGTTTAAGCCGAAGGATAGTAGGTTTACTCCTATGAGAGATTTCCTTGAACTCTTTGCGATCATAGGTGGGTTAATACGGAGAGATTCCGATTAACACTCGTATGGGATTAGGGGTTAGTCGCCGAGAAATTGGGGTTAACCTATTTTTGAGATCTCTAGGTCTTAAATGCCGTCAACACACTCTAAACCATCCTAGTTTGGACCTTAACGACAACCCTAAGTGGATTCCTTATCCAAACACTCCCTTCTCATGCTTGATACTCCCTTGTTTATTTACATTCGTGTGCTAGTGACCCGACCATTAGGTTAGTTGTTTACTTTACTTTGTTCTTTTCACTAAGAATTGTAGGCTAGAAAATAGGTGAAGGGTGAGTAATAGTACTTCCTTGGCCCCAGTGGAATACGACCCCTGTGTCACTCACAGGGTATTACTTGGCGATCCCGTACACTTGCGGGGAAGCTATCAGGTTGCACTCATGTATATTTCTCATCGTGCTTATTTATTTTGCTTGAGGACATGCAAATGTTCAAGTGTGGGGGCATTAGATGAGTGCATTTTATATCATGTTTCATGTCCTCGATTCTATTCTTTTCGCTGTCCTTTAGCATATTTATTAAGTAGAATTGGTGCTATTCAGGGTATTATGTCCCATATGTAGGATCCTGGGGCCCAAGTCCATTTGTAGTGAAACAGAGTACGTTTCCTGCTTGTGCATTGACCAAGGGATCAAAACTCGCTGACACGGGCAAGACATGGTCGTACCCGACCTACTGCAAATCCCAGCCTCAAGTGCGGAACAGCTAAAATCCTGACACAAGAGTGTCCCAGGCAGGACACAATCAGCACACGCCTGTGCCCGAAGTGCTGCAAATCCCAAGAGAAGTTCTCTCAAGAATGACATGGTCACAGTGCCTAATACACGATCGTGTGATAGGTGACATGGGGGTCACACACCTACGTCTGAAGTGCTGCAAAACTTAGGTGTTTCACTCAACGATTTTCCTGGAAAGTACACGGTCTGAACACGATTGTGTCCAGACCGTGTCGGGCCCCAAAATAGGCTTTTTAACTCCAAAATTTAGGGTTTCTATCTCATCTTTGTTCAGGGATTATTCTCTCCACCGGGAGGATGTTGATGAGATCGAAGATCAAGCTTCACCAACTCGCCTAAGGAGATCGAGGACAAGTAAGAGGCATCACAAGAGGTAGGGTTAGCACAAGGACACTACAAGGAAGATCATCTAGAGTATAGAAGGGAGTCTCTTCCTTTTTCTTCTGTTCTTTCTTTCTCCTTTTCTTGTGTCTAACAGACTGCAGTGCCCAGGGTTGTGAACTCTTGTCAAACTCTAATGCTTATACACTCATTCTAATTGATTGAGGAGTTCTTATTGATATTGGTGTTAAATCTTGTATTGCATAACTCGATGTGTTAGAAGTGCACAATTGTTAGGGTAAAACTCGGTGCGTAGCTCGTTTGGAGCAACATGCAGTTGTCTTATGCTCGTGTTATAATGATACGAAGTACTATTATCTTACATTGAGCATTACTTTTATCAGATTTTAATAATTAATTTGTGTGCATTTGTGTATTCTTGTGCATTGTAGGTTTGTGGAGCTAATTTGGAGAAGAAGAACAAAGTTAGATCGTGTTCACCATTGTTGGGAGGTTTTCAGACCAAGCAAAGAACAAGGCATGAGCCTAGACTTGTGAGTGTGGGCCAACCTCTGTTGGAGGGCACAAAGGCAGTCACACTCACAAGAAGTCTAACTCGTGTGGCTTAGGAGAACTTCAACAAGAAGGAGACTTGAAGCAATCGGCATGATCTACCATTGATTGTGTGCCTAATTCAATGGCCTCGATAAAGAACGACGGATTCGGGAGCGTTTTCGGCAAGTACTGTAGCAGAGATGTAGCTTGTTACTGTAGCAAAACAATGTAGCAAGCAGCTGTTCACTTTGGCCGAATTTCAGAATTCCAGAGAATTGACACGGGCGTGTGGAATTAACACACGGCCGTGTGAATTAATTTTTCAGTAGACAGAAACTTCACACGGCCGTGTGAAGTCTCGAAAAGTCCAAATTTATAGCCGCACTCAGCCTATTAAAAGCCCGATTTGGAGACTTTGAAAACTTCTTTTTGGACCTATCTTTCTCCCTAACTTCTGGAGGGTGCGGCTAGGGTTTTGGGGAGGACTTTGTGGAGGATTGGAGCGCGTCATCGGCATTGACATCGACGTTCGATGGCCGCACAAAATCACGGCCATACCATACGCGAGGTGGTTTTCATCAATGCTTTTACTTTATTCTTTCTTTCATATTTTGATGAACATGTATAGCTCCATGAGGAGCTAAACCCCTCGTGGGTATCCGGACTTGTAAAACCCTAGGACTATTATGTTTCTATGACATTGCTTTTGTGTTTTTCCATTATTGATGAATAAATCGAGTTTCAATTTTAATTATCTTGTGCTATTGTTTTTCCCTTCGCTGTGACACTAAGGTTGAGAACAATCTAGGTTATCTTTTGGAGGTGTGACAACTCCTATAGGGTTAGACTCCTTAAGATTGAAGAGGGTGAAGAGGGAGAGTTGTGAGGTAGAGATGTACCCCTTTCCCTTCAGGTGTGATTTCTCCCTACCTCCGTTTCCTTGATTAATTAGCGGTCAAGATAGAGTGTTAGGGCTCAATCTAGACTAGGGTTTTTCCACCTGGACCAAAGGGTTAGAACTACATAGAGGAACAGGTTTTATCACTAGGAATCATTAGAGCTTAAAGAAATCCCACGTAGTGTTAGGGTTAGGAAGATAGACTCCCCTGGGGCTTAGTTGATAGGTCAACAAGAGTCAAGAGTCATAGTGAATCCTAATACCGGGACATTATGTTGGGTTAGTCACGGTTGACCTTAAGTTTTGGGACTGTGAGTTTAAGGATATCCTCGACTCAATTAACATCAATAGGAAAGCATAATAGCATAGTCTTGCACTAGAAGCATAAGTCCTAGAGGTAGCTTGTCCGGATACCTTATCTCATCCATTGCTAGTTTTTCTCTTTTAACTTCTACTTGCTTTTCTCTTATCTTTTCATCTCTCTATTTAATTTCTTTTATTCTAATTGCTTCCATAAATTCACTCATCACTCCGATTATTACTTGTCGTACACCGCATAACTAAAATAATGAATTCTTGTGTTTTAAATCTCTATTCCTTGTGGATTCGACTACCCACTCACCAGGGTAATTTTATTACTTTGACAAACCCGTGCACTTGCGGGATGCATGCAAGGGGTCGTGTCAGAATTTTTGGCACCGTTGCCAGGGAATAGGCGTATTTTTAATACTTGTTTTTGTTATTTTAGTTATTCACTTCGTTGTCTATTTCACACTTTCTTTATCTATCATTATTCTTAATTTTTCTTTTCTTTGTGTTGGCTTCAGGTTATGACCCACGAGAACCCTTCGATTCTTGTTGAAGGAGACTCGGATACTGGAAGAAAAACACATTGTAAAGGGAAAAAGCCTGTGGAAGAACAGTCCAAGCAGGTCAGAAGCAATGGCAGAACAAAACGAACAACAAAGGACGTTGTCCGATTTTGCAACAGTCTGTGAATAACTTTGAGTTGAAGCCATCATTTATTCAAATGTTGCAACAATCCGCATAATTTAATTTGTTGGCTGATGAAGATCTCAACAACCATCTTAAGAACTTTCTTGAAGTGTGCGACATGTTGAAGATCAATGGAGTAACGGATGACGCAATCAGTTTAAGAGCCTTCCCGTTTTCATTGTAGGGAAAAGCACGACATTGGCTACATTCATTACCAAAAGCATCTATTACTACATGGGAGGAGATTGCCGAGGCGTTCTTGGCTAGGTATTTCCCTCCGGGAAAATCAGCGAGGCTCCGGAATGAGATCTCATCCTTCATGAAAATGGACTTGGAGTCTCTATTCGAGACATGGGATAGGTTCAAAGAGCTCCTTCGGAAGTACCCGCAACATGGATTCCCAGAGTGGATGATCATCCACACCTTCTATAATGGGTTAAATCCGAGTACCAAGCAACTGTTAGATGCAGCGGCCGGAGGAACTCTAGGAAGAAAGACTCCCAGTGAAGCCCAACATCTTATAGAAGAGATGGCTATGAATAGCTATCAATGGAACACAAGGGACCGAAAGAAGGTGGCCGGAATTAATGAGGTTGATGCAGTTACAGCTTTAGCGGCTCAAGTGGAATCACTAAGTAAGAAGTTGGATGTTCTAACTTCACCAAGAGTTGCGGCCATTACTACCTGTAATGGTTGTGGGGGAGGTCACGCTTCGAGTGATTGTCTGATCACTATTGGAGGCACTAGTATGGTGGAAAAGGCCGATTTTGTGGGTAATGCTTATAGAGGACAAGGCTAAGGTAACCCGTATAGTGGTACCTACAACCCGGGTTGGAAGAACCATCCAAATTTCTCATGGAGCAATCAAGGGCAGTCACAACAAAAGAACAACACACCACCGGGATTTCACGGACAACAAGCACCAAACTTGGAAAGCCGAGTGACCGGGCTAGAAGGGAAGATGTCCGATCTTGAGAAAGCCCTCACAAGGTTTGTTGCTTCATCGGATTCTAGGTTCCAATCGGTGGAAGCTACACTTCGAAATCACACCATCTCCCTACACAATTTGGAGAATCAAGTCGGGAAAATTGCGAAGACCTTGGCAGAAAGACCTCAAGGTAGTTTACCTAGTAACACGGAGACCAATCCGAGAGAGCAATTGAAGGCAATCACCTTGAGGATTGGAAAAGAGGTCGAGAGAAATCTCTCTCTAGAGAAGACCCAAGAGACACCCAAGGTCGTGGAGATAAAGGAAAAAGAGGTGGCATCCCCACCCTATAAGCCAAGGATCCCCTATCCTTCACGATTGAAGAATGAAAAAGAGAACGAACAATACAAGAAATTTCTGGGAATTTTCAAACATTTGCACATCAACATATTATTCGCGGAAGCATTGGCCCAAATGCCTAAGTACGCGAAGTTCTTGAAGGACCTCTTAACCAACAAGAGGAAATTAGAGGAGAGTGCATCTGTGATCCTTAATGCCAATTGCTCGCCCGTATTGCAAAAGAACATGCCGAGCAAGAGAAAAGATCTCGGGAGTTTCATAATACCATGTAACATTGGCAGCATGGGTGAAGAGATGGCATTGGCCGATTCGGGGGCAAGTATCAATGTCATGCCCTACACGTTCTTCCAAAAGCTAGGCTTAGGCGAGCCAAGACCCACTCGGATGACACTTTAACTCGCGCGACCAATCGGTGAGGCATCCGAGGGGAATTGTGGAAGACGTTTTAGTAAAAGTCGACAGATACATATTTCCTGTTGACTTCGCGGTGTTGGATGTCGATGAGGATGTCGAGGTTCCATTAATTCTTGGGAGGCCGTTCTTGCGCACTTCCAAGGCTTTGATAGACATGGACGGTGGGGAGCTCACACTTATAGTTGGAGATGATAAGCTCACCTATCGCCTCGGCGAAGCCATGAGACATTTTCTTGATTTTGATGATACTCTTTATTATCTTGATATTACTGATGAGTGTATTGATGAATATGTGCAGGACATGTTAAACCCGGATCCTTATGAAGGGTGGTCGGATCAAGACATGGAGAATAAGGAAGAAGTGCTTTCACTTGGTCTAATCGATAAGGAAGACAAGCCGGACCCGGGAGCCATGAAAAAGATGAGGAGAATGATGAAGAGAGCAAGGAGGCGCCACACAAAAAGACCCAAGAACGATGGGGATGAGCAAGAACGGAGTAAGGGTGGTTCACCCTTGTGTGGTAACAGAATCGCTAACTCTCCCTCTATTCTACAAAGGTTATGTACTGCATGTTTTCAGGTTGTAGGAAAGAGGTCAACCTTCATTCATGAACCTCCATAAGGTAAGCGAGGTACGCCAAGCTAAGTGACGTTAAACAAGCGCTTCTTAGGAGGCAACCTAAGGGTTTTACAGCTTTTCTAGGATCTAGTTTAGTTTTAGCATGAATAAAAGTCTTAGTTTTGGTGTCCTAAAATTTTAATGCATGTGCTATGATTTTTATTATGGATTGTTGACGTTTTAGTGTGCCTAGATGATTATTGATGAAGTTTGAGTTGGTTGAGCATATTTTCCATGGTATCTGGTCGTGTTTTGATGGTTTTCATAAACTTCAAACATCGTATCTATGTTTCTGAATTTTTGTGAGAGTCTATAAATTTTTTTGAGTAAACCAGAGAAAACACACGGCCGTCTGTAAATTCCACATGGCCGTGTGTAACTAATTAGGGCTCAACAAGAGAGGGCACAGGGGCGTGTCCATGCCCCTGTGAACAACCTAAAAAGGAGCACACGGGCATGTGGAATTTCCACACGGCCGTGTGAAATCTCGCAGTACTTAAACTCTTTTCCAGAGAGTCCGCAGGGGCGTATGGGTGCTGCTGTGAGTGCCACTGTGCTAAGGCACATGGCCGTGTGAAACTCTGCAGAGACAATCCATTCATCCCGAGAATACATAGGGGCGTGTGTGCACCCCTGTGGGAGAGCTTGTGAATGGCACACGGCCGTGTGGATTGCTCACACGGCCGTGTGGAATACTTAAGGTTTCTCGGGTAAGTTAGAGAGATCACAGGGCGTGTGGATGCCCCTGTGGGCGACCTTGTGTCTTAGCCAGGTTGGGCACACGGCCGTGTGAAAATTTTCACAGACCATCTGTGTTTTCCCGAGAATTCTGACATACCCCTTGCGTGTGTGTACCGCAAGTGCACGGGTTGTCGAAGTAATAATTATACCCGGTGAGTAGGGTAGTCGAATCCACAAGGAATAGGGCTACTAATACTAACTTCTTCTCTGCAATCTAGCCTAACGACTAATGTGATTTTGTGGTGATCTAGTGTGCATAGAAATTAATACCAGAGATGAATAGGCAAAGGGTAAATAAAGGGAGATCTCAATCAATGAAGATGAGATACCCGGGCAATGCTCCCCCTAGGCTCTATCATGAAGTGCAAGACTAACTAAATGCTTCTAACCGAGTTCTATGAGTCGAGGTAATCCAAGAATAATCGGTCCCTGCCTCCAGGCCACCGATACTAGTCCCCTACAAGGTCCCGGCGGAGAAATTGCTCAATCTCAACACCTCACACCCCATATGACCGCAATGAGTTCTAGGGATACCTAAGAGTGAAACCGATTCCTAAAATTAGATCTAACCCTACTTCTAGGCGGAAGATCCCTAACCCCCTACAAAGGTCCCGACGGAGAAATCTATCAATCTCACGCCTCACACCCCATATGGTTGCATAAAACTTAGGGAATACGGAGATAGGAAACACTCAATCGGAAGGGAAAGGGGACACTCCTCTATCTCAAGACTCACCCTCTCAACCCTCTTTAACCTTGTATGTTCTAATCCCTAATGGAGACCTCTCTCTCACCAAGGAAACAAATCAAACATACCAAACAACCATACGAATCAATAAGGCATGCAAGCAATGATTAAACAAGATTAAAACTCAAATAAACTCGAACTTAAAAGAAAGCATAAAGAAAGTCAATACATGAATCAAAACCTAGGGTTCACATGCCCAACTATCTACTAGGGTTTAGCCCTCCATGGGGCTTATTACAAAGCAAAACATAACACAATGAAAAGCAATGTAAACCAAGGAAGTAAACCCCCTTGAAGTCATGATGATGGCCTTGATGGGTCGCTCAACGTCTTGAAGGATCCTTCTCCGAAGCTAGGTCGCCAATGACTCCCTCGATGCTATGACGGAGGAAAGAACTATCAAAGTTGGTGAAGAACGGCCCTTCACTTCGGCAAAGACCTCCTCCTCAAACCCTAGCCGCTTCGCCTCTCAAAAGCCACACAAAAGATACCAAAAGAATCGGCAAAAAGGGCTATTTATAAGCCTGAAAACGTGCCAGTCACGTGTCTTCACGCGACCACGTGAGATCCCACCCGGTCGCGTGGGCTGCAGAATTCCCACGCGGTCGCGTGAACAGTAATTATGCTACAGTACTCTTCATAACCATGATCCAAACTTTCTCATATTGAGGCCACATGGTCGGGCACACGTCCATGCGGTGAGTTATAAGACTTCTTCTTCTTCGAATCATGATTTGAGAGCTTTAACTATCTTCACACAAGTTGGGACATGAAGGTGTGACTACCTTTGTGCCCTTCCATCGCACAAATCATCTTGAATTCTTCAGGAAGTTGGCACACACCCTCATGTGCATGATCCCCTATTGTGCCTTGACATTTGTGTTGTATAAAAGCTCCCAACAATACGTCTTTATAACCCATCTTTGCTTCCTTTTCTTCCTTTAACACTTCCACAACCTAATTGCATAAAAGAACACCAAAATACACTTTATGAGACATAATCAATGGTAAAATGATGCTCAATGCATGTAAAACAAGTAGGTAAAACATGTATACTCAAGCACTTATCAAATTCACAGGGGCGTGTACCAACCCCTTTGGATTCCCCTGTGAAGGCACACGGCCGTGTGGGGTAGTCCAGAGTGTGAATAGAGTGCACACAGGGGAGTGTGATGGCCCCTGTGAACCCTAATTTTAGAGGCACACGGCCGTGTAGCATTTCCACACGGCCGTGTGAATTCCCAGAACTTCAAAAGCCGCGCATTTTCATTTGGATTTCACTCATGCCTCTTGATTCTTCCACTCTAAACTCCTCTCTTACCCTCTCTACTACTTTCCCGACCATCTCAGAGGATTTTTGGGGTTTTATTGGAGTTTTTTCGGCCGATTCTAAGTATTTCTTCGTCCACTCCGTCGGTAAGGATTTCAAGCCTTTTTCTTCGTCAATTCTTAATTTGATTCGTTCTGTTGGATGATTTCGCTTGTTTTAAATGCTTATTATGTATGCGAACATGCTTAGAACAGAATTGGAGCAAAATTTACTTGTATTTTTGGATTTTTAGACCCACGGCCGTGAGGCTCTGTCCGCCAGAAGCTCCACACGGGTGTGTGGAATTTCCACACGGCCGTGTAGATTTCTGCAAAATGAGTTTTTGAACTGATTTTTGAAAATTTTCTTTTGCAACTTTGCAGATATAACTTCTAAGTCTAAAAAATCGGCAGGGAAGCGCCCACGAGAGGCTACTCCACCTCCCGAGGAGATGAAGTTTGATTTACCAGAGCACAGGGAACGGTTCAAGAAACTATCGGCACTTTGATTCGGATAGTCACGCTACCCAGATTTGAGTACATTGAGAGACATACAAGGGGGCGATCCCATAGCCACAGAGATTGAGGAGCTACTAGCAGTTGGCAGTTGGGGCCGTTTGCTAGCGATCAGAGAGCCAGCGATTCAAGCGCTCACACTCGAGGTCTTAGCGACCTTTGAGTTCGACCGAAGGTACGACAGCTTCACACATGCTGAGACTATTCATTTTCGTGCCCTCGGTCTGCACTTCAGCCTGAGTATCACCCAGTTCTCCATCATGATGGGCCTCTACGATCAGGCATTTACTGAGACAGACGAGTATGTGCTGCTGCCCACCGATTACCTAGGAACCCTGACACCTCAGAGGGTCTACAGGATGTTGTGTGGGGATGGGCAGTACGAGCCGGGGTTTTGAAGGTGACATTTCTTTCCCGACCAGTGTACAAGTACATTCATGCCATCTTGAGCAGATCTATTAGTGGCAGAGGGGACAGTACAGGGGTGCTGAGCAGACAGGAGCTGCTATACTTGCACTCCATGATACAGAGCGAGCCACTCCACCTGGGGCATATTCTAGCCGAGTACATGCGCCACCAAGGCCAGTACCCCAGGGTTGGAGTCATCTTTGCAGGTCCCTACATGACACGCCTCATCATAGGCTTATGACTCAGAGATGGGGTGCGCGGGGCCGAGAAGATCGCTACACCAGCTCCGCTCAGCAGAGATACATTGAGACTGATGGGTATGGTCCGTAGATCAGGGCCAGGAGTCTATACTATGATCATACCCCCAGTAAGAGCAGGCAGAGGGGTCCTATGCAGCCTTAGAGCCACCCCCAGTAGAGAAAGAGACACAGACACCACCCACCACGCCGGAGCCACCTATGGTGCGCATGTTCTCACCTTCTCGAGGCCAGGATCGACTGGAGCGCCTCGAGAGCGCAGTGGGGGTACTAAAGACAGAGGTGACTGAGGTTAGGGCCGCACAGATAGCACAGCACACTGAGGTCATGGCTTGATTAGATCTTATACAGCAGTTACTCGAGCGAGCTGTGGTTTCACCTTTCGTGGTCCAACCCCGAGCTTCTACCCCTCCACCACCATCACCTCCAGAGAATTCACACGAGCGTGTGGAATTAACACACGGCTATGTGAATTAATTTTTCAGTAGATAGAAACTTCACACGCCCATGTGTTAATTCCACACGCCCATGTGAAGTCCCGAAAAGTCCAAATTTAAAGCCGCACTCAGCCTATTAAAAGCCCGATTTGGAGACTTTGAAAACCTCTTTTTGGACCTATCTTTCTCCCTAACTTCTGGAGGGTGCGGCTAGGGTTTCAGGGAGGACTTTGTGGAGGATAGGAGCGCGTCATCGGCATCGACATCGACGTTCGATGGCCGCACAAGACCACGACCACACCATGCGCATGAGGAGCTAAACCCCTTGTGGGTTTCAGGGAGGACTTTGTGGAGGATAGGGTTTTCATCAATGCTTTTACTTTATTCTTTCTTTTATATTTTGATCAACATGTATAGCTCCATGAGGAGCTAAACCCCTCTTAGATATTCGGACTTGTAAAACCCTAGGATTATTATGTTTCTATGACATTGCTTTTGTGCTTTTCCATTATTGATGAATAAATCGAGTTTCAATTTTAATTATCTTATGCTATTGTATTTCCCTTAGCCATGACACTAAGGTTGAGAACAATCTAGGTTATCTTTTGGAGGTGTGACAACTCCTGTAGGGTTAGACTCCTTAAGATTGAAAAGGGTGAAGAGAGAGAGTTGTGAGGTAGCGATGTACCCCTTTCCCTTCCGGTGTGATTTTTTCCTATCTCCGTTTCCTTGGTTAATTAGCGGTCAAGATAGAGTGTTAGGGCTCAATCTAGACTAGGGTTCTTCCACCTGGACCAAAGGGTTAGAACTACATAGATGAACAGGTTTTATCACTAGGAATTCCTAGAGCTTAAAGCAATCTCACGTAGTGTTAGGGTTAGAAAGATAGACTCCCTGCGGCTTAGTTGACAGGTCAACAAGAGTTAAGGGTCGTAGTGAATCCTAATACCGGGACATTATGTTGGGGTTAGTCACGGTTGACCTTAAGTTTTGGGATCGTGAGTTTAAGGATATCCTCGACTCAATTAACATCAATAGGAAAGCATAATAGCATAGTCTTGCACTAGAAGCATAAGTCCTAGAGGTAGCTTGTCCGGATACCCTATCTCATCCATTGCTAGTCTTTCTCTTTTAACTTCTACTTGCTTTTCTCTTGTCTTTTCATCTCTCTATTTACTTTCTTTTATTCTAATTGCTTCCATAAATTCACTCATCACTCCGATTATTACTTGTCGTACACCGCATAACTAAAATAGCGAATTCTTGTGTTTTAAATCTCTATTCCCTGTGGATTCGACTACCCACTCACCAAGGTAATTTTATTACTTCGACAAACCCATGCACTTGCGGGATACAAGCAAGGGGTTGTGTCATCTTAGCAAAACTCAGTGTATCCGAGAACGCATAGATGCAATATTGCCATTAAGCACACGCCTACATCTGTGGAATGTACCTGGTAGTCAATTATGGTGAGATAGCGTGCATAAGTTATTGGGAGCACCCTGAGGGATTACTCTTGCATTACCGAACACTTGGTTCTTATTTCCTCCATTACCAACAACTTTATCATTTATTTATACTTTCATGATTCAATCCCTTTTCTACTTGTTTAACTAGACATCAAACGATAATCCAGTACTTTAAGTACAGTTCCCTGTGGTTCGACAACCCTACACCTTACGGAGTACCACTTTGTTACTTTCTTGCGACCCGTACACTTGCGAGGAGAGCATCCGTAGTCAAATCGACAAGGAGTAGGGATTGTAGACACAAGAACTTGCTATTTAGCTATTGTGAAGTATGAATGGTGAGAGCAAAAATCAATATGTGTGTGTGCAAGAGTAATTAAAAGGAATAAGAAAATGAAACAGAAATATGGAATACACGAGAGTGCAAGTAAAGAGTAAAGAGAAAAACAATCAAGTGTAAAATAAGGTACCCGGACAAGCTTCCCTAGGACACGGTCCCAAACCTAAGGTCAACCGTGACTAATCCCAACATTATGCCCGGCATTAGGTTTCACTACGACCCTTAACTCTTTTTTACCTGTCAACTAAGCCCCAGGGGAGTCCATCTTCCTAAGCCTCACAATACGTGGGATCTAGTCACTTCATTATCATTTGTAATTATTCACCTCTTTTGCTTTCATTTTCGTAGATATTGACTAATATATCCTTTTATATTTTTGTTCTTAGGTACTCTGTGTATGACTCCTGCAATTCGCACTGGGTTTGTAAAGCTGAATGAAGAAATCAAGTGTGCCTTACATCAAAGATTGAGAGAAGTCCAAGTGAGTTCACCTTTATGGTCAATTGAAGTGGTAGAAGAGATCTCAGTCTCTATGGCAGAAGAAAGAAGAATTTTGTCAGATTATGAGAGAGCACAGTTCACTAGTGGAGAGTTTAGTGTGCAAGCACCTGTTGTCATTGTAGGCAACTTTGATTTGGCTAGACCAATAGGCATGATATAGAATATAGTACAGTTTTATGGTCTGGCCGATGAGGACCCAAATGAGTACTTGTCCCGATTTCTTTAGATGTGCTCAACATTCAAGGTTAATGGGTTGTCCAATGATGCATCAAGATTTTGCCTATTCCTATTCAGTTTGCGGGTCGCTATTTATATATGGCTCACATCACTTGCTCCGTGTTCAATCAAGACTTGTGATGTTATGGTGAGCAAGTTTCTTGGGAGATATGTCCCTCTAAGCAATGCTGCAAGACTGAGGCAGGAGATTTCAGCATTCAGCCAAAGAGAGTTTGAGACACTCTTTGAAGCTCATGAGAGATTTAAGGACCTCCTAAGAAATTGCCACATCATGGTTTCGCTGCATGGATGAGAGTTCAGATACTATATAACGGGTGATAAACGTCTAACTGTACGTACTATTTATGTATGCTTGCGTATTTATAGAGTATTGTTGTATGTGTGGATGCCCGTTTTCGGTCTGAATTGGTTTATTTCGTGTTACAGGCACAGAAGATACCGTGGGGAGTTCGACAATATGATTTTAGAAGAAATCGGCAGGAAAAAAACCATTTTTGAGCTCTGGTACTGTAGCAGGATACTGTAGAAGCACTGTAGCACGAAACCTTTGGCAAAACGGCTAAGTCTGGAAGATCATGCGGGCTACCATGCGGCCACTGCAGAGGCCGCATACAACTGTAGCAATTCCACTGTAGCAAAACTACTGTAGCGGCACTGTAGCAACTTACGCGATTTTCTGGATTTCTCGGAAACTTTCTCTCCCCGCATGCGGGGCCGCATGGGTGACCGCATAGCATCCCGAAATTAGGTTTTAAAGGCCTTTTGGGCATTCTTCTTGTGGTCTTTTGGCCACCTCTTCTCCTCCATCATTTTCTAGGGCATCAAGGCTGCGGGAGAAGGCATTTTTGAGGAGCAAATCGAAGGGAGAAGAAGATCACACACTCAAGGGCGAGCATCTAGGAGCTTGTTGGCGCGGATCCTTCAAGTTCTCATCACCATCTTCTTCTAGTCTTCATCTTAGGGGAGTTGTTATGAGCTGTACTTTGTATTTCTTGTTTTGTAGGCATTCTCCTTTGTTGATGATGAACTAGACTCCCAAGGTCGCCGGGCATCCGGTGAACCTTAGGATGAACTTGCTTGTTTGGATACTTGATTTATATGTATGGTATTTGTGTGGTTTGTGGTTTAAGTTTGGTGTATGTGAATGCCTTGGTATGCATGAGAACTCTGTGTATCAATTTTTAGGTAATACTAGGTTGCATGACCATTGCCCTAGTGTTAGACTCACCAAGCTTAGAAGGGATACATGTACGAATACGCCGTGACCATCGGGTATTTTGTACCCCTCCAACCATTAGGGTTGAGCCTAGATATTGTGTTTGACTCTAATTTGAGATTTCCCTAGGCCCTTAGCAATCGTGTGGGGATTTGGGTGGTAGAAATACCGTAGCGGTAGAAATTCCGTATTCCAATACCGATACTGGATTAGGGGTCATCACCGTGACCATCGGGGTGACCTATCTTTGGATGTCTCTTGGCCTAACCACCTTTGCCTGTGTGATTCGAGTATTCTTCTAGCTTTAGTAGTCCCGAGGGGATCCTCGCCCGCGGCCTCGTTCATTTATTGCTCATTGTTTCCTTAATGTGCTTGTTTGGTGTGCCTTAGATCACTTGTTTATAGTTTTATCTTTTGTTTGTTTCCTTATATTGTTTTAAATCTATATTTGGTAGACTAGACAGTGCCGTCTAGGGGGAAGTAATAGCAGCTCTTGGGACCCTAGGGAATACGACCCCCTCGCGTGTGCGTGAGGGGTATTACTTGGCGACCCGTGCACTTGCGGTAATCATCAACGGGTTGAACTACCAGACTCATCAACTTATTGATGCTGCAGCCGGTGGCTCCTTAAGCAGCAAATGCCCCGTTAAAGCTAAAGAACTAATTGAAAATATGGCAAGAAATGAGTCTCATTGGTGGTCTAGAGCAAAGGTAACTCAAATTCATGGGGTCCTTGAAGTCGACTATAGAACAACTCAAGATGGCAAGTATGAAGCATTGACAAAGCAAGTCTACTCATGTCTGAGAGATCCGATCTGGCAAGCTCAAGTTCCAAGTAGCTCATGAGTTGTGAAACTTGTGGATGAGGGCATAGTATTGCTCATTGCCGTATTTCCATGACAGATGTTACCTCGTTGGACAATGTTGACTATATGAATCAGGGCCAGAAATTCTAAGGAAATCCTTATGGTGGGACTTATAACCCAGGGTGGAAAATCATCCAAATTTTAATTGGGGAAATCAAAGCGAACAAAAGTTCTCACAACCACCTGGGTTCCAAACACAACAACAGCACGCACCCTAAAAGATCATAAGTATTCCACTAAGGACGTCCTAGCAAAGTTAATGCAATTCACGGATGCCAGACTAACTACATTGGAAATAACAGTGAGAAACATGCAAGCTTTAATTCAGAGTATTGAGAAACACATGGGACAAATAGTGGCATCAATGGCAGAGAGAGCACAAGATAGTCTCCCTAGTAACACTGAGACAAACCTACGGGAACAATTGCAAGCCATCACTCTATGAAGTGGCAAAGAGGTTGAGGTTTAGCCAAACACTAGGCCATCTAAGGATAAAATGAAGAACATTGATAAGTGCCTAAATACATCATGTTTTAGCTATGATGTTTATTTACTTTCATGCAACTTGTGCTAGTTTTCGGTGACATTTTGCGCATTTGATGTTTTATTTTTGTTTCAGGGTTTTGAGGACCATTTGCGCAAGGATAAACCATTTGTGACAAGTTTTGGGCAAGAAAAGGGTGGATTTTCAGTCGCGGTCACTGTAGCATAGGTACTGTAGCGCCAGCATTGTAGATATCCACTGTAGCACCGGCACTGTAGCAGTGTGCGGGCACTGTGCGCCCGCACACCACCCGCACAAGGTAGACAGAAGGGTGTGCGGGCACTGTGCGGCCCGCACAGTGCCCGCACACGCACGGGCTGATGAGGCTTGGTTTTGGTTATTTAAGGTTTTCTAGGGCTTTGGAGAGCTTGTCTTTGGCTACCATCATCTCCACACCTCTCCACCATCACCTCCATCATTCTCCACCACCATCACCGGAGCATCTCGCCGGCCGGAGAAGGGGTTGTTGGAAGACGATTTGAAGAAGCAAGAATTCAAGAGGGAGAAGGTCACTCAAGGAAGAACATCGAGGAGCTCGACGGCGCGGATCCGGCGAACTCTTGTCACCACCTTCTAGTCTACTTCTAAGGGAGTTTTTATGAGCTTTGTCATTGATTATATTTTGTTTTCTCTCTTTGTGATGTGGAACTAGACTCCCAAGGCCACCGGGCATCCGGTGAACCTTGGGAGGAGAACTTGTATACATGGATGATGATTTTGTTTATGAATTATTGTTGGTTTGTTGCTTGGTTTCATTCTATGTGTGCTTGATTGATGTGAATCGCATGAGAACTCTGTGATTTATCTTGTCGATTGTACTTGGATGCGCGGGATGCGACCATGTATTAGACCCACATAGATTGAAGGGGGATTCAATGTATTGGTACACCGGAGGTTCTGGGTGCCGGTAGCCCCCCGCGAGCTTTAGAGTGATTCTAGCCGAGAGCGAGCATTAGAATTACCCTAGGCAAGACTCCCTGTTCCTAATGACATCGTAGGGGTATCTTCTGGATAGAGGAACCCGTATTGGATTAGGGCTACACCACGGAGGTTCCGGGGTAGTCGACTCCCGAGTCTAGCGGACCAAACCTAGCCAACTTAGCACTCCATTTCCTAAATTCATCCTTACTTGTTCTTCTCCCGAGGGGATCCTCGCCCGAGGCCTCTTGTGCTTATTGTCACTTGCTATCTTCATTCGCCAGCATGGTGTGCCTTAGTCCATTTTGTATATAGCTTTTCTTTTATTTATTTTCGTATTTGTGTTTTATACATGACTCTTGTCTTGGTAGACTAGATAGTGATACCTAGGAGGAAGTAATAGCAGATCTTGGGGCCCTTGGGAATACGACCCTCTTGTGTTCGCACGAGAGGTTATTACTTGACGACCCGTGCACTTGCGGCCGGGGAATCGCATGCTCGCTTCTTTAGCGTGTCGCGCGGCGACTCATCAAGTTTTTGGCGCCGTTGCCGGGGACATCCAAGAATGCTAGGAAAACTTCTAGCTCGCTACTCTAGTCATTTATCTTTTGTTTTGTAAATATTCTTGTTTTCTTTTATACCTTAATTTTTTGTTTATTTGTTTTGTGCACAGGGCAATGGGTTTTCATGATACCACGGGTGGTGCAAATTTTCATCTTGAAGAATGGCAGATCAACGAGTACCAGGCCTTGAAAGCAAGCCGTAGCAATCAATTCGAACATGTGTATGATCCATATTTGCAGAGGCATATAGACAATTTGACACATTATTACACACGTCAATGGAAACCCTCTCACCATGGATTGCTACAAAAACCCCCACAACCACCAACGAGAAGGACGTTTACCACTGAAGATGTCTTAGCCAAATACATGCAGGTCACGGACTCTCGTTTGGCAGCGTTGGAAGCAAGCGTGACAATTGTCCAAGCATCTATTCATAGAGTCGAGAAACAAGTGGTGGAACTTCTCAAACTAATAAACGAGGAAGAAAAGAGTAATGTGCAAGCTGTAGAAGTTCCACCCATTGATGCTATGGAAGAAAACGGGGAGATTGAAGAAAACCAGGCCACCGAGAAATGTGAGGAAGTAGAAGCTAGTCCATCAAGCGCAATTGAAGATGTTACTTGCCTCAACATCGACCATTCCACCCATTTGCCCATTTTGGTCTTGTGCACTAAGAAAATTTCGGGAATTGTCTTCGAGGATGTGGGTACAAAAATAAGGTCATCCTTGAACCCACCAATGCCGGGCTTGGACAATTCCCGGCCAAAAATATTTCCTTGGAGGCCCAAACAAATTTTGTGGGCAATTCGAGATTATCCCACCGTGGTTGAGGAAGGATATGTGGGTAGGAGTTTAAAGCCATCCGTGAACCCACCCGTGGCAAGCTTGGATAGTTCTCAACCAATGCTCTTTCCCTGGAGACCCAAACAATTTGGTGGGATACTCAAAATAATTTTGGTCGGGACTCAAGTAGAAGCGGAGAGGAGGTTCAAGCCGTCCAAGGATCCGCCCAAGTTCAAACTGCACAATTCCCGACCCAAGCTTTTTCCATGGAGGCCAAAAGGTAGTTCATGCTTGACCTCCACACTTGCTCCATCTCGGCAGGTATGTTTTGTATTTTTTGGTAGTTCTTATGCCATGTCTAGCCGGGAGGAGCACACCGTTTTCAAGCCTCCATGAGGTAAGAGAGGTACGTCAAGCTCGTGACGTTAAACAAGCGCTTCTTGGGAGGCAACCCAAGGTGTCAAATTCCGTATTTTGCATTGGTTTGTTTGTATGTTGTAGTTTTATTAGTTTTGGTTGTTTAGCATTGTGTGGATGTATTCATTTCATACTCAAATTGCATATGATTCTTGGATGAGTGTTATCGTGCATGTTGGTGATTCTTGGTGTGTCCATCATTGATTTATGATCATCTTTGTGTTTTGATGAGTATTATGCATGTTAGGTTGAGAATGTTAGTTTTTGGGAGGTGATTCATAGCATTTCAAAGCCAGAAGAACAAATTTTATGGGTGTGCGGGCTGTGCACAGCCCGCACACACTAGCCAGAGCATTGTGCGGCTGTTGTGCCGCCCCGCACATCTATCCGCACACACCAGACAGAAGGGTGTGCGGCCAGTGTGCGGGGCCGCACACAGGCCGTACACAGACACCAGAAGGGTGTGCGGGCTGTGTACAGCCCGCACACGCATGCGTGGGCTGTGTACATCCCGCACACAGCCATTTCAGCCCATTTTTCAGCCAAATTTCAGCATCTTTGGGGCTGATTTCTTCGCCTTCCTTTCACCCGATTTCTCTCCAATTTTTTTTTTTTTTTTTTGGTGAATCCTCTTAGTTTGCCTCCTCATTTGGCCAACCTTTCATTGATCTTAAAGTTCTCATCATTTTTTGAGTTTTAATTTTGTCGATCTATTGTTTTCATCGAGTTTTCACCAACATGTTTGAATTTTTTCGTCTAGCTTTGGGTATAAGCGTATCTCTCATCTTTATTGTGTTTCATTGTTTGAATTTGTTGTAATTCCAAAGCTTCTTGATGTTAGAATGTTGTAAACTTGGAAATGCATAATCTTATATCATTTGTTTTCAAGTTTTGCCAAGCATTGATTTGGAAATTTTTACTCGAGCACCCACACATTGTTTTTCGTATTTCTTGTTTTCTTTGTTCTTAGCTTTGTGTGTTTGTTTGTTTGTTTTTATTTTCTTCTTGTGAGTGATGGATACCTTGAGGTGATGTTCCTTTCTACCTTGCAGGTGGATTTGGAGCATCTCGTGCTTTCTTCTCTCCCAACATCTACATGATTCCTCATTGCCCACCCTGATCTCATGGACTTCAAGATTATGTTTTGAGACTCAGGGAAGTTCACGAACCTACCTCCTCTATTTTTATTGCGTATTCTTTATCTACTGCCGACTTAGGTACATTGAGGGCAATGTACGACTTTAAGTGGGGGGTGGGTGTGCATGTTTTGGTTTGACTACTTGTTTCGTGAACTTGTATGAAAAAAATTTTGAAAACTTTTGAATTGTTGCATGATTGTAAAACCTAGGATGGCACACTTAATTGTGATTGTATTATAGCTTGAAACCATGATAAATGCTAAGCTTTTTATGACCTTGCACGCTTGAGATTTTCATGTCATTCTAGGCAATTCTCGCACTTTTCCCTTAGGTAGAACCCTGGACATCTAGGTGAGGGACCACAGTTCCTTCGTGACCCTCTTAGTTGCTAACCCATACTAGTGGGTTCGCGCCTTGACGTGTTAGAATGTCTTCTAATAGAGTTTTAAGGACTTTCTTCTTGTTCTTTTTTGCAATACAGTCGAAAAAAAAAAAAAAAAAAAAAAGGGCAAAGTGAATAAAAACGTGGACAGTGCTCCTCTGTCCTAATAGCGAAGTAACCTGGGGTTCTGGCTCCTAACCAGAGTGTTCCTCTCGCCAAAAGCTATAAGGACATGAGCGCGTTTACATGAATGTGCAAAGCTCCAGGTAATGTGGATTTGCAGTTCATGTTAGTCCCGGAAAAGAAAAAGATAAACATTTTGCGTACAGAAAAATAAATTTCGACCGGTTATTGTTCGAAAATAAGAGGAAGGATCCTTACAACTCTACTAGAAGTATTTCTACCACCTCAAGGCCGTATTCCACTAAATGGCGTGAATTGCTTCAAGACGTGGTCCTCGGGGTCCTGTCTACCTTGTTTGGACTACAGGGCTTTGAACTAGGGGATTTGCACACACACATCATGACACGGCCGATGAATGCACGAATAATCTCGAGTGGTCCTTGCTTGGTGTTTTGAGTTTCATTCTTGCTATGATACATTCCTTTTTAGCCTGAGGTTGTGTATTTAGTCACTTATCAGTATCCCTGGTTTTCCATGTCCGTTTGCTTGGGGACAAGCAAATGCTTAAGTGGGGGGTATTTGATAAGTGCCTAAATACATCATGTTTTAGCTATGATGTTTATTTACTTTCATGCAACTTGTGCTAGTTTTCGGTGACATTTTGCGCATTTGATGTTTTATTTTTGTTTCAGGGTTTTGAGGACCATTTGCGCAAGGATAAACCATTTGTGACAAGTTTTGGGCAAGAAAAGGGTGGATTTTCAGTCGCGGTCACTGTAGCATAGGTACTGTAGCGCCAGCACTGTAGATATCCACTGTAGCACCGGCACTGTAGCAGTGTGCGGGGCACTGTGCGCCCGCACACCACCCGCACAAGGTAGACAGAAGGGTGTGCGGGCACTGTGCGGCCCGCACAGTGCCCGCACACGCACGGGCTGATGAGGCTTGGTTTTGGTTATTTAAGGTTTTCTAGGGCTTTGGAGAGCTTGTCTTTGGCTACCATCATCTCCACACCTCTCCACCATCACCTCCATCATTCTCCACCACCATCACCGGAGCATCTCGCCGGCCGGAGAAGGGGTTGTTGGAAGACGATTTGAAGAAGCAAGAATTCAAGAGGGAGAAGGTCACTGAAGGAAGAACATCGAGGAGCTCGACGGCGCGGATCCGGCGAACTCTTGTCACCACCTTCTAGTCTACTTCTAAGGGAGTTTTTATGAGCTTTGTCATTGATTATATTTTGTTTTCTCTCTTTGTGATGTGGAACTAGACTCCCAAGGCCACCGGGCATCCGGTGAACCTTGGGAGGAGTACTTGTATACATGGATGATGATTTTGTTTATGAATTATTGTTGGTTTGTTGCTTGGTTTCATTCTATGTGTGCTTGATTGATGTGAATCGCATGAGAACTCTGTGATTTATCTTGTCGATTGTACTTGGATGCGCGGGATGCGACCATGTATTAGATCCACATAGATTGAAGGGGGATTCAATGTATTGGTACACCGGAGGTTCTGGGTGCCGGTAGCCCCCCGCGAGCTTTAGAGTGATTCTAGCCGAGAGCGAGCATTAGAATTACCCTAGGCAAGACTCCCTGTTCCTAATGACATCGTAGGGGTATCTTCTGGATAGAGGAACCCGTATTGGATTAGGGCTACACCACGGAGGTTCCGGGGTAGTCGACTCCCGAGTCTAGCGGACCAAACCTAGCCAACTTAGCACTCCATTTCCTAAATTCATCCTTACTTGTTCTTCTCCCGAGGGGATCCTCGCCCGAGGCCTCTTGTGCTTATTGTCACTTGCTATCTTCATTCGCCAGCATGGTGTGCCTTAGTCCATTTTGTATATAGCTTTTCTTTTATTTATTTTCGTATTTGTGTTTTATACATGACTCTTGTCTTGGTAGACTAGATAGTGATACCTAGGAGGAAGTAATAGCAGATCTTGGGGCCCTTGGGAATACGACCCTCTTGTGTTCGCACGAGAGGTTATTACTTGACGACCCGTGCACTTGCGGCCGGGGAGTCGCGTGCTCGCTTCTTTAGCGTGTCGCGCGGCGACTCATCAAACATGGTGAGAGGCACTGCTTTGACTGATGGGAAGGATGCCAAAATATACAAAATTCATGAGAGTTGCTTACAAATAGAAAGAGACTTGAGGAAATTTTAACAGTGTCACTTAGAGAGAATTACTCGGTAATCATTCAAAGCAAGCTGCTTAAGAAGATCAAGAACCTGCGGGGTCTAATTGTGGAATGTCACTTTGGGGATTTGCTTGTAGAGAAAGCTCTTGCTGACTCTGGCGCAAGCATCAATGTAATGCCCTATAAGCTTGACACACCCTTTGCGTGTGTGTACCGCAGGTGCACGGGTTTGTTGAAGTAATAATAGTACCCTGTTGAGAGGGTAGTCGAATCCACAGGGAAGAGGGATAATAGACACAAGTAGTTGCTATTTAGCTATGCGGTGTACGAAGAGTGATAATAGAGTCAATAGCTAAGTGAAAAAGTAATTTTTAAAGAAACAAGAAATAAAAGAGAGATATAGAACATAAGAGAGTACAAGTGAGAGCAAATAGAGAAGGGCAGTCAATGAGAGAAGTTGGGTACCCGGACAAGCTACCCCTAGGACTTATGCTTCTAGTGCAAGACAATGCTATTATACTCTCCTATTGATGTTAAATGAGTCGAGGATATCCTTAAACACACGGTCCCAAACATAAGGTCAACCGTGACTTACCCCAATACTTTGCCCCAGCATTAGGTTTCACTACGACCCTTGACTTTAGTTAACCTGTCAACTAAGCCCTAGGGGAGTTCATCTTCCTAAGCATCATACTATGTGGAATTGCTTTAAGTTCTAGGGATTGCTAGTGGTAAACCCCATTCCTATGTATAGTTCTAACCCTTTGGTACAGGTGGAATAACCCCTGTCTAAATTAAGCCCCAACACCAGGATTTACTTCAACCCTTCACTCTGTTGATTGTGCAACTAAGCCTAGGGGAGTTCATCTCCTAGCACTTTGCTCTATCTTAGGCATAAATAAATATTGGAACACGGAGGCTGGGAGAATCAAATCGGATGGGAAAGGGGACGTTTCGCTACCTCACGAGTCACCCTCTCAACCCTCTTCAATCTTAAGTAGTTGGTACGACCCCTTGCATGTATCCCGCAAGTGCACGGGCTTGTCAAAGTAATAAATTTACCCTGGTGAGTGGGTAGTCGAATCCACAGGGAATAAGGACTTAAGACACGAGGTTTCACTAATTAACTAAGTAATGTACGGTGGGTGTGAAAAGAATTAATGAGTGAATATGAACGCAATATAAAGAAACAAGAAATTAAATAGAGAGATGGAAGACAAGAGAATACAAGAATGAGTAAATAGAGAAGGACTAGCAATGGATGAAAATAGTGTACCCGGACAAGCTACATGATAAACGTTTAAATGTACATATTTTATACATATTCTTGCACATGATTTTTCGTATTTTGTTAATGAATCGATGCCATTTTGTGGTCTAAATTGGGTAATTTCATGTTTCAGGTGCAAAAGATGCTTTAGTGACCTCAACGACGCGATTTGAGAAGAAATCCACACCGAAATCATCGTTTTAGGGTCCCGGGGGCACTGTAGCAACACTGTAGCAGCCTGAAGCACGCACATTTGGAGAAATTTTCTAAGTCTTGAAACCCTCACTGGCAAGCTCATGGCCGTGAGGTCAACCGCAAGGAATTTGGGGGCAAATACTACTGTAGCAGCAGGTATTGTAGCAGTATTGTAGCAGTTTTTTTTGCAACTTTGCAGATTCTTTCGTCCGACATTACAAGCTACCTCACGGGCCATATATGGACTGCGAGATCACCCGTGAAGAGGCACGAATTTATCCTTTTATGGGATTTGGAGGGTTTCTTTTAGAGGAGCTTCTGTCTTCTTCTTGGAGCCTCTCATCACCACCTTTGATCTGAGGAAGAAGGAGCTTTTGGAGGGCAACTTCATGGAGAATTTGGCGAGGAGAGCAAGATTTTGGGAAGGATCCATGATCTAGATCTTACATTTGGAGGTTGAAGACTAGGGAAGCCACCCCTTTGAGTGGCGTTTTTGGAACTTCTCCGGCCTTCATTCTTTGAGGGAGTTCTTCTCATGCATTTGTTGGTTGTTTTCATGTATTTCTTGTTGCATTTAGTGAACATGAGCAACTAAACCCCAAGGTCACCGGATGTAGGTGAACCTTGGGGGTGAACTTGTGATGTTTTGGATGCTTTGTTCTAATTAATGTTTGTGGCTTGTTTGTGATCTATTGTTTGGTGTTTTTACATGCTTGATATGTATGAGAACTCTATGTATCAAAAGACTTAGGAAATGCTAGGTTCTATGACCATTGCCCTAGTGTCAGACTCATCAAACTTGGAAGGGAAATACGTACAAATACGCCGTGACCATCGGGTATTTGTACCCCTCCACTCCTAGGGTTAAATACTCCTTTGTATTTTAACTCTAGTTTGACAAAATCACTTCACCCATTGCAATCGTAGGGGTAATCTTGGGTGGTAGACGTACCGTATCCAATACCTATACCGGATTAGGGGTCAATTGCCGTGACCGTCGGGTTGGCCTAGTCTAGGGTTTTCTCGGTCCAATTAGCCACTTGCATGTTAGTCCAAGCATCCTACTCACTTTAGTAGCCCCTAAGGGAATCCTCATCCGTGACCACTCCTAGCCCTAATTTGTCCCGTATCTTGTATTCGTATGTTTGCATTGGTTACTTATTTATTTAGTTTCTTTGCATTCTATTCACTCTCTTATATTGTGTCGGTTGAACAACATTGTTAAAGGGAAGTAAGGGTAGCTTCTCGGGCCCTAGGGAATACGACCCCTTTGTCACGCAAAGGGTATTACTTGACGACCCATGCACTTGCGGGTATAGCTTCATTTCTCCTCCATTTTCATTCATTTTTCTTGCTTTAAAACACACTCCATCTTCTCTAAAATCATTTTGTGCTGAAGTTTTGAAGAAAAACCACTCTTTTAGCCATATTTAACCTAAGGATCACTCTATAAACCCTAGGGTTTGAGGTGAGCATACTTTCTCATGAACTTGGTGTTCTCAAGGTTGTTTCGCCTGATTTTTACATGGTTTCTTCTGTCGTTGGTTACTACAATGTTGTAATGATGTTTTGGAATGGTTGTATTTTTAGATTATCAAGTTTTCAAGCAAGACTCTTGCCAAGATTTCTCGGAATTACTGTAGCACTGCATATTTTTCATCAATCTTTCATTTTTTTCACTTATGCTTTGCTTGTAATGATAAACGCATAACTGTACGTATCACTTAGGTATATTTGTGTATTTATCGAGTATTTATATATGTGTGGATGCCCGTTTCGATCTAAATTGGTTTATTTCGTATTGCAGGCATAGAAAATATCATGGGGAGCTCGACAACGAGATTTTAGAAGAAATCAAGAAAAAAAACCATTTTTGAGCTGGTACTGTAGCAGCACTGTAGCACGGAAACTTTGGTGAAAACGGCTAAGTCTGGAGATCCATACGAGCACATGACTGACCGCATACAGCTCCTGTAGCAGTGGTACTGTAGCAGGTTTACTATAGCATTTTGTACTGTAGCACTCAACTGCAGTAACTTACACAAAACTCAGAGAGCTACAGTGCCCGTATGCCTTCCCGTATGCCAGCCCGCATAACTTGCTGGAATTGGGTTTTTAAGGAAGGGAGTTCATTTTTTCTAAGAAAGGAAGGCCTAGGTCTTGAGCGTACTTGCCACCATCTTCAAATCGGAGCTAGGAGTTGCCGTCGGAGGCTATTCCGTGGAAAGAACAACAAAGAGAGCGACATACGACGAGATCCACCTTCTTGATCCATAGTTCAGAGGAGAATCGACAAGGGAAGTCACCTCTTTGGTGGCGTCTTTGGAACGTGATAAATGTCGAAATGTACATATTTTATACGTATACATGTGCATGGTTTTCTATATTTTGTTGATGAATCAATGCCTTTTTTTGGTCTAAATTGGTTTATTTCATGTTTCTGGTACAAAAGAAGCCTAGGTGAGCTCAACGACGCAGCCTGAAGCACGAAGATTTGAAGAATTTTCTAAGTCTAGAAACCCTCATGGGCAACCTCACGGCCGTGAGGTCAACCGCAAGCAATCAGAGCGAAGTGGTGGGCTGTAGCAGTTAATGTACAAATTCAGATTTTCAGATTACTGTAGTAGTTTTACTGTAGCAACACTTTAGCAAGCAATCAATCGCAAGCAATCAGAGCGGAGTTAATGTACAAATTCACTGTAGTAGTTTTACTGTAGCAGCACTTTAGCAACTTATTCAGATTTTCAGCCCGTTTTCTGGGCAACCTCATGGCCCGTATACTGACCGTGAAGCCACCCGTGAGCCATCCCGAGATCATCTTTAAAAGGGTTTCTAGGGCATCCTTTCTCTTGTCTTTTGGCCACCTCTTCTCCTCCATCATCTTCTATGGCATCAAAACTGCGGGAGAAGGCATTTTTGAGGGGCAAATCGAAGGGAGAAGAAGATCACACACTCAAGGGCGAGCATCTAGGAGCTTGTTGGCGCGGATCCTTCAAGTTCTCATCACCATCTTCTTCTAGTCTTCATCTTTGGGGAGTTGTCATGAGCTTTACCTTGTATTTCTTGTTTTGTTTGCATTCTCCTTTGTTAATGATGAACTAGACTCCCAAGGTCGCCGGGCGTCCGGTGAACCTTGGGATGAACTTGCTTGTTTGGATGCTTGATTTATATGTATGGTATTTGTGTGGTTTGTGGTTTACGTTTGGTGTATTTGAATGCTTTGGTATGCATGAGAACTCTGTGTATCAATTTTTAGGTAATACTAGGTTGCATGACCATTGCCCTAGTGTTAGACTCACCAAGCTTAGAAGGGATACATGTACAAATACGCCGTGACAATCGGGTATTTTGTACCCCTCCAACCATTAGGGTTGAGCCTAGATATTGTGTTTGACTCTAATTTGAGATTTCCCTAGGCCCTTAGCAATCGTGTGGGGATTTGGGCGGTAGAAATACCGTAGCGGTGGAAAGTCCGTATTCCAATACCCGTACCGGATTAGGGGTCATCACCGTGACCATCGGGGTGACCTATCTTTGGATGTCTCTTGGCCTAACCACCTTTGCCTGTGTGATTCGAGTATCCTTCTAGCTTTAGTAGTACCGAGGGGATCCTCGCCCGCGGCCTCGTTCATTTATTGCTCATTGTTTCCTTAATGTGCTTGTTTGGTGTGCCCTAGATCACTTGTTTATAGTTTTATCTTTTATTGGTTCCCTTATCTTGTTTTAAATCTATATTTGGTAGACTAGACAGTGCCGTCTAGGGGGAAGTAATAACAGCTCTTAGGACCCCAGGGAATACGACCCCTGTGTCACGCACAGGGTATTACTTAGCGACCCGTGCGCTTGCGGAATAGTCATCAAGTTTTTGGCGCCGCTGCCGGGGAACTCCAAGGATGCTAGGAAAATCTTTAGTTCACTGATTTAGTCATTCTTATCTCCTTTTGTAATTATTTGTTTTCGTATGTGTCTTTTACCATTTTGTGCATATTTATCTATTTTACTTCTTTCTTGTTTTCTTTGATATCTTTCTGATTTTGATTTTGTTTGCTTATATAGGGCCATGGACCACATAGAAAGATTATTGGGCACAAGAAACTGTGCACTTGAGAAAGCGATGGAAAAATATTCTGCCATGATAGCAAGACAGTGCAATCCACACCCTAATGACCACTATCCCTATTGGCAAGGGCACCAAAATTTTTCGACAGCACATTATACTCAAGAATGGGAGCACCCTTACCAAGGATTGCCACAAGAACCCTCCTTTCAAGAACCATGGCATTACCACCCTCTAGTCGTTCAAAGTAGGCCACTTAATGAATGGGGTTTCAATACACAAGATGTGTTTGAAAGATTCATGATGAATGCGGATGCTGAACTTGAAGCCTTGACTGCCGCAAATTTTAATGCCCAACCATCTCTTCATAATGAATTTAACACTAGATTGGAAGAGAACAATGGTGAAATTGAGGTGGAAGTTGATATTGAGGTGTTGGAGGTTGAAGAAGCAATTGATGTAGCACCAATACCTTGTGAGCAAATGATAGATGTTCCATCTCAAGGTGAAATTGAAGAAGAAGGAGAGGAGGATGTCATCATGGCTATGGAAAAATTTGAGGAAGTGGAAGAAGCTCCATCGACCACATTTGAAGAAGCTACTTGCCTCAACATCGACCATTCCATCAACCAATCAATAATTTTCAAGAGCCGAGAGAAAATTCTGGGAATTGTATTTGAAGATATGGGGGATAGGCTAAGGTCATCCTTGAACCCACCAATGCCGTGATTGGACAATTCCAAACCAAAAATATTCCCGTGGCGGCCCAAGAAAATTTTGTGGGCAATTGTTGATCATTCAAGAGGGGTTGAGAAAAAAATTGTGGAGAGGATGTTAAAGCCACCATTTGATCCACCTATGCAAAGATTGTCAAGTTCTCAACCAAACTTGTTCCCTTGGAGACCCAAGCAACACTTATGGGTAGTTCAAAGGCATTCAATAAGGGTCGAGGAAGAAGCAAGGAGGAGGTTCAAGCCATCCAAGGATCTGCCAAAGTTTAAATTGTGCAATGCCCGGCCCAAGCTTTTTCCATGGAGGCCAAAAGGTATCTCATGCATTGCCTCCAAATTTACATCATCCCGGAAGGTATGTTTCGTATTTCTTGGAAGGTCTTATGCAACCTCTTGCCGGGATGAACAAACCATTTTCAAGCCTCCCTAAGGTAAGAATAAGGTACGTCGAGCTAATGACGTTAAACAAGAGCTTCTTGGGAGGCAACCCAAGTCTTTAAATTCCTTACATTTTCATTTTCATGTTGTTTGAGTGTTCGGTGTGTTCATTTTCCGTATTTTTGGTGTGTTTGAAGTTTTAGTCTTTTTAGGTTTCTTCATGTGTTAGTCACTTTTATCATCATTTTTGTTTAATCATCCATGCATGTTTGTGTGTTTGCTTGAGTGATTTAATGATTAGATATCATGAGATTCATGTTTTGAGTGTTTCCATGCTTTGTTTCAAGTGTTTTTAGGGTTTAGAAGTGGTTGACTTGATGTAAGCCTGGAAATTGGCCGTTTATCGCCCGTGAGCTCACCCGTGAGCCATCCAGAGAGTGCTCACGGGTAGGCTCACGGCCGTGAGCTCAGGCCGTGAGCCATCACGAGACTCCTCACGGGCAGGCTCACGGCCGTGAGCCCGCCCGCAAGGATTTTCGGGCTGAAGTTCATATGGGGTACCCTTTCACCATTTTCCTCATAACTCTCTCGTTTCTCATCCGATTTCCCCCATTCTTTCACCGTTTTTCTCCATTTTTCTTCCTATACACGAATCTCCTACTTCCAAGGACTTAATGTGCATGATTGTTTGGGAGTTTTGCCATCATCTCCACCGATCCCCCATGGTACCCCTTTCTAAACCCTAACTTTTGTGCATGGATGTTTCTTCTTCCTTTCTCCTATTTTTCATGTTGAAAGGATGCTAATGTTGTGGGAGATTGGTTGTATGTTATTTTTGTGGGTTTTTGGAGAAATTTGCTAGCTTTGTAAAAATTTTCTATGCTCCATGTCCAAGGGAAGCTCTTGCAAATTTTTTTTGGGAGTTACTGTAGCATTCTTGAATCCTTTCACAACTCCATCATATGATGCCCTTGATTTTCTTATATTTTGGACTGATCTTGTATCATCTATGTTACCCCTTGGCAACACTTGCAATAAGAGAGAATTGAACATCATGATATTGCATGAACAAGGACTCACTTGGATTTTGATGTTTTGTTTCATTGTTTTTCTTTTTTTAGTTGTTTGTTGTGTTTGTGTTTGTTCTTGTTTCTTTTTGTATTTTCTTTTTGAGTGTGTGAATGGATGCCTTGAGTTGATGTGCTTTTCTACCTTGTAGGGTGGAATTAGGGCATCAAGCACACTTTCTTCTCCATTTTCTACCATGATCTTTGGTGGTCACCCCGATCTCATGGATTTCAAGGCACATGCTTCGAGACTCTGGGAAGTTCACAAAATCCTCCTACTATGTTTTTATTGTCTATATTGTTGCATTCTATTGTTTAGGCACATTGAGGGCAATGTGCATCTTAAAGTGGGGGGTGGAGTTGGATTTTGATGAACTTTGATTGAAAATTTTTGTAATTGCATGCTTGAATTACCTATGATAGCTATGATTTTATTGTTAAGGACTTCCTGGCTTGGTGGAATGATAGTTGTGAGCTGTACTTTACCTGTGCTTAAATGTAGTTCTGTTTCACCTTTAGTGCATCCTTATACTTGTTCATGATCACTTCCACTTTGTATACTCCAACCAATCCATCATAATGATTTTGGCATTAGATTGTTAAATTCTATCTTCAATACTCTTTTAAGAGCTTTTGTGTTCCTTTATTGTTTTCTTTAGCCTAAAGTGAACTATTGTAGTGGGTTTAACTAGGGGATTTGAGAGATAGTCTGTACATGTAAAAAAAAAAAAAAAGTCTATGACAGTATTCCTCTGCTACTATAGCATGAATGCGTCTATGTGGACTGTAATCAAGTAGGATGGGTGGCTCTTGTGCCTGGCCAGCATGTGCATCCGTCTGAAAGATTTTTGTGCAGTCTACATTAGTCGTGGACTTAAAAAAAATTGAAAAGAGAAAAAGAAAAAAAAATAAAAAAAAAATGAAAAAATAGAGTCTATGTCTGTATTTATGTGAGAAGTAATAAAGTATCTTAATCCCTTGGTACTCGCTGTGTAGTCACTTAAGAGCTAAAGTTTTATCTAGGAACTGAAGTACTCTTACCTGAGTATTGAGGGTGCTTTTAACACTTTAATGCCAATTTGATTGTGTGTGGGGTGAATAGGCATCCTAGAGTAATCCAGGGTGTGGAGGTCAAGGAGGAAGTTAGCACACACTCACGGGAGCACTCTAGGGGAAACAGAGCTAGTATTACTTGACTATTCATTGAACAGCTCATTTCTTGATTTCTGTCCATTTGTGCTTGTGGAGTTATTTACTATTGAGCTTGTGGTCGTGCATTTAGCCATTTATCTTCTTGCCCCTGTTCTTCATGTTTGTTTGCTTGGGGACAAGCAAACGCTTAGGTGTGAGGATGTTTGATAAACGTCGAAATGTACGTATTTTATACATATACATGCGCATGGTTTTCTATATTTTGTTCATGAATCGATGCCTTTTTTTGGTCTAAATTGGTTTATTACGTGTTTCAGGTACAAAAGAAGCCTAGGTGAGCTCAACGACGCAATTTGAGAAGAAATTGACATCGAAATCGCCGTTTTGGGTTCCCTGTCACTGTAACAACACTATAGCAGCCTGAAGCACGAAGATTTAAAGAATTTTCTAAGTCTGGAAACCCTCATGGGCAACCTCACGGCCGTGAGGTCAACCGCAAGCAATCAGAGCGAAGTGGTGGGCTGTAGCAGTTACTGTAGCGGAGTTAATGTACAAATTCACTGTAGCAGTTTTACTGTAGCAGCACTTTAGCAACTTATTCAGATCTTCGGCCCGTTTTCTGGGCAACCTCACGGCCCATATACTGACCGTGAAGCCACCCGTGAGCCATCCCGAGATCATCTTTCAAAGGGTTTCTAGGGCATTCTTTCTCTTGTCTTTTGGCCACCTCTTCTCCTCCATCATCTTCTATGGCATCAAAGCTGCGGGAGAAGGCATTTTTGAGGGGCAAATCGAAGGGAGAAGAAGATCACACACTCAAGGTCGAGCATCTAGGAGCTTGTTGGCGCGGATCCTTCAAGTTCTCATCACCATCTTCTTCTAGTCTTCATCTTTGGGGAGTTGTCATGAGCTATACATTGTATTTCTTGTTTTGTTTGCATTCTACTTTGTTGATGATGAACTAGACTCCCAAGGTCGCCGGGCGTCCGGTGAACCTTGGGATGAACTTGCTTGTTTGGATACTTGATTTATATGTATGGTATTTGTGTGGTTTGTGGTTTATGTTTGGTGTATTTGAATGCTTTGGTATGCATGAGAACTCTGTGTATCAATTTTTAGGTAATACTAGGTTGCATGACCATTGCCCTAGTGTTAGACTCGCCAAGCTTAGAAGGGATACATGTACAAATACGCCATGACCATCGAGTATTTTGTACCCCTCCAACCATTAGGGTTGAGCCTAGATATTGTGTTTGACTCTAATTTGAGATTTCCCTAGGCCCTTAGCAATCGTGTGGGGATTTGGGCGGTAGAAATACCGTAGCGGTGGAAAGTCCGTATTCCAATACCCGTACCGGATTAGGGGTCATCACCGTGACCATCGGGGTGACCTATCTTTGGATGTCTCTTGGCCTAACCACCTTTGCCTGTGTGATTCGAGTATCCTTCTAGCTTTAGTGGTACCGAGGGGATCCTCGCCCGCGGCCTCGTTCATTTATTGCTCATTGTTTCCTTAATGTGCTTGTTTGGTGTGCCTTAGATCACTTGTTTATAGTTTTATCTTTTATTTGTTTCCTTATCTTGTTTTAAATCTGTATTTGGTAGACTAGACAGTGCCGTCTAGGGGGAAGTAATAGCAGCTCTTGGGACCCCAGGGAATACGACCCCTGTGTCACGCACTGGGTATTACTTGGCGACCCGTGCGCTTGCGGAATAGTCATCAGAACGTCATTCAGCCTCTACCTTTTGAGGGGGTGTTCTTGTCTTTGTATTTGGTTGTTTCCATGTATTATCTTGAGTATTTTGTGTTCATGAGTAACTAAACCCCAAGGTCACCGGATGTAGGTGAACCTTGGGGGTGAACTTGTGTAGGATGCTTGCTCGACTTGTTTTATGCATTTTGGGACTTGTTTGTGATCCTTGTTTGGTGTAATTGAATGCTTGGTATGCATGAGAACTCTGTGTATCAATGTTTAGAAAATGCTAGGAAGCATGACAATTGCCCTAGTATTAGGCTCACCAAGCTTGGTACGGACACATGTACTTATACGCCGTGACCATCGGGTATTTGTACCCCTCCAATTATTAGGGTTGACCTAGTTTGTGTCTTCTTCCTAACTTGATAAAACCTATTGTGCCCTTTGCAATCGTGTAAGGATTCGAGCGGATGGAATTCCGTACTCGAAACTTGTACCGGATTAGGGACCGATTTCCGTGACTATCGGGTTGGTCTAATTAGCTGTTTCTCTGTCCAAATTACCCATTTGCATGCTAGTTAAGGCAACTCCCAGACTTTAGTAGCCCCCTTTGGGAATCCTCATCCGTGACCCTCTCTTTACATTGCTTCTACCCTCCGATTATTACCTCCGCCTTAGAGTAATTCTCTTGCATGTTAATTGTCTTTTTACCTTTTATTTGCACAACACTTGTATTGATCGGCCAAACAATCATACAAAGAGGAAGTAAGGGTAGATTCTCGGGCCCTTAGGAATACGACCCCCTCGCACGTCCGTGAGGGGTATTACTTGACGACTCCGTGCACTTGCTGGTCGACCACCATGTAACTTGTTTAATGGTGGTTCCTTTGATCTTGTAGAATGAGCGTGAAGAAAGTAGCATACAAAAGAGCCCGGAGGGAACCTTCTCCGCCCCTCGAGGATCCTAAGTTCAAAAAGGAAGAACATAGGAACCGATTCGCGCTACTCTCGCGCAAGAGTTTTGGGACGATCAAGAAAATCTATTGGGATGTTTTGAAAACCATAGGCATGGACGAGGCAATCTTTGAACTCATCTCACATGGCGGTTGGGACAAGTTATTCTCCATTGACGAACCGACATATGAAGAATTGACTCTCGATGTGTTGAGCACTTTCGAAATTTTTAACTACAATCCCTTTTCTTGCCAACCTGGCTACGTTACATTTCGTGCTTTTGGGAAGAGCCACAGAATAACTCAAGATCAATTGGGAGTTCACATGGGATTCTATTCAGAAGCATTCACTCCAAAGGCCAAAATTTAAGTATTTGGGCAAGGATTTCCCGTATCCTGTGCCCGGTCCCACCTACTGGAAATCCATTACCACCAGATCGCGCACCAAAAAGGATTCCCAGTTGAAGGACCCTACCCACAGATATATCCATGCCCTCCTGACACGTGGCATTGGCAGTCGACTGGATTCCACCGGGGTAGTATCACGCACTGACCTACTCATGTTATACAGTATCGTACAGCAGTATCCCCTACATTTGGGCCACTTGGTGACCGACATTTTTGCTCATCAGGGGAAGTCTGTCCGCCTTGGATCCATTTATGCCGGGCCCTACATCACTCGCTTAATTAAGGGCATGGAGCTTATTGATAGAACCTAAGGCATGACAGTTGTGGGTGCAGTTGTTCCACTCAGTATGCAGACACAGGTGTGTATTGGTATGGTTGAGCGGCGGGGTAACACCAACAGGTTGGTGCGACACCAGATTGACACCGGCCCATCTTATGGCACCGAGTCTGAGTCTCAGTCTGAGTCAGAGCCGGATGATGTTGCTGTACCAAGGGAGCGTATACAGTCACTTGAGGAGAGATTTGACGCATTTCGTGCAGAGGTCTGCGAGCAGTTGCAGATGCTGACTGCCTCAGTGAGTCGTATTGAGACCACTACTGCCGACATTTTAGCGTTCTTGCGCAGTTCTTCATCGTCAGTCAGCACCACCTCTGCGCCCACCACCCGCGCAGCACCATCATTTCCTTCACGCCCCTAGACTCACTCTGCATGCTTGTTGCTTTACTCTGTTGCTTTTATTTCTGTATTAGCAACATTTCTTGTTTTATGTTGTTTTGTGTACTTTGAGTTAGTCAGGGCTTCACCCCGTTAAACTTTATCTGGTTATTTTTTAACTTTTTGTCTACTTGCTCTTTTCCACTATTTTGATTTCTGGAGTTGTGATCTGCACTTTTCTTTTGTACTTTCACGACATTTATACTGAGTTTCACACTCCATGCCCTCATTACATTGTTTGCCCCAACTAACTAGAGGATCACATCACAAACTTCATCAACTGTTTGGGGAAGTTTCCTTTACTCCATTTTCTTATACTTAGCATGTTTGTCCCACCCTGTTCTGCTGACTTATGTACATTGGGGACAATGTACAGTTTTAGGTGTGGGGATGGATTTTTGGAGTATTCTTCATTAAAGCATGTTTTAATTGCCTATGATAGTTATGATTTTATTGTTAAGGACTTCCTGGCTTGGTAGAATGATAGTTGTGAGCTGTACTTTACCTGTGCTTGAATGTAGTTCTGTTTCACCTTTAGTGCACCCATATACCTGTATATGATCACTTCTGCCTTGTGCACTCCAACCAACCCATCATGATGATTTTGGCATTAGATTGTTAAATTCTATTTTCAATACACTTTTAAGAGCTTTTGTGTTCCTTCATTGATTTCTTTAGCTAAAAGTGAACTATTGTAGTGGGTTTAACCAGGGGATTTGAGAGTTAGTCTGTACATATATTAAAAAAGGAGTCTATGACAGTATTCCTCTGCTAGTATAGCATGAATGCGTCTATGTATACTGTAATCAAGTAGGATGGGTGGCTCTTGTGCCTGGCCAGCATGTGTATCCGTCTGAAAGATTTTTGCGCAGTCTATGTTAGTCGGTGATTCAAAAAAAAAAAAAAGTGTATGTGTGAGAGTAATAAAGTCTCTTAATCCCCTGGTCCTTGCTGTGCAGTCACTTAAGAGCTAAGATTTTATCTAGGAACCAAAGGACTCTTAACTGAGTATTGAGGGTGTCTTTAACTTTTTAATGTCATTTTCATTATGTGTTGGGTGAATGGCCATCCTGGGGTAATCCAGGATGTGAAGGTCAAGGTGAGACTTAGCACACACTCACGGGGCATTCTAGGGGGAACAGAGCTACTATTACTTGACTATTCATTGAACAGCTTATTTCTTGATTTCTGTCCATTTGTGCTTGTGGAGTCCCTTACTATTGACCCTGAGGTCGTGCATTTAGCCGTTTATCTTCTTGTCCCTATTCTTCATGTTTGTTTGCTTGGGGATAAGCAAACGCTTAGGTGTGGGGATGTTTGATAAACGTCTAAATGTACGTATTTTATACATATTCTTGCGTATGTTTTTCGTATTTTGTTAATGAATCAATGCCCTTTTGTGGTCTAAATTGGGTTATTTCGTGTTTCAGGTGCAAAAAATGCTTTGGTGACCTCAACGACGTAATTTGAGAAGAAATCCACACTGAAATCGTCGTTTTAGGGTCCCGGCACTTTAGCAACACTGTAACAGCCGTGAGGTCAGCCGCAAGGAATTTGGGGGCAGATAGTATTGTAGCAGTACTGTAGCAGTTTTTTTGCAACTTTGCAGATTCTTTCGTCCCACACTACAGGCTACCTCATGGGCCATATGTAGACCATGAGCTCACCTGTGAAGAGGCACGAATTTACCCTTTTATGGGATTTGGACGGTTTCTTTTAGAGGAGCTTGGGACTTCTTCTTGGAGCCTCTCACCACCACCTTTGATCTGGGAAGAAGGAGCTTTTAGAGGGTAACTTCCTGGAGAATTTGGCGAGGAGAGCAAGATTTTGGGAAGGATCCATGATCTAGAGCTTACATTTGGAGGTTGAAGACTAGAGAAGCCACCCTTTGAGTAGGGTCTTTGGAACTTCTCCGGCCTTCATTCTTTGAGGGAGTTCTTCTCATGCTTTTGTTGGTTGTTTGCATGTATTTCTTGTTGCATTTAGTGAACATGAGCAACTAAACACCAAGGTCACCGGATGTAGGTGAACCTTGGGGGTGAACTTGTGATGTTTTGGATGCTTTGTTCTAATTAATGTTTACGACTTGTTTGCGATCCATTGTTTGGTGTTTTTACATGCTTGATATGTATGAGAACTCTATGTATCAAAAGATTTAGGAAATGCTAGGTTGCATGACCATTGCCCTAGTGTTAGACTCATAAAACTTGGAAGGGAAATATGTATAAATACACCGTGACCATCGGGTATTTGTACCCCTCCACTCCCAGGGTTAAATACTCCTTTGTATTTTAACTCTAGTTTGACAAAATCACTTCACCCATTGCAATTGTAGGTATAATCTTGGGCGGTAGACGTACCATTGCTAATACCCGTACCGTATTAGGGGTCAATTGCGGTGACAATCGTGTTGGCTTAGTCTAGGGTTTTCTCTGTCCAATTAGCCACTTACATATTAGTCCAAGCATCCTACTCACTTTAATAGCCCCTAAGGGAATCCTCATCCGTGACCACTCCTACCCCTAATTTGTCCCGTATCTTCTCCTCGTTTGTTTGCATTGGTTTCTTATTTGTTTAGTTTCTTTGCATTCTATTCACTCTCTTATATTGTGTCGGTTGAACAACATTGTTAAAGGGAAGTAAGGGTAGCTTCTCGGGCCCTAGGGAATACGACCCCTGTGTCACGCAAAGGGTATTACTTGACGACCAGTGTACTTGCGGGTATAGCTTAGCGCAATCACCATTACCCCCAGGACTTATGCTTCTAATGCAAGACTATGCTATTATACTTTCCTATTGATGTTAATTGAGTCGAGGATATCCTTAAACACACAGTCCCAAACGTAAGGTCAACCATGACTAACCCCAACACTATTCCCCGGCATTAGGTTTTCACTACGACTCTTGACTCTCGTTGACCTGTCAACTAAGCCCTAGAGGAGTACATCTTCCTAAGCCTCACACTACATGGGATTGCTTTAAGTTCTAGGGATTCCTAGTGATAAACCAGTTCCTATGTATAGTTCTAACCCTTTGGTCCAGGTGGAAGAACCCTAGTCTGAATTAAGCCCCAGCACTAGGATTCACTTCAACCCTTCACTCTGTTGTTCACACAACAAAGCCTCTGGGCAATTCCTCTCCTAGCACTTCACTCTATCTCGACCGCTAAGAAATCATAGAACATGAAGGTAGGAAAAATCACGCCGGAGAGGGAAGGAGACGTTCCACTACCTCACGACTCACCCACTCAACCCTCCTCAATCTTAAGTATTCTAACCCTATAGGAGTTACCACCCCTCCAATGGATAACCTATATTGTTCTTAACCTTAGTGTCACGGCTAAGAGAAAACAATTGCAAGAGATAATTAAGATTGAAACTTGAATTAATTCATCAATAATGGAAAAGCATAATAACAATATCATAGAAACATAATGATCCTACGGTTTACAAGTCCGAATACCCACGAGGGGTTTAGCTCCTCATGGAGCTATACAAATTCATCAAAATATAAAAGAAAGCACAAATTGAAAGCATCGATGAAAAACACCCTTGCGTATGATGTGGCCGTGGTCTTGTGCGGCCGACGGACATCGGTAACGGTGCCGATGACGCGCTCCAAACCTCTACGAAGTCCTCTCCGAAACCCTAGCCGCACTCTCCAAAAGTTGGGGAGAAAGATAGGTCAAAAGATCTCCAAAATGGGATTTTATAACGTTGAGTCGCTGCTTTAAAATTGAACTTAACGCGATTTCACACGGCCATGTGGAATTACCTCACGCCCGTGTGAACTCTCTGGATTTCTGAATTTTAGCTGAAAGTGAACAGTAACTTGCTATAGTTGCTCGCCGAAACATTCCCAAATTCATTGTTCTTCATTAAGGCCATTGAATTGGGCACACAATTAATAGTCGATCGTGCCGATTGCTTCAAATCTCCTTCTTGGTGAAGTTCTCCTAAGCTACACGAGTTAAAATTGTTGTGAATGTGACTGCCTTTGCACCCCTCCAATGGATGTTGGCACACACTCACAACTCTAAATTCGTGCCTTGTTCCTTACTTGGTCCGAAAACTAACCAACAATGGCAAACACGATCTAACATCGTCCTTCTTTTTCAAAATAGCTCCATAAACCTACAATGCATAAGAGTAAACAAATGCACACCATTTAGTGATAGAATCTGATAAAAGAGATGCTCATTGTATGATAATAACGCTTCACGTTACTATAACACAAGACCTTATCAAACTTTCCCACACTTAAGCTTTTGCTTATCCTCAAGCAAAAATAAAACGTGAAAGTACTTGGGAAGAAAAATTGAAAGTGCTCGGCCTTAGGTTCACCAGAAGTGTGCAAAAGAAGCATTATACTAGTAAGGGGAAATCAAAACATTGCATAAGGTTACCATCGCTCTAGCCAAAAACTCTAATGAAAAAGGATAACAACTTGAAAATCTGTAAGTGTGTGCGAATTCACTCAAGAGAACCAACGAGTACTCTTCAAACTCTTGTTATAAGAACTTATTTATATACATAAATTAAGGAAGTAGTAGCTTCACACAACCTCTAAGGTAGCCCTTTCCTAGGTGGCCGCCAAAGGTGGCTTTCACACTTTTGAGGAGGTAGCTCTTTCTACTGGGGCAGTAGCTTTCACGCATCCCATGAGATAGCTCTTTCTCTCATTACGGCATAACTTGTATCCAACTTATGAGAGTAGCTAAATACTTCATAGGTGGTAGCCCTTTTCCACCCCAAATGCATAAAACAAAGCAAATATTCACAAACTCATTATATATATATATATATACATTTTCCAAAGTAAAACTAAAAGCTTACTAATTACGATGATAAATTTGTCCTTAAAAACTTCAAGCTTGAGTTTCCAAAAGATATTGGCAAAAATTCCCTAAAATTCAAGTAAAAAGTATAGCATGATAGGATACAATGTTAAAAATTCTCCTAAACTCTAAGAATAGAAATGTTGCAACTAAGGTGAACCGCCATAGGCTACATGAGCATAAGCAATTGAACGCACAAGTAAAGGTGTGTGCAATATGAACTCACCCCCCCCCCCCCCCCCCCCCCCGGCCCCCACTTTTAAGATGTACATTGTCCCCAATGTACGCATATAAGCATGATAAAAATATAGTAATCAAACAAAAATATGTGAGAAGGGGCAATTGAAACAATACTCCCCTGAACTCCAAGTGTTTCGTTTGATGGAGCTATGATCATTGAGAGTTGAGCCTCAATGGGTTGTGGAGCACACACGGTCCCATGACTGTGTCTATTACTATTACTCAAATTCCTTACGTCCAAGACCATCTGCACATATACACAAGGGGGTTCAATGATGCTCAATAAAAGTAAAATAAAACAAAAGAAACATAAAGCTAGAAATGCCTCAAGCGTAGGTGTTGTCTGCTACTGGTGCCGATGCTATTGCTACTATTGATGGTGATCCTGGTGTTGAAAAAGAAAAGAAAAGATTGACAAAGGAAAGGAGAAAAGATGCTTGCCGACGAAATGGAAATCAAAAACTTCGAATATGGCCGGAAAACAACTTAAACACTCGTTAAAAGGACGAAGAGAGGGTTAGAACGATGGGAGGAAACATCCATTGATTGTGGAGACATTTAGAATCTGAAAGGCGAAAGAAGATTTTAGAAATAAATTGCAGCCAATAGTATTATGTTTATCCACACGGCCGTGTCCCTCCACTGGTAGGGTTCACAGGGCTAGTCACACTCCCTTGTGTTTCCTCTGTTTACATCTAGAAGCACACACACGGCTGTGTGGAAATTCCATACGGCTGTGTGCCCAACCTGGCCAAGCATAAGGCCGGCCACAAGGGCACCCACATGCACCTGTGGCCTCTCTGGATATCTCAAAAAACTCTAAGTATTCCATACGGCCGTGTGAGACATCCACACGGCCATGTGCCTTTCACAGGCTATCTCACAGGGGATGCCACACGCCCCTATGTTTTCTCGGGATGGGAGGGAAGTCTCTGCAGAATTTCACACGACCATGTGGACTTTCCACACGGCCGTGTGCCTTAACACCTGGGCACTCACAAGGGCATCCACACGCCCCTTTGGACTCTCTGGAATGAGAATTTCACACGGACGTGTGGAAATTCCACACGGGCGTGTGCCCTTCACTGGGTCGCTCATAGGGACAGCTACACGGCCCCTGTGACAGTCAGGATGAGCTCTGAGATGGTTCACACGGCCACGTTTTGCTACAGTGCTTGCTAAATTGCTGATAAACGTCTAAATGTACATATTTTATATGTATAGTTGCGCATGCTTTTCGTATTTCGTTTATGAATCGATGCCCTTTTAGTTCTAAATTGGTTTATTTCATGTTTCAGGTACAAAAGATGCTTTGGTGACCTTAATGACGCGATTTGAGAAGAAATCCACACTGAAATCGTCATTTTAGGGTCCCGAGCACTGTAGCAATATTGTAGCAGCTTGAAGCACGCACATTTGGAGATTTTTTTAAGTCTGGAAACCCTCACGGGCAACCTCATGGCAGTGAGGTCATCCGCAAGGGATTCAGGGGCAGAGAACTGTAGCAGGGGGTTACTGTAGCAGCTACTATAACAGTTTTGCATCTTTGCAGATTCTTTCGTCCCGCATTAGAGGTTACCTCATGGGCCGTATATGGACCGTGAACTCAACTTTTTATGGGACATGGAGAGTTCTTCTATGGCATCTTGGGTCTTCTTCTTAGAGCCTCTCACCACCACCGTAGATCTGAGGAAGAAGGAGCTTTTGGAGGGCGATCTCAGCTAGGATTTGGCGAGGAGAGCAAGGTTTTGGGAAGAATCTACATCCTAGGGCTCACATTTGGAGGTTGAAGTCAAGGGAAGCTACCCCTTTGAGTTGCATCTTTGGAACTTCTTCGGCCTTCATCCTTTGAGGAAGTTCTTCTCATGCCTTTGTTGGTTGTTTGCATGTATGCTTTGTTGTATTTGTTGAACATGAGCAACTAAACTCCAAGGTCACCGGATGTAGGTGAACCTTGGGGGTGAGCTTGTGATGTTTTGGATGTTTTGTTCTAATTTATGTTTGTGGCTTGTTTGTGATCCATTGTTTGGTGTTTTTATATGGTTGGTATGTATGAGAACTCTATGTATCAAAAGACTTAGAAAATGCTAGGTTGCATGACCATTGCCCTAGTGTTAGACTCACCAAACTTGGAAGGGAAATACATATAAATACGCGGTGACCATCGGGTATTTGTAGCCCTCCATTCCTAGGGTTAAATACTCATTTGTATTTTAACCCTAGTTTGAGAAAACCATTTCACCCTTTGCAATCGTAGGGGTAGTTTTGGGCGGTAGACGTACCGTTTCCAATACCCGTACCGGATTAGGGGTCAATTACCGTGACCATCGGGTTGGCCTAATCTAGGGTTTTCTCGGTCCAATTAGCCACTTGCATGTTAGTTCAAGCATCCTACTCACTTTATTAGCCCCTAAGGGAATCGTCATCCGTGACCACTCTTAGCCCTAATTTATCCCGTATCTTGTCCTCGTATGTTTGCATTGGTTACTTATTTGTTTAGTTTATTTACATTTTATTCTCTCTCTTAAAATTGTGTCAGTTGAACAACATTGTAAAAGGGAAGTAAGGTTAGCTTCTCGGGCCCCAGGGAATATGACCCCTGTGTCACGCACAGGGTATTACTTGATGACCCATGCACTTGCGGGTATAGCCTAGCGCTTATCAATTGCTGCTATAGTAACTTGCCGAAACGCTCCCGAATTCGTTGTTCTTCATCGAGGCCATTGAATTGGGCACACAATCAATGGTAGATCTTACCGATTTCTTCAAATCTCCTTATTGCCGAAGTTCTCCTTGTTAACACGAGCTAGTCTTATTATGAATGTGACTGCCTTTGTGCCCCTCCAAAGGAGGTTGGCACACACTCACAAGTCTATGCTAATGCCTTGTTCCTTGATTAGTCCGAAAACTTCCTAATAACGGCGGACATGATCTAACTTCGTTCCTTTGTTCCAACTTAGCTTCACAAACCTACAATGCACAAAAACACACAAATGCACACAATTTAGTGATAAAATCTGATAAAATATATGCTCATTGTAAGATAATAGCGCTTTGCAGTATTATAACACAAGAACTTTTCAATTGTTCTCAACCCTAGTCTCACAGCTAAGGGAAAACAATTACAAGATGCAATTAAGATTGAAACTCAATTTTATTTATCAATAATGGAAAACCATAATAACAATGTCAAGGAAACATAATAATCCTAGGGTTTACAAGTCCGAATACCCACAAGGGGTTTAGCTCCTCATGGAGCTATACAAATCCATTAAACTATGAAAGTGAAAACAAATTGAAAGCATAGATGAAAACCCCCTTGCGTATAGTGTGGCCGTGGTCTTGTGCGGCAGCCGGACGTCGATGATGATGTCAATGACGCGCTCCAAACCTGTACAAAGTCCACTACGAAACCCTAGCCGCAACCCCCTAGAAGTTGGAAGAAAAGATTGGCAAAAAGATGTGGAAAAAGTCTCCAAAACGGGCTTTTATAACATTGAGTCACGGCTTCAAATCAGCTGAATCGCGATTTCACACGCCCGTGTGGAAATTCCACATGCCCGTGTGAAATTTCTGGAATGTTGATTTTCGGCAAACAGTGAACAGTAACTTGCTACAGTGCTTTGTCGAAACGCTCCCCAATTTATCGTTCTTCATCGAGGCCACTGAATTGGGCACACAATCAACGATAGGGCGTGTCGATTGCTTCAAATCGCTTTATTGGTGAAGTTCTCCTATGCTAACACGAGCTAGACTTATTGTGAATGTAACTACCTTTGTGCCCCTCCAAAGGAGGTTCACACACACCCACAAGTCTAGACCCGTGCCTTGTTCCTTGCTTAATCCAAAACTTCCCAACAATAGCAAACACGATCTAACTTCACTCCTTTCCTCTAAATTAGCTTCACAAACCTACAATGCACGAAAGCACACGAATGAACGCAATATAGGGATAAAATCTGATAAAGATAATGCTCATTATAAGATAATAACACTTCGCATTATGATAACACGAGCACTTATCACTCGTTCTACCCTCAAATTTGGAAAACGTGACTGTCCAAATCTGAGCTTTGACAACCACTAAAATCTAGTCTGATGCTCGAGTATAGTAAACTCTAACTGCTCAGGTGACGATGAACGAGGGCGTTTGCTGGCTGATTTCTTTGATCGGGGAGCCATTCCAGCAAAAATTGAAAAAAAATTGATCAAATCACACTTAAAATTCATGCTGCAGGAATCCACACGGTCGTGTGCAAATTCCAAATGCCCGTATGGATCTTCGGGCTACGACAGAGACACGGTCATGCACTTCAATAGACTAAAAGTACATAAAAATTACTTTTAAAATCCTTCTAAAAGCATTCACCAACAAATTAATTATGCAAATCATGTGAAATCAACCATAATGAACAAAAGAAATCAAGATTGATGAAGAGAAAGGAAAGATGAAGCTGACCGACGAAATAAGAATCAAAACCTTGGAGAAAAGTCAGAAAACAACTCTAAAACCTCACAAATCAATGAAGAGAAGGTTGGGGATGTGAATGGGGATGGTCTATGAGTGTTTGGAAGATTCAAAACAAAGCGGCGTAACTGAAATATAAATAAAGGTTGCTACATTTTGAATTCTGCGCATCCGCACGACCATGTGCCTCTATTAAGAGGGTTCATAGGGGCAGTCACAAGCCCCTGTGTTCTCTCTATTTGCTTCTGGACACACCCACATGGCTGTGTGGGAATTTCACATGACCGTGTGCCTTCACAGGGGAGCTCTACAGGGGCAGTCAGATGCCCTTGTGTGCTCTCGAGATAACACTCAGGCTTCTGAACACATCCACATGGCCATGTAGAAATTCCACAAGGCCGTGTTTCTAAAAGGGCCAATAGACAAGGCCGGCCATAGGGGCACTCACATGCCCTGTGCCCTTTCTGGAGTGCCAACATTTCCCTAAGTGTTCCACACAGCCATGTGTCATTCACAAGCTCACTCACAAGGGCAGTGACACGACTCTGTGTCTTCTCAGGATGGAGACTTGGCACTCTGCAAAGATCCACAGGGCCGTGTGGAAATTCTACATGGCCGTGTGCCCTTCACAAGGTCATTTATAGCGGCATTCACACGGCCCTGTGCCTTCTCTGAATGAGCTCTAAATGGAGACACACGCACATGTGGAAATTCCACACGACTGTATGTCTTCTCTGGATGTCTTAGAAAAAATTACAAACTCTACATAAAAATTTCAAAAAACTTATACTATATACAAAGACTGTAAATATGATAAAATTACGACCAGAAATCCATGAAAACACGCTCAAACAACCCAAACTTCATCAATCACAATAAGACACATGAAAACACCAACTATCCATGAGAAAATCACAGCACATATGTATAAAAATAAAAAAATTGAAACTAAGACTTTTATTTATCGTAAAACTAAACTAAGGCCTAGAAAAACAATAAAAGCTTTGGTTGCCTCCCAAAAATTTCTTGTTTAACGTCACTAAGGTTGACGTACCACTTCCTTATCTTATGGAGGCTTGAAAATAGTGTGTTCCTCCCGACTAGAAATTGCATAGCTACTTCCCTTAAACCAAAAATTTGGGTTGGGAATTGTCCAAGCTTAGCAACGGTGGGTCATGGATAGTTTAAATATCCTAACCACATCTTCTCCCAAGCCTAAAATCTCTTTGTCACTCCCCGACCCACGGGCCCACGGGTCGCGACAATCGCGAGGAGGGATGCTCCGCCACTCAACCCTCGGGATAGCGCAAGGCTGAACAACAACATGGAATTCCACAATATTCCACCAAAAACACAAGAGCGTAAGTAACAACAACAACAACGACGACAATGATGATATATAACAGTAAACAAAATCACAAGTGCATAGGAAAGCTATAACATCAATAACAAGTCTTAATACATCAGAGTTTCAAAGTTGAGATAAATACAAAACATACAACAAGGTTTACTACAAACTAGTGGATCCAGAAGATAGGACTACATGTTCATGACCAAAAAGAAACATACATGAAACAGAAAAGATACACAGAAGATGGAGCAGCAAAAAAATGCCGAGCACAGTGCGCACCACCTCACCTACTACCTACAACAGTCTAGGAGAAGAAAGAGGAGTGAGCAACTAGCGTTACTCAGTGAGGGGAGACTAGGACAATCTCACCAGAAATACCAATAACAAAGAGAACAATAAAGCATCAAAATAAGCATTTTAGCAAAACCAAGATAAACATTTAGAACATAATTATATACAATAGCAAACTTGACATAGCAAGATTATTGATAAGTGCTCGTGTTATAGTAATGCGAAGCGTTATTATCTTGCAATGAGCATTAATTTAATCAGATTTTATCACTAAAAAGTGTGCATTTGTTTATTTTTGTGCATTGTAGGGTTGTGGAGCCAATTTGGAGAAGAATGAAGCAAAAATAGGTTATGGTCGCCATTGTTGACGAGTTCTTGGACCAAGCAAGGAACAAGGCACGAGCTTAGACTTGTGGGTGTGTGCCAACCTCCATTGGAGGGGCACAAGGGCAGTCACATTCACAAAAGTCTAACTCGTGTAGCATTGGAGAATTTCATCAAAGAAGAGAAATGAAGTAATCGACATAATCTACCATTGATTGTGTGCCCAATTCAATGGCCTCGATGAAAAACGATGAATTCGGGAGCATTTCGGCTAAGTACTGCAGCAGGTTACTGTAGCAAAAATACTGTAGCAGGCTAATGTTCACTGTTGCCGAAAATCAGGATTTCAGAGAGTTCACACGGGCGTGTGGAAGTTCCACACGGTCGTGTACTGTAGTAAAAACACTGTAATAAAGTTACTGTTCACAGTGCCGAAAAATCACGATTTCAGAATTTCCACACGGCCGTGTGGAATTAAGACACGGGCGTGTGGAATTCCTGGTTTTTCACAGGGCCGTGTGGAATTAACACAGGGGCGTTTGGAACTCCGATTTCAGCCTGATTTCAGCCTATAAATAGCCCATTTTCAGATCTATTTGGGGACCCTCCCCTTCTATCACTTGGATATCTTTTGGGGGGCTTTCGGCTAGGGTTTGGAGAGGTTCTTGGAGGTCTTTGGAGGCGATTAAACGGCATCGACATCGACATCCTTTGGAAGAAAGCTATTGTGGAAGCTCTCATCGGTATTGATTTGTCGAGGTGTGCCTTAGGCTTGACAAGGGATTCGTTGGAGAAGACACGCGACTACACAAGACCATCGATACGATCTACAAGGGGGTTTTCTTTATGGTTTTCATGCATATGTTCTCAAACTATTTATTGATTTTGTATTGCTCCATGGAGAGCTAAACCCTAGTGGGTATTCGGACTTGTAAACCCTAGGATGATATTGTTTCTATGACTTTTATTATGCTTTCTTAATTTAATGTTCTATTATTGAGTTCCAATCTTGCATGCCGATTGTATGAGATTTTCCCTTAGCCGTGACACTAGGGTTGAGAATCTATTAGGTTATCCTTTGAGGGTGTGACAACCTCTATAGGATTAGACTACACAAGGTTGGAGAGGGTTGAAAAGGAGAGTTGTGAGGTAGCGATGTACCCCTTTCCCCTCCGGTGTGGTTTCTCCCTACCTCTGTTTTCTTGATTCATTAGCGGTCGAGATAGAGTGAAGTGCTAGGTAGATAAACTCCCCTGGGCCTGAGTTACGTGAGTAACAGAGTGAAGGGTTGAAGTGAATCCTACACACTGGGGCTTAATCTAGACTAGGGTTCTTCAACCTGGACCAAAGGGTTAGAACTACACATAGGAACAAGTTTTACCACTAGGAGTCCCTAGAACTTAATGCAACCCCACGTAGTGTGAGGCTTAGGTAGATATACTCTTCTAGGGCTTAGTTGACAGGTCAGCGAGAGTCAAGAGTCGTAGTGAATCCTAATGCCGGGGCATAGTGTTGGGGTTAGTCACGGTTGACCTTAGGTTTGGGACCGTGTGTTTAAGGATATCCTCGACTCAATTAGACATCAATTAGAGGGTATAATACTAGTGTTGCACTAGAAGCATTAGTCTTAGGGGGAGCTTTGTCCGGGTACCCCATCTTTATATCGATTACCTCTCCTACCCTCATTATTCTGCTTGCACTCTTTTATTTTCTTTTACATATATATATATATATATATATATATACTTCTTTCATAGCTAAATAGCGATAACACTTGTTTCTGAACACTATTCCCTGTGGATACGACTACCCACTCACCAGGGTATTTTTATTACTTCGACAACCCGTACACTTGCGGGGTATACACGCAAGGGGTGTGTCAAGTTTTTGGCGCCGTTGCCGGGGAATAGGCGTTTTAGAGACATTTGTATTTTGCTATTTTAGCTATTCATCCTTTATTCTATTAAACCTTTTTCTTATTCTTCCATCGTTCTTATTTGTTTTCTTTTGTCTTGTCTTACTTTTTCTTGCGAGGAGCCTAAATGGAGATTGATTCAATCGTTGAGCTATATTCTCAAGTTGAAGCTCTCAGTACAAAGCTTGATCGAATTATTACTTCACAACAACAAAGTAATCCATGCTACAACACATCTCATCCAAATGAAAGGAGCTACCAAAATTGTTTATGGAATAATGATGGACAATATTGGGAAGCACCTCAAGAGCGATTTCAAAAGGATGAGAGACTCGAAGAGGATGCACCTCAGTGGAAAAAAGTGCTAGATAACTTTATTGAAGCATCCGATGCCTCTTGCCAAAGTATGGAAGCCACACGAAAGTGTCATGAAGCCTCCTATAACAACCTTGAACATCAATTAGGATGGATACTTGACACACTCTCCAAGGAACATGAAGTATTTGAGCAAGTAATGCAAGACCCTTGTAGAGATGATGTGGTAGTGAACGATAATGAAGAAATGAGGCATACCGAGCACGTTGATGTAGAAATTGAAGAGAAAGAGGAAGAACATCTTGTTAAGAATTGGGATTGCTTGAATGAAGATGGTGCTTGTGAGCAAGAAAATTTTCAAGGGGATTTGTTAGTGTCATGTTCCTTTCAAGATGAAAATACACAAGAAGAAGCAAACCCTAAGGTAATGGAACAAGCACCGCTCTTTGGGATTGATCAACTCATAAAAAGCAAGAAAGAGACTTTGGGAAGGGAAAAAGATGTGGGGAGGATATTTAAACCATCCCATGACCCACCTATGCTAAGCTTGGACAATTCCCAACCCAAATTGTTTCCTTAGAGGCCAAAAGTAGGATGGTTGGACCCTCCAACAAATACTCCACCTCGGCAAGTCGATTTTTGGTTTAAAGGAAGTAGCTATGCAAGATCTTGTCGGGAGGAACACACTCTTTTCAAGCCGCCTTGAGGTAAGAAAGAGGTACATCAAGCTTAGTGACGTTAAACAAGCGCTTCTTGGGAGGCAACCCAAGTTTTTATTGCTTTTCTAGGTTTTAGTTTAGTTTTAGCATGAATAATTGCTTAGTGTTGGTGTTTTCATTTTATTATGCGTGTGCTATGATTTCTTATGGATTATTGGTGTTGTAGTGTGCCTAATTGTGATTGTTGAAGTTTTGGGTCGTTTGAGTGTGTTTTCATGGATCTCTGGTCGTGTTCTTATCGTCTATGCATGCTCTAAGTGTTATAATCATGTTTCTGAAATTTTCTTTAGAGTTTGTAATTTTTCTAAGTCATCCAGAGAAAACACACGGCCGTGTGGAATTTCCACACGGCCGTGTGAACCATTTCAGAGCTCATCAAGAGAAGACACAGGGGCGTGTGATTGCCCTTGTGAACGACCATATGAAGGCACACGGCCGTGTGGATCTCTGCAGAGCTACAACTCTCCATCCCGAGAGACACAGGGGTAGTGTGAGTGCCCTTGTGAGTGCCTATGTGTATAGCACACGGTGGTGTGGAAATTCCACACGGCCGTGTGGATGTTCTACAGAACAAGAACTTCATCTAGAGGCTCACAGGAGATGTGTGAGTGCCCTTGTGGGTAAGCGTCTGCATGGCACACGGCCGTGTGGAATACTTAGATGATTTTCTTGGGATCTAGGGAGTCCACAGGGGCGTGTGGGTGCCCCTGTGGCCGGCCTTGTGTTGGCCAGGTTGGGCACACGGCCGTGTGGGATTTCCACACGGCCGTGTGTATGTTCTGGAAAGCAAACAGAGGAAACACAGGGGGTGTGACTGCCCCTGTGAACCCTTTTAGTGGAGGCACACGGCCGTGTGGAAATTCCACACGGCCGTGTGGATGTACAGAACATGATAGGTTATTTTTAATTTTAAAATCTTCTTTTGCCTTTTCAATTCTAAATGCCTCCACACTCAAGGGATGTTTCCTCACATATTCCCAACCTTCTCTTTGTCCATTTAAGGAGTTTTTAAGTTGTTTTCCGGCCATATTCAAAGATTTTGATTTTCACTTCGTCGGTAAGCATATTTTCTCCTTTTCTTCGTCAATCTTTTCTTTTTCAGCACCAGATCCACCAGTATCAGCACCGACGGCAGCACTGGAGATCGAAGAACGGACGACACCGATGCTTGAGGCGTTTTTAGCTTTATTTTTCTTTTGTTTTATTTTACTTTTATTGAGCTTCACTGATCCCCCTTGTGTACGTGTAGATGGTCTTGGATGCAAGGAATTTGAGTACTAGTCATAGGCACGGTCATGGGACCGTGTACCCTCCACAACCCGTTGAGACTCAACCCTTAATAAACATAGCTCCATCAAACGTACCACTAGGAGTTCAGGGGAGTATTGTTTCAATTGCCTACCTCCACACATTATGTTTTGATTGTTATACTTTTTATTGTGCTTGCATGTGTACATTGAGGACAATGTACATCGTAAGTGTGGGGGGGAGTTCACATTGCACACACTTTTACTTGTGCGTTCAATTGCTTATGCTTATGTAGCCTATGGCGGTTCACCTTAGTTGCAACGGTTATATTCTTATAGTTTAGGAGAATTTTTAACATTGTATCCTATCATGCTCTAGTTTCTACTTGAATTTTAAGAATTTTTTGCTCGATATTCTCATATTGCACAACTTACTCTTGGAATCTTTTGGAAACTCAATCTTGAAGTTTTTAAGGACAAGTTTATCATCGTTCTTAATTTTACTTTGGAAAATGCATAAAAAAATGAAAAATGAAAAAAATAAAATAAAATAAAATATGGAAAAGAGAAAAAGAGAAAAAAATATATGAGTTTGTAAATATTATCTTTGTTTTAATTATGCATTTGGGGTGGAAAAAGCTACCGCCTATGAAGTATGTAGCTACTCTCATAAGTCGGATACAAGTTATGCCCTAATGAGAGAAAGAGCTATCTCATGGGATGCGTGAAAGCTACTACCCCGGTAGAAAGAGCTACCTCCTCGAAAGAGTGAAAGCCACCTTTGGCGGCCGCCTAGGAAAGGGCTACCTTCAAGGATGTGTGAAGCTACTACTTCCTTCCCTATTTTTTGTTTTTTTGTATATAAATAAGTCCTATCTAACCAAAGTTTGAGGAGTACTCGTTGGTTCTCTTGAGTAATATCGCACACACTAACACATTTTTGAGTTTTCATCCTTTTTGATTCGAGTTTTTAGCTAGAGCATTGGTAACCTTATGCAATGTTTTGATTTCCCCTTACTTGTAGAATGCTCCTTTTGCATACTTTTGGTGAACCTAAGGCCGAGCACTTTCAATTGTTTTTTCCAAGTACTTTCACGTTCTATTTTGCTTGAGGACAAGCAAAAGCTTAAGTGTGGGGGGATTTGATAAGTGCTCGTGTTATATTAATGTGAAGCGTTATTATCTTGCAATGAGCATTAATTTTATCAGATTTTATCACTAAAAAGTGTGCCTTTGTTTACTTTTGTGCATTGTAGTGTTGTGGAGCGAATTTGGAGAAGAATGAAGCAAGAATAGGTTATGTTCGCCATTGTTGACGAGTTCTTGGACCAAGCAAGGAACAAGACACAAGCTTAGACTTGTGGGTGTGTGCCAACCTCCATTGGAGAGGCACAAGGGCAGTCACATTCACAAAAGTCTAACTCGTGTAGCATTGGAGAATTTCGTCAAAGAAGAGAAATGAAGTAATCGACATAATCTACCATTGATTGTGTGCCCAATTCAATAGCCTCGATGAAGAACGATGAATTCGGGAGCATTTCGGCTAAGTACTGTAGAAGTACTTTAGCAAAAATACTGTAGTGAAAGTACTGTATCAGGCTACTGTTCACTGTTGCCGAAAATCAGGATTTCAGAGAGTTCACACGGGCGTGTGGAAATTCCACACAGCCGTGTGAATTAATTTTCCAGCAAGCCAGATACTTCACACGGGTGTGTGGAAATTCCACACGGACGCCGTACTGTAGCAAAAGTACTGCAGCAAAGTTACTGTTCACAGTGCCGAAAAATCACGATTTCAGAATTTCCACACGGCCGTGTGGAATTAAGACACGGGCGTGTGGAATTCCTGGTTTTTCACAAGGCCGTGTGGAATTAACACAGGGGCATTTGGAACTCCGATTTCAGCCTATAAATAGCCCGTTTTCAGATCTATTTGGGGACCCTCCCCTTCTATCACTTGGATATCTTTTGGGGGGCTTTCGGCTAGGGTTAGAAGAGGTTCTTGGAGGTCTTTGGAGGCGATTAAATGGCATCGACATCGACATCCTTTGGAAGAAAGCTATTGTGGAAGCTCTCATCGGCATTGATTTGTCGAGGTGTGCATTAGGCTTGACAAGGGATTCGTTAGAGAAGACACGCGACTACACAAGACCATCGATACGATCTACAAGGGGGTTTTCTTTATGGTTTTCATGCATATGTTCTCAAACTATTTATTGATTTTGTATTGCTCCATGGAGAGCTAAACCCTAGTGGGTATTCGGACTTGTAAACCCTAGGATGATATTGTTTCTATGACTTTTATTATGCTTTCTTAATTTAATGTTCTATTATTGAGTTCCAATCTTGCATGCCGATTGTATGAGATTTTCCCTTAGCCGTGACACTAGGGTTGAGAATCTATTAGGTTATCCTTTGAGGGTGTGACAACCTCTATAGGATTAGACTACACAAGGTTGGAGAGGGTTGAGAAAGAGAGTTGTGAGGTAGCGATGTACCCCTTTCCCCTCCGGTGTGGTTTCTCCCTACCTCCGTTTTCTTGATTCATTAGCGGTCGAGATAGAGTGAAGTGCTAGGTAGATAAACTCCCCTGGGGCTTTGTTACGGGAGTAACAGAGTGAAGGGGTGAAGTAAATCCTACGCACTGGGGCTTAATCTAGACTAGGGTTCTTCCACCTGGACCAAAGGGTTAGAACTACACATAGGAATAGGTTTTACCACTAGGAGTCCCTAGAACTTAATGCAAACCCACGTAGTGTGAGGCTTAGGTAGATATACTCCTCTAGGGCTTAGTTGACAGGTCAACGAGAGTCAAGAGTCGTAGTGAATCCTAATGCCGAGGCATAGTGTTGGGGTTAGTCACGGTTGACCTTAGGTTTGGGACCGTGTGTTTAAGGATATCCTCGACTCAATTAGACATCAATTAGAGGGTATAATACTAGTCTTGACTAGAAGCATTAGTCTTAGGGGGAGCTTTGTCCGGGTACCCCATCTTTATATCGATTACCTCTCCTACCCTCATTATTCTTCTTGCATTCTTTTATTTTCTTTTACATATATATATATATACACTTCTTTCATCATCGACTTCTTTCATGGCTAAATAGTGATAACACTTGTTTCTGAACACTATTCCCTGTGGATACGACTACCTACTCACCAGGGTATTTTTATTACTTCGACAACCCGTGTACTTGCGGGGTACACACGCAAGGGGTGTGTCAATTATAATCACCTCAAATCCAATAAAATACTGAACGTTGATTCAATATAAAGAAGAATAAGTCAAACATCAAACCAAACATGCCCTCGGAGTAAATGTCCAATATGAGCTAACTTCGTAGTAAATGTCGAGTCTGAGCTGGCCCTCATAGTAAATGTTGAGTCTGAGCTAGCCTCATAGTAAATGTCTAGTCTAAGCTGGCCCTCATAGTAAATTCACCAACAAAACCAACAATACAAACAATTGCCACACGAAGCACAAAATCTAACAAAAACACCCAACCAATAACAATACTTTCGCATTCCCGTGAGGAATCAATAGAAGCAATGATAAGTGCTTGTGTTATAGTAATGCAAATCGTTATTATCTTACAATGAGCATACCTTTTATCAGATTTTATCACTAAATGGTGTGCATTTGTGTGCTTTTGTGCATTGTAGGGTTGTGAAGATAAATTGGAAAAAAGGAATGAAGTTAGATCGTGTTTGCCGTTGTTGGGGAGATTCTCACACTAAGCAAAGAGTAAGGCATGGGCATAGACATGTGAGTGTGTGCCAACCTCCTTTGGAGGGGCACAAAGACAGTTATATTCACAATAAGTCTAGCTCATGCTAACAAGGAGAACTTCACCAATTAGAAGATTTGAAGTAATCGGCATGATCTACAGTTGATTGTGTGCCCAATTCAATGGCCTCGATGAAGAACGACGAATTCGGGAGTGTTTCGGCGAGTACTGTAGCATCACTAGAGCAAGTTTATGTAACAAAACACTGTAGCAAGCTACTGTTCATTTCGGCCAAAATTCAAAAAACCAGAGAGTTCACACGGGCGTGTGGAAATTCCACACGGCCGTGTGAAATCCCGATAAGTTCAATTTTAAAGCCGCGATTCAACATTATAAAAGCCCGTTTTGGAGACTGTTTTGGGGGATCTCTCTTATCTTTTGGGCTCTTCTTTGCCCTAACTTCTGGAGCGGCGCGGCTAGGGTTTGGAGAGGACTTCGTGAAGGTTTGAAGCGCGTCATCGGCGTCGACATCAACGTCCGACGGTGGCACAAGAACACGGCCACATCACACACAAGGGTGTTTTCATCTATGCATTCAAATTGTGTTTTGTTATTATTTTTATGGATTTGTAAAGCTCCATGAGGAGCTAAACCCCTTGTGGGTATTCGGACTTGTAAACCCTAGGATTATTATGTTTCTTTGACATTGCTATTATGCTTTTCCATAATTGATGAATAAAGTTGAGTTTCAATCATAAATTCTTTTCTTTTATTATTGTTTTCCCTTAGCCGTGACACTAGGGTTGAGAACAATCTAGTTTATCTTTTGGAGGTGTGACAACTCCTATAGGATTAGACTACTTAGGGATGAAGATGGTTGAGAGGGTCAGTCGTGAGGTAGCGGAACGTCCCCTTTCCCCTCCGATGTGATTCTCCCTACCTCCATGTTCCATGATTTATTCGCGGTCGAGATAGAGTTAGGTGCTAGGCGGTAAACTCCCCTAGGGCTTTATTGCGCAAATAACAAATTATAGGGTTGAAGTGAATCTTAGCACCGGGACTTAAATTATAATAGGGTTCCCTCATTTGGATCATAGGGTTAGAACTATACATAGGAACAGGGTTAATCACTAGGAGTCCCTAGAACTTAAGGCAATTCCACATAGTTTGAGGCTTAGGTAGATAGACTCCCCTAGGGCTTAGTTGACAGGTCAATGAGAGTCAAGGGTCGTAGTGAAACCTAATGACCGGAACATAGTGTTGGGATTAGTCACGGTTGACCTTAAGTTTGGGACCGTGTATTTAAGGATTTTCTCGACTCAATTAGCATCAATAGGAAGGTATAATAGCATTGTTTTGCACTAGAAGCATAAGTCCTAGGGGTAGCTTGTTCAGATACCCATCTTTTCCCATTGCTAGTCCTACTCTTTTACTCTTACTTGCACTGTCTCGTCTTCCACACTTCTCTTTTAATTCTTGATTTTATCGATTATTTTCGCACTCACTTACCGATTTCTTTCCACACAACGCGATAGCTAAATAGTGAAATCTTGTATCTTAAGTACCAATTCCCTGTGGATTCAACTACCCACTCACAAGCGTATTTTATTACTTCCACAACCCATGCACTTTCGGGCCCCTGTCATCTGCCCAATCCTTCCTGTGGTGGCTGACTGTTCATTCTAGGATACGCTTCAATTCCCTGTTTGACACCTCAACTTGGCCACTAGTTCGAGGATGATATGCAGTTGATGTTCTGTGAGATACCCCATACCGTTTAAGAGCTTTCTCAAACTAAGAGTTATAAAAATGGGTGCCTCTATCACTTATGATCATCCTAGGTGTTCCAAACCAGGAGAACAATTTCTTTATAAATTTTACCACAACTCTTTCATCACAGGATGGGAAGGCCTGTGCTTCCATCCACCAGGATATATTTGTTGCCCTGGGAGCTAGGAAATGGCTCCATGAAGTCAATCCCGCAAATATCAAATACTTCACATGCTTGGTTCCATGATTGTGGCATTTCTTTTTTCTTTGAGATATTACCAGATCTCTGGAACCTGTCACAATGCCACATGAGTGGTTATGCATCTTGGAACATAGTAGGCCAGTAAAACCCCACATCGAGGACCTTCTTAGCTGTCCTATTCCCACTGTAGTGTCCTCCTATCAGGCTAGAATGCCATTGCATCAAGATATCATGTCCTTCTCCTGTCGAAGCACACCTTCTGACAATTTGATCGAAGTAAACCCTAAACAGGTAAGGGTCCTCCCATATATAGTGCTTCATGTCAGTACAGAATTTCTTTCTTTGTTGGTGAGTGAGCCACTTAGGAGAAATTTTCACTGCCAGGTAATTTGCAATGTCAGTAAACCAGGGGATCTCATCTTCTGCAATCACCTGAATACCATATAGTTGCTTCCTAGGGAATGTATCATCTATTTCTCTTTTTTCTAGCACATCATCATTGGGGCTCTTAAGGCGGGAGAGGTGGTCAGTAGCTAAGTTTTCTTCCCCCTTTTTATCTCTTATCTCCAAATCAAACTCCTATAATAGTAACACCCATTGGATCAATCGAGGCTTGGCGTTAGACTTGTTTAACAAATACTTTAGGGCAGAATGGTGTGTGTAAACAATCACCTTAGACAACACCAAATACGATCAGAATTTGTCGAATACAAAGACTACTGCCAGCAGTTCCTTCTCGATAGTGGTATAATTCAAATGCACATCGTTCAAAGTTTTTCTTGCGTAGTAAATTAGATGAAAGTGTTTGTTCCTTCGCTGTCCAAGTACTGCACCAACAGCATTGTCACTCGCATCACACATTAGCTTAAATGGCAAACTCCAGTCAGGGAAAACCATGATCAGTGCTTCTACTAGTTTCTTCTTGAGATTTAAGAAGGCGTTCATGCAATCATTATTGAACTTGAATGGAACATCTTTCTCCAACAGTTTGGTCAACGGTCGGGTAATCGAAGAGAAGTCCTTTATGAATCTCCTATAAAATCCATCATGTCGTAAGAAGCTTCTGACTGCTTTCACTAAAGTTGGGGGGCATGGGGGGAGTTTCTCAATAGTGTTGATCTTTGCCTCGTCTACTTTAATACCTTGTTTTGAGATTTTATGTCCAAGCACTATACCTTCCTTCACCATAAAGTGACATTTTTCCCAACTGAGGAATAAATTTGTCTCCTTGCACCTACTCAGGACTCGTTCAAGGTTTTTAAGGCATAATTCAAATGAATCACCAAAGACCAAAATGCCATCCATAAATATTTCCATAATGTCTTCCACCATGTCATCAAAAATGGCCATCATACATCTCAAAAAGTGGCCGGTGCATTGCAAAGGCCGATAGGCATCCATCGGTGAGTAAATGTACCGTAAGGACAAGTAAAAGTGGTCTTCTCCTGATCTTTTGGAGCTATGGGAACCTGAAAATATCTAAAGAGACCATCTAGGAAGCAATAATAAGAGTGTCCCGCAAGCCGCTGAAGCATTTGATCGATGAAAGGCAAAGGGAAATGATCTTTCCTTGTGCCATCGACACGACCCGAAAGTGCACAGGTTGTCGAAGTAATAAATTACCCTGGTGAGTGGGTAGTCGTATCCACAGGGAATAGTGTTCATAAACAAGTGTTAATCGCTATTTAGCTATGATGGGAATCGATGATTGACACGACCCCTTGCGTGTATCCCGCAAGTGCACGGGTTTATCGAAGTAATAAATTTACCTTAGTGAGTGGGTAGTTGAATCCACAGGGAATAGGGAATTAGAATACGAGATTTTACTAATTAAGCTATGTGGACTACGGGAAAGCAATAGTAGGATCAATGAGTGAATATAGAATCAAACAGAATGAAAGACAAGGAATTAAATAGAAAGATAGAAGATGAGAGAGTGCAAGTAAAAGAGAATAGAGAGGACTAGTAATGAATGAAATAGGGCATCCGGACAAGCTACCTCTAGGGTTTATGCTTCTAGTGCAGGACTATGCTATTATATTTTCCTATTGATGTTTAATGAAGTCGAGGATATCCTAAGACTCACGGTCCAAACCTAAGGACAACCATGACTAACCCCAATACTATGCCCCAGTATTAGGATTCACGTCACCCTTCACTCTATCGCTCGCACGACTAAGCCCCAGGGTAGTATATCTACCTAAACCTCACACTACATGGGATTGCTTTAAGCTCTAGGGATTTCTAATTGTAAAACCTGTTCCTATGTGTAGTTCTAACCCTTTGGTCCAGGTGGAAGAACCCTAGTCTAGATTAAACCCTAACACTCTATCTCGAACGCTAATTAACCAAGGAAACGGAGGTAGGGAGAAATCACACCGGAGGGGAAAGGGGTATATCACTACTTCAAAACTCTCCCTCTCAACCCTCTTGAATCCTAAGGAGTCTAACCCTATAGGAGTTGTCACACCTCCAAAGGATAACATAGATTGCTCTCAACTTTAGTGTCACGGCTAAGGGAAAACAATACCACAAGATAATTAAAATTGAAACTCAATTAAATTCATCAATAAATAAGCATAATAAAAGTCATTGAAACAATATCATCCTAGGGTTTACAAGTCTGAATACCCACTAGGGTTTAGCTCTCCAACGAGCAATATAAAATCGATAAAGAGATTAAGTACATATGCATAAAAACCATAAAGAAAACCCACTTGTAGATCGTATTAGTGGTCTTGTGGAGCCGCACATCTTCTCCAATGAATCCCTTGTCAAGTCTAGGGCACACCTCGCCGAATGGATGCCGACGAAAGCAACCCCAATAGCTATCTTCCAATAGATGTCGATGTGGATGCCGTATAATCACCTCCAAAGACCTCCAAGAACCTCTCCAAACCCTAGCTGAAGGCCCTCCAAAAGATAGGCAATAGATAGCAAGTGAGAGTCCTCAAATAGATCTGAAAACTGGCTATTTATAGGTTGAAATTGGGATAAAATCGGACTTCCACACGCCCCTGCGGATTTTCTACACGGCCTGTAGAAATTCCACACGCCCGTGTGTTAATTCCACATGGCCGTGTGGAAATTCTGTTTTTTTTTTTATTTTCGACAAACCGTGAACAGTATTTGCTATAGTATTTTTGTTAAAGTACACGACAGTATGGAATTTCCACACGACCGTGTGAATTCTTTGGATTCCTGTTTTTCGGCAGAGAATGGACAGTAGCTTGCTACAGTGTTTTACTATAGTGCCAAGCTACAGCCTGCTACAGTAGTCGCCGAAAATGCTCCCGAATTCATCATTTCTCAACGAGGCCGTTGAATTGGGCACACAATCAACGTTAGATTATGTCGATTACTTCATTTCTCTTCATTGGCAAAGTTCTCCAATGCTACACGAGTTATAGACTTTTGTGAGTGTGACTGCCCTTGTGCCCCTCCAATGGAGGTTGGCACACATCCACAAGTCTAGATTCGTGCCTTGTTCCTTGCTTGGTCCGAGAACTCCTCAACAATGGCGAACATAACCTATTCTTACTTCTTTTTCTCTAAATCTTCTCCACAACTCTTCAATGCACAAAAGAACACAAAATACACACTAATTAGTGATTAAATCTGAGAAAAGTAATGCTCAATGTAAGATAATAATACTTCCTATTACTATAACACAAGCACTTATCAAGCATAATTAAGCTTCCTATAGCCTATACAAACCCTCCATCCTGTCACTGTTCTGGTAGGGACAAGCTAATTTTTCTCATTGGTTATAACTGTCATACCCTATTTCTTGGGCACTACTTAAACTGGACTCACCCATGCACTATCAAAGATGTGGTAGATGTTACCCGCATCGAGGAGTTTGATGACCTCATTCTTCACTACCTCCTTCATGTTAGGGTTCAGTCTTTGTTGGGGTATCGCCATAGGTTTGTGATTGTCCTCCATAAGAATTTTTTGAGAACAGAATGATGGGCTGATCCCCTTAATATTAGCGATTTTCCAAGCAATTACATTCTTATGTTTCTTGAGCACATCTAAGAGTTTGACCTTCTACTCCTTGTCAAGTCTGACGCGATGATAACAGGAAGTGTAGAACCTTCTCCCAAGAAGGAGTATTCTAAATTATGTTTATCAATTCTCTCATCTTCCATTTCGGATGCACTGTCACTGCTGGAGCTATCTTGCGTTACTTGCATCTGTGCCTCTAGCGAATTTAATTCTTCCCCTTACATATAGTCCTTTTCTTCTGAAACATTTGACTCTATTTGACCTGTACCTTCTTCAATCAAAATCATCGATCCTGAAGTTCTATGTAAACTATCTCTTGATTCTTCACTGATGGGGTTTAACTGGCCACTGGGTGGGTAAGAATATTCTACGAGGTTCAATCCTTCACCCTACATAAACTGATTGAGCATAGACTCAGTATTGTAATTTTCTATGGTTTGGTTGATTGAGTCTTCACAATACTGCCTCTTCCATTGATCATTATAAAAGATTGGAATATCTAATATAGTCCCAATGCTTGAGTAGTGAGGATGGGGCTCCTGCAGATAATAATAATTAGTTTAGTCATCAATTGTATACATGACTAAATAACAACAAAAAGAGATATTTACAAACTAGAAGGTTTAAGAAAGAAAAAGGAGAATGAAACAATGATGAGATATATGCAAGAATGGTGAACATAAACCAAAATAATGGTCAAATCAACACGCTCAAATTTTTCCGAGTATTCCTCGTGGGTCCCCGACAATGGTGCCAAAAACTTGATTTAGAACCCGTAAGAGCACTGGATCGCCAAGTGGTACCTGTGCGTGACAAAGGGGTCGTATTACCTGTGGCCCAAAAATCTACCCTTACTTCTTTTTTGCAATGTTATTTAACCGACAAGTCTTGATTGATGAATTTAAATGCAAAGAAACTAAATCAATGCACAATGAATGCGAATGAATGAAGGCAAAATACGGGGAAAAATCAGGGCTAAGGGTCGTCACGGATGAGGATCCCCTCGGGGGTTACTAAAGTGTGCAAGATGTTTGAACTAACACGCAAGTGGCTAGTTGGACCGAGAAAACCCTAGATTAGGCCAACCTGACGGTTACGGCAATTAGCCCCTAATCCTGTATGAGTATTGGATACGGTATTTCTACAGCCCCAAATCCTCCTATGATTGCAATGGGTAAAGTGGTTCTCTCGAACTAAGGTTGAAATACAAGTGAATACTTAACCCTAGAATTGGAGGGGTAAAAATACACGATGATCACAGTGTCTTTATATGTATTTCTCTTCCAAGTTTGGTGAGTCTAACACTAAGGCAATGGTCATGCAACCTAGCATTTCCTAAGTCATGATACATAGAGTTCTCATACATATCAAGTGACACATGCCTTACGTGTGTGTACCTCAGTGAGAGGGTAGTCAAATTCACAAGGATTATGGATCGTAGACACAAGAGATTGATATTTAGCTAGTATAAAGTGTGGAAGGTGAGAACAAGAATCGATGTTTGTGTGCATGAGTAATTGAAAGCAAATAAGAAAATAAAGAGAAATATGGGAGATAAGAGAGTGTAAGCAAAGAGTAAAAGAGAGAGATACAATAAAGAGTGAAATAGGGTACCCAGACAAGCTACGCCTAGGATTAGTGTTCTAGTGCAAGACAATGAATTATACCCTCCTATTGAAGTTTAATGAGTTGTGGACATCTTAAATCACACGTTCCCAAACCTAAGGTCAACTGTGACTAACCCCAACATTATGTCCCGGCATTAGGTTTCACTACGATCGTTAACTCTTGTTAACCTGTCAACAAAGTCACAAGGGAGTCCATCTTCCTAAGCCTTGCACTACATGGGATTGCTTTACATTCTAGGGATTCCAATTGATTAGCCATGTTCCTAAGTGTAGTTCTAACCCTTTAGTCCAGGTGAAAGAACCCTAGTCTCAATTAAGCCCCAACACTAGGATTCACTATAATCCTTCACTCTATCGCTCATGCAACTAAGCCCCAGGGGAGTTCATCTCCTAGCAGCTCTATTTCGACCGCTAAGAACTCTTGGAACACAGAGGTAGGGAAAATCACACCGGAGGGGAAAGGGGACGTTTCGCTACCTCATGACTCACCCTCTCGACCCTCTCCAATCTCTAGTAGTCTAATCCTATAGGAGTTGTCACACCTCCAAAGGATAACCTACATTACTCTCAACCTTAATGACATATCTAATGGAAAATTAATACAAGAATTAATCAAGATTGGAACTCCATTAAATTCATTAATTAAGAAAGCATAATAACATGTCATAGAAACAAAATCATCCTAGGGTTTACAAGTCCCAATACCCACAAGGGGTTTAGCTCCTCATGGAGCTATACAAATCCATCAATGTATAAGAATAAACAAAAATCAAAAGCATAGATGAAAACCGCCTTGTATAGCGTGGCCGTGGTCTTTTGCAGTGACCCTCCAGAAAATAGGCGAAAAAGATCCAGAAAAAGTCCACAAAGGGCCTTTAAATAGTGGTGAGTCATGGCTGTAAATCGGCTAAAATAGGGATTTCACACGGCCGTTGTTGGCGAGTTCTCGACCCAAACAAGGAACAAGACATAATTCTAGACTTGTGGGTGTGTGCCAACCTCTTTTTGAGGGGCACAAAGGCAGTCACATTCACAATAAGTTTAACTCATGTAGCATTGGAGGACTTCGCCAATGAGGATAATGAAGCAATTGACATGATCTATCATTGATTGTGTGCCGAATTCAACGGCGTTGATGAAGAATGATGAAATCAGCAGTATTTGATGCATGAGCGCTATAGCAGTAATGCAGAAGCTCACTGTAGCATTTACTGTATCAGTTTATTATCCATTGTGCGCCAGAAAACCTAATTCAGATTTCAGCCAATTTAGAGCAGCGACTCAACACTATTTAAAGGCCCAATGGGGACTTTTTCTGGATTTTTTCGCATATTTTATGAAGGGTCACGGCTAGGGTTTGGAGAGTACTGTGGAGGATTGGAGCGCGCCATTGGCATCGACATTGAAGCCCGTCGGTCACACAAGACCATGACCATGCTATACAAGGGGGTTTTCATCTATGTTTTTTATTCGTGTTTATTCTTGTACATTGATGGATTTGTATAGCTCCATGCGGAGCTAAACCCCTTATATGTATTAGGAGTTGTAAACCCTTGGATGATTATGTTTGTATGACATGTTATTATGCTTTCTTTATTGATGAATTTAATTGAGTTCCAATCTTGATTCATTCTTGTATTGATTTTCCCTTAGATGTGACACTAGGGTTGAGAGTCATCTAGGTTATCCTTTGGAGGTGTGACAACTCTTATAGGATTAGACTACTAGATTGGAGAGGGTCGAGAGGGTGAGTCATGATGTAGCGAAACGTCCCCTTTTCCCTCCAGTGTGATTTTCCTTGCGTCCGTGTTCCAAGAGTTTTTAGTGGTCGAGATAGAGTGAAGTGCTAGGAGATTAACTTCCCTGGGGCTTAGTTGCGTGAGCGATAGAGTGAAGGGTTGTAGTGAATCCTAGTGCTGGGGTTTAATTGAGACTAGGGTTCTTTCACTCGGACCAATGGGTTAGAACTACACTTGGGAACAGGGCTAATCACTTGGAATCCCTAGAACGTAAAGCAATCCCACGTAATGTGAGGCTTAGGAAGATGGACTCCCTTGTAACTTAGTTGACAGGTCAACAAGAGTTAACAATCATAGTGAAACCAAATGCCACGGCATAATGTTGGGGTTAGTCACAGTTGACCTTACATTTGGGACCGTGTGCTTTAGGATGTCCACGACTCATTAAGCATCAATAGGAGAGCATAATACATTTTCTTGCACTAGAACATTAATCCTAGGGGTAGCTTGTCCGAGTACCTTACCTCTTGATTGTTTTTCTCTTTGACTCTTAGCTTGCACCTTCTTACCTTGGATATTTCTCTTTATTTTCTTATTGCTTTTGATTACTCTTTCACACTCACACACACACACACATTGTCACGCCCCAACCCGCGGGTCTCATGCGCGACATACCTCCACGACAACCCAAGGGAGGTCCAACATTGCCTCAACCCTAGGTGGCCGTAAAGCTAACCTGTTCCCTGTATAAAATATCTATAACCACTATGCATAAGTTAACCATAAAATGTCTATACAACTCATCTTACTCAAAAACATCAATTTAACACCAAGGTGAGAAGTATAGGTAGCAACAACAATCCCAACCATAACATTGACAATATGTCCCAACTCGAAGGACACCATCTCCTACATGAGGTACAACAGACTAACATACAAAAGTGTCTCAAGTAGAGAAAGACATAGTAGGGTTCAACAATACATAGTGAATCCATGATAATACATGCCAAGAAAATAGATGACATACACACCTCAAAATGAGAAGACTGTGATGACTCTAGCCAAGCACTTCACTCATTCATCCCGACGCTGTGCTATCACCTGAGACCAAGAAAGAGGCGCTGAGTAACTAGGTTACTAAGTGAGGGGTTAGACATAGGACTATAGCTCAAGCATGATCATATACACATAAAACATCATAAAAATGTTTTAAATTCATAACAAGAATGAAATTATTTTGAATAACACTTATCACATAAGAATACCATCTTTCTCAATGAAATACAAATGAAATTTCATGGAAATCATCAAGAAAACACATGCCATCCTGGCCCTAGCATAAGCACGATTCTTATAGATAGATTCAAATATCAAGATGCTTAGAAATAATTAACTCATCGATCATAAATCAACAATAATGTCCAGAATGGCCTCAAAAACTCTTCGTCGCTAACCATGGCCTTGGTTAGGTCTGGAGCTACCAAGATGCGCATATCTTGCCATTGGCAGCTTGGAAGTTTGTGTGGTGACTCCGAACAACCCAACTATACCCATGTTAGGGATCTACGCTCCCACTTGACATGGTATAACCTTTTTGACAGTATTCCACGCTACCTCTAAATAGGTCGGCCTGTGGAAACCATCCACTTCTTACTGCAGGAAGTTCTGGAGCTCGGCTCCCACGTCACCAACAAAGGATTTAAACAATAACTCAGCCCGTAGGCTCAATATAAATATCATGATAGCATAATTCTCCACAAGAAATAATAAGTGGTCACAATAGCAAATCTCACTTGAATAGTGATTTATTTGATCATAATATTGATAATAAAGTCATTTTCATGAAATGCATCATACAAGGGTATCTTTCAAAAATACACTTCAAACATTGTATTAACACAATGAAAAAGCAAATTTGCTTTCACATGCCTTTTGTTCATCATATTGAGAACATCAAATCTCCTGAAAATACGTAGTTTAAAACACATACTTTGAACATCATGATTGTAAACATCAATCTAGTTTTTTTTTGAAGAAGTTTAGCAATAAGGATTTTATAATTCAAAAAAAGCAACTCAATATCAAGAAATATCATGCATGAATCATAGTACAAATTTAGTAATTTCCCACTCACAAACTCGGCAAGAAAAATGCCTCAAAGTTACTTCTCCACCAGCTCTTTGCCCTTACTCGAAGCCTCACCTCCTAGAAGCAATCAAACAACCAAAACAAACAACTAAACATTATCAAAGACTTGATTTACTAAGATGAAGAAAGAATGCTCGAAATGGGGAATGGTTGCTTCTAGGGTTTGATAAACACCATAGCAAGATGTTCTAGCAAGAATAAGGCCTCCCACAACTCTTAAAACCAACAAAGAAAGCAAGAATGACCTAGCTTTATTGGTGCTACAGTAATTCCGGGATTAGGGTTATGAAGGTTCAAGGATTTCATGAAGTTAAAGCCATACAACTCAATAAAATCAATCCTCACAAGATTGGCCATCAAAGAGGAAGAAAAAGAGATAACAATCATGCTCCCATAAGGGTTCACAAGCAACCCTAACCATTCTCATCAAAGAACAAAGAAGAAGGAACAAAAGATTGGAGCTTACCTTGATCCTATGAATGAGCAACTTGATGATCCAAGTTTCAAGCTCTAAAATTCCTTCTAAATCAGCCTTAGAACTTCATGGGATGATGGAGCAAGAGAGGAGAAGGAGATAGAGAAGTTTTGGAGAAAAGAAATGAAGAGAAAGGTGTGCCAGTGTGTGCGGCCCCGCACACCAGCCGCACACCCCTCTGCCTGGGGTGTGCGGCCGCTGTGCGGCCCCCCACAGTTTTGTGGAGCCTGTGCATAGCCGACACTCACTCCAAAACTCTCCAAAAAGCTCTCAAACACTCAGCAAAGAACTTGAAAAGCTTGACAAGAAAACTGAAAGAAACTCAACAGGGAAACGACCACAATATCTTGGATAACCGAGACAATAACCAGGGGCAAAGAGGAATCAAACACCACATCCTACCTCCCTTACAGAAATTTCGGCCTCGAAATTTCACATACCTCTTGTTCCAAACAAATGAGGGTATTTTCTCAACATCAAGACCTCTGGCTCCCAAGTCATCTCTTCTTCCACATCATTCCTCCAAAGCACCTTCACCATAGGAATGACCCTGCGTCAAAGTATGTTCTCTTGGTGATGAAGAATCATCACGGGTTGCATTTCAAACTTTAAGTCTTCTCTCAACTCTACTGCCGGTGCTTCAGGACAATGAGAAGGGTCGAGGATATACTTCTTCATTATGGACACATGGAACACGTTATGAATCTTCTCCAACTCAAGTGGTAACTCCAATCGATATGCTACCGGTCCAATCCTCTCTATTATAAAAAAATTGACCTATATACCGGGGATTCAACTTTTCCGTACCTCAAAACCGAATTACCCCTTTCCATGGAGAGATTTTCAAGAACACTCTATCACCAACCTCAAACTCCAAGAATCTCCTATGGTTGTCAGCATACCTCTTTTGATGATCTTGGGCTGCTTTCAGTCGGTCTTTAATCACTTTCACTTTCTCAATGGTCTAGTCCATCAATTCCACATTCTGAAGCTTCCTTTCCCCCACTTCATTCCAACAAAGAGGAGTTATGCACTTTCTTCCATACAAAGCTTCATACGGAGCCATACCGATGCTTGCTTGGAAACTGTTGTTGTAGGTGAATTCCACAAAGCTAGATGTTGATCCCAACTCCCTTGGAAATCTATAACACAAGCTCTCAACATATCTTTAAGGGTCTGAATAGTCCTCTCGGACTGACCATCTGTCTAAGGGTGGTAAGCAGTGCTGAACTTCAAAGTTGTGCCCAAAGCTTCTTGAAATCTTGGCCAAAAACGAGATGTGAATCTAGGGTCTCGATCTGAAACTATGGATACTGGCACTCCATACAACTTCACTATCTCATCAATGTAGAACTTTGCCAATTTCTCCAAAGAATACTTGGTATGCACTGCTAAGAAATGTCCGGACTTGGTTAGTCTGTCTACTATCACCCACACTGCATCAAAACCAGGAGGTGTTTGGGGGTAAACCCATCACAAAATCCATGGTTATGTGGTCCCACTTCCACTCTGGAATTGGAAGGGGTTGCAAAAGTCCTGAAGGTCTCTGGTGCTCTGCCTTAACTTGTTGACATACCAAACACTTAGCTATGAACTCTGCTATCTCTCTCTTCATCTCTGACCACCGATAGCTTTCCTTGATTGTTCTATACATCTTCGTATTTCTAGGATGAACTGCATAAGATGAAGAATGAGCTTCTTCCAAGACAGCTTTCCTGAGCTCTGTATCTGCTGGAACCCAAACACGTCCCGGAAACTCTAAGATTCCATCTTCTCTTAATCTGAACTCACTAGGCTCATTTGCTCGCAACTTCTATATTTCTTGCATCAACTTTTCATCCTTACTCTGAAGTTCCTTAACATGCTCAAATAGTGAATGTCTCACTACAAAATTGGCCACTAGTGCTCCACTGTCATCAGTCTCAAGTTCTAATCTCAAACTCTGCATCACTGAAAGTAACTGTAGATAGGACACTCTCAAAGAGGATACTGAACTCGACTTCTTACTCAAAGCATCAGCTACCACGTTAGCTTTTCCTGGATGAAAGTCAATGCTCAAATCATAATCCTTGATTAATCCCAACCATCGTTGTTGCCTCAAATTCAACTCTTTCTGAGTGAAAAGATACTTCAAGATTTTATGGTCTGTGAAAATTTGACACCTTTCTCCAAAGAGATAATGCCTCCAAATCTTCAAAGGAAAGACCACCGCTGCCGACTCCAAGTCATTGGTAGGGTAGTTCGACTCATGCTGCTTCAGCTGCCTAGAAGCATAGGCCACCACTTTGCCTTTTTGCATCAACACACAACCTAAGCCTTGTCGAGAAGCATCACTGAAGACTACAAACTCTTTCCAACTTTCTGGTAAAGTAAGCACTAGAGTTGATATCAAATGATCCTTAAGCATTTGAAAGCTCTTTTCACACTCATCATTCCAGGTGAACTTCACTTCTTTGCGAGTTAATTTTGACAATGGCAGAGCAATCGAAGAAAATCCTTCCACAAATCTCTTATAATAACTCGCAAGTCCATGAAAACTTCGAACCTCCGTGACATTCGTTGTCCTTTCCCAATCAACAATAGCTTCCACCTTCTTTGGTTCTATAAAGATTCCTTCTCTTGACACCACATGTCCAAGAAAACTAACTTCATAAAGCCAAAACTCACACTTGGAAAACTTGGCGAATAATTGCTTCTCTCGTAGAGTTTGTAAAACAATCCTCAAATGCGCAACATGATCCTTATTTGAAGGTAAATAAACCAAAATGTCATCGAAGAACACAATCACAAACTTGTCCAAATAAGGCCTGAACACTATATTCATCAAGTCCATGAATGCTATAGGGGCATTAGTCAAACCAAATAGCATCACCAAAAACACATAATGGCCATAACGGGTCCGAAACGCCGTCTTTGGAACATCCTCTAACTTGATCTTCAACTGATGATACCCAGAACGCAAGTCAATCTTGGAGAACAGTCTTGCCCCCTTCAACTGATTAAACAAATCATCAATCCTTGGCAACGGGTACTTGTTCTTGATTGTCACCCAATTCAATTGTCTATTGATAGCGTTAGGCTATATACGCAAGTGCACGGGTCGTCAAGTAATACCCTGTGAGTGACACAGGGGTCGTATTCCCCGGGGCCCGAGAAGCTACTCTTATTTCCCTTTTACAATGTTGTTCAACCGACACAATTTAAAGAAAGAGAATAAAATGTAAATAAACTAAACAAACAAGTAACCAATGCAAACATACGAGGACAAGATACGGGATAAATTAAGGCTAAGAGTGGTCTCGGATGAGGATTCCCTTAGGAGCTACTAAAGTGAGTAGGATGCTTGAACTAGCATGCAAGTGGCTAATTGGACCGAGAAAACCCTAGATTAGGCCAACCCGATGGTCACGTCAATTGAACCCAAATCCGGTACGGGTATTAGATACGGTACGTCTACCGCCCAAAAATACCCCTACCATTGCAAAGGGTGAAGTGGTTTTCTCAAACTACGGTTAAAATACAAATGAGTATTTAACCCTAGGAGTGGAGGGGTACAAATACCCGATGGTCATGGCGTATTTATACATATTTCCCTTCCAAGTTTGGTGAGTCTAACACTAGGGCAATGGTTATGCAACCTAGCATTTCCTAAGTCTTTTGATACATAGGGTTCTCATACATACCAATCATGTAAAAACAACAAACAATGGATCACAAACAAGCCACAAACATAAATTAGAACAAAACATCCAAAACATCACAAGTTCACACCAAGGTTCACCTACATCCGGTGACCTTGGGGTTTAGTTTCTCATGTTCAACAAATACAACAAAGAATACATACAAACAACCGACAAAGGCATGAGAAGAACTCCCTCAAAGGATGAAGGGCGGAGAAGTTCCAAAGATGCCACTCAAAGAGGTAGCTTACCTTGACTTCAACCTCCAAATGTGAGCCCTAGGATGTAGATTCTTCCCAAAACCTTGCTCTCCTCGCCAAATCCTAGCCGAGATCACCCTCCAAAAGCTCCTTCTTCCTCAGATCTAAGGTGGTGGTGAGAGGCTCCAAGAAGAAGACCCAAGATGCCCTAAAAGAACTCTCCAAGTCCCATAAAAAGATGAGTTCTTACCTCTTCACGGGTGAGCTCACGGTCCATATACGGCCCATGAGGTAGCCCGTAATGCAGGATGAAAGAATCTACAAAGATGCAAAACTGCTACAGTAGCCGGCGATGTCGGCGAACCATGGAGTCTCATCATCTGCAATCACTTGGATACTACAAAGTTGCTCCCCCGGAAATGTATCATTTATCTCTCTCCTTTCTAGCTTGTCATAGTTGGGATCCTCAGGGCGGGAGAGGTGGTCAGCAGCTAAATTTTCTGCCCCTTTCTTATCTCTTATTTCCAAATCGAATTCTTGAAGAAGTAGTACCCAGCGGATCTGTCGAGGCTTGGCATCCGACTTGTTCAACAGATATTTCAGGGCCGAATGGTCCGTGTAAACAATCACCTTGGACAATAGCAAATAGGACCTGAATTTGTCAAATGCGAAGACAACTGCCAGCAATTCCTTCTCGGTAGTAGTGTAGTTCTCTTGAGCATTATTCAAAGTTTTGCTTGCAAAATAGATAGGATGAAAGTGTTTATCCCTTCGTTGCCTAAGCACTGCGCCAACAGCATAGTCACTTGCATCACACATCAGCTAAAATGGCAGACTCCAGTCAGGGGAGACCATGATGGGTGCTTCAATTAGTCTCTGTTTGAGTGTTAAGAAAGTGTGCAAACATTCACTAGTAAATTCAAAAAGGGCATCCTTCTCCAACAGCTTTGTCAATGGTCGGGCAATGGATGAGAAATCTTGTACAAACCTTCTGTAGAACCCGGCATGTCCCAAAAAACTTATGATAGACTTCACAGAAGTTGGAGGTGGAAGTTTCTCAATAGTGGCGATCTTTGCCCTGTCTACCTCAATCCCATGTTTCAAAATTTTATGCCCAAGAACTATACCGTTCTTGACCATAAAATGGCACTTTTCCTAGCTGAGCAGTAGATTTGTCTCATCACATCTTCTTAGGACCCGTTCAAGGTCGTGGAGGCAAAACTCGAATGAATCACCGAAAACTAAGAAGTCATCCATGAATACTTCCATAATGTCTTCCACCATGTCCTCGAAAATAGCCATCATGCATCTCTGGAAAGTGGCAAAGGTTCCATAGGGACAGGTGAAAGTTGTCTTCTCCTGATCTTCTGGGGCAATTGGAATCTGAAAGTATCTAGAAAAACCCTCTAAAAAACAATAATAGGAGTGTCCGGCAAGCCTCTCAAGCACCTGATTGATGAAGGGTAAGGGGAAATGATCTTTCCTTGTGGCATCATTAAGTTTCTTGTAGTCTATGCAGACCCTCCAACCTATTACTGTTCTAGCAGAGGTGAGTTCATTTTTCTCATTAGTCACAACTGTCATATCCCCCTTTTTACGTACCACCTGGACTGAACTCACCCAAGCACTGTCGAAAATGGGGTAGATGATACACGCATCAAGAAGCTTAATGACCTCATTCTTTACTACTTCTTTCATGTTAGGATTCAGTCTTCTTTGAGGTATTGCTGTCGGCTTGTGATTATCATCCATAAGAATTTTTGTGGGTGTAGAATGATGGACTGATCCCCTTAATATCAGTGATTTTCCAAGCAATTCCCTTCTTGTGTTTCTTAAGTACATCCAAAAGTTTACCTTTCTATTGCCCTGTCAAATCTGATGCAATGATAACTGGGAGTGTAGAGTCTTCCCCCAAGAAAGCATATTCCAAATGATTAGGTAGTGGCTTCAGCTCCAGTACAGGAGGTTTTTCAAGTGATGAAATCAATCTTCCATAATTGCTTAAATCATGCTTCTTGATTCTTTGATCTTCCAATTCAGATGAACTATCAATCCCTAAGCTATCGTCCATTATATGTATCTTTGCCTCGACAGAATTCAAGTCTCCACCTTGCACATAATACGTTCCACTAGAGTTGTCTGATCCTGTTTAAATTGTCCCCTTTTCAACTGGAGTCGATGACCCAAAGTACCCATCTGGATTATTTTTCGACCACATGTTAATCGGGTCAGGCTGACAGCACGGTGGATAAGGGCCCGCTGCAAGATTCACCTTTTCTGGCTGCACATATTGCGGGAGTAGAGAAACAGTGCTGTGATTTTCCAGGGTTAAGATGGTCGAATCATCACAAAACTTCCTTCTCCACTGGTTATCATAAAAGCTGGGAGGAATCGATGCAGTACCGGAGTTAAGATCGCCAAGATGGGGTACCTATGGCAAGACAAAATTATCCCAGTTAACTGTCGAAAGCATGGTAAAAAGAATATGTACACACTAAACGGAAAATCGACTACAAAAATTTTAGAAAAAAAAAAATAGAATGCAAACAAAGAAATGATGGAATATATACAAGGATAGTGAAAATGAAACAATGAAATGGTCAAATCAACACGCTCAAAGTTTTTCGAGTATTTCTCGTGGCTCCCCGACAACGGTGCCAAAAACTTCTTAGCGTTAGGCTATAACCGCAAGTGCACAGGTCATCAAGTAATACCCTGTGCGTGACACAGTGGTCATATTCCCTGGGGCCCGAGAAGCTACTCTTTCTTCCCTTTTACAATGTTGTTCAACGGACACAATTTTAAGAGAGAGAATAAAATGTAATTAAACTAAACAAACAAGTAACCAATGCAAACATACGAGGACAAGATACAGGATAAATTAAGGGGCTACTAAAGTGAGTAGGATGCTTGAACTAACATCCAAGTGGCTAATTGGATCGAGAAAACCCTAGATTAGGCCAACCCGATGGTCACGGCAATTGACCCCTAATCCGGTACGGGTATTGGATTTCGTACCTCTACCGCCCAAAAATACCCCTACGATTGCAAAGGCTAAAGTGGTTTTCGCAAACAAGGGTTAAAATACAAATTAGTATTTAACCCTAGGAGTGGAGGGGTACAAATACCCGATGGTCACGGCGTATTTATACGTATTTCCCTTCCAAGTTTGGTGAGTCTAACACTAGGGCAATGGTCATGCAACCTAGCATTTCCTAAGTCCTTTGATACATAGAGTTCTCATACATACCAAGCATGTAAAAACACCAAACAATGGATCTCAAATAAGCCACAAGCATAAATTAGAACAAAACATCCAAAACATCATAAGTTTACCCCCAAGGATCACCTGCATCCGGTGACCTTGGGGTTTAGTTGCTCATGTTCAACAAATACAACAAAGAATACATGCAAACAACCAACAAAGGCATGAGAAGAACTCCCTCAAAGGATGAAGGGCGGAGAAGTTCCAAAGATGCCACTCAACGGGGTAGCTTTCCTTGACTTCAACCTCCAAATGTGAGCCCTAGGATGTAGATTCTTCCCAAAACCTTGCTCTCCTCCCAAATCCTAGCCGAGATCACCCTCCAAAAGCTCCTTCTTCCTCAAATCTAAGGTGGTGGTGAGAGGCTCCAAGAAGAAGACCCAAGATGCCCTAAAAGAACTCTCTAAGTCCAATAAAAAGATGAGTTCTTGCCTCTTAACGGGTGAGCTCATGGTCCATATATGGCCGCTGAGGTAGCCTGTAATGCAGGACGAAAGAACCTGCAAAGATGCAAAACCGCTACAGTAACACCTACAGTGCATTGCTACAGTACTCTACCCCTGAATTCCTCGCGGTTGACCTCACGGCCGTGAGGATTTCCAGACTTAGAAAATTCTCCAAATGTGCGTGCTTCAGGCTGCTACGATGTTGCTACAGTGCCCCGGGAGCCTAAAATGATGAATACGGCGTGTATTTCTCCTCAAATCGTGTCGTTGAGCTTACCTAGGCATCCTTTGTACCTGAAACATGAAATAAACCAATTTAGACCTAAAAGGGTATCGATTCATTAACAAAATATGAAAAGCATGCGCAAGTATACGTACAAAACATGTACATTTAGACGTTTATCATCTATAGTCAATGCATAATCTCAAAGATCCATCTTTCTTCTTCACAAAGAGAACTAGTGCACTCCAAGGTGAAACACTTGGATGAATGAAACACTTATCCACAAGATCTTGCGATTGAGTCTTCAACTCTCTCAGCTCTGTTGGTGCTATTCTGTAGGGTGGTATAGAAATAAGAGCCGTACCGGGTAGCAGATCTATAGCAAACTCCATCTTCCTGTATGGTGGCAAACCAGACATCTCCTCAGGAAAAACATATGAAAACTCCCTTACTGCTGGCATCTCCTATAAAGCTGGCTCTTGAACTCTAGTATCCATCACATGTGCCAAGAACACAGGACAACCCTTGCTCACCAATCTTCTATCTTCCAAGGCTAAAATCAAGTATGAAGGTAGAGTCCTTCTCACACACTTCAGCACTACTGTGCATCCTACGTACCCAGGAAAAGTTACTTCCTTCTTGAAACAATCAATGGAAGCACGATGCCTATCCATCCAATCCATACCAAGAATGGCATCAAAATCCTTGATCTCTATAGGAATTAAGTCTGCCTCCAACACTGCCCCACAGACTATCACAGGACACTCTCTAAACACCAAACTACTGACTACCTCCTCACCAAGAGGAGTTTACATCACCAACTCACACTCTAAGGGAGAAGGAGGACTATTAGCATGACATGTAAATGTAGTGCTAACAAAAAAACACTCTGACCCAGAATCAATCAATGCATAAGAATCATGCTGAAAGATAGACAGTGTACCTGTAATCACATTGGGCCTAACCTCAGCCTCTTCCTCTGTCATGGCAAAAACTTGGGTCTGAGCTCTGGTCTGGGGTCATTGGGAACCAAGCTGTGAAATGTTGCTAGCAACTCCTGACTTCATAGTAACTGATGTAGATGCTACTGGCTGCGGACCTTTGGATTGACTAGGATGACCCTGAGATGGTAGTGTTGATCCACTCCATCCAAGCTTTGGACAAGCTGATCTCAAATATCTCGTCTGCCCACACTGGAAGCACTTCCGAGGAGCTAAGCACTGTCTCTTATGTGGCTTCCCATAGTTCCTACACTTGTTTCTAGCTTCTATACCTCTGACACTAGGAGCACTGCCCACACGGGAGAATCTCTTATGATCACCGCTATGGGATGGTAGAGGTCTAGGAGGACCTGAAACAGAGGTGCCCTTAGAGGAACCTTCACTCTTGCTCTTCTTGGATGGTTGTCCCATCTCCAAGCTTCTTCTCTTAGCAATGTTCTCTCAAACTTTCTTGCCTTCTCTAACAAGCTACTCTGCTCTCAAAGCTGAATGTACCATATCCTTGAAGCTTTGTTTGCTTGTGACTGTTATCCTTTCTCTAATGCCCAAATTTAAGCCAACTTCAAATTTGGAACATAGGACTTCTTCTATAGGTGCCAACTAGAAATAAAAGTAGCCAAGTCTTTCAATTTTGTCTCATATTCTGTAACTGTCTTGTTCCCTTGAACCAATCTCATAAACTCATGCCTCTTCTGATCAAGATGAAATCGAGTGCAGTACTCTTCATCAAACTCATGCCAGAAATCTAACCAAGTGACTTTTCCAAAAGATCTGCTCTTTAAACCATCCCACCAAATCCGAGCTCGTCCCTCTAGAAGTCTATTAGCAACCCTAAGTCTCATCTCATCTGCTAGACTCATATGCGCAAATGTAGCAGTTACCCTCTTGATCCACTTTTTAGCAATCATAGCATCACTAGTGCCATCAAAAGAACCACATCCAAGCTATCAGTCTTCCTTCAAAGCTTGGACAAGTGATAAGTGCTCGTGTTATAGTGATACGAAGTATTATTATCTTACATTGAGCATTACTTTTATCAGATTTTATCATTAATTTGTGTGTATTTGTGTGCTTTTGTCCATTGTTGGGTTGTGGAGCCAATTTGGAGAAAAAGAAGCAAGAATAGGTTATGTTCACCGTTGTTGAGGAGTTCTCGGACCAAGCAAGGAATAAGGCACGAGTCTAGACTTGTTGGTGTGTGCCAACCTTCATTGAAGGGGCACAAAGGCAGTCACATTCACAAAAGTCTAACTCGTGTAGGATTGGAGAATTTCGCCAATGAAGAGAAATGAAGTAATTGACATAATCTACCACTGATTGTGTGCCCAATTCAACAGCCTCGATGAAGAATGATGAATTCGGGAGCATTTCGGCGAAGCACTGTAGTAGTTACTGTAGTTAATTATTGTAGCAAAAACACTGTAGCAAATTACTGTCCACAATCTGCCAAAAATCAACAAAACAGAATTTCCACACGACCGTGTGGAATTAACATACGGGCATGTGGAAATTCTGCAACTCTGATTTCCACCCGATTTCAGCCTATAAATAGCCCATTTTCAGATCTATTTGGGGACTCCCTCCTTCTATCTCTTGCCTATCTTTTGGGGGTCTTTCGGCTAGGGTTTGGAGAGGTTCTTGTGGTCTTTGGAGGTGATTATACGGCATCGACATCGACATCCATTGGAAGAAAGCTTTTGGTGGAGCTTCATCGGTATCGATTCGGCGAGGTATGCCCTAGGCTTGAGAAGGGATTCGTTGGAGAAGACGTGCGGCTCTACAAGACCATCGATATGATCTACAAGGTGGTTTTCTTTATGGTTTTCATGCATATGTTCTTAAACTTGTTATTGATTTTTTATTGCTCCATGGAGAGCTAAACCCCTAGTGGGTATTTGGACTTGTGAACCCTAGGATACTTGTGTTTCTATAACTTTTAATATGCTTTATTAATTTGATGTTTTCTTATTGAGTTCCAATCTTGCATGCCGATTGTATGAGATTTTCCCTTAGCCGTGACACTAGGGCTGAGAATCTATTAGGTTATCTTTTGAGGGTGTGACAACCTCTATAGGATTAGACTACATAAGGTTGGAGAGGTTTGAGAGGGTGAGTCGAGAGGTAGCGGAACGTCCCCTTTCCGCTCCGGTGTGAATTTCCCTACCTCTGTATCCCAAGAGTTAATCGTGATCGAAGTAGAGTCAAGTACTAGGAGATGAACTCCCTTGCGAAGGGTTGAGTGAATCCTAGGACTGGGGCTTAACTTAGATTAGGGTTCTTCCACCTAGACCAAAGGGTTAGACCTATAATTAGGGATATAGTCTTTCACTTGGAATCCCTAGAACTCCATGCAATTTCACACGGTGCTAGGCATTAGTATGAGGTAATCCCCTGGGGCTTAGGTGACAGGTCATCGAGAGTCAAGTGTCGTAGAGAAGTCTAGAGACACGTATAGTGTGGGATTAGTCACGGTTGACCTTAGGTTTGGGACCGTGTGCTTAAGTATTTCCACGACTCATTAGACATCAATTAGAGGGTATAACACTAGTCTTGCACTAGAAGCATTAGTCCTAGGGGGAGATTTGTCCGGGTACCTCATCTTTATATCGATTACCTCTCCTACCTTTATTGCCCTTCTTGGTCTCTTTTACTTTGTTATATATATATATATATATATATATATATATATATATACATATTGATTTGTTTTACCATTGATTCCATTTATAGCTAAAATAGTGATAACTCTTGTTTCTGAACACTATTTCCTATGGATACGACTACCTACTCACCAGGGTACTTTATTACTTTGACAACCCGTACACTTACGGGGTACACACGCAAGGGGTGTGTCAAGTTTTTGGCGCCGTTGCCGGGGAATAGGCGTTTTAGAGACATTTGTATTTTGCTATTTTAGCTATTCATCATTCATTCTATTTCACCTTTTCTTATGCTTCCATCATTTTTATTTGTTTTCTTTGGTTTTGTCTTACTTTTTCTTGCAAGGAGCCTAAATGGAAATTGATGCAGTCATTGAACTATATTCTCAAGTTGACGCTCTCAGTACAAAGCTTGATAGAATTATTGTTTCAAAACAATAGAGCAATCCAGGCTACAACACACATCATGCAAATGAAAGGAGTTACCAAAATTTTTATGGAATAACGATGGACAATATCGGGAAGCACCTCAAGAGCAATTTCAAAAGGATGAGATACTCGAAGAGGATGTACCTCAATGGAAAAAAGTGCTAGCTAACTTTATTGAAGCATCCGATGCCTCTTGCCAAAGTATGGAAGCCACAAGAAAGTGTCATGAAGCCTCCTATAACAACCTTGAGCATCAATTAGGATGGATACTTGACACACTCTCCAAGGAAAATAAAGTATTTGAGCAAGCAACGCAAGTCCCTTGCAGAGATGATGTGGTAGTGAACGATAATGAAGAAATGGGGTAGACCTAGTATGTTGCTGTAGAGATTGAAGAGGAAAGAGAAGAAGATCATTTAGAGAATTTGGATTGCTTGAATGAAGATGGTGCTTGTGAGAAAGGAAATTTTCAAGGGGATTTGCTAGTGTCATGTTCTTTTCAAGCTGAAAATACATAAGAAGAAGCAAACCCTAAGGTAATGGAACAATCACCATTCTTTGGGATTGATCAACTCATAAAAAGCAAGAAAGAGATTTTGGGAAGGGAAAAAGATGTGGGGAGGATATTTAAACCATCCAATGACCCACTGACACGACCACTTGCGTATATCTCGCAAGTGCACAGGTTTGTCAAAGTAATAAAATTACCCTGGTGAGTGGGTAGTTGAATCCACAGGGAATAGAGATTTACAACACAAGAATTCACTATTTTAGTTATGCGGTATACGAAAAGTAATAATCAGAGTGATGAGTGAATTTATGCAAGCAAATAGAATAAAAGACAATAAAGTAAATAGAGAGATGAAAAGACAAGAGAAAAGCAAGTAGAACTTAAAAGAGAAAGACTACCAATGGATGAGATAAGGTATCCGGACAAGCTACCTCTAGGACTTGTGCTTCTAGTGCAAGACTATGCTATTATGCTTTCCTATTAATGTTAATTGAGTCGAGGATATCCTTAAACTCAAGGTCCCAAAACTTAAGGTCAACTGTGACTAACCCCAACATTATGTCCCGGTATTAGGATTCACTGTGACCTTGACTCTTGTTGACCTATCAACTAAGCCCAGGGGAGTATATCTTCCTAACCCTAACACTACGTGGGATTGCTTTAAGCTCTAGGGATTCCTAGTGATAAAACCTGTTCCTCTATGTAGTTCTAACCCTTTGGTCCTGGTGGAAGAACCCTATTCTAGATTGAGCCCTAACACTCTATCTTGACTGCTTATTAACCAAGGAAACGGAGATAGGGAGAAATCACACCGGAAGGGAAAGGGGTACATCGCTACCTCACAACTCTTCCTCTCAACCCTCTTCAATCTTAAGGAGTCTAACCCTATAGGAGTTGTCACACCTCCAAAGGATAACCTAGATTGTTCTCAACCTTAGTGTCACGGCTAAGGGAAAAACAATAGCACAAGATAATTAAGATTGAAACTCGATTTATTCATCAATAATGGAAAAGCACAATAGCAATGTCATAGAAACATAATAATCCTAGGGTTTTACAAGTCCGAATACCCACGAGGGGTTTAGCTCCTCATGGAGCTATACATGTTCATCAAAATATGAAAGAAAGAATAAAGTAAAAGCATTGATGAAAACCCCCTCGCGTATGGTGTGGCCGTGGTCTTGTGCGGCCGTCGATGCCGATGACGCGCTCCAATCCTCCACAAAGTCCTCTCTGAAACCCTAGCCGCACTCTCCAGAAGTTGAGGAGAAACATAGGTCAAAAAGATATTTTCAAAGTCTCCAAATAGGGCTTTTAATAGGCTGAGTGCGGCTTTAAATTTGGACTTATCGGGGCTTCACATGGCCGTGTGGAATTAACACATGGGCGTGTGAAGTTTCTGTCTGCTGAAAAATTAATTCACCCGGCCGTGTGTTAATTCCACACGCCCGTGTGAATTCTCTGGAATTCTGAAATTTGGCCGAAGTAAACAGTGTTTTGCTACAGTGCTTGCCGAAAACGCTCCCGAATCCATCGTTCTTCATCGAGGCAATTGAATTGGGCACACAAACAATGGTAGATCGTGCCGATTGCTTCAAGTCTCCTTCTTGGTGAAGTTCTCCTAAACCACATGAGTTAGACTTGTTGTAAGTGTGACTGCCTTTGTGCCCCTCCAACGGAGGTTGGCACACACTCACAAGTCTAGGCTCGTGCCTTGTTCCTTGCTTGGTCCGAAAACCTCCCAACAATGGCGAACACGATCTAACTTTGTTCTTCTTCTCCAAATTAGCTCCACAAACCTACAATGCACATGAATACACAAATGCACACAAATTAATGATAAAATCTGATAAAAGTATTGCTTAATGTAAGATAATAGTATTTTGTATCATTATAACACGAGCACTTATCAAACTCCCCCACACTTAAGCTTTTGCTTGTCCTCAGCCACCTTTGTCTGTAGGACCCCCACTGTGCTCTCGAGGCGTTCCTGTCGATCCTGGTCTCGAGAAGGTGAGAACATGCCCACCGGAGGTGGCTCCGGCGCAGTGGGTGGTACCTATGTCTCTGTCTCTGCTGGGTGTGGCTCTAAGGCTGCGTGGGACCCCTCGGCCTGCTCTGACTGCGTTATGATCATAGTATAGACTCCTGCCCTTCATCTGCAGACCATACCCATCAATCTCAATGTATCTCTGCTGAGCGGAGTTGGTGTAGCCATCTTTGAGTCCCAAGCCTATGATGAAGCGTGTGATGTAGGGACCTGCAAAGATGACTCCAACCCTGGGGTACTGGCCCTGGTGGCGCATGTACTCGGCTAGAATATGCCCAGGTATAGTGGCTCGCTCTGTACCATGGAGTGCAAGTATAGTAGTTCCTGTCTGCTCAACACCCCTATACTGTCCCCTCTGCCACTGATAGATCTGCTCAATATGGCATGAATGTACATGTACGCTGGCTGGGAAAGAAATGTCGCCCTCGAAACCCCCGGCTCGTACTGCCGATCCCTATACAACATCCTGTAGACCCTCTAAGGTGTCAGGGTTCCTGGGTAATCGGTGGGCAGCAGCGCGTAAATGCCTTATCGTAGAGGCCCATCATGATCAAGAACTGGGTGATACTCAGGCTGAAGTGCCGACCGAGGGCACGAAAGTGAATAGTATCGGTATGTGTGAAGCTGTCATACCCTCGGTCGAACTCAAAGGTCGCTAAGACCTCGAGTGTGAGTGATGACTAAACCGCAAGCGCACGGGTCGCCAAGTAATACCCCTCACGCACGCGCGAGGGGGTCGTATTCCCTGGGGTCCCAAGAGCTGCTATTACTCCCATCTATATGACACTGTCTAGTTTACCAAATATAGCTTTGAAACAAGATAAGAAAAATAACAAAAGAGAAAACTATAAACAAGTGGACTAAGGCTCAACATATAAGCAAACTAAGGATGCAAGTAATAATGAAAGTTCGAGGTCCCCGGGCAAGGATCCCCTCGGGACTACTAAAGCTAGAAGGATACTCGAATTACACAAGCAAAGGTGGTTAGGCCAAGAGATGTCCAAAGGTAGGTCACCAGATGGTCACGGTGATAATCCCTAATCAGGTATGAGTATTGGAATACGGAATTGCTTCCGCCCAAATCCTCACACGATTGCAATGCGCCTAGGGAAATCCCGAATTAAGGTCAAACACAACATCTAGGCTCAACCCTAATGGTTGGAGGGGTACAAATGCCCGATGGTCATGGCGTATTCGTACATGTATCCCTTCCAAACTTGGTGTGTCTAATACTAAGGTGATGGTCACGCAACCTAGTATAACCTAGAAATCGATACACTGAGTTCTCATGCATACCAATACATCAAAGTGCACCAAGCTTGAACCATAAACCATACAAATACCAAAAATATACTCAAAACATACAAACAAGCAAGTTCATCCCAAGGTTAACCGGATGCCCAGTGACCTTGGGAGTCTAGCTCATCATCAACAAAGGAGAATGTATACAAAACAAGAAATACAAGATGCTGTATTTACTGGGGATCCCCGGCAACGGCGCCAAAAACTTGATGACTTAACCACAAGCGCACGGGCCGCCAAGTAATACCCCTCACGCACGCGCGAAGGGGTCGTATTCCCTGGGGTCCCAAGAGCTGGTATTACTCCCCTCTAGATGACACTGTCTAGTCTACCAAATATAGATTTAAAACAATATAAGAAAAATAACAAAAGGGAGAACTATGAACAAGTGGACTAAGGCACACCACAAAAAACACATTAAGGAAACAATTAGCAATAAAAGTGCGAGGTCCCCAGGCGAGGGTCCCTCGGGACTATTAAAGCTAGAAGGATGCTAGAGTAATGAAGGTAATGGTGGTTAAGCCAAGAGACGTCCAAAAGTAGGTCACCCCGATGGTCACGGTGATAACCCCTAATCCGGTACGAGTATTGGAATACGGAATCTCTTCCGCCCAAATCCTCCTACGATCGCATTACGCTTAGGGAAATCTCTGATTAGGGTCAAACTCAATATCTAGGTTCTTCCCCAACGGGTGGAGGGGTACAAATACCCGATGGTCACGGCGTATTCGTACATGTATCCCTTCTAAGCCAGGCATGTCTAGTACGAGGGCGATGGTCACGCAACCAAGTACAACCTAGAATTCAAACCACAGAGTTCTCATGCAATTTGATACAATAAAGAACACAAAGCTTAGACCACAACCAAACCAAATACCAAAAATATACTCAAAACATACAAACAAGCAAGTTCATCCCAAGTTTCACCGGATGCCCGATGACCTTGGGAGTCTAGTTCATCATCAACAAAGGAGAATGTATACAAAACAAGAAATACAAGATGAAGCTCATAACAACTCCCCTCGAATGAAGACTAGAAGGTGGTGATGAGAACTTGTCGGATCCTCGCCGGCAAGCTCCTAGATGCTCTCCCTCGAGTATGATCTCCTTCTCCCTTTGATTTGCTCCTCAAAAATGCCTTCTTCCGCAGCCCTGATGCTCTTGAAACCCTAGATGGTGGTGGAGGAGAAGTGGTGGGAAAAAGACCACAAGAAAAATGCCCAAAAGGCCTTTAAAACCTAATTTCGGGATGCTATGCGGCATCTCATGTGGGGAGAGAAAGTTTCCGAGAAATGGCGAAAATCGCGTAAGTTGCTACAGAACCGCTACAGTAATCTTGCTACAGTACCGTATGCGGCCTGCTATACGCCCGCATGGTAGCCCGCATGAATCTCCTGACCAAGCCGTTTCTTCAAGTGTTCGTGCTACAGAAGTTGCTACAGTCGCACAGTACCGGGGCTAGAAAATAGTGTTTTCCTTGTCAATTTTTCCTTAAATCATGTTGTCGAGCTCCCCATGGTAACTTTTATACCTATAACACGAAATAAACCAATTTAGACCAAAAACGGGCATACACACATACAAAAATACTCTATTTATATGTATACATACATGAATAGTAAGTACATTTAGGCATTTATCAGTGAGCGCTCGAATCGCTGGCTCTCTGATCGCTAGCAAACGGCCCCAACTGCCAACTGCTAGTAGCTCCTCAATCTCTATGGCTATGGCATCACCCCCTTGTATGTCTCTCAATGTACTCAAATCCGGGTAGCGTGACTGTCCGAATCGAAGTGCCGATAGTTTCTTGAACCTTTCCCTGTGCTCTGGTAAATCAAACTCCATATCCTCGGGAGGTGGAGTAGCCTCTCATGGGCGCTTCCCTGCCGATTTCTTAGACTTAGAAGTCATATCTGCAAAGTTGCAAAAGAAAATTTTCAAAAATCAGTTCAAAAACTCATTTTGCAGAAATCCACACGGCCGTGTGGAAATTCCACACGCCCATGTAAAGCTTCTGGCGGACAGCGCCTCACGGCCGTGGGTCTAAAAATCCAAAAATACAACTAAATTTTGCTCCAATTCTATTCTAAGCATGTTCGCATACATAATAAGCATTTAAAACAAGCAAAATCATCCAACAGAACGAATCAAATTAAGAATTGACGAAGAAAAAGGCTTGAAATCCTTACCGACGGAGTGGATGAAGGAAAACTTAGAATCGGGAAAGTAGTAGAGAGGGTAAGAGAGGAGTTTAGAGTGGAAGAATCAAGAGGCATGAGTGAAATCAAAATGAAAACGCGTGGCTTTTGAAGTTCTGGGAATTCACACGGCCGTGTGGAAATGCCACACAGCCATGTGCCTCTAAAATTAGGGTTCACAGGGGCCATCACACGCCCCTGTGTGCACTCTATTCACACTTTGGACTACCCCACACAGCCGTGTGAAACACCCACACGGCCGTGTGCCTTCACAGGGGAATCCACAGGGGTTGGTACACGCTCCTGTGAATTATCGGGAAAACACAGATGGTCTTTGAAAATTTTCACACGGTAGTGTGCCCAACCTGGCCAAGACTCAAGGCCAGCCACAGGGGCATCCACACGCCCCTGTGGTCTCTCTGACTTACCCGAGAAACCCTAAGTATTCCACATGGCCGTGTGCCTTTCACAAGCTCTCCCACAGGGGTGCACACATGCCCCTGTGTATTCTCGGGAAGAAGGGTTGTCTCTGCAAAGTTTCATACGCCCGTGTGGAATTTCCACACGGCCGTGTTCCTTAGCACAATGGCACTCACAGGGGCATCCACACGCCCCTGGGGACTCTTTGGAAAAGAGTTTAAGTTCTGTGAGATCTCACACGGCCGTGTGGAATTTCCACACGCCCATGTACCCCTTTTTAGGTTATTCACAGGGGCATGGACACGCCCCTGTGCCATCTCTGTTTAAGCCCTAAATGGTAACACACGCCCGTGTGGAATTTTCACACGCCCGTGTGTTTTCTCTAGTTTACTTAGAAAAATTTACAGACTCTCATAAAAATTTAGAAACACAAATACGATGTTTGAAGTTTGTGAAAACCATCAAAACACGACCAGATACCATGGAAAATATGCTCAACCAACTCAAACTTCGTCAATAATCATCTAGGCACACAAAAACGTCAACAATACCCAATAAAAATCATAGCACATGCATTAAAATTTTTAGGACACCAAAACTAAGACTTTTATTCATGCTAAAACTAAACTAGATCCGAGAAAAGCTGTAAAACCCTTGGGTTGCCTCCCAAGAAGCGCTTGTTTAACGTCACTTAGCTTGACGTACCTGGCTTACCTTATGGAGGTTCATGAATAAAGGTTGACCTCTTTCCTACAACCTGAAAACATGCATTACATAACCTTTGTAGAATAGAGGGAGAGTTAGCGATTCTGTTACCACACAAGGGTGAACCACCCTTAGTCCGTTCTTGCTCATCCCCATCGTTCTTGGGTCTTTTCTTCTGGCGCCTCCTTGCTCTCTTCATCCTTCTCCTCATCTTTTTCGTAGCTCCCGGGTCCAGCTTGTCTTCCTTATCGATTACACCAAGTGAAAGCAGTTCTTCCTTGTTCTCCATGTCTTGATCCGACTAATCTGCATACGGATCCAGGTTCAATATTTCCTGCACATAATCATCAATTAGCTCATCGGTAGTGTCAAGAAAAGATAAAGTATCATCAAAGTCAAGAGAGTGTCTCATGGCTTCGGCGAGGCGGTATGTAAGCTTGTCTTCTCCCACTCGCAAGGTGAGCTCCCCGCCATCCATGTCAATCAAAGCCTTAGAAGTGCGCAAGAACGGCCTTCGAAGGATCAGTGGAACCTCGACATCCTCATCGACATCCAACACCACGGGATGTTTGATAAACGCCTAAACATACGTATTTTCCATGTATTCGGGTGTATGCATTACGTATTTTTCTATGAGTTGACGCCCGTTTTTGGTCTGAATTGGTTTCTTTCGTGTTACAGGTATTGATGTGACCCCTTCGAGCTCGTTGATAGAATTTGAGAAGAAATCGGCGACGAAAACACTATTCCTAAGGGGGGTACTGTAGCGACTACTGTAGCACGAACCCTTTGGCGAAATGGCTAAGTTTGGAGGTCAATGCGGGCTGTCATGCGGGTACTGCAGAGGCTGCATACGGTACTGTAGCAGTTACTGTAGCGACACTGTAGCAACTTACGTGATTTCGGGATTTTCTCGGAAATTTTCTCTCCCGGCATGCAGGGCTGCATAGGGGGCCGCATAACCCACTGGAAAAGGTTTTTAAGGGTTTTGGAGTTCATTTTGAGAAAAAGGCTAGGTCTTGAGAAACACTACACTTCACCATCTTCTTTGGGAGCTTGAGGCTGGCTTTTGGAGGCATTTCTTGAGGAGAGGACGATAGGGAGAGCACGAGACGACGAATCCACGCCTTCGATTTGCATTTGAGAGGAAGTTTGACAAAGGAAGCCACTCCTTAGGTGGCGTCCTTGGAAGCGTCATTCGGCCTTGATCTTTTCAGGGGGTGTTTTCATTATGCTTTTGGTTGTTTTTATGTATTTGCTTGCTTACTTTGTGATCATGAACAACTAACCCCAAGGTCGCCGGATATAGGTGAACCTTGGGGGTGAACTTGTGTATTTTGGATGCTACTTTCTAGTTTATGTGCTTGGTTTGGTTTGTGATCCTTGTGTGGTGGTTCTTGAATGCCTTGATATGTATGAGAACTCTATATGTCAATTCCTAGACAATGCTAGGTTGCATGACCATTGCCCTAGTATTAGGCTCACCAAGCTTGGAAGGGAATACATGTACGAATACGCCGTGACCATCGGGTATTTGTACCTCTCCAATTGTTAGGGTTGTCCTTGATTGTGTTTCAACCCTAGCTTGGGAAAATCCACTAAACCTCTTGCAATTGTACAAGGATTTGGGCGGAAGCAATTCCGTATTCCAATACTTGTATTGGATTAGGGACCAACACCGTGACCATCGGGCTGGTCTAATCTAGGGTTCCCCGGTCCAAACCACCCACGTGCATGCTAGTTAGGGCATCCTTAGCACTTTAGTAGCCCCCGAGGGAATCCTCATCCGTGGCCATTCCCTCACCTTGATTTTCCCCCTCCGTATTTATTCTTGCTATTTGCATGCTCTTTGTTTTAGTAGATTATTGGTAGTTCTTATTCCAAGTGATCGATTAGGTCAAACAACATTGTGATAAGGAAGTAAGAATAGCTTCTCGGGCCCTTGGGGATACGACCCCCTCGTGTTCGCGCGAGGGGTATTACTTGGCGACCCCGTGCACTTGCGGGTGAGCGATTCAAGCTCGTTACCAATCAACAGGAAATATGTATTTGTCAACTTTGACTAAAACGTCTTCCACAATTCCCCTTGGATGCCTAGCTTTTGGAAGAATGTGTAGGGCATGACATTGATACTTGCCCCCGAGTCGGCCAATGCCATCTCTTCACCCATGTTGCCAATGTTACATGGTATTATGAAACTCCCGGGATCTTTTCTCTTGTTCGGCATGTTCTTTTGCAATATGGCCGAGCAATTGGCATTAAGGATCATAGATGCACTCTCCTCCAATTTCCTCTTGTTGGTTAAGAGGTCCTTCAAGAACTTCGCGTACTTAGGCATTTGGGCCAATGCTTCCCCGAATGGTATGTTGATGTGCAACTGTTTGAAAATTCCCAGAAATTTCTTGTATTATTCGTTCTCTTGGTCATTCTTCAATCGTGAAGGATAAGGGATCCTTGGCTTATAGGGTGGGGATGCCATCTCTTTTTCCTTTGTCGCTCCTTCCTCTATCTCCACGACGTTGGGTATCTCTTGGGTCTTCTCTAGAGGAAGATTTCTCTCAACCTCTTTTCCACTCCTTAAGGTGATTGCCTTCAATTGCTTTTTCAGATTGGTCTCCGTGTTACTAGGCAAACTACCTTGAGGTCTCTCTGCCAAGGTCTTCGCAATTTGCCCCACTTGATTCTTCAAATTGTGTAGGGAGGCGGTGTGATTGGGAAGTGTAGCTTCCACCAATTGGAACCTAGCATCCGATGAAGCAACAAACCTTGTGAGGGCTTTCTCAAGATAGGACATCTTCCCTTCTAGCCCGGTCACTCGGCTTTCCAAGTTCGGTGCTTGTTGTCCGTGAAATCCCGGTGGTGTATTGTTCTTTTGTTGTGACTGCCCTTGATTGCTCCATGAGAAATTTGGATGGTTCTTCTTCCCCGGGTTGTAAGTACCACTATACGGGTTGCCTTGGCCTTGCCCTCTATAAGCATTACCCACAAAATCTGCCTGTTCCACCGTACTAGTGCCTCCAATAGCGATCAGACAATCACTCGAAGCGTGACCTCACTCACAACCATTACAAGTAGTAATGGCCGCAACTCTTGGTGAAGTTAGAACATCCAACTTCTTACTTAGTGATTCCACTTATGCCGCCAAAGCTGTAACTGCATTAACCTTATGAATTCCGGCCACCTTCTTTCGGTCCCTTGTGTTCCATTGATTCATAGCCATCTCTTCTATAAGGTGCCGGGCTTCACCTGGAGTCTTGCTTCCTAGAGTTCCTCCGGACGCTGCATCTAAGAGTTGCTTGGTACCCGGATTTAACCCCTTATAGAAGGTGTGGATGATCATCCACTCAGGGAATCCATGTTGCGGGCACTTCCGAAGGAGCTCTTTGAACCTATCCCATGTCTGGAATAGAGACTCCAATTCCATTTGCATGAAGGATGAGATCTCATTCCGGAGCCTCGCTGATTTTCCCGGAGGGAAATACTTAGCCAAGAACGCCTCGGCCATCTCCTCCCATGTAGTAATAGATGCTCTCGGTAATGAATGTAGCCAATGTCGTGCTTTTCCCTTCAATGAAAATGGGAAGGCTCTCAACCTGATTGCGTCGTCCGTTACTCCATTGATCTTCAACATGCCAGACACTTGAAGAAAGTTCTTAAGATGGTTGTTGGGATCTTCATTAGCCAACCCATTAAATTGTGCGGACTGTTGCAATATTTGAATGAACGACGGCTTCAACTCAAAGTTGTTCGCGATGATTGGGGGCCTCACAATGCTTGATTGGGTCCCCATTACCGCGGGTCTAGCAAAATCGGACAACGTCCTTTGTTGTTCATTTTGTTCTGCCATTGCTTCTGACCCTTCTGAATCTATGCTTACTTGCTTGGACTGTTCTTCCACAGGCTCTTTCTCTTTACGATGCGTTCTTCTTCCAATATCCGGGTCTCCTTCAACAAGAATCGAAGAGTTCCCGCTGGTCATAACCTAAAGCCAACACAAAGAAAAGAAAAATTAAGAATAATGATAGATAAAGAAAGTGTGAAATAGACAATGAAGTGAATAACTAAAATAACAAAAACAAGTATTAAAAATACACCTATTCCCCGGCAACGGCGCCAAAAACTTTGACACGACAGCTTGCGTCTATCCCGCAAGTGCACGGGTTTGTCGAAGTAATAAAATTACCCTGGTGAATGGGTAGTCGAATCCACAGGGAATAGAGATTTAAAACACAAGAATTCGCTATTTAAGTTATGCGGTGTACGAAAAGTAATAATCGGAGTGATGAGTGAATTTATGGAAGCAATTAGAATAAAAGCCAAGAAAGTAAATATAGAGATGAAAAGACAAGACAAAAGCAAGTAGAAGTTAAAAGAGAAAGACTAGCAATGGATGAGATAGGGTATCCGGACAAGCTACCTTTAGGACTTATGCTTCTAGTGCAAGAATATGCTATTATGCTTTCCGATTGATGTTAATTGAGTCAAGGATATCCTTAAACTCACGGTCCCAAAACTTAAGGTCAACTGTGAGTAACCCCAATATTATGTCCTGGTATTAGGATTCACTACGACCCTTGACTCTTGTTGACCTGTCAACTAAGCCCCAAGGGAGTCTATCTTCCTAACCCTAACACTACGTGTGATAGTTTTAAGCTCTAGGGATTCCTAGTGATAAAACATGTTACTCTATGTAGTTCTAACCCTTTGGTCCAGGTGGAAGAACCCGAGTCTAGATTGAGCCCTAACACTCTATCTTGACCGCTAATTAACCAAGGAAACGGAGGTAGAGAGAAATCACACCGGAAGGGAAAGGGGTACATCGCTACCTCACAACTCTCCCTTTTAACCCTCTTCAATCTTAAGGAGTCTAACCCTATATGAGTTGTCACACCTCCAAAGGATAACCTAGATTGTTCTCAACCTTAGTGTCATGGCTAAGGGAAAAACAATAGCACAAGATAATTAAGATTGAAACTCGATTTATTCATCAATAATGGAAAAGCACAATAGCAATGTCATAGAAACATAATAATCCTAGGGTTTTACAAGTCCGAATACCGACGAGGGGTTTAGATCCTCATGGAGCTATACATGTTCATCAAAATATGAAAGAAAGAATAAAGTAAAAGCATTGATGAAAACCCCTCGCGTATGGTGTGGGCGTGGTCTTGTGCGACCGTCGAACGTCGATGTCGATGCCGATGACGTGCTCCAATCCTCCACAAAGTCATCTCCGAAACCCTAGCCGCACTCTCCATAAGTTGGGGAGAAAGATAGGTCAAAAAGATATTTTCAAAGACTCCAAATCGGGCTTTTAATAGGCTGAGTGCGGCTTTAAATTTGTATTTATCGGGACTTCACACGGCTGTGTGGAATTAACACACGGACGTGTGAAGTTTCTGTTTGCTGAAAAATTAATTCACACGGCCGTGTGTTAATTCCACACGCCCGTGTGAATTCTCTGGAATTCTGAAATTCGGCCGAAGTGAACAGTAGCTTGCTACAGTTTTGCTACATCAACAAGCTACAGTGCTCGCCGAAAACGCTCCCGAATCTGTCGTTCTTCATCGAGGCCATTGAATTAGGCACACAATCAATGGTAGATCGTGCCGATTGCTTCAAGTCTCTTTCTTGGTGAAGTTCTCCTAAGCCACACGAGTTAGACTTGTTCTGAGTGTGACTGCCTTTGTGCCCCCCCAACGGAGATTGGCACAAACTCACAAGTCTAGGCTGGTGCCTTGTTACTTGCTTGTTCCGAAAACCTCCCAACAATGGCGAACACGATCTAACTTTGTTCTTCTTCTCCAAATTAGCTCCACAAACCTACAATGCACAAGAATACACAAATACACACAAATTAATGATAAAATCTGATAAAAGTAAAGCTCAATGTAAGATCATAGTACTTCGTATCATTATAACACGAGCACTTATCACCCACCTATGTTAATCTTGGATAATTCCCAACCCAAATTGTTTCCCTGGAGGCCAAAAGTAAGATGGTTGGACTTTCCACCAAATACTCTACCCCGGCAAGTAGATTTTTGGTTTAAAGGAATTAGCTATGCAATGTCATGTCAGGAGGAATACACTCTTTTCAAGCAGCCATAAGGTAAGGAAGAGGTACGTCAAGCTTAGTGACGTTAAACAAGCGCTTCTTGGGAGGCAACCCAAGTTTTTATTGCTTTCTAGGCTTTAGTTTAGTTTTTAGTAAGAATAATTGCCTAGTGTTGGTGTTCTCATTTTATAATGCGTGTGCTATGATTTTCTCATGGATTATTGGTGTTTTAGTGTGCCTAATTGTGATTGTCGAAGTTTTGGGTCATTTGAGTGTGTTTTCATGGATCTCTGGTCGTGTTTTTATTGTTTTTACAGCTTCTAAGTGTTATAAATATGCTTCTAAAATTTTCTTTAGAGTCTATGATTTTTTTCTAAGTCATCCAGAGAAAACACACGGCCATGTGGAATTTCCACACGGCCATGTGAACCATCTCAGAGCTCATCTCGAGCATCACAAGGGCTGTGTAGTTGACCCTGTGAACGACCCTGTGAAGAGCACACGGCCGTGTGACATTCTGTAGAACTGCAACTCTTATTCTAGATAGTCCACAGGGGCGTGTGGATGCCCCTGTAAGTGCCCATGTGTTACGGCACACGGCCGTGTGAAACTCTGTAGAGACTTCCCTTCCATCCTGAGAAAACACAGGGGCGTGTGGCCGCCCCTGTAAGAGGTCCTGTGAAACGCACACGGCCGGTGGATTTCTCACGCGGTCGTGTGGAACACTTAGAGTTTTTCGGGATATCTAGAGAGGCCACAGGGGCGTGTCGGTGCCCCTTTGACCGGACTTGTGTTGGCCAGGTTGGGCACACAGCCGTGTGGAAATTCCACAAGGCCGTGTGTATGTTCTGGAGAGCAAGCAGAGGAAACATAGGGCGTGTAATTGCCCCTGTGACTGATTCCAGTGGAGGCACACGGCCGTGTGGTTGCGCAGAACACAAAAGGCTGTGGTTTCTTTTAAAATCTATTTGTGCCTTTTCGATTCTAAATGCCTCCACACTCAAGGGGTGTTTCCTCCCATATTCGAAGTTTTTGATTTCCATTTCGTCGACAAGCATCTTTCCTCCTTTTCTTCGTCAATCTTTTCTTTCTTTTTCAGCACCAGGATCACTATCAACAACAGCAATAGCATCAACACCAGTAGCAGACGACACCGACGCTTGAGGCGTTTCTAGTTTTATGTTTCTTTTGTTTTATTTTACTTTTATTGAGCTTCACTGAACCCCCTTGTGTATATGTGCAGATGGTCTTAGATGTAAGGAAATTGAGGAATAGTCATAGACACGATCATGGGACCGTGTGTGCTCCATAACCCATTGAGACTCAACTCTCATAGACACGATGATAAGTGCTCATGTTATAGTGATACGAAGTATTATTATCTTACATTGAGCATTACTTTTATCAGATTTTATCATTAATTTGTGTGCGTTTGTGCATTGTAGAGTTGTGGAGCCAATTTGGAGAAAAATAAGCAAGAATAGGTTATGTTCGCCATTGTTGAGGAGTTCTCGGACCAAGCAAGGAACAAGGCACGAGTCTAGACTTGTGGGTGTGTGCCAACCTCCATTGGAGGGGCACAAGGCAGTCACATTCACAAAAGTCTAACTCGTGTAGGATTGGATAATTTCGCAAATGAAGAAAAATGAAGTAATTGACATAACCTACCATTGAATGTGTGCCCAATTCAACGGCCTCGATGAAGAATGATAAATCCGGGAGCATTTCGGGGAAACACTATAGCAGTTACTATAGTTAATTACTATAGCAATAACACTATATCAAGTTACTATTCACAGTCTGTCAAAAATCAGCAAAACAGAATTTCCACACGGGCGTGTGGAAATTCTGCAGCCCGTGTGGAAAATCCACAGGGGTGTGTGGAACTCTGATTTCAGCCTATAAATAGCCCATTTTCAAATCTATTTGGGGACCCCCCCCCTACTTCTATCTCCTGCCTATCTTTTGGGGGGCTTTTGGCTAGGGTTTGGAGAGGTTCTTGGAGGTCTTTGGAGGTGATTATACGGCATCGACATTGACATCCATTGGAAGAAAGCTATTAGGGGAGCTTTCGTTGGCATCGATTCGGGGAGGTGTGCCCTAGGCTTGACAAGGGATTCGTTGGAGAAGATGTGCGGCTCCACAAGACCATCGATACGATCTAAAAGGGGGTTTTCTTTATGGTTTTCATGCATATGACCTTAAACTCGTTATTGATTTTATATTGCTACATGGAGAGCTAAACCCCTAGTGGGTATTCGGACTTGTGAACCCTAGGATGCTTGTGTTTCTATAACTTTCATTATGCTTTATTAATTTGATGTTTTCTTATTGAGTTCCTATCTTGCATGCCGATTATATGAGATTTTCCCTTAGCCGTAACACTAGGGTTGAGAATCTATTAGGTTATCCTTTGAGGGTGTGACAACCTCTATAGGATTAGACTACACAAGGTTGGAGAGGATTGAGAGGGTGAGTCGAGAGGTAGCGGAACGTCCCCTTTCCCCTCCGCTGTGAATTTCCCTATCTCCGTATCCCAAGAGTTAATCGCGATCAAAGTAGAGTCAAGTACTAGGAGTTGAACTCTCTTGCGAAGGGTTGAGTGAATCCTAGGACTGGGGCTTAACTTAGATTAGGGTTCTTCCACCTGGACCAAAGGGTTAGAACTATAATTAGGGATAGGGTCTTTCACTTGGAATCCCTAGAACTCCATGCAATTTCACACGGTGCTAGGCATTAGTATGAGAAACTCCCCCGGGGCTTATTTGACATGTCATCGAGAGTCAAGGGTCGTAGAGAAGTCTAGAGCCTGGTATAGTGTGGGATTAGTCACGGTTGATCTTAGGTTTGGGACCGTGTGCTTAAAGATTTCCCCGACTCATTAGACATCGATTAGAGGATATAATACTAGTCTTGCAATAGAAGCATTAGTTCTAGGGGGAGCTTTCTCCGGGTACCTCATCTTTATATTGATTACCTCTCCTACCTTTATTGCCCTTCTTGGTCTCTTTTACTTTCTTTTATATATATATATACATATTGATTTGTCTTACCATCAATTCCATTTATAGCTAAAATAGTGATAACGCTTGTTTCTGAACACTATTCTCTGTGGATACGACTACCCACTCACCAGGGTATTTTATTACTTCGAAAACCTGTACACTTACGGGGTACACATGCAAGGGATGTGTCAACTAGACTATGGTCTGGCTACTTCCACCGACCTCTACTGGTGCATGCTGAACTGCTGGGGCCTGTGGTGGTGCTGGTGCTTGTGCTGCGGCAGTCTGAGCCTGTCTCCCAAAATTCCTCCAATAGTCCAGGAAGTCCTGATACTCCTAATAGGTAGGTTGCCTTCCCTTGGTAGCCCAATGAGCCCTGAAGGCTTCTAGTGCCTCTGGAGTTGGAACAGATCCAGGAATTGGAGCAGCTTTCTGAACTTTAGCGGCATGCACTGAAGCTGCCACGGCAGGATCATGCCCTGAACTGGCATCCTGCCTACGTGGTAATGGAGAGGATGGCGGGGATGGCTCTTCTTGCCTCCCACCTCTCTGCTCTCTCGGTGTAGCAACAATAGGTGGAGTGGCTCTCCCACGGCGAGTGTGTGAACGTTCAAGGATTTCATGAAGTTAAAGCAAGAATGACCTAGCTTTGGTTGGGCTACAGTAATTCCAGGATTAGGGTTATGAAGGTTCAAGGATTTCATGAACTTAAAGCCATACAACTCAATAAAATCAATCCTCACAAGATTGGCCATCAAAGAGGAAAAAAAAGAGATAACAATCATGCTCCCATAAGGGTTCACAAATAACCCTAACCATTCTCATCAAAGAACAAAGAAGAAAGAACAAAATATTGGAGCTTACCTTGATCCTATGAATGAGCAACTTGATGATCTAAGTTTCAAGCTCTAAAATCCCTTCTAAATTAGCCTTAGAACTTCATGGGATGATGGAGGAAGAGATGAGAAGGAGATAGAGAAGTTTGGGAGAAAAGAAATGAAGAGAAAGGGCAAGAACTAGGTTTAAATAAGCCAAGATGCGAAGCTGTGCGGGTCGTGTGCGGCCCTGCACACCAACTGCACACACCAGGCAGAAGGATGTGCGTGTGGTGTGCGGCCCAGCACACCAGCCGCACATCTCTCTGCCTGGGCTGTGCGGCCTCTGTGCGGCCTATGCATAACCCGCACAATTTTGTGTGGTCTGTGCACAGCCCACACTCACTCCAAAACTCTCCAAAAAGCTCTCAAACACTCAGCAAACAACTCTAAAGGTTCAACAAGAAATCTCAAAGAAATTCAACATGGAAATGACCACAACATCTAGGATAACCGAGACAACAACCAAGGGCAAAGAGGAACGAAACACCACACACATTGATTCTTGCTCTCACTTTCTATATTTCATATTAGTTATATAGCAGTCACTTGTATCTACAATCCCTACTCCCTGTGGATTCGACTACCCTCTCACCGGGTACTAATATTACTTTGACAACCCATGCACTTGCGGTACACACACGCAAGGGGTGTGTTACATTCACAATAAGTGTAACTCGTGTAGCATTGGAGAAGTTCGCCAATGAGGAGAATGAAGAAATCAACATGGTCTACCGCTGATTGTGTGCCCAAGTCAACGGCCTCGATGAAGAACGATGAAATCGTTAGTATTTGATGTGCGAGTACTGTTGTAGTTACCGTAGAAGATCGTTGTAGCAGTTTACTGTTCACTGCACACCAAAAAAATAATTAAAAAAATTCACACGGGAGTGTGGAAATTCCACATGCCCGTGTGAAATCCCGATTTCAGACGATTTACAGCCGCGACTCAACACTATTTAAAGGCCCTTTCGAGACTTTTTCGAGATCTTTTTTTGTCTAATTTCTAGAGCGTCGTGGCTAGGGTTTCGAGAGGACTTTGTGGAGGATTGGAGCGCACCATCGGCATTGACACACCCCTTGCGTGTGTGTACCGCAAGTGCACGTGTTGTCGAAGTAATAATTACCCTGATGAGTGGGTAGTCGAATCCATAGGGAACGGAAGTAATAGTAATGACTAATTCTCAGTTATCTAGTCGAATTAATAATATGAAGTAATGGATGTAATGTGTAAAATAAGAAAATCACAAACAAGCAAGTAAACGAAAAAGATAAAGGAGATCTCTATCAATGAAGATGAGATACCCGGGCAATGTTCCCCCTAGGCTCTATCATGAAGTGCAAAAGTGCAAGACTAACTAAATGCTTCTAAACCGAGTTCTATGAGTCGAGATAATCCAAGAATAATCAGTCCCTGCCTCCAAGCCACCAATACTAGTCCCCTACAAGATCCCGATGAAGAAATCGCTCAATCTCAACACCTCACACACCATATGACCGCAATGAACTTTAGGGATACCTAAGAGTGAAACCGATTCCTAAAACTAGATCTAACACTACTTCTAGGTGAAAGATCCCTACCCCTACAAGGTCCTAGTGGAGAAATCTATCAATCTCACGCCTCACACCCCATACGGTTGAATAAAACTTAGGAAAAACAGAGATAGGAATCACTCAATTGGAAGGGAAAGGGGACACTCCTCTATCTCAAGACTCACCCTCTCAACCCTCTTTAACCTTGTTTGTTCTAATCCCCAATGGAGACCTCTATCTTACTAAGGTAACTACTCAAGCATAAAAAATCAATCACAATGATGAGCATATCAAGCAAGCAATGATTAAACAAGGTTAAAACTCAAATTAACTCGGAATTAAAAGAAAGCATAAAGAAAGTCAATACATGAATCAAAACCTAAGGTTCACATGCCCAAGTATCTACTAGGGTTTAGCCCTCCATGGGGCTTATTACAAATCAAAAGATAATGAAATAAAGAGCAATGCAATCCATGAAAGTAAACCCCCTCGAATTCATGATGATGGCCTTGATAAATCGTTCAACGTCTCGAAGGAACATTCTCCGAAGCAACGTCGCCAATGGCTCCCCGATGCTATCTCATCAAAGGATCTATTGAAGTTGGTGAAGAACGACCCCTATTATCTCCAAAGACCTCGTCCTTGAAACCCTAGCCGCTCTTGCCTTCAATCGTGCGCAAAAGGTCCCCAAAGAATCGTAAAAAAGGGCTACTTATAATTCTGAAATGCGCCAGTCACGTGCCTCCATGCGACCACGTGAATTCCTGCATGGCCGCATGTGCTGCAAAATTCACACGAGGTCACGTGAACAATAATTCCTGCTACAGTACTGCTACAATAAAAAAAGTATTTGCTACAGTACTCTTCCTAAAATGCGGTCCAAACTCTCTTATCTTGAGGCCACATGGTCGGGCACACGTCCATGTGGTGAGTTATAAGCCTTTTCCTCCATCGAACCATCATTTGGAAGCTTTAGCTATCTTCACAAAAGTAGGGACATGAAGGTGTGACTATCTTTGTGCCCTTCCATCACACAAATCGACTTGAATTCTTCTGGAATTGGCACACACCCTCATGTACATGAGCCCCTCTTGTGCCTTGACACTTGTGTTGTACAAAAGCTCCCAACAATAAGTCTTTATAACCCATCTTTGCTTCCTTTTTGCTCCAACACTTTCACAACCTAATTGCACAAATGAACACCAAAATACTCTTTATGAGACATAATCCATGGTCAAATGATGCTCAATGCATGTAAAACAAGTAGATAAAACATGTCTACTCAAGCACTTATCAGGCATCGACATCAAAGCCCATCAGAAAATAGATATTGGGTAGCTTTCGTCGGCACCGATCCGGCGAGGTGTGCCATAAGCTTGACGAGGAGCTTGGTGAAGAGACGAATCAGCCACACAAGACCACGGCCACACTACAAAAGGGGGTTTTCATCTATGTTTTTTATTTGTGTTTATTCATATATATTGATGGATTTGTATAGCTCCTTGAGGAGCTAAACCCCTTGTGGGTATTCGGACTTGTAAACCCTAGGATGATTTATTCTTGTTTTGATTTTCGCTTAGATGTGACACTAGGGTTGAGAGTCATCTACGTTATCCTTTAGAGGTGTGACAACTACAATAGGACTAGACTACTTGAGATTGGAGAGGGTTGAGAGGGTGAGTCGTGAGGTAGCAAAATGTCCCCTTTCCCCTCCGGTTTGATTTTTCCAACCTCCGTGTTGCAAGAGTTCTTAGCGGTCAAAATAGAGCGAAGTGCTAGGCGATGAACTCCCCTGTGGCTTAGTTGCGCGAGCAACAGAGTGAAGGGTTATAGTGAATCCTAGTGTTGGTGCTTAATTGAGACTAGGCTTTTTCACCTGGACCAATGGGTTAGAACTACACTTAGGAACAGGGCTAATCACTTGGAATCCGTAGAACGTAAAGCAATCCCACTTAGTGTGAGGCTTAGGAAGATGGACTCCCTTGAGACTTAGTTGACAGGTCAACAAGAGTTAAGGGTCATAGTAAAACCTAATACTGGGGCATAATGTTGGGGTTAGTCACGGTTGACCTTAGGTTTCGGACCGTGTGCTTTAGGATGTCCACGACTAGTTAAGTATCAATAGGAGAATATAATACATTGTCTTGCACTAGAACATTAATCCTGGGGGTAGCTTGTCCGGGTACCCTATTTCACTCTTGATTGTTTCTCTCTCTTACTTATTGCTTGCACTCTCTTATCTTCGATATTTCTCTACTTTTTCTTATGCTTTCGATTACTCTTTCACATACATACACTGATTCTTGCTCTCACTTTCTGCATTTCACATTAGTTAGATAGCAAACGCTTGTATCTACAATTGATAAGTGCTCGTGTTAAAGTAATAAGAAGTATTATTATCTTACATTGAGAATTACTTTTATCAGATTTTAACATTAATTTGTGTGCATTTGTGTGTTTTTGTGCATTGTATGGTTGTGGAGCCAATTTGGAAAAAAAGAAGCAAGATTAGGTTATGTTCACCATGGTTGAGTAGTTCTCGGACCAAGCAAGGAACAAGGCACGAGTCTAGACTTGTGGGTGTGTGCCAACCTCCATTGGAGGGGCACAAAGGCAGTCAAGTCACATTCACAAAAGTCTAACTCGTGTAGGATTGGAGAATTTTGCCAATGAAGAGAAATGAAGTAATTGACATAATCTATTGTAGCAAAAACACTGTAGCAAGCTGATGTTTACAGTCTGCCGAAAATCAGCAAATCAGAATTTCCACACCGCCGTGTGGAATTAACACACGGGCGTGTTGAAATTCTGCAGCCCGTGTGGAACTTTGATTTTAGCCTGATTTCAGCCTATAAATAGCCTATTTTCAGATCTATTTGGGGACCCCCCCTTTCTATCTTTTGCCTATCTTTTGGGGGGTTTGGGCTAGGGTTTGGAGAGGTTCTTGGGGGTCTTTGGAGGCGATTATTTGGCATCGGCATCGACATCCAATGGAAGAAAGCTATTGGAGGAGCTTTCATCGGCATGCTGATTGTATGAGATTTTCCCTTAGCCATGACACTAGGGTTGAGAATCTACTAGGTTATCCTTTGAGGGTGTGACAACCTCTATAGGATTAGACTACACAAGGTTGGAGAGGGTTGAGAGGGTGAGTCGAGAGGTAGCAGAACGTCACTTTCCCCCTCCGGTATGAATTTCCCAACCTCCGTATCCCAAGAGTTAATCGCGATCGAAGTAGAGTCAAGTACTAGGAGATGAACTCTCTTGCGAAGGGTTGAGTGAATCCTAGGACTGGGGCTTAACTTAGATTAGGGTTCCTCCACCTGGACCAAAGGGTTAGAACTATAATTACGGATAGGGTCTTTCACTTTGAATCCCTAGAACTCCATGCAATTTCACACGGTGCTAGGCATTAGTATGAGGTACTCCCCTGGGGCTTAGGTGACAGGTCATCGAGAGTCAAGGGTCGTAGAGAAGTCTAGAGCCAGGTATAGTGTGGGATTAGTCATGGTTGACCTTAGGTTTGGGACCGTGTGCTTAACGATTTCCATGACTTATTAGACATCAATTAGAGGGTATAATACTTGTCTTGCAGTAGAGGCATTAGTCTTAGGGGGAGCTTTGTCCAGGTACCTCATCTTTATATCGGTTACCTCTCCTACCTCTATTGCCCTTTTGGGTCTTTTTTACTTTCTTATATATATATATATATATATATATATATATATATATATATATATATATATATATATATATATTGATATTGATAACGCTTGTTTCTGAACACTATTCCCTGTAGATACGACTACCCACTCACCAGGGTATTTTATTAGTTCGACAACCCATGCACTTGCGGGGTACACACGCAAGGGGTCTGTCAACAATCCCTACTCCCTGTGGATTTGACTATTCTCTCACCGGGGTACTATTATTATTTTGACAAGACGGGCACTTGTAGTAGACACACGCAAGGGGTGTGTCAAGTTTTTGGCGCCGTTGCCGGGGAGTAGGCGTATTTTAGTTATTTTCTTTTTGCTATTTTAGCTATTCACTTCGCATTCTATTTCACGCTCTCTTTATCTATCATCTTTCTTATTTGTTTTCTTTTCTTTATTTTCAACTCCACGTTATTACCCGTGGCAACCCTTCGAATCTTGTTGAAGAAGACCCTGACATTGGAAGAAGAACAGATAAAAAAGGGAAAGAACCTATTCAAGAACATTCTAATAAAGCTGAAATAGAAACAGAAGGGTCAGAAACAATGGCAGAACAGCATGAACAGCAGAAGACCTTGTCCGATTTTGCTAGACCCGTAGTGTTGGAGACCCAATCAAACATTGTGAGGCTCGCTATTAAAGCTCAAAATTTTGAGCTCAAGCAAGGTTTCATCTAAATGTTGTAGCATACCACACAATTTAATGGGTTGGCTGATGAAGATCCCAACAACCATATTTAGAACTTTTTGGAGATGTATGACATGCTGAAGATTAATGGAGTGACAGATGATGCCATCAGATTGAGAGCTTTCCCATTTTCCTTGAAAAGAAGAGCAAAGCAATGGTTGCACTCATTTTCCTAGAGTATCGATCACCGCATGGAAAGAGATGGTAGAAGCGTTCTTAGGCCGATACTTCCCTCCTGGAAAATCAGCAAAGCTTAGGCATGAGATCTCTTCCTTCATATAGATGGAATTGTAGTCTCTATTTGAGACAAAGGATAGGTTCAAGGAGCTCCTATGGAAGTGCCAACAACATGGATTCCCCATTTGGATGATCATTCATACTTTCTACAATGGGTTGAATCCAAGCACCAAACAATTGTTAGATGCGGCGGCAGGAGATACCTTCGGAAGCAAGACTCCCGGTGAAGCCCGACAACTCATAGAAGAGATGGCTTTGAATAGCTATCAATGGAACTCAAGAGATAGGAAGAAGGTTGCCGGACTTTATGAGATAGATGCGGTTACATCATTGGCGGCACAAGTAGAATCATTGAGTAAGAAGTTAGACACTCTAACTTCACTAAGAGTGGCGGCCATCACGAATTCTAACGGATGTGGAGGATGACATGCTTCAAGTGATTGCCTGATTATAATTGGTGGTACTTCTTCGTCGGTTGTGGAAGTAGATTTTGTAGGGAATACATTCAGAGGTCAAGGGAATCCCTATAGTGGTACCTACAATCCTGGTGAAGGAATCATCCTAACTTGTCATGGAGCAACCAAGGGCAACAAAAGAGTAATACACCACCGAGCTTTCAACAACAACAAGCACCGAATTTGGAAAACCGAGTGACGGGGCTAGAGAGCAAGATGACCGATTTGGAGAAGGCACTCACACAGTTTGCCCAATTATCGGATGCAAGATTTCAATTGGTAAAGTCGACACTTCAACACCACACCGCATCGTTACACAACTTAGAGAACCAAGTTGTTCAAATTACGAAGTCTCTATTCGAGAGGCCACAAGGAAGTTTGCCAAGCAACACGGAGACTGATAAACGCCTAATAGTACGTATTATTTATGTATGTTTATGTATAAATCAAGTATTTTTATATGTGTTTATGCACTGTAGGAGTTTGCTGTAACAAAGTTACTGTAGCAGGGGGTACTGTAGTATTATTATTGTAGTATTCCACTACAGCAACTTACACAAAATTTAGGGAGCTCAGTTCCCGTATGTTTACCGTATGGGAGGCCGCATGGCATCCCGAGAATAGGTATTAAAGGGTGTTAGGGCATTTTTCTTGTTGTATTTTGGCCACCATTCTCCACCATGATCATCTAGAGCTTCAAGGTTGCGGGAGACGGTGGATCTAGGGTGCAAATCGAAAGGGAGAAGAGGAGTGCAATCAAGGAGAAGATCTAGGAGCTTGCCGATGTGGATCTGACAAGTTCTCATCACCACCTTCCAGTCTTCATCTTAGGGGAGGTTGTTTGAGCTTTGCTTTGTATTACGTGTTTTCTACTCTTGCTCCTTTGTTGATGATGAACTAGACTCCTAAGTTTGCCGGGCATCCGGTGAACCTTGTGATGAACTTGCTTGTGTGGATACTTGATTTACATGTATGGTTTTTGTGTGGTTTGTTGTTCAAATTTGGTGCACTTTGATGTATTGGTATGCATGAGAACTCTGTGTATTGATTTCTAGGTTATACTAGGTTGCGTGACCATCGCCTTAGTATTAGACACACCAAGCTTGGAACGGATTCATGTATGAATACGCCATGACCATCGGGTATTTTGTACCCCTCCAACCATTAGGGTTGAGCCTAGATATTGTGTTTGAACTTGATTAGGGATTTCCCTAGGCATAATGCAATCGTAGGAGGATTTTTTCCATGGAGGCCCAAGCTTTTTCCATGAAGGCCAAAAGTTAACTCATGCTTGGTCTTCAATTTGACACCATCCCGGAAGGTACGCTTTACTTTTCTTGGTAGTTCTTATGCAACATCTAGCCAGAATGAACACACCATTTTTAAGCCTCCTTAGGTAAAAAAAACATACGTCAAGCTAATAACGTTAAACAAGCGCTTCTTGGGAGGAAACCCTAGCATTAAAATTCATTACATGTGTGTTTTCGTATTTTTGGTGTGTTTGCTTGCTTGAGTGTTCTTTGTTTTCAAGTGTGTGATTGTGGTTAGTTAGTCGTTTATCATGATTTATTTACTTGTGTTCGTTCATGGTACTTCTGAGTTCTTTGTGTTATCATTCATCTTCATGCATCAAATATCATGTTTTTTTTTGTTGTGGGTGAATTCAGCTTTGTTTTTATGTGGTTTTTGGGTGTTTGGATGAGTAATTTGTGAAAAACTGGAAAATGGTCGTTTGTTGACCGCATGAATGCTTGGATAGCCATCTAGAAAGTCATGCAGGCATTCATGCAGCCGCATGCATGCCCGGATGGCCATCCTGAGAGTCATGCGGCCATCCATGTGGGCGCATGGATGACCGCATGGATGCTCCGGCTGAATGTTAAGTTGCGCACCATTTCACCGTTTTCTTCATATCTTTCTCATTTCTTCTCCGTTTTCCCTCATTCTTTCACCGTTTTTCTTCATTTTTCTTCCTCTACACTCCTCTCCTATCTATTAAAACTTCAATCCAGTGCTTTATTTAATTTTTCACCATCATCTTCACCGATCTTCGCCGATTCAAGCGTTGAAGCCCTAACTTGTGTTTTGAAGCAAACTTGTTTCTTTTTGTAGATTTTCATGCTTATCTTGCTTCAAATTTTGGGGAATCTTGTATGAAAGTGTAATATTTGATTTATTTGTATTTTGAAACATTATTTGTAAATTTTTGGGATTCAAAAACAAGGGCAAACTCTACCTCTTTCAAGACTGTGCTACAATAACTTTTGGGTTGAAATTTCCCTTGAATTTATTTGTTCACTTGTAGCATCATTGTAAATCCGCTACAACACTTGCAATAAAGAGAATTGGACTTCATCATCTTGGTTGCTCAAAGAACTTGCTTGGATTATCTCTTGTTTAATTGTTTTTGTTTTGTTAGTTGTTTGCTTGCTTATTTGTGTGTGTTCTTGTTTCTTGTTGTATCTTCTTTTTGGGTGTGTGATGGATACCTTGAGTTGATGTTTCTTTCTACCTTGTAGGGTGAAATGGAGGCATCAAATCAAGCACACTTTCTTTCTCCATTTTTTTTACAAGGATCTTTGGTGGTCACCCCGATCTCATGGACTTCAAGACTAATGTTTTGAGACTCAGGGAAGTTCACAAAACCCTCCTACTATGTTTTTATTATCTACATTGTTGCATTCTATTGCTTAGGCACATTGAGGGCAATGTGCATCTTTAAGTGGGGGGTGGAGTTGGGTTTTTATGAACTTTGAAAATTTTTGCAATTGCATGCTTGAATTACCTATGTTAGCAATGATACTTAGTTTAGAACTTCCTAGCATGAAGGATTGACAGTTATGAGTTGTATTTCATTTTTATGCCTGAATGATGTCCTGCTTTATCTTTAGTGCACTGACAGACTTTTGCACATCTACTTTAACCTTATACACTCCAACTAATCCATTACAATGTTTTTGGCACTAAAATGTTAAAGTCTACTTTCAATACTCGTTTAAGAGATTTTGAGGTCCTTTGTTGTTTTCTTTGGTCTTAAGTGAGGTTGTTTAACAGGCTTTATACCAGGGGATACAAGATACTTGTTTGTGAAAAAAAAATGGAGTCTATGACAGTATCCCTCTGCTGTTTTAGCATGAATGCATTTATATAGACTGTAATCGAGTAAGTTGGGTGGCTCTTGTGCCTGATCAGCATGTGCATCCATCTGAAAGATGTTTGTGTAGTCTACATTAGTCGTACTCAGGAAAAAATAAATAAAAATACATGTATATATGCAGGTAAAGAATAAAGTATCTTGTTTGTACCCCCGGAACCTGTTGCACTGCCACTTGAGAGCCAAAGTTTTATTCAGGACCCGAAGGTCTCTTAACTAGGTATTGAAGGTGTCTTTAACATATTAATGCTGACTTCATTGTGTGTGGAGTGATTGGACATCTTTGGGTGATCCATGGTTTGGAGGCTAAGGTTGGAAGTTAGCACACACTCACTAATGCACTTTAGATAAATCAGGACTATCCTTACCCGGTTGCTAATCGAACAACTCACTATCTGTCTTTCCTTCTACATGTGCTTACGAAGTTCTCTACTGTTAAGCTTGAGGTCGTACATTTAGCCGTTAATCTTCTTGCCCCTGTTCTTCATGTTTATTTGCTTGGGGACAAAAAACGCTTAGCTATGGGGATGTTTGATAAAACCTAATTGTACGTATTATTTATGTATGTTTATGTATAAATCGAGTATTTTTATATGTGTGGATGCCCATTTTTGGTCTAAATTGGTTTATTTCGTGTTACAGGCACAAAAGATACTGCGGGGATCTTGACAACAAGATTTAAAAAGAAATCGGCAGGGAAATGGCCATTTTCGAGCCCTGGTACTGTAGCAGACATGTAGCATGAGAACTTGGAGAAACGGCTAAGTCTGGAAGTCCATGCGGACACTCATACGGGCACATCGAAGGGGAGAAGAGGAGTGCTATCAAGGAGAAGATCTAGGAGCTTGTCGGCGTGGATCCGACAAGTTCTTATCACCACCTTCTAGTCTTCATCTTAGTGGAGTTTGTTTGAGCTTTGCTTTGTATTACTTGTTTTCTACGCTTGCTCCTTTGTTGACGATGAACTAGACTCCCAGGTCGCCGGGCATCCGGTGAACCTTGGGATGAACTTGCTTGTATGGATACTTGATTTACATGTATGGTATTGGTATGGTTTGTTGTTCAAACTTGGTGCACTTTGATGTATTGGAATGCATGAAAACTCTGTGTATCGATTTCTAGGTTATACTAGGTTGCATGACCATCGCCTTAATATTAGACACGCCAAGCTTGGAAGGGATTCATGTATGAATACGCCGTGACCATCGGATATTTCGTACCCTCCAACCATTAGGGTTGAGCATAGATATTGTGTTTGACCTTAATTAAGGATTTCCCTAGGCATAATGCAA